>OZ038497.1:84304542-85027042 GCA_964036315.1 Acanthosepion esculentum | reverse complement strand
GGTTGGTAACCAGTCTAGGAGAAGAACAATGCTGAATTCAAAACCTCCAACTATGGGTTAAATAGCCGCAGCAAACTACAATAGACTAAATGTGGTGAGTACAGCTACGCCTCTGAAGACATGGACAATAAAGGATGTGTTCCTCCAACAGGAGTGAGAAGGCCCAGGATTTGGATCCACTGCACTTTTGATGGCCCAGAAGGTGGAGTCACAACATCAATATAACAGTAGAGTCTGAACCTTTTCCCCAATAATCCATAATTTTTTTTTTCTCTTGTTAAAGGTAGCAATTTGACAGAATGATGTCCAACATGAAAGTGCATGTTAAGTTGCATCAATGGAAAAGATTATTCCAACCCAACACCTTTTATGGAGACCAGACAATGGATATAAACATTTCAGTAGTTGTGACAGTGATGTGTATAAGAAACTACATTGTGGGTGGCCTTGCATGTCTGTGAATCTGCAATGTAAAGAATGCATGGAAGAAACATAGCCAAAAGTGCTTTGCAGCTGAAAACTTACATTATAAAATGGTACAAAAGAGTACTGAATTGTTATGTAATGTTAGTCCTCCAATATGACAGTGAATGATGACCAATCACATCACAAATGAAGAGGCTTCAGGCTACAGAAATATGGTTTTACAGAAGGATCCTGAAAATACGATAGACTGAATACATAAGCAACAAAGAAGTTTTTAGAGGAAATGGAAATGAAAAGGACACTTACACTTAGAATCAGAAAGTTGAAATTTCTTGGATACATAATGAGGAAAGAGGGCTTGGAGAATTTGACACTCACAGGGCATACTGAAGGCAAGAGGAAAGCAGCAAATAACCTAACAAACTTGTGTAAATGGTTGAAAGAACAGGGATTAGGAGAGATTGCTAAAAGACAAAACTTACTAAGAGCAACAAAGGATGGGAAATTGTGGAGAGCTATGAAGGAACATGGTGCATACAAGTTATTCTGGAAATAAATAAGAATCATTACTTTTTGACCATTCCTTGTAATTACACTGGTAATTGGAGAGTTTATATTGCATTAAAAATCATTTCTCTTTATTTATACAAGGTAAGCAATACTGTGTTTTCGTTATTTCAAATGAATTGGCAAGCAAAACAGCCATTCTTGTCTCTATTCCTATGGGGATGTGTGGGTAGTGAAATGGTTAGTGATTTAGAAATTGGCAAGCCAAGTTTTGGCTGAGTTCCTTATGTTCACTTTTGCGTAAATACCCTTCGGAAACATAAATTCATCTCTTCCCCTCGGCTATAGGTTAAATAGCAGGACTAACTGAGCTCTCTTGCTTTGAAATTGCAACCAGTTTAAGAGAAGGAAAACAGATTTCAAAACCAGCCTGAAGGATAGTCTCTGTCAGGTTATCTTGATCTATATATGCTACTGCAGCTCTGAGTGCAGTATATAGGGTACCTCTATGACATAAATCGGGACTTATAACATGGCGATATTCCTATGATCCTCAGAAGTGTTGACTTCCTGTGGAGCATGCAGTCAAAACAACAATTATGTTATGTGAGGCTGCTGCATTTTCTATAGCAAATAAAAAGATGGAATTGCTAGCTCCATGCACAGCCAGTTTGAGTTCAGAGTTATCACCCAAGACAAGAGAACTCTAGTCTTCCCTGCTATTTAACCCTCAGTAGAGAGGAGAAGATATTCTTTTTTATTTTTTATACTAAAATATATATAGGGTGTTCCATTAACTTTGACTCATTTTAAATGTGAACTAAGTTTAAGCGTCTAATGATTTTTTTCTTTGTCTTTCAGATTTAACAACTTAATTCTTTGGCAATTTCAACCATGGAAAGATTAACAATCCATAACATGTTAAAGTTATCAAAGCCTATTCCAAAAATGGACGTTCAAACAGAAATGCATTTTGCACACTTTGCGATTTGTTTGGTCAATATAATCAACCAACCGAGAGTGCAATTGGAAACAATGTAACGTTGTTGTGGAGAGGTTCAATTCCTGCAAGCGATAACGAATAGAGATGTCTGGATTTTTGGCCACATTCTCGTGCACTGCAGCAATGTTTTCAGCTGAACAGCATAAATGAGCATGCACTGGTGTTTTCATATCTGCCACCGACCCAGTTTGTTTGAATTTATGAACAAACTTTCCAATTGCACTCTTGAAATTTTAACACATTGTTTGATTGTTAATCTTTCGATGGTTGAAATTGCCAAAGACATAAGTTGTTAAATCTGAAAGCAAAAGAAAAAATCATTAGACGCTTAAACTTAATTCACATCGAAAATCAGTCCAAGTTATTGGAATACCCTTTAGAAGGTCTAACCCAAGGTAGAGTGTCACTGACACCCTTTAGAAGGCCACCCAAGGTAGAGTGTCACTGAAGGAAATGTGTGAAATGAATGTAAGAAGTGTTAATAGGAAGTGAAGATTATGATAAGGAAGATAGATAATAGTTGAACCTTGATTTGAAGAAGTTAATATTGTAGTGCTCAAGGAAGCATCTATGCAGGAGACTCTGTTCTTGGAGAGAAAAATGAGAGTGATTTGACTCATGGAGGTAGCTTAGTAATCTAGGTCTTGCTATGCTACCTCCATGGAGTCATATTACCCACATTTCCTTTGTATTCCAATTGTAAGGAGGAAGTTCTACTCAAACAGCTTTTTTCCTAAGAACTGCTACTTTTTAGAACATGGATGGACTCGTACATTACTCAAGGATATTAGTTTGAAATAAAAGCAACATAACTAGGATTTGAACTTGACCTCTTAATTTCATTTTCTCATTAGTAACCATGACATCTTTATAGTTGAAAGATGATAATCTGCTTTAAGGGTATTTAATATTTTGTTGATTATATAAGATCAGCAGAGTGACTCCTTGTGCCTTCTCAGACTAATGCTTTCCACTGACATGAAGTGGAAAGATTATATTGAATCAATTGATAGGTCTGCTGCTAGAAAAGTTGGTTCACTGTGTTGTGCTATATAATTGTTCTCGCCAGAATCTATCTTACATATACGTCTACCATTTGCCCTTGCTTTGAATATTGCTGCCACATATGGTCTGCTGCTTTTGTTATATATTTAGAGATTTTTGATAAAATCCAAAGAAGAATCTGCAATGTTATTGGTTCTGACCTGGCATCTTAGCTTCAGTCACTTTCCCACCACCATAATATAGCTTACCTTTTCTATAAATACTATCATGGCAATTGTTCTCATGAACTTTCCTCTTTGGTACATAGACTTTATGAATTTAAATATAGTACTAGATTGGCAGCAAGGTCTCATCATTTTACATTCTAAATGGCTACATGTAATCACAAGTTCTATGCTGATAGTTTCTTCTATTACACTTCTCGCTTGTGGAACTTTCTTCTGGCGTCTTATATCCCAGTCAACTTTGATCTTCAAAAATTAAAATGTAATGTCAATTGTTATCTTCTGTCTTCTTAATAACTGTTCTTTTATTGCTTTCTCTCCTTGATAGTGTTATTTGTTCTCATATTATCTAACACAAGGTATCTCCTTGTGTCTTGGGGTGAAATGATTTAAAAAATATAAGTTTTAACAAAAGAAATATAAATAATATATATAACAGTATGATTAGTCAATAACCAAAATTGTTTTCTCTCTTATGAATCTATGCAAAATACAAATGAATTGTTTATTATATCAGAAATAAAACATGATACAATGAGAATTAAATCCATCACTGAGTCCATCTTCAAATTGAAACATTCAAGAAATAGTATCAGTTTCCGTTATGAATCCTCAAAATATATTTAATTTTACTTGAAATAGGCTTAACACAAAATGATAGCTGCTCTTGAAAATGACTTCCAATAAGTTGGTAACTGGGGCAGGGAATGGCTTGTAAAATTTACACCTCCTAAATTAAACTGTTATCTTTTATTCACTATAGAGAACATTTCTTACCTCCTATAACTGATGCTAACCCCTAGGAGAGCAACTCATTGTGCCTTCTTGGTCTCACGTTTTTCACTGACATGATGTGGAGTGATTGTATTAAATCAATTGCTAGGTCTCCTGGTTCACTATATCGGGCCAGACAATTTTTATTGTCAAAATCCATCTTGCACATTTATAAATCTACCATTTAGCCATACATTGAATATTACTGCCGTACCTTGTCTAGTACTCCTGCTATATATCTCAAGATCCTCAACAAAATCCAAAGAAGGGTCTACAATGTTATTGGGCCTGACCTGGCATTTCAACTTCAATCATTTTCCTTAAGTTCAAAGTTTCTTTTCTTGCACTTATCGCCTGCAGGACTCTTTTTCAGTTATTTGCTTCCCTGCCACATACAATCTTCAAAACTGTAAATGCAATATCAATTGCAATCTTCTGCCCTCCTGGAACCTGTTCTTTTATTGTCCTTTCTCCTCACTAAACTCTTCTCGTTTTCTTTTACTCCCAGTAACATCTTGTGTCTTAGTGGTATTATCACCTTGCTTGGGGTGAAATGATTCAAAAAAATAAAATTAATGTGAACCTGGCAGCATGGGTTCAGTCACTTTCCCATTGTCATAACATAGCTTCCCTGTGCTATAAATCTTTTTATGGTAATTTTTCTGATGAATTTTCCTCTTTGGTACGTCAACTTCACAAATTTAATATTAGCAACTAGATCTCCTCATTTTACTGTTGAAATTGATAGATGCAACTATAAGTTCTATTCTAATAATTTCTTTTCTCACACTTCTCACCTCTGGAACTCTTTTCCGGCTTCTAGCTTTCCTGTCAACTATGATCTTCAAAAAGTTAAATGCAACATCAATCATTATCTTCTGCTTTCTTGAATCCTGCACCTTTGATAATGTTTTCACTGTTTGTTTTGCTTTCAGTAACCCCTTGCATTTAAGGGGATTTATTTGCCTTGTTTAAGATGAAATGATTAAAAAAAAATAGGAAAAAAATTTTAAAATTGTTATTTTTATTTTTTTATTAGTGATAACATTTTAATATAAATATCAATATGAACAAGTGTGCAACAGGATTAAATACAATTTTTTCTCAAAAAAAAATTCCTTAGATTTATATTTTAAACATTCAGTTAGTCTTCAGGTATTTTTACAGTTAATAATTCCCCAGTATTTTTCATATTTTAACCCTTTGAACCCTGACCCCCTGATGAGTACAGTTATCCCACCCTGTGCCCCTGCTGTCCATGAACTCTGGGTGATATCCAGTGTATATGCACTTTCACACAACATCTGGTATACTGGCCACTTGGGTTGAAAGGGTTAAGCATATAATTTATGTTAGCATCATGAAAACCAATTGTCCTTTTTTCTCTTGAGAAATTCTTTCTCACATTATTATTATTTCCTTTTACATTTTTTGTTTAATTTTCATATATAAAATTATAATTAATTGTTTAGTTTTCACATATAAAAATTATAATTAATTGTTTAATTTTCATATATAAAAATTAAATACATGGCCAAAGTTAAATTATTTGGTGAAGGAGCAGTACGCCAGCAAAATGATGCTCAGGTACAAATATATAAAGTCCAATATACCCATTATAAGGGTAATGTTTTTTGACACCAAGGTTACTGCACTTCTTATTAGCCATAGAAGGTCACTATTGGACCAATGAAAATTGGTTGTTATCTGCTCAGTTAAATCAGATTTCATGCCTTTTCAGGCTGTTATAGGCACTACTTCTAGTTCTAGTGGCAGCAATATTTTGTACATGTAAATGATGAGTGTAAGGAAATGGAAGACATTTTCAACAAGGCGATATTTTATATTTTTGTTTTTATATAACAGAGTGAAAAGAGAGGGAAAATATACAAGTGTGAATGTAAAAGAAAAAAAGCATTAAAAGTTGTGTGGATGATACATGCATGTGTGTGTGTGTGTGTGTGTGTGTGAAGAGTTCAGTCACTAAAGGGAAAGATATTCTCATGCCTCGGAACAGGGTTCCAGCAGTGTCACTCTAGCATACTGGGAGGAAAAAAGAGGGCAGAGAGAGAGAGAGAGAAAGACAGGAAGTGTCCCACTTTTGTAGATGTTTAACAGCACCCACTAATGACTTCTTGTTGAAACTGGTAAAGCTATGTGTGGATTAACCCAGAAAGCATACAGTTCATATGTGGAAGAGATCACATGAGACTATAAATCTAACTTGTTAACCCGGTGTTCTATTAGCGAGTGATAGCTCTCAATTGGTTTATAATGCATTTTAAAGGAGCACTAATGAAACTGGTATGTCTTTACAGATGTGATATAAACAAATTTTGTTACAGAACCTTTCCATCTCTTTATTTTTGCCAAGTTTCCTGGTGGTGATGGATTGTTCTAACAAGGTAACACAATCCACAAATTGTGTGCTGGTGACATGAAACTGGTTCCAGGAACTCTCTACTTAATTTTAGTTGCATATATAATATTATTTTTATTTTGGAAGTCAGAAAAATGTGCACATATAAATTATAAATATTATTTTTATTTTAGAGGTCAGAAAAATGTTCATATATAATTGGCTTCTGTGCTCACCAGATTTAAACCCCATTAAGCATGTATGGAACATGTTGCAGTTCTCAGTAAATTTACAATTTCTTTCCTGCAGCCATATTCAAGAAACATAACTTGATTATGGAATGTGCCATACACAAACAGTGACTTAGTAAAAGGGAGTGCTACATGTTATTAGGTCACTGTCTTGAATTTTTTGGAACTTCAGTTTGTAATAAATGTTTTAATATATTTTATTATTTTACGTTATTTATATAGACACAAATATTTAAGTAAAGACTCTGTTTATAATAAACAGTATTAACAACATTTACTGGCCTGAATAAATGTTTTGTTTATCAATTAAATGTTCTCCCTTTAATTTTATTCCTTAGATTATATGTATATTTGATTCAATAGCGTGCAGTAAGATTTTCTCTACGTTTTTATGAGAAATTTTTATGTTTATGCTATTAAAAGTATCATTTAACCTAGTTGTTATAAATATGTAAGAATGTTCTTAGTATGTAAGTTAATACTTGTACAGTAACAAGTTTCCCTATTAGTTATGATTACTTAGCCAGAGTATATCTCTTGCATGAAAACAATAGGAAAATAAAAGTCTCTAGCATTTGGTCAGACTGGCTTCCATTTTCTTAGATGTGCTAACTTCAAATATATAAAATTATCAAGTAATTAAAAGATGAATGTGTTGCAATTTGAATAAACACACAACAAAGTAAAAGCCGAGAAATGTTTTAAAATATAAAAATTTTAAATATTTTAATTTTTTTATGTTAAATTTCATGTTAAATCTCCTTGTTTATATTTATTTGTTAAGATGAACAGAAATGTGATTTCTTTGCGTGCATGTGTGAAAAAAAGAGGCAAGGGAGAAAGTGAGGAAGAAAGTGTAAGTGTCACATAGCTTGGTGAGGAAGAATCTATGTGTTATGTAGCTTGATGAGGAAGACTTTATGTGTCACGTAGCTTGGTAAGGAAGACTCTATGTGTCACGTAGCTTGGTGAAGAAGACAGCTGAATGAGTTTGAGATTCACTTTGAAGCCGCATTGTGAACTGATGTTGCATGTATCCGTCTATCTCCTTACTGGCTTGTCTGGTCTGTTGACTTTGCTCATATACTCTTCAAAAGGATCACAAAGCATGTTTTTATTGTCGACAGGAACATGAGCAATTGGTTGAAAAATATTAAATATTTATTTTCAAAGGATTAACTTATTAACCAGAAGGATGAGCAGATTCTCCAACTCAGAAACTATTTTTTGTCATGTGTTGTTTGCTCGTCTTGCTATTTATTTCTGTCTTTGCTCTACAATAGTAACTCTGAAAATGTACTTGTAACTCATGTTTGATGTACTGATTGTATTATAGTTTAATAAATTTGGTAATATTTGTGCTTCCTGAGTTACTATATTATCAAATCATCACCTTATAGTTTTTGCAATGTTCTGAGTTTTTTTGTTTTAGCAGTAAAAATTTACAACTTATTAAAATTATTATAACACATTAATAATGTCTGCACTGGTTCAGCACAGTATAGTATTGATGTAGGCATTTTAAATCTTGCTTTTAATATTAATGTAATCAATTCTAACCTGGCATCTTGATTTCAGTCACATTCTCACTGACATAATGTGGCTTTTCTCTGTCTTTTCTACAAATATTTTCATCACAACTGTTCTTCAGAGCTTTCCTCCTTGGTGCCTTGACTGCATGAATTTAAATGTATTATAAGATTGGTAACTAGGTTTCACCATTTTACTGCTGCACTAGCTAGATGCAATTGCATGTTATGTTCTAATAGTTTCTTTTCTCACACATCTGGTCTGTGGAACTCTCTTCTGATTTCTTGCTTTCATGCCACCTACAACCTTCAAAAATTTAAATGCAATGCCAATTGTCATCTGTCTTCATGAATCCTGTTTCTTTATTGGCCTTTCTCCTCACTAAAGTTTTCTCACTCTCTTTCACTCCCAGTAACATCTTGCATCCTAGTGGTATTATTCCCTTGCTTGGGGTGAAATGATTAAAAAAAATATCACTTTTTCCATACACTTGAAAAATAGTATACTTAAAATTTAGTAAAATCTTAAAAAGAAAAACAACAATAAACATATTTTGTACAATAGTTTGTATTTTAATACTTCATTCAGTTTGAAATTTCCTGAAGGGTACCCGGATCGACAAACAACTGAAGAAGGTCAGGGGGCCCATCAGCTGAAACGTTGTCATAATAACAACAAAGATAAAGACAATAGTCCAAATGTAAATAATAACTCCTCATCAAAGAAAGTCAAACAAAAATTATTTATTATTTTTTAACCTTTTAAAATATCTGTTCAAGTTTATAAAGTTTGAAAATTTGGTTAACGTTCATATATAATTTTTGTTTTTGAAGTCAGAAAAATATAATATGTCCATATATTATTTTTTTTATTTTAAAAGTAAAAAAAAATGTCCATATATTATTTTTTTTTATTTTAGAAGTTAAAAATGTCCATATATTATGTTTTTTATTATAAAGATCAGAAAAACATGTTCATACATTATTTTTTTTATTTTAGAAGTCAAAAATGTCCATATATTTTTTAAAATTTTAGAACTCAAAAAGTGTCCATCTATATTTTGTTTTTATTTTAAAAGATAGAAAAACGTCCATGTATATATATTTTTTTATTTTAGAACTCAAAAAGTGTCCATATATAAATATTTTTTAATTTTAGAAGTGAGAAAAATGTCCATATATATATATATATTTTTTATTTTTAGAAGTCAGAAAAATCTTCATAATCTTATTTTGGATATCAGAAAAAAATTTTTTTTTCAAAAGTTATGAGCTTGTCTTAACTGCAATGCATGGAATTTCTTTTTTTTACACAAAAAGATTTATTTGGATTTATATGACTTACTGGAGTAGGTCATTAACAATTCAAGGATTAAGTCAAGCTGGTAAGATGATAGGCACTGACTGTAAGTAACCAAGCAATAAGTGCTGAGTAGATTATTTAATGTTCCTGGCCTTTTGTTTCTTTTAAACTAGAGATTTGTGTCACTGATACAGGATTATTCCCACTGAAGAGATAAGACAGAAGCACATTGTTGTTGTTAAGATGAAAGTTCTTTGTATTTGTTGTAGAGTCTCAATAAACACAGCTTGTGACAGAGAGAATTGTTTGACTGACTGATAAAAAAAAAGCAACATTGTTGCATTGCATAGGGTGACCTATTCACTTGTTAATTATAGATGGGATTTCATATGATGTTGTTCAGTTTTAAAAAGAGGTCTTTCAGAACAAATGACTTACAATTTAAAAAAAAACAGTTTTTAAATAACAGACTTTTGTAAAACAATACGACATGAAAATCTACAGAGACATTTTATATATAATTTTACAAATCTGTGTATTAAGACATTTTGCCTTACTTTCATGGGATGAGTTATTATTTACATTTGGACTAATATCCTCATCTTTGTTGTTATTATTACAGTGATTTAGCTGTTGTTCCCTGTGGCCTTTTTCAGGTATCAGTCAATCCATTTAACCTTCAAGAAACTTTGAACAGAACCCTTTATTTAATCTAAGAGTGGGTGGGGGTAGATTGTTCTCATTCCACTGTCCATATCTAGGGATATCTTTATCTTGTTCTTTTTAAAAAGTTTCCAGAGTATCTAAGTATCTACTACCCGGCACAAGGATTGATCTCACAATTAATATCACTAGATATTAATTGTGTGCTCAACCAACCTATAGATTAGTGTGTTGAGATCTGTCTGCCCAGACTTTTGTTGCTATCTGAGTGTTGGGATTCCAGACATTTAACAGCAACAACACATCTTTTAAATGAAACATATAAAAGGTTATTTTCTGGAGGAAAAGTATAAACAGAACGTTAGTTGAAATAACATTTATATATTCTTTTCAGAAATATACAATAACAATAAAATGTTCAATTTTCCTTGCAGTGAAGTTTGTTTTTATAAAGTCATTAAGTGTTCTTATGGCGGTATGAAATGTGTGGACAGGTTTACATGATGACTGTCATCCTAATGTATTTGTGAGTTTGTAGACAAAGCCTTAGTCTGTGGCTGATGGCTGTCATCTCTTCATTGTGTGTGTATGCACATGTAGGTCAAACTTGTCTCCAAAATTGTTTTGAGCTCTGAGCAGCAATAGGCTTCTATTTTTATATCCATAAGGGGGATCCAAAATCTAATTTCATATAGAGGTGTGAACTTTTTGAATACAAGGCTTTCATTAGTCAGAAAATAGTTTCACACTGGCTCACAATAACCTTTTTCTCAAATTTGCGAGAATGGTAAAGGGAGTTATTATTGTTATTTTCTAAATGGTCCAAAAATAACATGTGGTAGGTTCAACTGTCTGCAAGTATTTTGGTGGTATTTGTCCTAGTAATGATTGTTCATCCAACAAACCTTCTAATGGGATTTCATTGGTTGAAAAATATATTTAGAATTTACTTCCTATAAGTTGATTAAAGCATTGGTTCATAAATTTGTCAGCATAGTAATTGTAAGTTCAATTCTTGGGCCAAGTAGTACATATTTAGATTCAGTGGAAATGGTGAGCAATAACTGTTCGGTACTAAAATGAAGAAGACAAGATATCCCTATACATGACAACGGTTGAACACTCTACCCCATTTGATTAAATAAGCAGTTCAGTTAAAAATTCCTTGAAGGTTACCCATATTGAGAGATACTTGAAGAAGGTTGGAGAGCACAATGGCAAAAACATTATGATAATAACAACAAAGATGTGAACATTTTTTCTAAATGTATTGTATTATTGGGACATTTTATTAAAATGGGCTATTTTTCATGACGTGAGGCTTGTTGACAATTACCCTATGTAAAATTCACACAAAAATGCTTCTACTCTTTCTCTCTGTCTCTAATTTTAAAAATGCTACAATTATATTTTAGGTAGTTGCATATAAAAAAAGGAGACATGCATTTTCAAACTGTAGCTTTAATGAACAATTTTCTCATCTGTAAAATTCTTTATTGCATTTTTCTTATTTTTTTTAATCAATTTTAATTAATTTTTTCTTCCATTTTTAAACGAAAAAAATTAAATGTTTCATAATGACACTGGAAACAGCTCTAGTTTATCTTTACAGAGTATATTTGGGATAGACTTTGTCGATAACCCATTTAAAATCTGTTTTTAATCATCTCCTACAACTCTTTGTAAGCCTTGAAATAAAAAAGGTGTCAATGAAAACCGAGTTGATTTAGCTGCCAGAATAGATTCAAGCCCACTCAAGGGAGCAGTAGATGTATGCATCTAATGTAACATGAGACTGTGTTTGCATATATCTGTATGTGGGATGTTCATTGTTCTTTCTAAATGTCTATCTCCACAACTGCTGTAGAGACTGCTATGTGACTTGCTTTGTAATACTAACACTTGTTCAGGGTTCAGCTCAAAGTGATATCCTTGTTTAGAAAGAATGTTATACACAGCATCAAACAGGCAGATTAGGAACAAGCTATAAAAAAAAAAAAAAAAGAAGTCTGCCTACTAGCATGACAAAGCTGCTCTTAAGCAGGTAAACAAGAGAAGTGAATCATGTGAAGAATGGTATAGTAACAGAAACAAGCATTTTTTTTTTTTCAAATTGTGTTCTCAATACATTTCATATGCTTAATTATATATGATAGGGAATAAACTATTTAAATAATTTATCTGTTTGAATAAAATATACATTACTTTATATTCTCTAAAAGGTTACAAAGATAGAAAACTTTTTAACATAGATAAGTAGCTAGGAATTGTGGGATGGCCCATAAATTTGTAAAAAAATTCTTTTTCAAACTAGGCTGTTTTCAGGGGTTCATATAAGGGCTTAAAGTTTTTAATTTTTCACTTTAATTATTATATTTAAGTTTTCCCATGTGCTAGATTAGTTTATTTATCTGACTAAAACATATTTGCCAAGTAGGACCTTGTTATTCTAAATAGATAGGTACAACCACCAAAATGGTGAAATTTGACAATAATAATGAACCTTTACATATGCCCAAAAGGATTCACTTGGAAATTGACACCTCATTATAAAAAATTTAATTAAATTTCTTTATTTTATTTTTTTTTACATTATTTTTTTGCTAGACAATAAATAAAGAAATAAAATTTTGGTTTAAAAAATTAACAAAAATTTTGGGTTTTTTTTCATACTCAAAAAAATTAAGTACATTTTGTCAATTTCTCAGTGAAATAAAGAAAAACAGGTTTTCATTTATTATAAAGTAGAATTTGACTATTAAAAAGTTAATGTTTAATTTATTCTGCCATGTATTTTACTGTTGGTAGACAATGAGGAAGATAATATTTCCACTTACTAAGAAATATATTTGATTTAATTGTAAACCAATTTGCATTTCAGGGGTCAATGAAAAAAATTCGTTTTTTAAATTGTATTTTTCCCTCTCAGATTTTAATGGCTTTTAGGATGTTTAAATTGGTTATCTTTTTTATATTTTCAAATTTCATTGATGTCTTTATTTATCTGTATTTTTAAATATCTTTTTAATTTTAAAATTGTTGCTCTATTTATTAATATTGAGCACTATTCACAAAATCTGTTTGCTTTTAAATATGCTAATGTCCATTTATTTACTGATGGGTGTGTTTTGTCAGGCATTAACAATCTTTATTATTGTTGTTGTTGTTGTTATTGTTATTGTTGTTGTTATTATTATTATTATTATTATTATTATGATGATGATGATGATGATGATGATGATGATGATGATGCTTGTTCCTTATTTAGTTAGCATGTACATTGCACCCTACCAATAACTCATAAATAATGGACTATTCCATTTTAATTGTGACGTAAAATAAAAAAAGACATATTAGATATGCTGTTTAGTTTCAACGACAAAAAAGGAAGGAAGGGAAGATAGAGCAGGCAGTAACACTCATGTGTTTAATATATGCTTTGGTGAAATGGAAAACCTTGTCAATTTTTAATCTTTTCATTTGTGCCCTCTTACTTCTTTAAATATTCATACTTATGATTTTTATTGCAATATTTTGTTGAAGTTGTTAAACTCAAATATTTAATGATGTAATCAGCATTATGGGACCCTGAACAAACCAGTGTGCTGGGGCTCCTACAACAGGAATAAAAAGTAAAGGGTCAAAAATATTAAACAGATATTTATTTTATTGGCACTTCAACAAAACTAGTATTAAAATATTAAAAACATGCTGTACAGCAGCAACTAATCAACATGATAAACATTTGACCAATACACAAGGCTTCAAAAACACAATACACAGTAAGCCACACAGATTAGCTATCACAGTATAAAATTACTACAAACTTCTCATTATAACAAGCATTTGCAGTATTTCTTTTCAGAGAATTGTTTTATTATTGGCTTGAAGTCAATGGCCTTCAGGAATAGGATGTCATTTTCCATGCACATGAATGAAAGCCTGTTCAAATGATGCTACCCCATTGTGCTATGATGCAAATATTTTATAAGCTTCAGCCTTGAAAAAGAACGTTCTCTTGTAGAGTTGGTCATCGTCAGGCACATGAATACTCTGAGTGCAATTTCAACATTCAGGAATAAATATTTTCAATTGTCTGAAATTATTTTTCTGTACAGTGCAGGGAGAGTCTCACAATTTTCATCAAGAGCCATGAAGTGCTTGAGATGCTCACATTCATTTAAAAGGTCATCATAATTCAGGTCTTTGTGATCCATATTAGTCAGTTGGTCACACTTTTTCTTTACTGCATCAGAAGTAATGGTTTTCAATTCACTGAAGAAAGAAAACAGATTTCCAGTCTGTGAATAAGCCTCTGCACATTTTGTCAGATTAGAATGTCTAGAATAGGAAGGAACGTTTCCACCTTGACCTTTTTGGTTTTACTGAGAAGTACCTTTTCTGCTGATCCATCATATCTATTAAGATGCACACTTCATTTTCATTCCAATTTTCCTCCATCACTGTAATCTGTATCTGGACACATACTCCTGACTTTGAATTCATATTCACTAAATTTGTCTCGAATTCCATGAAGATAGGTTTTCATAGACTTAAGAATATCCATGGCAACAAAGATGTTCACATCCTTTGATTGCAGGACCTCGTCTGTTTTGTTCATTCTTTCTAGCATGTCATTCCAATTGTGAGAAAGATTGTTTCCAGGTTTTCCATTTTTTTATCAAACCTTCTACCTCTCACCTAGTATTCACTTGCTGCTCATTGTCAGCTGATAGAGAATTCAGTGCATGTTTTATTTTCTTGAGACCCCCATGCAGAGCATGAACAGCATCAAAATGTGCTATCTTGGGTTAGACACTTGACCACAAAATCTTTTCCTAGCGATAATATCAATACATTCTTGTGATGAATAGAACTAGTAAAACGTGAATACAGATGCTGAACAAAGTCAAAGAATGATAGTGGAATTTTGTTCTCATTAAGAAAATTCACAATAGTGTCTGTTAGATCCTTTGCTCCATGAGAAAAGATGGAGATGAACATCAAGAAATGTTCCACAGGCTCACAGCTTTTAATGTATCAGTAAATGTCAGTTGATCTGTGTGTGAGATGTCTGGAATGGAATCTGCACTTATTGAATAATACTTTAACTCTTTTACTTCTTCAAGAATAGTACAAAGAACATGTTGTCCCAAATTTTTCACAAATATGATGGATTCCCTTTTCCAAGATTTCCATACATTTTGGGGTGTTCTTCCAAGAAAGGGTCAAATTCACTCAGCAGCTCTAGTATACCTAAATAGTTGACATTTTTTGCTGACCCAATAATCTAATTTTCTCCATGAAATGGCAAACCTCTGGAGGCAAGAAACTGAATTACAGAAACCACACGTGTCAACACTTTATGCCAATATTCCTGCTCTGAGAAATGTTGCTCAAGTAATAAAGAATCTACGCTTCCAGTTTCTTTACGCCTTATCAAATATGCTGTCGTGTAATTTTGATGTTGATCTCAATTTTCATGTTCTACAATAACATTGCTGTGCTTCCGGTCATTGAACCCCAATGTAGCAAAAGGAGATTCTTTCTTGGACAATTGGTAACATACAAAGCAGTACAAATGGTCTTGAGATGGTGAATAGAGTAACCATTCATGTTTTACATACTCCCCATTCCAAAGTTCACTTTGAGCACATTGTTTGATAAATACCTTGCCTTCATATTCTCTACTCCAGCTATTTTATACACTCTGCATGAATTTGAAAGGTTGATATCATGATTCTGATATGATGAGAGTCCACTACAAATCCAGTAATCTATTGCGTTAGTATCATTAATGTTCCAGAGCCCCGGATCTGTCTCTTGGATTGCAAACTCCTTTACTGTTACAGATTTGGGTATTTCCTTGTGTAAAATGTCACCATCAGCAGCAGCAGGCAGTGATGGTATGTCTGCTGAAACTGGATGATTGGTAGCAGGAATGGATGTGGATGTGAATGTTATAAAGAACAGTACTAGTGGCTGACATTGCAGTAGTGGATGTTGATGTCAATGCTATATCTGAAGGAATGGTATGAGTGGCTGTCGTTGCACCTGTGTTGAGCCATGATGTTAATTTTGGAAGTTTTCCTATTTACTCCTCCTCCTCCTCTGCAGCTCTTTTCTTCTTCTTCTGTGCTCCACTCAAAACATTGTGTTTCATTTCTGCTGAAAGGGTTATTCACCTGGAAATATATATCTTATTTAGTATTTAGTCCCACATCAGGATGTAGGGTTATATTATAAAAGTGCGCTTGCAATACAACCTCAATATTTAAACATTCTGCTTCCATAATGAACATGTTCTTCCTTTAATTCTATGAACAGTATTTATTCTTAATACAAACCCTCTACTGTGTGCTGATTCATAAATCTGCCAGACAAGACCTAGATCTAGTTTAGTGGCATGGATAGGGTGTCTGGCACTGATCTAGTCTCATCTATATATAGGTCTACAAGACTACATTCAACACTTTTCTCAACTTGCACAATTAAAAACCTTATCCATTTATATATTCACAAAATATCAATACTTTGTAATTAGTACTGCATCATAAATTCATAATCTTAAATAACCACTACATGCTTACCGTACAAGTGTTCGATGTTCAATCACTAGTAATCTATGTATAAACCAATACCTGGGTTCATATGTATAAATATATCCAATAGTCATGTCATTGCTGTTAATATTACTACAGTAGGTCTAACATTATTTCTGATTTTTTCATACTTACATTAATGTTTAAATCAAAATATGTAGCTTGTTGCAATAACTCTGATTTTTTTTAATAAGTGAAATTCTTCATCCAAATTAAATGGCTGTGTTGCTGTTCCTTTCACTTGAGTACCACCCTTGTCTGTTTGTAACCTTTAAGGATACAACACTTTCTCTTTCTAAAGGTGTAGGAGAAACTCTCCAAAATATTATAATGTCTTATTGGAGTAAGGTGTTAAAATTGATACAAAGTGCTTGACAGGAGATTAAAAAACAATGAACAAAAAATTGATGGCTGAAGAGCCTGGAAAAGAGTAGGAGATATTCTATGATATGTGGGAAGATGAAATAAAACAAATAAATACAATAATAATAACAAATGAAAAATAAATAAATGCATTTCCTATGATGCAAGTTATAAAGAAACCAGAAAGGGTTTCTGGCCACATGTGTGATTTTAAGATCCCAAATCTGGAAAGGACAGAATCTTTTTTTCTTTTTGGCTTCAAAATGTGAACACATGGTAATTATGTTCCCACTGGGGGATGTTAGTTTTCCTAGTCCACTGACAACTGAATTCTTTCCATTTTTCAATATCATTCAAACATGTTTCAGCAGCCCTACTCATGAAAAAGAGATTTGGCCATTCCAACTGACTTGAGCTCAACCATCTTTAATCATTCTTATCTTTATATCCCATAATTTATTTCTGAACCAAAAAGGAAAATGGACATCCTCAAGAAATGTTTAACTTTGTTTCAGTACAGCCAGCATAAAAGGAATTAACATCCATAGCAAAAACACAAGTTTTTTTGTATGTTTTTTCTATCTTCTTTGTTTATATATTGAACACATTCACCTGAAAATCCACAACCTAACATCCGCAGTTATAAAAAAATGATATATTTATCTTTTTTTTCTTACAGTAATGTTCACCCTGTATAAGGCCTGGGAGACACTTGAAATTGAGGATTACATTAAAAGGTAGTGTATATGGATAGGAGGGGAAGATAACAGTTAACTCTAGACTTGAACAGGTGAGGATTGTAGTGATCAGAGAAACATCCTCTTGGGAGTCTAATTCACAGAGGGTGGTTCACATGAAGAAGCTGCTTGAAGGAAACTTACTTCTCACTGATGGAATACAGAGGGAATGTGGGTGGTTTGCTATTCTGTAAGTGGCATGGCAGGTCCTAGCCATGAAGGTTATACCTGGTGGAACCCTGCAAATGTAGTTTATCTGAGCACTTCCCATGGTAGTAGCGATAGAGCAGTGAGAGACCCACCACATCCCATCTGTGAGAGAGAGAGAGGTTGGAGGGTGGAAAGTAATTCTTCTCCAACAATGATTCAAAGACACCAACGAGGATGATAATAGTATGATAATATTGTTATACAAAAAGGGAAGTAAAATCAATACAAATTTTAAAGGATAAGATTTATAAATAGAGTCATATATAGAGGATGATAATAGTATGATAATATTGTTATACAAAAAAGGAAGTAAAATCAATACAAATTTTAAAGGATAAGATTTATAAATAGAGTCATATATAGAGGATGATAATAGTATGATAATATTGTTATACAAAAAAGGAAGTAAAATCAATACAAATTTTAAAGGATAAGATTGGCTTCTGGAGTATTTAATTCTTCAATAGTTATTCTTTATATTGAAAGAATTTCTTAGGTCTTAAAAACGTGTCGTAAGTTGGCGCATGGCTATTTGAAAAGTAAACTAATTATAAACTTGCATTCAAGAGCCTTTTTACAAAATTATCTAATGTTTATAAGATTAGTAATCTTTATAAATAATGAATAAATTTGTAACTTTTCTTAAATTAACTAAAAATAACTGAAATAAATTTAGTTTGACCAGAAGGAATTTTAATAAAATTGTTGTCTTGAGAGCATCCAAGTTTTTTTAAAAAAAATAGAAATTAAATCATTGTATGTTTGGTAGGCCTTTTTTCTTAAAATAACATCAGCAAAATTTGATGTGCAGACCTGTTATTCCACAAGTTCTTTGGGCTTGTTAAGTAAAGCAAGAACTCTCACAAAACAGAAAAAAACATTGTCTGTTTCTTACTAAATTTACTGAGAAAATTAGCAGATGTATTCATCTACTCAAGGTTATTTTGTTTCAGTTCATCTTTTAAATTAATGTTGCCTGCAGGAATTTCTGATACATAACTAAAGAATTATCTATAAGAGAAAGAAAAAAGATTTACAAACAGATTAATTATATCCCTGAGGCAGGTCTGGCTTAAGCCAATTAGACCCAGCCCTAAGGGGACTCTGTGTTAAGGTAATCTACCTTAATCTTGTCAAATACTCACAGCACTGCATTGTAACATACACCTTCATTGCAAGTTTAAAGAGAATAGTAATAATTTTTATTTTTTCTGAATTCTTAAAAAAAAATCAAGTTTGGTCACATTGTTTATAGTTAAAAATTCTTTTCTCTATCTACTTGAATTAAATAATACTGGCTGAATACCTGTCCTCAGATAAACTACATTGCATGGAGAAGGCCTCTGATTGGAAGATTGAAGGTTTTGAGAAGTGTCAAACCATCTCTTAATTGCTGTTGTTCCCGGGTTAGGGTCACAGCTATGGGTAAATAGTTACCCCCCCCCCACACACACACACACCAAAAAACAAAACCTATGAAAGTATAAAAATACATTTCTATAGTCAAAATACCAGTGATACATTTTTATATAAAAAAATTACCAGTAATTTCCTAAATCAAACTGTATTCCAAAATAAAACTTTAACTAGAACATAAAACACACATATCATTGCCTCTAATAATTATGTTCACACATGCATGTATATGCACAAAAGATGAGTCTCAACTACCATGTATTCAGTTGTGAAAGCAGAAGAATATCATTTTTATTACTTTAAAGCACCCAAGAAAATTAAAGTCCAGCATTAAATGACCCATACGGAGTTGATATACCATTAAACAAACAATAAATAAATATCTTTCCTATGAACAGAGAGAAATTATCATAGAAGCTCTCTTACTTTCTAGAATTTCTGTATAAACAACATCTTCACCAAGACATCTATTTTTCTACAGACCTTTTTTTCATTATACTAAAGACCACTTGAATTTTCTACTCTGGACAGCTACATAGAGCTGACCATTAAGGCAGATCGATTTTGGAACCATCATATTGAAAGTTGAGGTTTGACATAATAATGACACAAAATATGTATGCATAATTATCTAACGTCTTCATGCTGGCGAAGTGACTGAAGTGTCCCCAAAAGTGGAAGTGCCAGGGGGTGGGGGTTCTTGAGCAATATTTGTATGGGTTTTCCTAAATTACTCATTAAACCATGATCATGTATAACATTTTGTTGTGACGTGTGCACTGATACCTATTTACCTGAACTAAGGCAGAATGTGATACAAGGCTTTTTTTAATGGGGGGGATGCAAGTATCTTCATGTGGGCCAAAGACAAATATTTCCAACCAGGCCCAAAGCCAGCCTTGACCGGAAGAGGACTTAAAGAATCTATTTGGCTGAAATGTAATTATAAAAACAACAGAGAGGAGGAACTTTCTATGTGCAGGAGATGAAGGCTCTCCACAGCTTCCTTTCTGTTGTTGTTCCTTTACTCACTGCTTTTCACTCCTTCTCTTGCCTTCAATACACCTTATGAGTGTTAAATTTGCAGAGTCCCCACAAAGAATTATGATTTTTTTGATGATTGCATAAGAAATGATAATAAAACACAAAATTATAAAACAAAAATGAATTAAATGATTTTTTTGAAGTTAGTAAACTTTAATTAAGTTGCATTTACTTTTGTACAAATGTTAGGGTATTTTTGGTAACATAATAAATTGGATCCCTAGTCTCAGAGAAAAAGTTAAATACAACTTTAGCTTTTGTTATTTTTATACTTCTGCACTGAAAAATTAGGATGTGCATGTAGGTCAACAGTTATCAGTATAGAAAATGAAATCAGTAAGTTCACATTCTAGTTTAGTCTGTTGCATTGACTTTTGCATGAATGCCCTTATAAAAGGCATGAATCCATCTCTTCTGCCCCAAGCTATAGGCTAAATAGCAGAGGAGATGGGGATCTCTAATCATGGATAGCAACCATTTCAAGAGAAAGAAAACAATAGGAAACTACTCCACTATCTTTCCCAAGAATGCATGGCAATTCACAGATAATAAAGAAAAGGGATGTGTGGAGAGTCAGAACCACTCATGTCCTGAAGACATATGACATTGAAAAGAATAGAAAAAGAAGTTGTGATGAGTTATAAATTTGATTTGGTTTTCTGCAAAGCTGTCAAGTGCTTGTAGCTTAATGGTTAAAGCAGCTGATACATTTAATCTGTTTCCTCTGTCAACAGGGATGCGAGTTCAAATCTCACTGAAAGCTTATTCTTTATTTGTAATTCTATGCTAGTTACTCACCACTGTAGATTGATGACCTGAATATGTTAGTCTACTTAGATACCAACTAATAGTTTTCACAGTGCTAAAAGAGGTTATTGTATAGTATAATGAGTTACAAATTAGATTTGGTCTTCTGCAATGATGTGCTTTTATTTTTTTTAATCATGTCACCCCCCAAAGAAGGCAATAAAGTTACTAAGATGCAAGGAGTTACTGAATGTTACAGAATATGTGAAAAGAAAATATTAAGAAGACAGAAGATAATGATTGACATTGCATTTAAATTTTTGAAGATCAAAGTTGACTGGAAAGCAGAAGCCAGAAGAGTGTTCCACAAGTGAGAAGTGCGATAGAAGAAACTTGTAGAATAGAACTTACGGTTACATCTCACCATTTCAACTGTAAAATGATGAGACCATGCCACCAATCTAGTACTGCACTTAAATTCATAAAGTCTAGGTACTACAGAGGAAAATTCATCAGAACAATTATCATGAAAATATTTATAGAAAAGGCGCAGAGAACCTACATTACAGCAGAAGTTACTGAAGTTGATATGCCAGGTCAGGACCAATAACATTGCAGGATATTCAAATAGTTACTATTGTGGAAAATTAAATTAATGAGCCATTAATATGTAAAATTGATTCTGGCAAGAAAAATTGTGTAACTAATTCCGTTAGCTTAACAGTTAAAGCAGTTGGTGCATTCAACAAAGCTTCCCAAAGGTAAAAGGGATGCAAGTTCAAATATTACTGAAGGCTTATCTTTTATTTCTGATTCTATTTTATTCACTTACTGCTGAAGATTGATGGCATGAGTAAAGTTGTGATAAAAAGCAACTTAAAAAAAATCAAGATAATAATAATCAAAATTATTAATAACTAGCCTAAAAGGCACCGTATTGGGTGGCAATTAAGCTAGCTCCTATGGGGGACTCTTGATTGGGCCTTTGGCCCAACAATGACACTTCATGCATTGAGTACTTATTAAATTTTATTAGATGTGAACAATATTTTTCAAACAAGTTTTCATCAAAACAATGATATAATTTGTCTATTTAGAACTTATTGCAAAGCTGCATGATAAACAACATTTTTGGTCTTCCCATTCAGAGTCAGTACAAATAGCTTGTTTCATTTCCCAAACCTTGAGCATCCAACATAGAGATAACGATGAGAAAATCAGGGTTCCATCAGATGAAGTCCAGTTACTTTCAATGATTGTCCTTGGGACTTATTGTATTATTGCATAGCTCGCTCTCACTGGAAACTCATGTCTCTTGAACCCAAAAGGAAGATCTGGAGGAATTAAGGAGATTCTTGGAATTAAAACTTTCCTCCTTTACTGGACCAGTAAGGATCTTTGCTTCCAAGAGATGAGGAGGCATCCTGACAATTAACCTTGTTCCATTACAAAGCTTTGGAGGATTCAGATTTCTCAATAGCATAACTGGCACATTTTCTTTTAGTTCCAGTTTGTGTGATGGCATTTCAGGAGGATTCACTGAGTTCAGGAATTCTATTGGATAATTCACTGCCTATTCTTGTTCAACCACAGTTTCAATGGAAAAGTACTTCATACTTTCTTTTGGAATTTCTTGGAGAAGCTTCCAGTTGATGCTATCTACAGTTTGATTCTTGGCCCTCTCACAAAGCCAGTTTGAATCCATGAAATGGTGTTTAATGTTTGGATAAGCATGGTTAATCAAGTCTTCGATACTTGAGACTGAAACTCCACAACCATTTGGGAGTGAAATATCTCGCCTCAAATGCTCGCTTACGTACCAGGGTACATTCATCCCAGACAATGAAGTTTGTCTCCTCCAGTAGCTTAGCCAAGTTGGTTCCTCTCTTGATGTTGCGAATAGGGGTTTCATTGTAGTTCAAATCTAATGGAAGTTTGAAGGTGTGTGTTGTATACCCTCCATGCAAAAGGGTAGCAGCAATTCCAGATGAGACCTACTTTTCTTTGGAGTCTCACAGCATATAAAATAAGCTTAGTTACAAACGTTTTACCAATACCTCCAGGTGCATCCAAGAAGAAAATTCCTCCATTATTGTTGCTGATGTCATCAAGATCCTTCTAATACACTTGCTGTTGGTCTTGGTTCAACAGGGTCTCATTGTTTTGAACACATTGCCACAGTTCTTCCATGTTGTATCCTTTTTCTCTTAAAATTTCTGTTGATTTGTCCAGTTTCTCTGTTTGGATTTGGCAGACAAGTAACAAGAAAAAACAACATAACAGCCATGGACAGGTCTACTGTAGGAATTTAAATATGGAACAAAAGCAAACCTGTAGAATATTTACAGCATTTAGTGAAAGTGAAATCAGCAAGCATGCTAACTTTCTGAACAGAGTAGTTCAAGAAGTTTTTATTTTGAAGTAAGTCACTTGCAGACACACATCAAAAAAGAAGCTTATAAGCATCGTTGATGAGGAATTGGGAAACTCTTTTCAATCTAATTTATTTTGAATGTATCAATTTTTTTTATGTCTTTTCAAGTCTTTGTGGATTACTTAAAGCCAAGATATTTTTGAATTATCAGAATAATAATTTTTGGGAATGAACAATGATTTTCCTAGATACAAGTGTTACTTATTTAACCTACAGTTTGCGGGTAGGAGGTGCATTTATACCTTTCCTAAGGGTATTTGCCCATAAGGGAATGCAACGAACTCAACTGGAATTCAAACTTGGCTCTTCGATTTTTCCATTCCAAGATGCTATCCATTACACCACTCATGCATTTACTTGAATGTATCAAATACTTACTTCAAGGTAAAATGCAATCAATGTAAACAGCACATATACAGTGATTTACTAAGTTAAGCTCAGATGTGGCACAAGGCCAAAAGTATGGAGCATCCAGTGAGGATCGAACTTACTACTCAGTTATAATTGATCTAGTGAGATAAGCTCGCTAACCACTACACCATGTCGATTGATTGGTTGGTTGGTTATTTTATTGGCATATCAACCACTATGTGTCATTAATGCTGAAACATGCACCATGTCGGATTGCCCCATTTGCATCTGTATATACTGTAAAAACAAGAAACCTTCTGCCACACTTCATCTTTACAAGTCAGATTAGACCAAAAATGGAGTATTGCTGCTATGTCTGGACTAGAGTTGCTCAATCCGCACTTTCCAGCCTTGATAGAGTTCAAAATCCATTACGCAGTTTTGTTGGGGGGGGGGGTGACTTATTTCCCACTCTACAGCCTCTTTCCCAGAGAGGCAACATTGCAAGTCTATCTCAACTATATTGCTATTTCCATGGCAAATGTTCAGAGTCAATTGCTATCTACCCTCCTTATACTTTCATAATTATAATAATTTTCATTTCCTTCTACCTTTTTTTTATATTCATATCACACACCTGATTTGATAAAACTCTACCAGGAGTGGCTCTTGAGCCTCATACTGTGTGAACTTTAGTAAAAGAAAGAAAAATGGGCATTTGGGAAAGGAGTACTCAATGAATTCAGTGAATAAAAGAAATCTAGAAAAATGTTTTTGCTTACTTAATATATCATATCTTTGTTAATGAATTGACTAAAACATGATAACAATAACATACGAATTACTATTGGGTCAGATTAAAGAATCGGTCTACTTTTTAGTCAGTGATGATTATCTGGTTGAACCTACAAATTAAAAAAAAATATATACTGCACATAGAAACATGGTAGATTTCCTCCCCCTTTCACTTCTAGCCACAGGAGATAACAGTTTCAATGTCTGCATATTCCCTGACAAACTTGGCAGCTTAGACAAGGAGACAAGACAAAAAGCGTAAACACTGCACATCACCAGTTTGAATAGAAGAGAGAAAAAAAGGAAAAAAAAAAAAAAAAAAAAGCATCCACTATGTAGACTGTCATTTAAAATGATTGAATTTTTTTCTTTAAAAAGTTTGAATAGAAAATAGCAATAATTAGGAATAGAATTAATGCAAATTGAAAATATTTTATTAAATTTTGGACAGAGTTCTTCAGAATGCAACATATAAAAACATGGGGAAATACAGGAATATGAAGAAAAGCATAAATATAGGACAACAAAAAAAATCATGTTTAATTATACATGTGCACACACACGCACACATACATATGCAAACACAAGTATATACATATATACACATATATGTACATTTCAAATCAATCCTTATTATTAAGTACACAGTGCAGCAGAAATACTTCCCACATAATGGTAAGACATTAGTGGCAATGGTGTCTTCATCTAGCTGTCTTACCATTATGTGGGAGGTATTTCTGCCATATCCTGTATTAGAATTATTTTATAAACTGATTGCTTTAATATATATCTGTACATCCAGTGAGTACGCAAGTATAATAATAAACCTTATAATTAATTTGATATTAACAAGTAGACCAGACCACAGCCCAGAAGATCAGTTATACAGATGTTTTAAAAATTAGTTGTCATATTTATATCGAGTAATTATGGTTAGCATTCTGGTTCAATTGAATATAAAACTAACCTAACAGAGGCTGGTAGATTTTATTCAAATTATGAGTTGTTTTTTTTTTTGTACCAATTGATCTTAATAAAAATTTCTTTTGCTTGGTTAATAAAGCAAATTATTTGCAGTCTCCTAAAGCACAAAAAAAAAAAAAAAAAAAAAAAATCAAAATTGGTATTTTCAGTGTAAATTGTTATCATTTCAAATGCAAAAACGTTTATAATTTTTGTAGTTAAAAAAGAAATGTCATATATAACTAATTTGATTTTTCATATCAAAATATTATTTAAAAGTAAAAAGAAATAAAGCAAAATTTTGTGTCAATGAATTTTGAGTATTGTGAAACATTTTATCAAGTATTTTTTCTTTTAAGTAATATATAAAAATAATTATCATTATAGCAATAGGTTAGACAAAGAGTATCTACATTCTTATTAAGAAAAATTGTTTACATGTCTGAATGAGTTTAAAAAGAAATAAATTACTTCAATAGGAACTCAAGTGAATTTGAAATAAGATAAAGCTCCCTTTTCCTCAATAATCAGTTCAATACTTTTAAATTTCACAGAATTATGAGGAATTACATGCACCAAATTTATATTTAATGCTTAGGTCATTTTTCAAGCTATGTATTAAATAATAAAGTAGACTGTGTTCTCTAGCCTTGAGTGGCAACCTGTCTAGAAGAAAGTTTATTCTAGATTCAAAATCGTATAGAAAACAACAGGAAACCACTCCAATATCTTTTCTGAGAAGTCATGACAATTCACAGATAATAAAGGAATCAAAGAAGAGCCATGATTACCTATTTAAAAAAAAAATCATTTAATCTTCAACTTTCACCAAGAGACACTTGATTTTACAAGCACAACAGAATTTGAAGAATTACTTTAAAACAAAAAAAGAAAAAAGACAGAGAGAGAGAGAGGGGTGAAATGGAGAGAAAATTTTCTAATGTCTTATAACTATTATTTTTCTTCTGGATATTAAGTCGATTCAATTTTAAGAGTAGAGTTGATTTTATGCAGTTAACTGCTGTACTGCTGCATATAGCAAGTAAGTGTCTTGATTTTTATGTACTCAAAAAATTTAAAATTACAATTGTTTTTACTAGCATATTAAAAAGATAAAAATTCTACATATAAATTAAACTATTCTAAAAAAAATGTGATATTTTAAAATATTCAGATTGTAGCTGGACATTGTTCAGCATTGAAGTATTGATATTATATTTTAACAACTCATAACAGCAATATTAATAGATTTACTTATTTGTTTAATTTTTTTTTACAGTTTATCAACCCATTATGGGTTATTTAAAGCCAAAACAAATTTTGTATTGTAAGAATAATTCTTTCTTTTTTTTGCGAGTAAATATTGCATTAACAATTTTTTGAGAATAACAATATTTCCAGATACAAGCCCTTCTATTTAACCCATAGCTGGGGAGTTTGAATTGAGAGTTGTCCTTCTCCTAAACTGGCTACCAACCAACTTTACTATTTAACCCATAGCTTGGGGAAGAGAAATGAATTCATTCCTTTCTCAAAGCTATTTGTGCATAAGTGACTACAACAAACTTGAATGAAATTTGAACTTGGCTCTCTAATTTCTCATTCTGAGCCACTATCCATTACACCACCTGAACAGCTGTCAATATTAGTAGAATAAGTTCATATAAACAGGCATCCATTTGAAAACTTATTTATGTTTTGTTATTGACTCATTTTATATGATAGGCTAAAAATAGAATTGACAAAAGTAGTTACTGCTCATAATTTTTAATCAGTAGTATAAATGGAGTAAATGATTCAAAATGACTCAAAGGTAAATTATTTTCATGAATAAACTATGTCAATCTTAAAAAAAAAAACAGTTTAAAAAAAAGTTTTCTGATTTAATAGCAAAATTAAAAGAACAAAATTAATTATTTACATTTGAACTAACATCCTCATCTTGCCTGTTGTACCCTCCGACCTTCTTCAAAATAAAACAGGTTAGTAGATTAAAGTATTGTTTTGTGAATTTGGTGACAGAGTTATTATGAGTTCAATTTCTGGGTCAGGTAGTATAGACTCAAACTCAATGGAAACAGGACCAGCAATAACTGAGCAAAAAAAAAAAAAAAAAAAAAAAAATTCCAAAACATGAATAGCAGTGAACGATCAATTCCCATAGATTAAATAAAGGGTTAAGTTTGAAATTCCTTGAAGTTTACTTGGATTGACAGACACATGAAGAAGGCTGGAGGGCTGAATGTTGTGATAATAGCAACAAGGACAAGAACATTAGTTCAAATGTAAATAATGAGAACTCCTCATCCTACAAAGTTCATGTTTTTAAAAAGTTCCAAAATGTTCATAACTTATGCAATAATATAAATGAATAATGAAAGAACAGTCTTGAAGTCATTTTAATAAGTAATATCCAAAACTTTGGGAGCATTTTTTAACAAGCAAGTTCAAAATAGAAATTATTGCTTATATTGCAACAAAAGTGATAGATAAAAGTATTTATTTGCAAGTTGACCATCATTGGACATTTAAGAACACTAAAGAAATAATTCAAAATGATATCAAAATACATACAGGGAGAGAATAACCTTAGAGTTAAAACCATTTTTTTCTATAATGCTTTGATAGGTTATTTCATAAATTATAATTTCCACAATCAAAATTTTAATTTTTGTTTCCAAACTTAAAGAATACTGTATTTAAAACCTCATCCTTCAAATTAGTGAATTTCAAAAGATGTATATAGGTCTCTTTGTCAGGCCTTTAAGAAAATCTAAATAATTGGGTTGACTTCTTTGATGTATTATACTCTGTGTTAGTTTGTAAAACAAAATGTGTAAATTTGTTATGGCTGATTATTTTAGATCTATTTAATTTTCATTTATAAGTTCATATAAAATTATTTAAAGTTTTAACAATTATTATTCATGTAAAACAATATTGATATCATTCTTTTTTTACTATTAGAAATGTACTTTTTCAATTATATTTGAAGTAGCCTTTGTATATTTTAGAAATAATATTTATGGGTATATATACTAGTATGTACATATACACTGGAAGGTAAAAGTTTGGGGTCACCCTCTGGATTTAATAATTAATGCTTCATATATACTGTAGTTTAATTAACACCTACTAAAATGCTGAAACATTAGTTATTATATCCAATATTTTTGGAGAGGGGCTTACTTAAAATACACCAGCCCTAAAATTACTATTTTCCAGCGAAGTAGATTAGGCAAAATGAGCCAAAATTTTAAGGAAATTCTATGTACTAATGAGTTAATTTCATTATTATTACCTATATGAGAAAACCCTTACGAAGAGGACATTCCTTTGGCCTGAAATAAGTTAGTAAATTAGTTCTGAAAAAGGCACGCAACCTTCAAGTATCAGGTGATTCTTCAAAATCCAGAAGGTGGCTACAAACGCTTAGCCTATAGCATATGTAGGTACAAGTACATTATATATACCAGCAATCTTGTATAGAAAATAATTCACACAATACTAAAATAAGGAATGCACCATTTCATGTAGCAGGTCATAAAAATTACTGATTGAGTTTGATTTTGTTTTAAAAAGAGAACTTTTTTTTTTTTGCTTCCACACCTTAAATACAACAAAAATCTGCCTTGTCTATTTTACTAATATACTTCCATCCTTACAGTTCTCCACAAAATACACACAATCTACAATTCATGAAGTAAAATAGAAACACACATTTTTAAGCAATTAATGGATATTTTTTTAATCCAACATTATTTCTTCTTCTTATAAATGTTTATTTAGTGGGTACATTTGTTTCAATAGACATTAGCTTTTTTTTTAAAAAAAAAAAAAGAAAAAAAAAGTAAAAATTAATGTATATTGGCTTAGATATTGAAAATCTTACAAAAGAAAATGTACCTTCTGACAGGAATCAAAACTATATTCCATTAAGTAAATTGGTTTTTCAAAGTAATACAGGTTTGATTCCTGTTGTAAGATGGCACATTTTCTTTGGTAAGACGTTCAATCTCTAGGATGTTAGACATTAATTTCACTGTTTAAAAACAAAGAAGGATATGTACTCAAGCATGTGTATCCACTAAATATAATATTTATAGTAATAACATTTATATATAAGAAAGAGAGTAATAACTTAAGTATACACATTCATACATCTACAAACATACTCATGCAGTCACATTAAAAATAAGTTGTTTTTTTTTCTTACCATTTTCATCATATCTTAAAAGAAGACCCACATAAAGACTGATTAAGAACTTGATATCAGATTACTGATTCAAGAAACCAATTCTGCAGTCTGTTGTTCATACAAATGTACAGATAGAGAATACAAAAACAAGGCCAGTTTAGTATGAATTTTTGTTGTGGCAGTTATAATTTTGGTATGTACATCATCAGGTGTATTTTGTCAAGTGGCATCAAAGGGTAAATGGCACCACCTTTAAAATGGAGATTTCACATTCCTCTTGGTACAAGAAAAAAAAAAGAATTGTACCAATGCAGATAAAAAGAGAAAAGGTAAAAAAAAAAAAAAAAAAAAAATAAAATAAAAAAGTGAAACAAAAATGTCAAAAAATGAAAAAATATCACATTTATTAATTTCATTTGGATTATAGAAGAGGTGGGGGTGGTAATGATTAAGATACTTGTATTAAAAACAATTTCTAATTGTCATTTTGGCTAGAGTCCATTTTGAATATGTATGAAGAATCAGCAAGTCAACTTATCCAACCACTGAATGAAGAGACATCATATTGGATTTAAAATTCAGTTTGATTGTCTATTAAAAGACATCCATTTCATTTCTATTTTTTTAAAGATGCTTTGATACTGTTTATTGTATAGATATGTCCAATATATAAAAAACACAAATGAAAACAACCCAAGACTTTACCCAAAGTTTTTTTAAAGAACACATCTTGAAGTGGACAATTACCTGAAAAAGATAATGCAGTTAACACATTTTTACCTAACTGTGTTAATATATTTTCAGTTAATGATTTTATGATGCAAATCATCATATGGTTGAAATAATCTGTCAGCAGAGTCAATATGATTTGCCATAATGACTAATAAAGTCAAAATGGCAGCCAAATATACCAAAGCTCAAACATGTCGTCACCAACAGTTTGTAGTTTGTTTTTAACATGGTTGTAATTAGAAGCAAGCCATTTAAATTTCTTGCTCAGCCATAGCCGTAAAAAAAAAAAAAATAAATGCACAGGCACAAACATAAATCCTTGAATTTGTCAGGCCATGTAAGAAAATTTGCATTTAAATGTTCATTTCCCCTCGAGCCAATAATCAGATAAACTAAAAAATAAATAAATAAATAAAGACCACCAAAACAACAGCAAGAAACAATATCAATGAAAAATTAAAATTACGAGTATCAAAATCCAGTAAAATTACAAACTTCCATTAAATCCATTAAATAAAAACAACAAACTGAAAACTGATTTAAAACAAATCCCAGACTACAAAAAAAAAAAAAAAAATAAAAAAAAAAGATGACTGTTGATATGACAAGTTATCTGTTGACAATGAGAGCAGTTAGGATTTTCCTTCTAATATAAAAGGAATGCTTAGCCTTGTTTTTACATCACAAGTGTTAATAGGAAGGTTAGAAAAATTAACTAAAACTAACAATATTCTAGGATAAAGTCATGGGGAAAAAAAAAAAAAAAAAATCAGCCTTCAGAAAAAGTGGGTTTAACAGAGAAGTTACTATGTAGTAATTACATGTTTATCTTCAAAACATTAATATATATATATATATATATATATATATATATATATATATATAATTGTTGAAGTTTTAAAAACATCAAAGCCACATAGATTAACAGAATAAACAACTTTAAAACTAAAGTTGTAACTGATCACTGCTTCAAATTTTTCTTTAATTTAAGCCCTTTTCAAAAAGTTTGGACATTTAGACATCGAGTAAACTGTGGAAATTCCTTACTAGATTTTATATTTTTATTACCATATTCCGCCAATAAAATATGTATGAGCTAGAAGAGAGTTGGGAGGTACTTTTAGGTGAGTAGAATAAATTTCAGAACATAATTTCAGAGCATTGATTGAAAACAAGAAAAGTAGTTATTTATGTTGCTGGGTGATTGTAGGGAGGGAGGACAAAGATTTGCCAAAAGTGGAGAGAACTATTTTCATGTGAAAACCTGAATCATCTTTACTGGATGAGCCATGTCACCTGCTTTATTAAATAGCAAGCAAAAGAAAGTCGAGCTGAAGACACTGGTTTAGTGCCAGTCTTCCATACACTCCAAGTTTGAAAACATAAATTTGGCACTGTTAGAGTTCTGCTGCAGGCAAAGAGTTTGGCTGTGACAAAAGCAATGCATACATTTTTTTTATTTGTTTGAAATAAAGAAATAAAAGATAAATAATATGAATTAGTCTATACTGAAAATGGGTCAGAAACCAGTAAAGCTAGGTAATTGCTTGATAGTAACATGTGGTACCATCTGTCAGTGGTGCTTAAAGAGGCACCAGCAGATGAAATTGTCTGAGATTAAAGCATGTAACTGCCAGTTTGGCTGAAAGGAGGGAAAAATTAATGTGAGAGTTGTTTTTATGATACAGGACAGTGCACTTCTAAATGCTTGGCATATGTACCCACCCACTTGAAATGCATATTTTAGGGTTTGATCAGCAAATGAAATTTATGTCCAAAAGCATTGTTTTCTGTTACACTAAAACTAATTTAGTTAAAATACTACTAAATAATTTTAATTCCCTGCTAGCAAAGTTTATATATATATATATATATATTTACTAAAAGATGAATATATATTCACAAAATAAATTATAACTGAAATGAATCTTTATGGTTTTCTTCTTTATTATAATTATATATAATTATACATATATGCATAAATTATATAGTATAATGCTATATATATATATATATACATACACATATAAACACACACACATATATATATATATATATATATATATATATATATATGCACACATATACATATATGACTGGTTTGAATAATTATAATTGAATTTTAGATATATAAGTGGTCAGAATACTGCATTGAACTTTGAAACTATCACTATGCAGTGTTGATTCCCATGTCCACACTGTCTATAAATGCTATCTTTGATATTAAGCACTCCCCTCTTATAAATACAATTTTTAAACAAATATACATTTTTTTATATATATATATATATATATATATATATATATATATATATATGAGCTATAAACATACATGTAGAAATGCCTGACCATTAAGATTTATAATTATGTTATTATAAAATTATTTATGATAAGACTTTAATGTCAGGCACTAATCATGGTGTTCCGTTTTTATCTGTGTTTATCTGATATTTGTTAATATATTTTGTGTGTGTTGAATTAAAAAAAAAATTCAATCATATCTAATAGAACACCATTTATACTTTGATAAAATGCAACTATTGTTTAGTTACTAATTCTTGTTGATTATCTTGACAAAAGCAGAAAATGTTCAATTTCAAAATTAGAGTTTCAGATTCTTTATAATTTGCCAGAATTACATATTAAACATTTCCACCAATGTTTTTTTTTTAATATAAAACAAGGGATTCAGGTTTATAAAGATATTTTAGAACAAAGAATGTTTTTAATATTTACATAAACAAAGGAAAATTGATTTTATAGAATTAGGCATTTTATGTGATCCAACAAAGAATATATTAAAAATATGATAAATTTTAATTTTATACAAGTTGGTCCTGAAAAGTTCTCTGCCTGCCTAAGGTATTTAAAAAAAAAAAAAAGAAAAGAAAAAGAAAGAAAAAAGATATTTAGTCAGATTTTAGGAAGTGAATTGGGCCAAGAACTTTTCTGTATCCTCTTAATATTAACTATTCCAATTACTAACAGTAATTCAGCCTGGCTATAAACAGCATGCCTTCTGAACAATTATGTGGTCAATATTCACCTTTCAAATATTAATTTTTAGCAACTAATTATAAGACTAAAGACTAATAAGTAGAGGGACAATGCTTACTTAAAAAGAGTAGCCTAGGATCAATCAGGCCAGCAAATTTGAAATGTTTTGAAAAGCTGCTTAAAAAAAAAAAAGAAGAGAGAGAGAAAAAAAGTACTTGATTAATTAACTATTAAACAACAATTATTTTTACAGGTTTCTTGTTTATGTATTTGAAATAATATATTTCAATGCAGAAACTCTGACACTAAGTTCTATTTTATGATACATAAATTGTTTCCAAGCAAATATAAATGGGTGATCAGCAATTAGTTGTTGTTGGCTGCAGAAGTAAATTTTAAGTTATAGCATAGCTATCACCGAATTTGAAATTTTGAAAAATGGTATAAATTATTATAACTTATACTCATTTTTGATTTTAATATTACCAGTTTTTAAAAATTCATTTTTTTGCATTGCCTTTTTATTTAGAAAAGCCAAGTAGTTTGAAAAACTCAGCTGCAGAATAAAAGAACAATTTCTCTGAGTGAAGAGAAAATTGATGCAAATAAATCTTGAAATATATTGTGTGGTTTATAAGGAGTTCATAAATGAATCCAAACATAAATGAAAAAAAATGATGAATGAACAAGACTCTTGCAGTAATGTTTTCATTTCTCTTTCAAATGGAATGTAGCAGGCTGACAAATTTGGATAAATTATATGGAAGAAATTATATACTTATTAATAGATAGTGCAGAAAATATTTCTTGAAATGTTAATCAAAATAAAGTATGTATGTATGTAAGTAATGTGAAGCAAGCACAGATAAATAAAATATGCAGCTTAAAAAATAATTTCAGCTATCAGAAACATCTTACATCAGAACTACACTTAAAGGGGAATCTTTTATACATTTTTTGTGTTTGTCATAACTACCTGAGTAGCACCTATTTTCACGTTTGGTAAAACCATGCAAGAGAAAAATAAGCATTAACAAGAATACTTTTCACACTTAAATTTTTTTAAATTTTCCGTTCTCTTCTCTGAAATGTACAAGAATTATAATTATTTTTTTTTATTACAGTTAATATTTTAACAATTGATAAAAATGGTTTAACTACAGAGAAATAGATTTATTTTTTTATGAAAATATTTACTCCAGTTTTGCAAAGATTTCATAAATTCATAATACCCAACTCCCTGGAAACGTATGTAAAGCGTGAGGGGGATGCCGAGAGTCCTAACTCTGCACACTTCCCAAAAGCAGTATTTTAATGGCAAACATTAGAATGCCATCTTTAGGAAGCAGGTCAGGCCAAGAACTTTTCAGCATCTCCTTGTAAATGTATAATTTTCTATTCTAGCGAGATGACATGACACCTGGGAAAAAAAAAATAAAAATAAATAAATAAATAAAAAAGTAGTAATCATTTTTACAAAATCAAAATGAAACAAGATATGTTGGGCATTTTAATTAAAAATTGTTTCAAGACTAGAAAGAAATGTTAGCCTTTTACCCATTATAGATTAATAAAATTAAGGAGGCTCAGTTTAAGTAGTGAGCTCAACAACATAAAGCATGATCAGAACTACATTTGACTCTTCTGACTGACAACAAGCAAAGAAACAAAATATTTTTGTAGATTTAAATTTGGCAGGTTTAGTTTGAGGATAGAGAAATCAAAGATCATGAGGACAATGGCTCAAGCAGTGGTAATATCTTCAGAATGACAAAAACATTTTATGAATGATAAAAATTTTGAAAGAATGAAAAATATTTCAATGCAAATACAGATGAACATATGGGCTTATCTTCTGTATAATATCTTAAATATACAGCAGAGTAAAAATCAGAACACTGTATATAAGTCAAATACCCAACATATAGCCTTTGTCATGTGACCACTAAATGGAAAACAGAAAGAACAATAAACAAACTGATAAAAGGTGTAAATTGCAAAAAATAAAGCAAAGCAAAACGTTAATAAAAATTGAAAGCTGCTGACAAATGTGGTTTGCAGTGAGACAAAAAAAAAATATTTTGCATATAGTTTCGCATATTAGAACACTGGCTCAAGCCAATACTTTTTTCCAGCAATACTTCTGAATCATGTAAAACAAGAATCAAGACACTCAAATTAATGAGAGCCAAATACAATATATGGCACCCAATTTTGGTAAAAAAAAAAAAAAAATAGTCATAACAATCAAGAAAAAAAAATATCAAAGAAAGTGGAAGGCTTGAAATTGGAAGCGGCAGGATAAGAGGGTCTAAGAATTGAGTTATGCAAGCATTAAAACAAATATAACCAATTCTGACAATTTTTAATAGCAAGCTTTGCCATTCTTGGAAGAAGATATTTTAATCATTTTTTCCTTTACAAAAGTTAAATTCAGTCGATTCTTTAAAATTCAACTAAATTTTCAAATTTTACTGGCAGAATTTTGAGGGCCAACCTGAATAAAGCTGGAAAGCAGAAACAAAACAAAAATACTTTTTTTTTCTAAGCAAATAAATGAATATAGCATTCATCATTTTGATATGAATTTGGATAGGAAAAAGAAAGACAACTTGATTAAAAAAAAAAAAATTCTATAGAAGAAAAGAATTAATTACCAAGAGAATGTAAAATATTCAAATAAACAACTTAGAGTTCAGTGACCATCAGTTGGCAAATAGCACCCTCAAATAAGAATTAAAAAAAAAAAAGTTCAACAACTATTCTCCACAATTCACATGTTGATGCATAAGAGATAATGTAGCAAACACCAATACCACAAAATGGTGCATTTACATTTTTTTTTTTTTAATGAACAAGTTTAACCATCTAATTATTAAAACCAATTAATTGCTGACTCAGATCTACTGACAAAATCTAAACAATTCAGAGAGGAAGAAAAATGAAAGAAAACTCAAAGCATAGCAATGACACTCAATTACATTGAACAAGGAAACAGAATATAATTTCCTCACTGAAATGTTAGATGAGGTATCAATGAAGTCAGACAAGTTTTTTTTAGGGACATGAGATAATAACCCAAAAAAAAAAAAAAAAAAAAAAAAATAGAAATAAACACAAATAATGGGTGTGCCCTATTGATTTTCCAGACAAGCAGTGATAAAGTCCTTGCTGCTGTAATGGAAGTAAAACAAAATAAAAGACTTAAAAAAAAATAGGTTGGGGTGGGGAGATTAATAGAGGTTGAAGAAAATAAAAATTGACTAGGTTGACTAATGCATAACCAAGGTAAATAATATGTAAATGGGGGTGGGGGAAGAGGGGGGGGACTATTTTTGAAAGTATTAATAATGACCCTGCCACTTTGCTTTGGGGGGATAGGGTATGAGGGTGAACATCAGGGTTTCAAAATTTTATACAGGCTGTTTTCGATCATCAACATCAAAATCAAATACCATTAACTTTGTCTCTTCTGTTCCATTACGGCTGCCTACAGCACATATTAGTTTAGTGTTGGTACAGCGGACACGCCATACCACCCCGCCACTGCCTCCACTCTCCAAAGTTACCAAGTTCCGAAGGAACTCACCAGTTTTCAAATCCCATATTTTCACAGTCCCATCATCAGATGAGGTTATCACAAATTTCTTACTGAACTGTAAACAAGTGACTGCACTCTGGTGTCGATTTGGACCCTGCAGTGTTTGAAGGCAACGGCCTGTTCGAATGTCCCAAACTTTGACTGTGGAATCAGCATTGCCAGAGACCAAAATGTTCTCTTTCAGTTCCATTCCACTGGTCAGTGACTGATGACCAATGAGTGTGTGAAGGCAAGTACCAGTTTCGACATCCCACACACGAATAGATGTATCCAGAGAGCCACTCACAATATGAGTGCCATCAAACTGTAATGAGTAAACTCTGTTAGTGTGTCCTTGCAAAGAGTGAAGACATGCCTCTGTCTCTGGGTCCCAAACTTTAACTGTGTAGTCATAGGCACCACTAACCACTCGGCGGCCATCATATTGGACACAACGAACAGCAGCCACATGTCCCATTAGTACATGTAAGCACTGGCCAGTATCAATGTCCCAAACACGAAGTGTGGCATCTCTGGAGCCACTCACCACTTTCTTTTCATGAAGATGCATACAGCGTACAGTAGATGTATGACCATACAAGGTATGGATACACTGTCCAGTTTCAGCATTCCACACTTTGAGAGTTCGATCTGTTGAGCCACTAATAATGATGTTATCAGCCATCTGAGATGCCCACACACCACCAGTGTGGCCAAATAAAGTCCTTAGGCATTTACCTGTCACTGCAGACCAAACTTTAAGAGTGTTATCATCAGACCCACTGACAATTTTGCTTCCGCAGAATTCAAGGCAGGTTATCACATGATCCTCATGGCCTTTGAGAAGTTTCGGGGGTCGTATTTTACCACATCTCCAATACTGCTCGATCTGATGCTGCCTCATGTAAAGGGTTTTACAGGGACTACGGAGCATTCCTTGTGAACGTCTTCTAACACTATATCCAAACACAAGAGATTCATCGATACCTTCTTCATTACATTTTTTACGCCAAAGTAAGTTATCCTCAGTGAGAACCCGCCAGTAACGACAGGTTTGGGCAGCGCGAAGAAGATCCTTAGGACCTAAAAAGGACAGCACATGTAGTGCAAGCTCCTTGGGTAGTAAAGAGATGAAATCACGTTGAAATTGGGGTTCAATGACTTGCATGATGTGTCTGACTTGAGTTGGTTCACATAATTCAATCATCTCATCCAATGCCAGGCAGCGTTCAGGATTGCTCCATGACTGGAACGTATGGAGCCACTGAGCCAATTCGGGAGGTGGGTTACTTTTGGAAGGGATCTTTTTCCGTGGATAATTCATATTTAACATGGGTAAGTTCTGAGTACGCAGAGAGTCTGGGTTCAAAATTTCTGTAGAGGACCGGCAGACTTTTTTCCCTGGAGTCGTCTCTTCATCTTCTTCCCAACCTGCATTAGGTTTTCTCTTCATGATTAACTTTTCCTTGTGTTTAGGAATGGGGACAGGAATGCGAGATCTCAAAGAATGCGCAAACCCCAATCTCTGGTGGAAATAGGTAGTTCCTGATACAGCACTGACCCCACCGTCATTACTACTCACCCTACTTCCTTCTGTACTCATAAAAACTTCATCATTACCTCCTCCATTTTCGACTATTCCCAACTTATTAAGGGGTTTCCAAATTTCTGGAGAGTCTGTAGAATTGTTTGTGTTGTCTCTTGATTCTGCTTGGGCCCGGGGGCTTGTTACCTTTTGGAATTCTTGAATTGTAACCTTCTCTTCGGTAACATGCAGGGGTGGATTTTCTTTAGCATTAATAAGCAATTCTCGTTCGCCCCGGTCGAAGGTGGAACTAGTAGAACTTGAACTACTGTCCACGCTGCTGGCTCCTTCTGATGTATATTCCGCGTGGCTACTAGACGGGTCGCTCGTGCGATGTAAGCGAAGGCTACTCGAAGTGGAAGAAGACCTACCCTTGCTTGTAGAAGGCTCGCATTTAGATTTCAAAGTATGAAATACGGTCGGAGTTGAAGATACAGAAGAGGTAGATGAAGGTGTAAATAACGACGAAGATGAAGTATTAGAAGTAGTAGTTGCAGTTGAAGGAGAAAAAGTGGTACACATAGAGGCGAAGATCTCCACACTTTTATCTTCTTTTGAATCAGTTGCTTCAGTACTGCTAGAAGAGGCAGCCACCTGCCTCAATCTTCGTAAAGACCTGGCGTTGGAGGATAAACAACCTAGGATCGGTTTGTTGGATTCTAACCATTCAGAACTAATCCCATTTACTTTGCAAAGATCGTCCACACAACTGAACCCTCCTAGACGTTTACGTGCTTCAACTATGCTTTCTGCTCTCCGGAGGCCGATTCTGTCCAGTGATGTTAGCTCCTCCACACTAGCGTGATTGATGTCTATTTTCTTCTCTGCTACGGTGGAGGTATTCTTTTTTCTTCCTGCCATGATTTTTTTTATGGTAGACACGCTGCTAGGCTAGTTTTTGACGGTTACGGAGAGTTGGCCAGCACCCGACTCTCTATACGACCGCCATTAGCCATCACAGCAAAAAGATGCGTCGAACCCACTAAAATGCCAAGTTTCCTCGTAACTTTACTCAACCGTCGACGCGTCCAGGACGCATAAATGGCACGTGTAAGATACTGATAATTATAATGAAGAATTTAAACAATTATAACAATAGGAAAAATGACTGGGATTTTCCCAATTGTAATTTGCTTTCGACTGTTCTAAGCTTTTAGTTTCGTATTCGGAAGAGCCTAGCTCCGTAAAAAGCACAAAACAACGATAAGAGCGGAAGTAAAGGAGGAGGGGACCCGGTTCGAAAACATTGATCTCACGTTTCGCTCTTTTGTTTAGATTAAATATTATTGCTGTTTAACATTACTGATATTAACCTGAAAAATTAAAGAAGAAAAGACAGATCATTTTGTTGGTTACATTTGCTTGTTTCAAAATATCTTCAGTGTAGAGATCAAAAATTTAAGTACACACACGTATTGTAATTAATAAAAATTATAAATAAATTTTAAAAAAGTAACATGAATTTTGCATGAAATCCAGCGAAGCGGTGTATTTTAAAATGTATTATTAAAATAAGTAATGAAAAATAAGAAGTGATGACTGGTCAACGAATTTGTCATTTAATTGTTATTGGTGTAACAAAAAAAAAAAAAAAAAAACGGTAACGTAAAAAAATATATTTTTACTTTACTAACTAAAATACAGACCTGTTGAATAGAACTAATTTTTAGTTTTTAACTCCAGGAGAAAGGTTAGAAACTAGCATTGTGTTTTTTTAATTAGTTTGATATCGAAATAATTTTGCCTTAAATGACTAAAAGAAAATTTGTGATATATTTCGATTTTAATATTTATTTTATATAGTCACTACTTTACTATGAAAAACTCTTAGATATTTATTTTTATTTTCGTGCACCGTGAGTACTTTGTTAGTACAAAAAAATGTAATTTACTTTTTAACAATGGAGCATAAAAATACTGCTCAGAAAAAAAGGATAGTTTTGTTAAAATATCTTTTAAAACTTGAATTAAAAAAAAAGGTTCTGTAGCACAAAACCTATTGTTAGTTGCGTATGTGAAGTTAGGCGAAAAAAAAATTTCACAAGTGAACTTTTAAATAAATTCTTCAGAATTGAAAAAAATAAAGAAAATGAATTCATTGAATTTTAAATAAATTCTCACGAGTTATTTTATGAGCAATTTATGTTGCTAAAAATGAACAGAGAAGCAAAAAAAAAAAAAACATTTTTTCTTTGCCAAAGTAATTTCTTAAATTGTAATCTAATTCATTAGTTTCGACATTGACTCAAGAATGAGAATAAAAACTTATTCTATTTTCTAAATAAATTGTAATTGTGACTTTGTTTCTTTTTTTTTTTTAATGATTTTGTTTTGACAATATTAAAAAAAAGTAATCAATATTTTTAAAGATGTTTAATGCAATGTAATCCTTTTTTGGGAATTTTCTTTCATGAGATTTACTTTTATTCACTTTTTAAAGAAATATATACAACTCTGTCTAAAATGTAAATGAAAAGATACTATCTCTGTTCCATGTGTGTTAGCATGCATATTTCATACACGATGAAATATTAGTGACTAACGATTATGATGCATAAATCCCCAATATACACGGCCTTGTGCCGAACTAACCTTAAATAACAACTATTATGAAGTAAAATAAAGATAGTAAATAAAAAAAAGTAATGTAAACTTAAAAGTTGTTTCCACATAATACTACTTTAATTCTTGGAGAGTTATTCCCATTTACATCTCTAAAAACACTTTCTTCTTTTAAAAATGATGTCCTTTCAGGAGGCCATGGTTCCAGCTTCCTTTCTTTAATATCCGAATCTCTTTTTTTTTTTTAAAGAAAAGATAGTCGTCTTCCTCCTAGATTGACTACTTCAAGGGCTACACAACTTTGTCTAACTTAACTTAACCCATAGCCGGGAAGAAAAGATGGATTTACTTTCCCCAAAGCTATTAGTTCTCTGAGTCAGTCTGTCACCCTTACAGGCTTAGTTTTGGTTTGGCTTAAAGCCAGGTAGGTTAATCAGTGAGGATCGAACTCGCAACTTAGTAGCAATGATCAACAACACCATTTTGTTAACCATTACTCAAAGCTGCACGTAGCATTATATTCTGTTAATAATTATCATTTAAACAGCTCACTTAGCAAAATCTTAGAGACATTTTACAAGCTTAAATAAAAATTATTCAGTTAGTAAACCAAGGGAGGTAACTGAAGGAAATCTTTTTATTTTTTTAAGGCGGAGGTAGGCAGTCGGAGAAAATGGCTACCCCTGCTGTTAGTGGCGTGGAAGTGAAGATTGTTAATTCCAATAAAGTAAGCATTTTATTTCTTCCATGACAATGTTGATCAACTTTTATATTTTTTCTGCATGTGTACCATTATTTTACTTGTTTTGTTATACTTTTTCTGCAAATTTCTGATTAATTTTCTTACTCGTTTTATGAGGTCCGGTGAAGACGTGCAAGGGGTCAAGTGTACCTTTGATGACCGTCCGTTAATTAAATTTAACTTTTATTTTAAAGAAACTATTGGATTCTATAGAGCATTAATTCAGAATCAAATAAAAGTAGAAAATCTAATGTTTTTTATAGGATTACAAAAACAAATTGTGCCTATTGAAATTTTTTTCTAAAAACACTTCATAACGGGAATGATTGACTTTAGTTTTTTTTGTTCAATTTCTAAGTAAAATTAATAATTAATTACACTATCATGAAAAACAATTAGCTTAGTTTTGTTAGACAAAAATTTAATTTTCTTTTTTAATTATTTTGTCTTGTTAAAAATTATGATAATAATACCCACATTTTTGTTGCACTTTTAAAAAATAATTTAAGGCTTTTATTTTAAGCTTAAAAAAATGTCATGAAAATATTTTTTATTGATTTTTTTTTTTTTCGAATCAATTTTAAGAACAAAGAAAAGCACATGTCCATTATTCGAGATGATACGCCAATACATTCTTTCTTAAATATGGATATTTTTCAATGCCTTCCCTTGTGTGTACTACTGCCAGAAAAAAATATAATTTATGAATTTATTGTCGATTTTCTAAACTGATTAATCATTAATAGTCTAATTCTAATTAAAGTAAAATTACTAAAATAATTTTTAAAGAAGTTATTACGTGAATGATACCAATAGTTAATGAATGCTTTTTTTTTCGTTTTTGTGAACCACATGGCAACTTACCCAACTTATTTTCATTGGCTCACTATGTTAATTAATAAATTATTTTTTTGAACTAATTTTTCACAATATTTTGAATATTTTTAATTTTAAACATTCAGACTGTTTCCGAAAAAAAAAGTCTATTTGCGTTTTAATTAATTTTTTAAAATTAATTTTTTAGTCATTGAAATTTGTATTTTATTGTGTAAAAACTAATTTTCTGAAATATGCAGCATTATTCAACAACTAAAATTAAAGTTTTTAAAATCATTGCAATCATTTATGATGCCATCGGATATAATTTCTTTTTCTTTTCATTATTCGCTTAGTTTGAACTGAAATAATTGTCATTTTAGAGAATATTAAAGACAATATTTCTGTTTGCAAACAACTAAGTTATTTACAAAAAAATAAATATGCATTCCATATGAGTCTCCAAAACCACAATAAACATTTCTAACCTGGTTGCTTCCCCCACAATATAAAAAACAAAAAAACATTTTTTTTAAAGTTTAGAGAATGAGCAAATTTAATAACTGGTTATGTGTATATGTATGTATGTATGTATGTATGTATGTATGTATGTATGTATGTATGTATGTATATATATATATACATATATATATATATATAAACAAAAGGAAATTGCCTTGATAAAGTCCCTCAAAAGAAGAAATGTGCCTGTAGTGTAAAGATAAGTTTTCCTTTTGTCTTTATTCATATTGTCACATTGTCCTTTTTATTTTACAGATATATTCTCTACCTCAAATTTTTACATGCATGCACGCACGCGCACACACACACACACACACACACATCTTTGTTAAAGAGAAAAATGAAAAATATGATCTCTCTATAAATATGCATAGGGAATTTGCTGAGGGTGTGTAAAAAAAAAATCATCCATATTTTAAGTTAAGAAAAACATTTTATTCTGTTATTAATAATTATATATAATATAAATCAATAATGCCCATCAAAATAAGTAAATTTACTTATGAGCAAAATTTTGATCTAGACTAACATCAGTCAATAAATTAATATTTCATTTTGACTGACTTAAAAATTTCAGACACAATAATCAGGGTCAGAGGGTCAGATAAATTATTTATCTCACCCTGATGAGCAATGAATCTATGAAACTTTGAAATTGCTCAAAAGACAAGTTTATTAATCTATTAATTTATTCACACACACACACACACAAAAGGGTGCACTGAAAAGCTCATAGGCTGACTATGATAGAGTGATGCTAGATCTGTGAAATCTTGCATGGATTAATTTCAACTCTTATTAATAACTGCTTTCTTTCCAGGTAATCTGGCAAGGGTGACTGTTGAAAAATAAACCTCATTCCATAAGATTATCTTGGTCAGCCTATGAACTTTTCAGCTGGCTCTTGTATATATACAATTATTCTATACAATTTTCTTTTAAACATAGTTTATTATTACTATGAAAGTTTATTTTAAAATGTCCAAGAAAGATTTACAGCTAAGCATATTACACTTTATTTACAAATAAAAACAATATATTTTGAAATATTGAGGAGGAAGCTGAACTTTTTGGGGTGAGTGGAGAATTGACATAACTAAGAGGTACCTAAAATTGTGTAATTGCTGACACAAAAATGTATTGAATTAATGGGAAAAAGACCTCATGCCTATTTTGTACCATATATGTGTTTTTATAGAGAAATATGAATTTACATTATTTAGACTATTGTCCTCATCTTTATTGTCACATTCACAATGTTTTGGCTGTTGTACACTCTGGCCTTCTTCAGGTTGGAATTTCGAACTGAACACTTTATTTAGTCCACAGGGGTCGAGTGTTCTAATCTCACGTGCCATGCCTTTGGATATCTCATCTTCAATGTAAATAGTCACAATACCTCATCTCAGAAATATAGAGAGATGTAGAAATTGAAGTGAGGAATTTTTTTCTTTTTTCATTTAATTGATTGAATAAAAAAGCAATTATTTCTTCACTTTTTCTTTTTTTATTAAATACACAACTAATTTTTTAAACATTTTAATGTTTTTACTCTAATGACATACCTACAACATAAATTGCATATGAATGATTTTGTACTTTTGATTGTTGAAATATAGGGTGCGATGGGTTAATTGTCGCCATTTTATGTTTTTAATTTCATGCATCCACATTGTTTTTGATTTTGTCAATTGCACAGTATAGTAGGGCCAGTTTGGCATATCTGTGAGAAAAAAAGCACCATGACATAATTCACTCTGCCAGAAATTTTGAAATAGCATTTTGTACTGCTTGGCATTTGTGCCGGAAGCTCCAATATGAACATTTCAGATTGTTTTGGTGTCAATCTGAGGACAGTGCAGAGGATTCAGAAAGAGTTGCAAGAGTCTAATGGTGATCACAAAGGTACAGCAACTCGGAAAACTCGCTCTGATCGTTCTGATAAGAAAAAAAATCCCAAATTTGTTTGTGAGGGCCTTAGACTCAATACAGAGGCCTACATCATGTGCTGTCCTGGGTCAAGAGGGTGGCTGCTGGAAGACCCTATGTCTGGCAACAGGACTCTGCACCATTCCACATAAGCAGGAGAACCTGGCTATCAGACAATTTCTGCAACCACATCACCCCTTACATCTGGTAACCTAACTCCCCAGACAGCAATCCCCTTGATTATTAACTGTGGGGCACAGTTGAGCGAGAGACCAACAACACTCCTTGTAGCATCAAAGATTAACTGAAGGCAAAGATTATGGCAACATTCACCAACTTAAACGGGGAGTTCATGGCAATTTTGTTGAATAACTTTACTCTTTAATATTTAGGTAATTTTGGTAAATATATCTGTTAAAATGAGATGCCAATGTTATTTTAATTTTTCATAATTTAGACAACAATTTATTCATCATACTCTGTATATAACACCTTTTTTTACCTGATCTCCCTCTGTAAGGGAGAAAAGATTGAAAATAAAGAAATTATTTAAGATACAACAAAGCATTAAATTATAATGCAGTATGTAAAGAACAATTTTATCCTTTTGTTGCCTACAGTTTACATACACAAATTACATGATAGTTCATAAGTAAATAATGTAAATAAAATTCTGTCTTTATTTTTCATGTTGCCATCAATTTCTTTCTTTTTTTTCCCCTTCTTTCAGGGCAAAGGGTTGTTTGCTTGTCAAGAATTCACGAAAGGAGATGTTATCTTTGAAGAAGTTCCATTGGTCAGTTCTCAGTTCTTGTGGAATGAATTCTACAAATACCATGCATGTGAATTCTGTTTAAAATCATTGGAAACAGCAGAGAAAATGGCCCGGCGTCTTGCATCCATTTCCACTCTAACATTACCTCAGTCCCAGAATTGTCTAGTAAGACCTGAATTTCAAGTCCACTGTCCTCATTGTCAGGTGAATATTTCTTCTTAATTCGAAATAAGAAAACACTACCATTAATTTCTACTTTGTATTTTGACATTCAATTCTTCATTGAACAGGTTACCTACTGTAGTAAGGAGTGTCAGACGATGGCTTGGAACCAGTATCACCGGACTTTGTGTATGGGACCATCACGTGGTGATGAATCTCATCCCTTGGGCACATTACAAGCAGCATGGAGGTAAGTTTCAATTTGTAGAATAAATCTTTCTGTAATTCTCTTAGGCTTACAGTCATATCACATTGAAACACCGGTTCTCATATGATCATATGATCTTGAAGTTAATGTTGATCCTGGTCAGCTACTGTAAGCTTGGGTGTGAGGTGTGGCATAATGATAACAACTTGGAGTTGCAAATCAGAGAGCTGAGTTTCAATTCCAGTTTCAATTCCCTTACATGCAAATACCCTTGGACATGGTATGAATTCACTTCTGCTCCCTAGCTATGGGTTAATTAGCAGAACTTGTATCAGTAAAAATCATTATTATCTCAAAACTTCTGAAAATATAAATCATTTTCTGGCTTTAAATAACCTGCGAAATGTTGATAAGCTGTAAAAAAAAAAAAAAAAATCAAATCAACCAAGCAATTCTCTTAGTAGGTATCCCAAACTAAAATTTCATTTTCAATATATCTAAAATCCTTTAATACAAGCATAGCGATCTTGACAAACCATAAAAAATGATAGCAAATTTATCTTGGTAGCTCAATTAGCAAATGTGTTAGTACCATTCAAATTTCAAAATATATGTAGCCACAAAATATTTAGATTTTGGCATTAAATAACCCACAGAGGTCGATATGCTGCTAAACAAAATCAACTAAACCGTCTTAGCATCAATAACCACATCATACACGAGTTGAATTCTAACAGTGTATTAGTATTCAAGCAGAATTAACTTGCATTTGATAAAGTGATGAGGTGAGAACTTGTATTCTATAATTTGAAGTCGCAGGCCTTAAAGAAAAAGTAATTTAGTCATCAGTGGTAGATGCTTACTGCATTAAGTTGAGTCATAGATAATTTCTGTTTTTGGTAATCAACTTTGTACTTTATTTTTTTGAAGGACAATTACATTTTATTCAACTAATATATATATATATATATATATATATATATATATATATATATATATATATAAAACAACTTGAAAGAGACTGTTTGACAAACATAAGGACTGACCAAAATTAATGATAAAAAAACAAATGAAAACTAGAAATAAAGTTTACTTTCTTCAGAAACAGTCATTCACTCCTGTAGTTCACTGCTACTAAAAAGCAGGGATTTTTTTTTTCTCCTGATGATGGCCATGCTGGCCAAACCTAGTTGAGGAGCCTAGTTGAAATAATAAAACAAAGAAATATTAATATACAACCCAGTTTAAAATTTTAATTTTTTAATATTTTTTATTGTTCAAAACACACACACACACACACACAATGATTGCATTTAGCATGAAACAGACTGTCACCTCTGGGTATTGGCTTTTATGTCAACTTTTATATTTACATATGCTCTATCCCTGATATTGAGCACTTTAACCCATAAATATAGCATAGCATAAAACGACTATATTTTATCATCTTTATATAAGTGTGTTCGGAATGATGCTGGAGAAGACCAAAAGATGACATTGTAGCAGGTTACTAAATGTTGAGTTCGACTGGCCTAGTGATACACTACCTGAGGTTGCATCAATTGCAGGTCCTCCTACATTTCCATTTGTCACATCAGCACTAATTGGCAAAGCAGTCAAGAAGATGAAGTGTAGAAAGGCAGCTGCTCCATCTGGTGTCATTGCTGAAATGCTGAAAGCATCTGGTGATAAAGGCATTGAAATGCTTAGGTTACTTACAGAATCAGTTTTCACTAGTGGTGTAATCCTAAATCGGTAGGGGAAGAGCTTCATCCTAAATCTCTACAAGGGCAAGGTTGATGCCTTGGTCAGAGACAACTACAGAGGCCTAAAGCTTACTGATCAAGTGATGAAATAGCTGGAACGTGTGCTTGACTCCTACATCAGACAAATGGTCAACATCAATGAAATGCAGTATGGTTTTGTGCCAGGGAGATGCACCACTGATGCAATTTTCATTGTATGTCAACTGCAGGAGAAATTCATCACTGCTATGAAACCTCTCTTCTTTGCCTTTGTGGATCTGGAGAAAGTGTTTGATCGTGTTCCAAGAAAGGTGATCTGGTGGGCCATGAAAAGCCTTGGAGTTGAGGATTGAGCTAATCATGTGGTTCAGAGCATGCCCAGAATGCAAGGTTCAGTCTTGAGTCCACTGCTCTTCATACTTGTGTTGGAGGCACTCTCTCAGGAGTTCTGCACTGGTGTACCATGTCAACTTCCATATGTTGATGACCTTTTCTTAATTGCTAACACTCTGAATAAATGTGTTGCCAAGCTGAAAACCTGGAAAGTGGGCATGAAGAGCAAGAGGCTTGTCAACATGAAAAAAAAACAAGTTTATGTTTTCTGGCGTTGACCTTGACAAGTTGCAGGAGTCTGGTGCATTTCCCTGTGCTGTCTGCTGCAGTGGAGTGGGTATGAATTCTGATCTTGTTCTCCAAATGCAATCCCTGGGTGTGCAAGAAATGCAGTGGCATTACCGGTAGGCTAACAGAACTACCAGATTATATCTGCCAAAGATGCCGTGGTGAAGCACACCCTGTTGATGATAGGCCATTACCCAAGTCACTTTGGATGGTTCAAAAATAGATATTGAGCCCTGTTTCTGTTATCTTGGGGGTATGCTCTGCCCAGGTGGGGGTTGCAAGTTTGCCATTATAACCAGGTGCTCAGTGGCTTGAGGGAAATTCAAAAAGTTCCTATCCATTCTCACATCCAAACACACATTGTTAAGAACTTGTGGCAAATTGTTCTCTGCATGTGTATGATCTGCACTGCTCCATGGAAGTCAGAATTGGGCACCTAGTATGTCGGTCTTGTGGCAGCTCCACTGCAACAACTGCTTGATGATTCACTGGACCTGCAGCACCAAGCCTCAGTATGAAACCCCCTTGTCTGAGTTGTTAACAAGGCTCAGTATTGAAGATATAACATCAGTGCTGTGCATCTGTCATCTTAGATGGTTTGGTCACATCCAACGAACTTCATGCATTAGGATTGTCTCAGACTTTAGGAAGACATGGAAGGGCTGTATTGTGAGGGGGGTGCGGGAGTGCAGCCATGTCACATTAGCCTGCTTGACGGGGATGCCTGGAAAGGAGTGATAGCTAGCCGATTGCTGCCTACTTCAATCACTGGGAAACCTGCAGCGGTATAATCAAAGCTCTAGATCTTGACTTGACACACACAGACATATATATATATATATGTATATAATTAGAAGAAATGCTCCATGTGTGCTTCTTATAATATGTAAAATAGATAGGTTAGTTAATAAAACAAGGATAAACGAAAGGGTACCAATATAATCAGTACAAAAAACATTTATCAAATATTAATTATTAACCATATGACAAAAATGAAGCATGGAAATAAAGGTTTTAAGTCCGGAATTTTTGGTCATGCCTGTGTCCTTCATCAATGGAGCAAGAAATAAGGATTGTGGATGATGTTAATCTAACTACAGCCTGTCTTCCTGAAATTGACAACTTTGTCAAATAATTTTCAGCTACAACTGGATACACACAAGACGGCTTTCCCTCTCCCATAACTCTCTTTATCTATGTTTACAATCTTACTACCCCACTCCCCCTACTACTAATAATAGACCGGCATAATTTACACTGATCAAAATTTTAAATTGAAGTTTATTTTCATAAAAGGTTTTGCACAACAAGGAATCAGACAGAGATCAGGTTTTTGCTAATAATATGATTTCCACCAGAAAATACACCATCTACAAAACATCTGTCAGTAAGTAATTCCCATTTCTCTGTTTATTTCTCGCTTCATTGATGAAGGACACTGGGCATGTCTGAAAATTCTGGACTGAAAACCTTTCTTTCTGTGCTTCATTTCTGTCATATATTTAATTATTAATATTTAATAAATGTTTTTTGTACTGTTTGTCCTTGTTTTATTAACTGACCTATTTTACACACACACACACACACACACACATATATATATTCAGTATTATTTGCAATGACTTGTTGCTACTTATTAGGTGTCCTCTTTGATACCTTTTGTGTAAAATTCTGCAACCATGTATTCCTCTCTTAATAGTAAATCTGGGTGGTTTGATATGGTCAAAAGTGATCTACATCTGGGGGCAAGGAATTGCTTGTTAATTTTAATGCCTCCAAAATGAAACGGGTCTCTTATCATCTGAGAGAACACTTTTTGCCTTCCATCAGCATGGCTGATGCCAACATCCAGGAGAGTGATTCATTGCACCTTCTCAAGCTAATATTTTCTACTGACATGAAGTGGAAAGATTATATTGAATCAATTGCTAGGTTTGCTGTTGGACAATTTTTCTCACCATAGTCCATTACGTTTTTGAAAAAATATTATTACCAGATATACGTTTTTGAAAAAATAATATTACCGACTATACTTTTTGGAAAAAAAAACCTTTTTCAGCATTAAATTGCCCAACGAAGGTCGATATGCTGGTTAAATAATCAATCAATCTATCTATCTATCTATCTATCTATCACCATAGTCCATCTTACATATTTTTAAGTCTACAATTCACCCTTGCTTTGAATATTGCTGCCACATCTGGTCTGGTGCTCCTGCTATATATTTAGAGATTCTTGATAAAATTCATGGAAGAATCTGCAATGTTATTCATACTGACCTGACATCTCACTTTTAGCCACTTTCTCACCACCGTAATTTAGCCTCTTCTATAAATACTTTCATGGTAATTATTCTGATGAACCTTCCTCTATTGTACCTAGACTTATGAATATAAGCACAGAACTAGATTGGTGGCAAGCTCTTATCATTTTACAGTTGAAATGGCTATATGTAACCCTAAGTTCTATGCTAATAGTTTCTTCTATTGCACTTTTCACATGTGGAACTTTCTTTCGGCTTCTTACTTCCTTGTCAACTTTGAGCTTCAAAAATTTAAATGTAATGTCGATCATTATCTACTGTCTTAATTCTTGTTCCTTTATTGTTCTTTCTCCTTAATAGTTTTTTTTCCTCATATTCTCGAACATTCAATAACCCCCATGCATCTTAGTGACGTTATTGCCTTGCGTGGAGTGAAATGATTAAAAAGAGAAGAAAAAAGCTTCCATGTGAAAAAAATTTTGTCAAACTGTTGAATCGGATTTGTATTAGGGAACTCTCACTTTCTGTTTTGCAATGATTGAAAAAGGCAGTAATGGTGTATAGTCAGCTGAATATGGCAGGTGGAGTAAAAGAGTCAAATGGAGTTCCAAAACTTTGTCCTGCCTTATATTTGATGTATATGTTCTTGCATCATCATCAAAGAGAAAATCTTTCCTTTAATCCACTGTCACACAATGCCAATGCATTGAAAAAATTAAGCAATGTTAGTGTACTTCAAATTTATTCTTAGCTGCTGCATATGATTAGGGTGATTCAATGTTATCATACTTAACTGCCACATATGACACATTTGCCTTATCTTTAATATGATGCATTTGTTTCATACTTAACTGCCACTTATAACACATTTTCCTTATCTTTAATATGATGCATTTGTTTCATATTTAACTGCCACTTATTACACATTTGCCTTATCTTTAATATGATGCATTTGTTTCATACTTAACTGCCACATATGACACATTTGCCTTATCTTTAATATGATGCATTAGTTTCATACTTAACTGCTTCATAAGATGCATTAGTTTCATATTTAACTGCTGCATGCGATGCATTCAAATGATCCCTTACCAATGAATGTTTTTGGGATGTCACATTCATCATTACAATTGGTTTCCCCCAAAAACGAAAATTACATGGAATTCAATCCAATACTGTCATTTTTAACTTTTTTTTTATTTTAAGAATAGACAATGGAGCAGCTAATCAGGAAAAATAATTTAATTTTTTTTTTTTTTTTGTTTACCAGAAATATTCATTTTCCACCTGAATCGTGCAGCATCATGTTGCTGACCAAGATGATTGCAATGGTAAAACAGGTAAGTTGATATACACGTATATGTCAACAACTAGCATCATTTTTAAATTACTTGACTCTGTCTTCAGTATTTTTTTATGGAAGGATAATTGACATTTAAAAATAAAAATGAAAAATTTCCAATTCCAATACCTACAATGATTAAAATTCATTATTATCAGGCTCTATAGTTGATTTGGGAGACTTAATAAACAAAGTACATTTATTAATAAAACATTTAGAAAAATGAATACAAAATCTATGAAATAAAGTTAGATACCCTTTTTATTTAAAAAATTGGGGAAGAGTTTAAACAATAAAGAGAACAATTTGTTTACATAAATCACTTAAGTACCTAGCTACAATGAACATATTGCTTTACTTTGATTATCATCAAAAATCTTTAAAAATTTCCAAAGTACACTTTTCTGCTTCGCATTGTATCCACTTACCATAATTGGGGTCTGAAAATAAGAAATATCAGTTAAAATTAAAATTTTTCACTGTTAGATAAAAAAATCTTTCTAGTTTTCTAATATGTAAAATTTGTAAATATTCAACTAATGGTGTGCTATTAATTGTAAAATTAAAAAAAAGCCTATTTTTTGCCCATCTTATATATTTTCATTTTTAACAAGCAAAGGCGCCCTCTAAATATGTAGTTTCCTTAAAAATTTATATGTGGCATTTTTCAATGAATGAACAAATTCAATTTCAGCATGCACTTCAAGAATAAGAAACACACTAATATATATTCATACATGTTTCATTAAATAATATAGACAAGTGTTGTCTATTTATTTTATGTAAATTCTTTTCATATTGTCTGATAAGCTTAATAACGTTATCATTAAACGAAGAAAGAAAATCACAATATTGATACATATTTAGATTGGATTAAAAAATATGTATCAATATTGTGATTTTCTTTCTTCGTTTAATGATAATGTTATTAAGCTTATCAGACGATATGAAAAGAATTTACATAAAATAAATAGACAACACTTGTCTATATTATTTAATGAAACATGTATGAATGAAAAAATGTTGCCTAAATACACACACACACACATATATATATATATATATATATATATATATATATATATATATATATATATATATAATATTGCAACAATAATACTCTCAGCAGAAAGACTTCATCCTATGTATTGCGGTTTAACTCGTGCATATATTTTGACAAAGTACAAGGCATACTAATCCTGCAGGACAGTGAATAAAAAATAAATGCATATTTTAAATTTGCTTTCAGATGTTTAATAAGAATTATATATGAATTATCACAGCAACTTAATAAATAACTAATAAAGGATCTTCAATCTTATCTAAAAAAATTTAATCGCTAATAAGTTTTACTGTCAAGGTCAATTTTTATGTGAAGAAATCGAATGTGGCATTGATGGGAATTCCATACATTCAATTTTTTTTTCCTTTTTTATAAAAATTATCTGAAAAAAGAGCCTGGCCAAACAACAATATGAATTAATTTTGTGTTTATATTACATAAATTTGATTAATTATTAAATTAATAATTTATAATATTAAATGGGTAAATTAACAATAATTAAAAAGAAATTAAAAATAAAAATTTTATTTTGAACTGAAACAGACTTTAAACTAGCAAACTTTATGGAAAGTTTGAGAACTGAGTAGAAACTTGCACATTTTGTTTTATTTTTTAACTCAAGTAAAATAAATTTACATCATACTTAGGTGTTATTATGATCTATAGATTTTAGTTTAATTGATAGTTTAAAATCAATAAATATTTATATCTTTTATCATTAATACCAAGAATGGAAAATTAAGTTTTAAACAAAATAAAATCCAAAGGATCTTTTTTTGAATTAGAAATTAGGTTAAAAATTTTATAATGCCGAATCCGATACCTCAAAAAGTTCTGATATTTCCAATTCCGATTAATTGTCCCATCACTAATAAATATATATATATCTAATAAATAATTCATCAAATCTAGAAGAAACCTCAACAGAATGCAGAAAGCACTGGATGGCTGTTTTGTCCTATATTTGGGACTCATCAGCAGTGTGCATCCACTACCGAGAATTGAACCCGGACCATTATGATACAACGCAAGCATCATACCAACTGCACCAACGGGCCTCGTTGACGAAGAGGTAATTAATTAGACTCGATATAGTGCAGCTCTTCACAAATTCCGTGGTGTAACTCATCCAAGTTTCCTTTACCCATAGGACTGTGCCACCACAACTATTATCTCCAAGCCACTCCATCCAGAGCATTAGAAGCTGGTTCAATGAATTACTTAATTATGATTATCTCAAATCCTCCTAATAATTTCTGTCAGTTGTATATCCTTGCTTGAACCTTGCTTCAATAAAAATAGAAAAAAAATACCAATTTATAATTGGTAGGGATTATTCCAAAGGGAACTTTAATTTAATGAGTGCTAAATCTAAGTTACAGAGCAATTTATAATGATAAATTAAGAAAAGACCTTAAAAATCTGTATCGGTTATAATTTATTTCATGAATATTGTTATATTCATCTCTTCAGACTGAATATTTTTAATATATATATATATATATATATATATATATATGTCATTCGCAGACAGTACTGTTTCGGTGTATCACAGCTCCTCAGTGCAACTAGACATCCGAATGCCTCAAGCTAGGATTGGTGGCAGTCAGTTTCTACCACTGAGCTATCTTCAGTTGACAGAATGAGCTAGCTAAATCTAGCATATTGTTTTTACGAATGTAAACAAATATCAATTAGCCATAGGGCTTGATTCATTTTACTGAAGAGCTTTGCATTAGCGCAGGTGGCTGTTGTTTTATAGAAATTAGCTTGTCATTCAACAGTGCTCAATTGAAATATATTTTCAAGAATATATATATATATATATATATATATATATATATATATATGAGAGAGAGTGTTTTAGTTCTGGAATATATGTAAACCATATATTATCATGATTGCAAGTGCCTTTTAACTATTGATATGTTTAATCACAAGAGAATTATTTATTTTTACTAGTAAATTGATGAATTGACCATAACGGTTGTAAAACCTAAAAGCCTTTCTTAAAGCAGCTTGTTTACTATTAATCTTTGTTTCTGATAATATTTTGCTACTTTATTTTCTTTTCTGCTTTGAAATCCTTTTATTAACAATTTTTTCTTTTGCTTTAGGCAAACGATCCGGCTGCAGTACTGAAAACTTTCTCTCAGTTTACAAACTCTACTGTAAATGAAGAGCAGCAAATCATGCATAAATTACTTGGATCAAAATTTCGTGTAAGAAGAAAACATTTTTAAATATTCATGACAAAGTGACATTAATAAATTTTTTAATAGTTTTATGATCATTTAAAGATATTTTCATATGGGAAATACATAAAGGATATTTGGTAGCAAACAAATTAGAATTGATATCAAGTTACCAACATTATGCATTGAAATGTACAAAATCATTTAATGACAGTCAATTTATTGAAATAACTTAACATTTTATTACTTTGAAGATGTGGGTAGGGACATTTTTTTTTTTTCTTAACAGCATATAGGCCTTGGTTGATAAAGTACCAGTTTTCTTGGCTAATATAACTCATATTCTTTTATCATCAATTTAAACTGACACCTCCTTTTTTTTATATATATTGTGATCATTTTCTTCATTTTAGAAGAAAACTTGAAAATTTTACAATATATTTCAGTAACATTTTCACTTTCCAAAATTATAGTTTATAATTATAGTTTAGATATATGGAGAGAAAAAAAAGGGGCATTTTAAACTGACACCTATGTTTTCCATATAGCATAACGATTTTGCTTAAAAGTTCTTCATTTCAGATGAAAATTTTAAAATTTTCTAACATATTTTAGTGAAATTTTCAGTTTTAAAAATTTTACTTTATTAGTTTAGATGTATGGAAAAAAAATCTTGTATTTAAATTTATGAAAGGAGGATATGGATTAAATTGTTTTGATTTATTTGCTATGAAAGGATTTAATTTTGGGATTATCACTGACATTCTTGATTCTTTATTTAGTTTGCTTTGATTTTACTCACTAATCTTTTCAACTATGATGAAATCAATAAATTCCATTAATTTATCTAATAAATGCGAATGTCAGTGTGTCACTGTGTCATGCTTTTTCAACTTTACTTCTAGGGGCCATAGCCCAACATATCATACCATTTTGGAATCGGGCTGACTCTATGAGCAAATTAAAAAAGTATTCCAGGCCGGATCTGGACCCGCAATCCTGAAATTTTGGATTCCCAAGTTTTCATTACTGTGATTGTTTTTGGCAAATTTTTTTTTTTTTTTTCCGATAACAATTTTTATAACTTGGAAATTTGGGAATAATCAAAATTAATTGCAAAATCCAGCAAAAGTCAAACATGAAATAAAAATAATTGTTTGTATGGAAAGTAAGGACCTCTGTACATCAAAGTGTCTTTAAATTAAGTGGCGACAGAAGAATTATCATTGAACTTTTAAAAGGTAAGGTTAAATATTAACGCAATATTTAAATGCAGCAGTTTATTGTTGCCAATCGCATCTACTTCTCCTGAATTATTGTGATGAAAGCTCAATCAAGAGCCCTCTGCAGGAGCTAGTTAAGAATATAGCATTAAACAGTTATTTATCAATACCTTTAGCCAAAGGAAATGATGCTTAGTTCTGTCTCCTATCAAAATATACATGCATACATTACTTAACCCATTGTAGTGTTGTTAAAGGATCCTCCATCTACTGTAGATGCTGCAGCAGTGGGTATTAGTAATGTCAAGAGTAAAATAACTTAACAAATCTCATCTTTCTTCAGGCTAGTTTTGAATTTAAAGTCTTCTCAAGGTTAAAGGGCCAGTCTTTTTTTTTTTTTTTTTTTTACTATTATTCACCAAATACAAGACCCAAGAGCCACTCAAGGAAAAGGATTACTAAATGAGGTTGTTGTGAGGACATACTGGTAGGGAACAAGGGGTGCATATGTAGGATAGATAACAATTGACCCTTGACTTGAAGAGGTTAATATTGTAGCGATCGGGGAAGCATCCTCTCAGGAGTTCATTTCATAATGCAACAGCTTTGGGGAAGAAACTATCTGAGTGGGACTTCCTCTTCATGCAGGGAATGAGGATGAGTTGGATACATGTATGTAGCCTGGTGGGTCCTCACTGTGAATGCATGGACTGGTGGAACTGAAGATTGTAATTCATCTAGACATCTGCCATGAGAATAGCAATAGAGTAGTGAAAGGCTAACACTGTTTTATTACCAAATGGTTTGGCAATAAATGAATGCAAAGAGCCTTGGTTGGAAGTTGAGCACAGATCATTGATTCTGTTTTGTGACCATTACACTAATTGTACTTATTCCAGTAGAATGCATTACATTCATTTACATGCTAATACCCTTGGGAAAAGGTATGAATTCTCTTCTCCCCCCCACCCCAGGAATGGGTAAATAGCAGGACAGACTGGGTTCTATAGCCTTGGATGGCAAATGGTCTACTGCAGAAAGAAATGGCAACATACTGCGGGAAAAAATCTGCCTCAGCAGTCATGTATCAAAAGATACATGATCGTCTAAGCGTTTATTACATATGGCACATAACTGACTGAATTAGAATATCAAGATATTAGATTAATTTTCATTTTTTTTTTGTTTTTTTAAGATTTTTTTAAAGTTTTCATATTGGACTGTTTTATGCTATAATCAAAATTTCAAAAGGCTAACAATATTTTATCTGTGGGAATAGGCGTTTGGAGTGGGGGGGGGGAGCATAAACAATTCATCATCCATAATGAAAATCTTTTGAAATCTGTCAAGGCTGGAATTTGAGGATTGGGCAGCTCCATTTTTGGTCTGATTTAATTCTTGTAAAGATATAGCATGACATGAGCAGTCAGGTACTTTCTGAATCGATACAAGAAACTGACCATTTTTTTTCCAGTGTCTTAAACAGTGGATCATCTATACGAGTTCCACTTGAGGTCTCAAGTGAGCTTGAGTCCCAATAATTTGTCTAGGCAAGGAGTCCCATTGAGAATAGAACCATTCATTGGGACTGAAGAAAACTCAGTGTATGCTCTGTGGTGATGATGAAACATTATAACTTAGTTTACCTTTTAATATTTCATACTTAGCTATGGAATAGAAGAAAATGCATTCATGCCATCCCCAAATAGATTGGCAATGAATTTATGCAAAGTGTTGAAGTTGAACATGGATCATTGATTCTGTTTTGTGACCATTACACCAATTGTACCGCCTAATTAGAATATTAAGATATTAGATTAATTAATTAGAATATGCAAAACTTTTTATATTGGACTTTTTTATGCTATAACCAAAATTTCAAAATTAGTGTTGAATTAATTTTTGGTTGCAATAATAAAAATTTGGTGTTGGTTTTGATCTTTGTGGGGAATGAATGGCAAAACACTTTCCCCTCCCCAATTTATAGGCAGAAGCACACAATTGCATGCTGGGATTTCTTCCTAGCCTATAAAACAGGCCAGTTCTCAGTTTCATATGACTTGGTCCTGATTTGTTTTGTCTTAAAGTCAGAACGCTACGTTTGCTTATCCAAACTTGCTTTTGTGTCAACCTCAATTCTTAGTTAGTGAACTTTTCACCATATTACTGTTGTTTTGCCTTATTACTGTTAATTTGCCTTGTATATATTGTTTGCTTGCTTTATATTATTTTTTGCCCAGTTCTTTTCTTTTTCTTGTTATTACTTATTGCAAACTTTGTCAATTCTGTTTGTTGGACAGTTGTCATTTATTTTACATTTAACCATGGCCACTTGCTCTACATTTTAGAAGTTAGTCACTACAAGACTCAACCTCATTAACAACTGAATATTCTATTTTTAGAAATTATAAGTTTATGATATAACAAAATAATTACTGATATATGTTTATCTACTGTTATTTATGTTGTTAGAATATTTTTTCCTTTTTATTTATCAGGCCCAGTTGGAAACATTAAGATCATTGGTAATGCAAACATTATATGATGAACAAATTCCACAGGTAAATATATTTTTGATATACATTGATATGTTTATTGCATCTACTTTTAACTGCTAGATGCAAATTCTGCTTTTTTTTTTCTTCTTTTGTGTGTGTATGTTATCAAGTATAAAGTTCAGAGGTTAATTTTTATGGTAATAATATTGGAGTGGGGAAGTGTTGTCACTAAATATCTGGAAATGTTATTGAAAAATCTAATTCTATACAAAAGGGAGAAAAAGCAAACTGATACTCATAAAAAGATGATAATTGTGTTGAGTCATCACTTTAAATATTGTGAAGTAGCATATTAAAAATAGTGGGTATTCATGAAATTCTATACTTGTATTACACTCTTTTCAGCCTACAACAGTTCAAAAGTTAAATCAAAATTCTGACTTTTTCTCTTCAAATTCACTCATTGACATATAGCTAGTTCTCAATCTGCTACACTTTTTTTCCTTTTTCTTTTTGTGAAACAAAGATGGGAAGAAAGAGGTGTCAAAAATTGTTGTGGATAAACTTATCTATTTATCTTACTAAGAAAAGTTTAAAAAGATGAATTCCAAAATATTATGATTATAGATTGAAGCAACAGTGTTTTTTCAAAATATTCTTGTTGAACTCTGCTATACATTATAAATCTTTAGAAAAAAAAAAAATGAAAGATTTTCTATAATATGGTGAATTAAAAATGCCTCAAAGCACCTTTTTATTGTGTTTTGTAAAAGAATCAATAGATTAAAAATAGATATTTTATATTTTATATGATGAATGTGGACAAATTACAAATGTCATCTAACACCTGAATGCAGAATTCCATGAAAATCATTAACTTAAAAAAAAAATAGCTTAACTTCTTGAACAGAGTAAATACAAAAAGAACATTATTTACATGTGGACTATTGTCCTCATATTTGTTGTTGTTGTTATCACGACGTTTCAGCCATTGTTCCTTCCAGCCTTCATCAGGTGTATATTGATCTGTGTAACCTACAGGGAATTCCAAATGTGATAAAAACAAAGATAAGAATAATAGTCTGCATGTAAATAGTGTTAATAATGATAACTCCTCACCCCAGAAATTCAGACAAAAACAAAAGAACATTATTGCCAGGAGCTTTTTTTTTTTTTTTTCATTAACAAATACATTGTTAATGCAAAAATGACATATTTAAACCAAATATTTCTTTACTTTCAGTGGTTTACTTCTGAAGGCTTCCAGTCATTATTTGCCTTGATTGGTCGAAATGGCCAAGGAATTGGCACAAGGTATGGCATAATATGACATTTAGAACTTTTGGATTGATTCAGACTTTATCATCTCGTAGTATTGATTCAGACATGACCATCTCGTAGGACTGGTTTGGGCTTGGCCATCTCGTAGAATCAGTTCAGGCTTAGCCATCGCGTAGGACCGATTCAGACTTGGTCATCGCGTATGATCGATTCAGACTTGGCCATCACATAGGACTGATTCAGACTTTATATAAACTTACAGACTAATTAAAAAAAATGTGTTCAATAGTCTTGATTTGTAATTAGTTTCTTTTTAGATGTTTTGTTAATGAGTCCCTATAATCTAATTACTAAATCATCACTGTCCTTAACCACAGTACGTTGGTATTTATGTGCTAAGGGTTAACAACACTGGTGTTTGTATACATTATGATAACAGATATTTTATATATATTTACATTGAATGAAATTGCTGATAATTTCTTTTAGCATTAGATCTACAAGTAAATTTCCTTTTATTGGATTTTACTTTTTCTATCGTCTTTTTTGCTACTTACTTTTTTTCATGTCTTTTTGATGTGAAGATTTGGGAATTGTCTCAAAAGTAACTTTATTAAATTTGATTGTTTAAAATCTAATACAAATATGTCACATTCAAGGGAATGTTGGTTCTATTCATTTTCAACCTAAGAAATGAAGTCAGAAAATATTATTCTTGTGCTGGTTTTTAAACAATATTTTTCAAAAGTCAAATCACCTGCATTGTGTCATTTCTCTATTTTACTTTCATCTGCTGAGGATAAAATAATGAGAGACTAGCCAAAAACCTGTCTTGCAAACATTTTTATTAATAAATTTATTTAAGGGTGTAAAAATGAAAAAAATTTAAAATTGACGACTTTTTTCCTTTTCACTCAAATGGATGTTAAACATTTCTCATTGAAAGCAAGTAGCATCTTGGATATGTCAGTTCTGTGTTCTCACGTGGTCAAAACAGAATAGTCCCTTATTTATGAGGTATTGGCAGGACGTAAAGTTTGTGTAAAACAAACTAAGGAACTAACGGAGAGAAGGACAAACAGAATTATAATGGAGATGATTGTTACCTGCAGTATGGTGAATTTATCCGGCTTTGGTGAAGATATCAAACTGCCTATAAAAGCATTGTTGCCAAAAGCTTGTTTTGTTTTTGCTGTTAGACATTAGAAGTATTTAGTTTTAACTAATTCTATTCAAAAAGATCAATTTTTATTATATTGTACTAGCAGACATTCTTAAAATAATTTTGTCAAAATTGGTGAATTTTTTTGCTTATTGATTCTAACATGGAAAATAAGAAACATTTTTTGACATTTTCCATCTAAATTTCTGAGATGAGAAGTTGTTGTTTACATTGTTTATTTTGGGACTATTGCCCTCATCTTTATTGTTGTCACAAAGCTTCGGACTTACTTGTTGATCCAGTAACCTTCAGGGAATTTCAAACTGAACCCATTATTTAATCTCATCCCATTGTCCATATCTAGAGATACCTCATCTTCTTATTTAGTACTGCTCAGTTATTGCTCCCCGTTTCCATTAAGTCTAAGTCAGCACTACCTGGTCCAGGGATTGAAATCACAATGACTGTCATCAAATTCCTAAACCAATGCTTTAATCAACTAAGTTATTGTTTAGAGTCTTTAGAACTTGGAGTTTTAAACCTATGCTGACTGTTGCTTGTACTTGACAGCATTCATCATGGCTTCTCTTTCTTTGTTGCTGTTGTTTTTTCTTTTTATAAGAAAGGTAAAAAAAAGCAATTCAGAAACAAAACTTTTTCAGTTTCTTGTGAATGATTGACTGTATCAGAAGTAGTTTGTGAAACTTTTTGCTGTAAACTAGTTGAAAATGATAGCAATCAAATGACTACATTGAGAGTAGTCAATGTTATTTGATGTGGAATATAACCAACATACTCAAAATATAATAAAGCTGGTCTTTTTCCAAACAATATGATGCTGTCTATATAACAGGATTGAAAGAGGGTTTTCTACTTTGTGCACTGTCTGGAGAATTAATGGTTTATTTCAAACAGGTACGCCTCCCAGTTAGACCAATTGAGGACAGCAATCTACTGAAAGCATTTGGAACTATATAATATTTTATAAGCAATTGTACTCAAAATTGCCAAGTTCAAATTCCAGTCAAATCCATTACATTCACTTACTTGCCAATACTCTTGGTAAATGTATGAATCCTCTTCTTCTCACCCCAGCTATGGGTAAATAGCAGGGCAGACCGTTTTCTATAGCCTTGGATGGCAACTGGTCTACCGCAAAAAGAAATGGCAACCTACTGTGGGAAAAAAATCTGCCTCATCAGTCATGTATCAAAAGGTACATGATCGCCTAAGCATGTATTACGCATGGCATATAACCGACTGACATCAGTGGAGCTTAAGCAACTAAAAGAAAAAAAAAATTTAAGTAACAAGACTGTATTCTACCAATTTTATTAATTTATAATTTAGTATTTCATTTCTGTGATTAGAAATATTTTTGTATTTTTTTTAACTATTGCTCACATCTTGGTTGTTCTTGATTTTATCATTGACAATGCTTTGACCAATTACCCTCTGGTTATCAACAGGTGTCCATTGATTGACTGATACCTGTTGATTATTGTGATATTTTGTCCCTGTGATAGTAGTTATTGTTTGTTCCCGCTGAATTGGTGCTTCACTACCTGATCCAAGAATTGAAGTCATGACCACTAGATGATAATAAATGTCATCTGAAATCAACTTTCATTTCAACCAAGTATCCAGTACACCTAAATTATGAAAACTGGTACGGACCTGCCATCATAACCAAATTTTTAAAAAAATCTGACACTGAATATATCAACAATTCGAAATAATACAATAGTATTTATTAATTTAGTTACATTGAACTATTTTCTTTTCTATTTATTAGACCCAAGATTGAAAAGTTTAAGCAACTTGAGTACCGGTCAAAATCATAAGTTGTTTATAAAAAAAAAAATAGTGTAGTTATGACAATAGGTGAAATGTTTCCTGATGTTAAATCTTTTTTTTATTTCTTTTGTTTCGTTTTTTTTTTTGTGATTAGGCAAAAATGGCTATAGCTTGGCTGAGAAGTTTTCACTAATATGCCGTATTCATTGGATTTTGCATCTTCAGCTTACCATTTCTTATGGTCTTTAGAGAATTCTTTTAAGGAAAAAAATAATTCCATGGACAGTTTTTGTTGAGAAAGATAAGTTCTGATAAAGTTGCAGAAAGATGGCAGATGATAGTGGGACACAACAGTCAATTTATTGAATAAAGTTAATGTTGAAAATAGATTTTTTAAAACTAAAACTAATTTTACATTGCACAGTATTTGAGTGAACACAATTTTCAATTCCTATTTTTTCTTTTTATTCTGTATCAGTTCAATCAGTGTTTGGTGCCAGAATTGTGATGCTATGGACATACCTGCTGATGAACGTGCTTCACTAGATGATTTCATTGATCAATTATACATTGATCTAGAGAAAGGTAAGCTTGATTTATTGGTAAAAAATTTTGTGATTTTCTGTGATTTTTTTTTTTTTTGAATTTCTATGGAAATTTCCCATTTTCACCAATAAATAATGGTTTTCATCTTGTTATGAGTAAACTTGTATTCAGATGATTGCCAATGTTTGTACCCTCTGAGATGTAACGGCAAATAATTTTTACTATTTGTTAATGTTGAGTTGCTAAAAATGTTTGAACTTTCAAATTGAGATACACTGACAGAAAATGAAATTGCTTGAAGCACCCTGAAGGATGATGCTGATTTTGACCAGTGCATGTTAGGAACTTGCATAAGTAGATGGACCAGTCTATTTATGCAAGTTCTAACGTGAAAGAAAATGTAAACTCATAAAGAAACTAATATTTTGTTTTTAATAGTTTTTTTGTAGATTTGCATTTATTACGCCTTCCTCAAGTTGCAATATTTATCAGAAAAAAATATTGATTTTTTTTTTTATTATTATTATTTTAGAGGGGGGTTCCTGTTTGTAATATTGTTGCAGTGTAAAATCGATCCCTGATTTTTTTTAAAGTCTTATCAGACCTCACATATCTCAAGTTTGAAACTATGTTTACATCATTGATATCTGTGTATGAAAACACTTTTTTTTTTTTTTTTGTAACAAAAAGATTTCTTTTAAATAAAGAGAAAACAGATATATACATTTTATATGGTTTATTTTAAGAAAATATTTTAAACAATAGCAATTGTTTGTCTAGCAAAATATTTCTTTTACCTTACAAAACAATTAAAAAATAAACAGATGCCTACGTTATTAATGATAGGACAAATGGGTGATATATATATATATATATATATATATATATATATATATATATATATATATATATATAAAAAGCACTACTTATGTAGAATTTTCCACTCATAAAAAATTTAGATTAAAGATAAATAATTATTATCCTGCAATGTTTGTGTATGTGTTTCTGAAAAAAAAATATGCCTTCAAAAATGTATAAAAAGTTTGCAAAATTCAGAAAATGTAAGTGTGTATGTAGATATCAACTACATAAGCACAGTTTCAAACTTGACATTTGTAAATAAGAACTAAGTCAAAATACCTCTTTAAAAGGCTGGGGATGAATATTTTTGCACTGTTATGAACAGGACCCAACTTCTAAAATAATATGTCAATATTTTTCAATTCTGACACATGTTGAAGAAGGTCTAATAGAAAGGTTTTTCCCTGAAAAGTTTAGTTCCTATATTTTTATGATTCTATTTAAATAGTTCTACTACCCTCTAAGGGTAATAGAACTATTTAAGGGTAGTAGATTTTCTGATAAAATTCCCAACATCTGTGACTGTGATCTAATTAATACTTATACAAGTGTACTGTTTGTGTCAAGTGACATATTCTACAACACACATGCATAACCCTTGGCATCATAGTGTTACAACACATGCTTGAATTTGATGCTAGCGGAGAGAAATGTTGAACAGCCTCGTGTATGTCCAAAAAGTTGTTTAACCAATTCTGCTGCGATTTCTGCAATGGGAATGCTATATGCTTTTTCCAGCAGGATAATACCTGCCCATGTGCTACCCATGCTACTCAACATGCTCTGCAAAATGTTTGGCATGATTGCCTGATCTATTCTCCATTGAGTATGCCTGGGGAATCATGGGATGATGCTGTATTGTGACAGCACGTTTAAAACATTGAATTATGTGTCAGAATGATATTCATTATCTCTGTGATTGTATTCATTTACGATTACAGCTTTGTGTTAATGCCCAACAAGGATATACGGTGTATTAATACTTTTTTGTACCAAATACAAGTGCTGTCTGGAAACTTATGTTGGTGCAAATTTTTCAATTTATAAAATAAGTGTCCTGACTCGAATAAACATTCTCAAAGGAATTTTTAATTCCTGCAATGAAATAATCATACTATAGAGGAAATTATTTGAAAAGCAATAACTGTGCTGTACTAAATAAACACCATTTCAGTGGTGGGGAATTGTAAAATATGAATTCTGTCAGTGCTAGTATTTGGTTCACAAGAATACTGTTGATACTCTCCATATTTTGATCCGAAATAAACGGAAACACATTTGGATCGTTGACATTTTATTGTTCATCAGTGTATAAATGCAATAAGTTGAAAATAAATTTTTAGGGATATAAATCTTACATTTATTGTAGTTATTTTTAGTGGATACTCATATTTGAGTAGACATTTTGTTTGTTTATTAAACAGTATATATTATTTACATTATTCGGACTATTGTCCTCATCTTTGTTGCCATATTAATTACAACATTTCGGCCATTGTATGCTCCGGCCTTCTTCAGATGGTTGGAATGTCGAACTGAACCCTTTATTTCGCTCACTGGGGTAGACTGTTCTAGTTTCACGTGCCATGTTTAATGGATGTCAGTTATCAGTTATCTCCTGTTAATTCCCCTCGACTGAAACGTTGTAATAAATATGGTGACAAAGATGAGGACAATAGTCTGAATAATATAAATAATATATACTGTTTAATAAACAAACAAAATGTCTACTCAAATATGACAGTCTACTCAGAAATATAGACAGATACTAAACAGTATATTTATTTATTTTTGTCTACCGGCTTAAATGTTGGGGAAACTTATTAAATAAGAATTTGTGCTAGGACAGTAGATGAAAATGAATAAATATACTGTTTAATAAATAAATGGAGCGTCTACTCAAATATGAGTATCCACTAAAAATAACGTTTAAAGTGATAAAAATCAGCTGCATTAATAAAAAATCCATTCTAAAGAAATTCATTTTAGTGTGTAATTATAGTTTGTGTAAAAACATTTTCTTTGTTGAAATATAAATTCCAGTAGTATATATCAAGTGAAAAATATCCTGTATGCTCATCAGACTATTTCTAACATTATTTTGTGTATAATAATCTTATTTTTGCAAGGATGTAACTTGGTCTTTTTCAGGCAATGAATACTCCAACATTTTTTTATTAACCATTTGACATTATTTTTCACTCAGAATCTGGAACATTTCTTAACTGTGAGGGCTCAGGACTTTATTCCATGCAAAGTTGCTGTAAGTTTGTTTATTTAATTAGTTAATCTACAATTTAAAAAATGTATAACAAAGCCTCAAATTTTTTTTATATCCCATATTGTTTTATTCCTTTAAATAATTCCATTCCTGCTATCCCCCACCCACTCCTGAGCTTAATTGGAATTTAATCTCTAGTGCTTGCACACACACACACACACACACACACACAATGAGCCCTCTGGCTGCTGGCATTTGTATACATCCATATATAATGCATTAAAATTTCCCTTTCTCTGTCTTGCACAAATAGCTTAAGGGTAGGATATCTGACTGATGCCAAATTGGTTGGGTTTCAATCCTGGCTTTAAGCGATTGGATGTCTAGCCACACTGATGAGCTGTGATGTAGTGAAACAGGCTCGTATATGGGTAACTATATTACACTCGTTTTTTGACTAACACTATAGAGAAAAATGTAATTTAAAAAAAACTTTAGCCGCTATTAACACATTGCTCTTCATTAATGAATTGAGCCCTCTGGCTGCTGGCATTTGTGTACATCTGTATATAATATGTTAAAATTTCCCTTTGTCTGTCGATAGCTTAGGGGCAGGATCTCTCTGACTGATGCCAAATCTGAAATAGGCTTGTATATATATATATATATATATATACACATACACACACACACACAGTGGAACCTCGATTTATGAATTTAATCCATTCCAGGAGTGGATCTGTAACTGGAAATTTCTTATGTCAAAACAATTTTAAACATTTAAAATAACAGAAAGTAAATTAATTCGTTCCAAGCCCCAAAAATATTGATATAAAAATTGTATTTTATGCAAAATTAAAGTACTTTTTTTTTTAAAGATTATACACAAATAATGTAAAAAAATATATCACTGACTCCTTCCCATGCTTTATCAATGAGATTTAAGCAATTTAGGGTATTGTAGTGATCCTTCCAAAATTCTCTAGGGTCAGGTTTGTATTTTTGGTCACTTCAAAACACCTCTAAAACAAGGAAGTTTCATCAGAGCTCACAGCCTCTCCATGTTTTGCTACACTGTGGATGCTGGTTGTCTTTTTAAATTTTTCAAACTATCCTCAGCTTGCCTAAATCCATTTTCATCTTCAGAAGACATGCCTGGTATTTTTCTGATAAGATCCATGTGCAGTGCCCTTGCCTTTGCACAGGTAATATCTTCAGACACAGAATCACCTCATAGCTGCCTCTCATTCATCCACACCAACAACTTAAATCTAGGTCTTTTGGGCAATGCATGGTAATTATGCTAACTCCATTGGCTACATCAAGCATTTTTTTTATTTCTAACTTGTTCTTTAGGATAATAGAAATTGTTGATGCTGAATGTCCGTATAGATTGGCAAGGTCAGAAACATGGGTTCCTTCTTTGTGTTTCTGTATGATTTTATTCAGACGCAAGGATATTTTTCCTTCTTCTTAGTAGCAACCAGCTTCTTGGATGACATTGTGGTCATATTTACAAACTTTGGGGGCGGGTTCCTCGCACCAAAACAACGACAAAAGTCCATATAAACATATGTCTGCAAATCCTTCATGGTCTATCAAATCCATCAAGTGGTCCCAGCATGTTGTACATCTCATAGTACTGCATGGAAGGTACTCAGGAGCAGCTCTTGTATCCATATCATATGTAATTTGTGCTCAGTCTTTTGCTCTCTGATCACTCACCATGGGAGAACTTTCGCCGATGGTTTATTGCACAAACTGCCAATCCATTGTTTGTCTCTTCAGTCTTGTTTACAGAGGAGGCAACATTTGGAAGTGATAGAATAACAAATTTACACAACCAACATTTCAAATGTTCCCACACGGTGTTGAATGGTTTTACAGGCCTCCATGACACGTTGATGAAGTGTCTCTGCATTATTAATGTCTGCTGCATAAACCAATTGTTTTAGGTGACCCCCACAGATAAAAAAATCCAAAGGATTGAGTTCAGGGGAATGTGCAGATCATGGAACCGTCCCTCCCCTACATATCCATCTTTGATGGTAGATGTCAGCCAGTGCATGGCGAACAATGTGACTAAAATGTGCTAGAACCCCGTCATGCATGAACCACATGCGTCTTTGTATTAGCAGGGGTACATCCCATAGCAGGTCTGGAAGTATGTTTAAAAAAAAAATAGTCTTTGTAGACAGCTCCTGTAAGATGTGCTGGGAGGTCATATGGACCTACGAAACAGTTAACTACAATTCCAGCCCACACATTTAATAATGCAAAGATGCTTTATCAATGTGTCATGAAGGCCTGTGAAACCATTTGACACTGTGTGGGAGTATTTGAAAAGGTCCACCACTCAATGATCCAATGGGTGCATGTGTGTATAGAAGCAAACGGAGGACCTTTTAAACATTTGTTATGAGTTGCTGTGTTGAGGTAGAACGATGGCCTTTTGGACATATGTTTATATGAACATTTTACTTTGTTTTGGTGTCAGGAACCTGCCCCCAAATTTTAAAAATATATTTTTGATACAACCTATATAAAATACCTATTCAATTTTCTGACACTAATATTCTAGTTTTACTGGATTATTTTTTCATGGTGATTTATTTCCTGGATGCAAGAAGGTTTTAACAGACAGATTAACAATTTGATCGATATTTTTGGCTGTTAATAAAACAACTGAATAAAGTTGAATTACTAAATTAACATTCTTAAATCATCCTTATTACTGGCAGAGTACTACCTAAACATTTATTTTGTGCAGAAAGGACATAAGTTTTGTGTTGCAAACATGAGATGGCAGATTATTCTCAATTTTTGAACAGTTGTAAATATGATTAATACATTGTTTTTTTTTTTTATAACTTTTGATTATTTATGAAGTATTCTTAGATTTGTATGTTGTTTAAATCTCTTCCTTGAAAATGCTTTTTATTTATATTTTCATCTCATTTTTCTTACAGGTAATCACAGCTGTGTGCCTAATGCTGAAGTGCAGTTTCCTCATAATTGTCACAAACTGCAAGTAGTGGCCCTGGAAAACATTGCACCTGGAGAGGTAATTAAATTTGTTATTATTTATGACTAAATTTTAAAATATCACATCAATTGAATTTAATTTTCATTATGATCTAATTTAAATGATATAACTATATGCCAAATACTTAGTTTTAATTATTTATTTAGAAGCATGAATTGTGAAAATAATTGCAAATTCATGATACTTTTGTTCTGATTTATATTTCAATGTATTTTCAAATCACCCATGAATTTACTTGCAGGCTATGATCTAAATGTACTACTGTCAGAGCATAAAAGAATTTTATTTGAATAATCATGAAACAATTATAAAAGTCATCAACAAAATAATCACTTAAAGATCACAAAAAGATCAGATTGAAAATGAATGATAAAAGTTTTTTCTTAAATTTCTTTTTAATATGCAATTTAGTCATATCTATTAATCAAGAACTGCTTATTACCAGATTACCTTCTCATTTTAACCTTTCAAATGATAGATAAAAATTATTTCCCAATTTGTTTTTGTCAATGAAAATATATTTGTTTACCTAAATTCCCAACAAAGAGACATGCTGTTCTCTATTCTTGGGCCAGTCAGTTTTAGTGAAAATATATGCCAGATCACTTGCCTGTTATGATTGATTCATTTTCATAATCCTAACCTGTGCAGCAGGTTCATTCAGGTTTTTGCTAATGAAAATATAATTCTTGTATGCTTCTCTTTTCACCAATGACATGTGTTTTTCTAATTTTCCAAGAAAGGAATAAAGATATTTCCCAGTTTGCTTTAGCCGCATGCCAAATTTTCGATAGGTAAAAAAAATAATAAAACTCTTGGTACATCATTTCAAATTGTAAAGGTGAGGCAACCTAAATGGCCCTTTCTTCACTTCCACATTACCAGGGAAAAATGTCTTCCATTCTCTCTTTCTATCTCCCAGTTTATATTTCATTTTGGGCTTAGAAGTAATGTTTAACCACCTCTCAGCCTGTGTCATATAAAGATGCCATTCTCTTTTCAGGAAATCTGTGTGAGTTATTTGGATGGCTGCATGTTAGAGCGAAGTCGACACAGTAGGCAAAAGCATTTGAGGTGAGTTTTATTTTATCTCTCTTTAATTTTTATACACATTAAATAATTATGCTTTCTCAGAGCTAGAATCTACATAAAAAATGATTGCCTAAGAATTCATGATTGTATTCTATCAAGCTTGTCATGCAGACTACTTTTCTTGTTTTGTGTATTTTTTTATATATAAGAGTAATAGTGTATTCTCTTTGGCTTTGATGTTATTTATTACTGCCTCATTGACACTTTGAAAATTCAGATACGTATTTGCTTTTTACATAAGATCATCACCTCTAAGCTTGACCTTGTAAATAACAAAACTGAGGTCATGTAAATAAAATTACAGAGCAGTTATGTACTACAAATAGTAAATCCATTTCGCATTTGAGCCTATTAAAGATAAAAATTAAATGTGTTCACTTTTTCAAGGAAAGTTGTAGATGACGTATTCACTTTTTCGGTATACTTGAAACTCTTAATTAAAATTGTTTTTTATCGTAATATAATTTGGTTGTGACATTTCAGTGTTTTGTTGAACGGACAGTTATGTAAAAAAAAACAAAAAAAACTCTTTAATCGAATAATGTTCTACCAAAACTTTTTCTTCTGATTTGATAAGGAAAATATGAGAAACGTCTTGTTTTTAATAGTTTATTTTTACAAGTTTAAGTTTTCACAAGTGAATTTAATCGGTTTTATCTATTTTTCTTGTCTTTTTAGAGATAATTATCTGTTCAATTGCATGTGCAGTAAATGCCAGGCACAAGTAGGAAATCCAGATGTCACATCAAGTGAAGAAGAGGATGAAGAGGATATGGAAGCAGAAGGAACATAACATTTAAGCAATAAGATTTTGTTTGGTATAAAAATTAAATATATGTAATAAGTTTCTGTTCTGTCTTATTTGTATAAAAAATGATTGTATTATGAAAGTTCTACTGCTAGGAAAATTGGTTCACAGTGTCATGCCAGACAGTTCTTGTCATCTTGCACATTTATTAATTTACCATTTGTCCATGCATTGAATACGGCTGCTATATTTGGTCTGGTGCTCCTACTATAGATCTTAAGATTCTTGACAAAATTCAAACGGTCTGTAATCTAATCAATCCTGACTTCAGTCACTTTCTCACCAATATCATATCTTTTCTCTTGATATTTTCATGGCAGTTGTTCTGAGATTTTCTCTTTAGTGCATTGACTGTATAAACTTAAGCATGCTACTAGATTGGAAACTAGGTATCACCATTTTACTGTTGAACTAGCTGGATGCAACTCTCAGTTCTATTCTTGCCTGTGGAACACCCTTTGATTTCTTGCTTCCCTGCTACCTTCAATCTTTAAAAATTTAAATACAATGTTGATTGCCATCTTCTATTCTTTTATTGTCCTATTCCTCACTAAAATCTTATTCTTTTTCACTCCCTGTAACCTAGTGGCATTATTGCTTTGCTTGGGATGAAATGATTAAAAACAAGAAAAAAAGCATTATGTTTAGTTAATGCACCTTTTTACTTAAAAATAGACTCATATCTTCATATTTTTTTTTCTTTTAGAAAGGTCCATCTGTGACATTCTTATTCCAATGACTCTTTTTATTCAGGAAATTTTCTTTTCAAATTCTTAATTTAGGTTGCGAGCATTTTAAGATAAAGCATCTCATTTGAATATTTAATAAAAGGTTAGAATAAGGATCTAATCACGGGTAAATTAAAAAAAAAAAATCATCCTGACCCATCTACTTTAAGCTCAAATGTATACCAGCAAAAGAATAGATCAATTTTTGTGTATAATCTTTTAATATATTTCATTGTATTTAATATTTTAGAAATATAATTTGAGGAAGAGAACAAAAAGATTTGTGATATATTTGGCTACATGTGATAAAATGTGAAGTGGAAGACATGTATTTTAGTTTTACAAAGAGTATTCAATTGCCACACTGCAGTTTTAAATTTTCTTTTTTGTTTAACTTTCTTACATTAGTTTTAGTAGTTAAAAAAAAGAAGACATTGAGATTGTTAATAAATGATTTATTATTAATGTGGAATGTTATTCCAAACTCTTAGACTAGTGGAAGAATAGTTGACAATCACAGTTTATCTTGTCAGGTTAAAAAGGAAAAAAAAAAATTTTAATTTTAATTTAGTCATTTTTCAAGAGTGATCAAAAATTTATCTAAATGTAACCATTTTAAAATTCTTTATTGAATGAATCACAGTTAAAGCACTGAAATTGGAAAATATATTTTATTTATCTTTGAGCAAAAGGAAATCACAAAGGCACACTGTTTGCAGCATCTATCAGAAGTTAAACTGACTCTCCTTACTTTGGCCCTAACATTTTTTCTGGTCTCACAATCTCATTGAATTGTTTCTCTGTCAATAAATTAAGTTTGAGTGCTGCTTCCTTCAATGTAGTGCCCTCCTTGTGAGCCAGTTTGGCAATTTTAGCAGCATTATCATAGCCAATGTGGGGGTTAAGGGCTGTGACCAACATCAAAGACTCATTCATGATAGTGGCAAGACGTTTCCGGTTAGGTTGGATGCCAGCTACACAGTTGTCTGCAAAGGAAACACAGGCATCTCCAATCAATCGCGTTGACTGCAAAACATTACGGACGATGAGAGGTTTGAAAACATTTAGTTCAAAATGACCATTGCTTCCTCCGACGCTGACAGCAACTTGGTTGCCCATGACTTGAGCTGCCACCATTGTGATTGCTTCACACTGAGTTGGGTTGACTTTACCTGAAAAAGTCATTTAGATTGTCAAGTTTTTCTAGTTACTTTAATTAAAACTAAAACAACTCTTTACCGTTAAAGCAATTTTTCAAACAGTGCTTAAGACAACTAACATTATGGTAATCATTGTTTTACAAAATAGAGAACTATTGTCCATGTCATATTTATCAATCATACAGCCTGATCTTCCCATTTTAGTAATGATATCCTGCTATTATGTTAACAGGTGGTGTTACTCAATGCTAACATAACAATAGAATATCTTATTAGGGAGTAGTGAGAACAGGTTGCTAATATATTGTTTTTATTTCATGTTAGCTTTGGGTATTTCTTACTTTTAATAATTTAAAAAGCAATACTTTATTCCATGAAACAAAAGTTCATTGTATAATTTAAAATTCTACAATTGCAAGATTACTTAAATAAAATAAATATTTCCGTTTTTTTTTTTTATACATTATTTGGACTATTGTCCTCATCTTTGTCGCCATATTTATTATGTTTCGGCTATTGTACGCTCCGGCCTTCTTCGTGTGGTTGGAAAGTCGAACTGAACCCTTTATTTCACTCACTGGGGTAGACTGTTCTAGTTTCACATGCCATGTTTAATGGATGTCAGTTATCTCCTGTTAATTTTCCCTCTGAAAGGTCTCCACTACCTTAACCGGGTATTGAACTCACATTCTTTGGGTCCTGTCAATAGATCTAACCAACGCTTTTATCCACTGTGCCATGTGTCCTTGGCGACAAAGATGAGGACAATAGTCCGAATAATGTAAATAATCCAGTTTTTTTATCTATATTTTTCTTACAAAATTTCTATAAAAAGTCTTCACCTGGCATAATACTGCTGCCTGGCTCATTCTCAGGTAGTGAAAGTTCTCCAAGTCCACAGCGAGGACCAGAACCAAGAAAACGGAGATCATTGGCTATTTTCATCAAGCTACAGGCAATAACATTCAGGGCACCATGGACCTCAACCAGAGCATCATGTGCTGCCAGGGCTTCAAATTTATTGGGAGCTGGAGTGAATGGCAAACCTTAATGGAAGAAGAAAGAAAAATTTTTAAAAAAATTAAAAAATTGTAATGTAGATTTAGTGGCTTCAGTTTTATTACAAATAATATTAATATTCTTGAAAAATGTTATAAATTATTATTGGAACTTTTCTTTTTTTTTTAACTTAATTCTGTTAATAGACAAATGTCTATTAGATTTCGCTACATGTATTTGTTATCTTGAGACCCTCGTTTATAAAGCTTAAATGTATTTTCAGGCATTCATGAGAAGTATTTCTGACCATTTGTCAATTTAATGTATTAAGAAATGCCAATATCAGTGATTTACTATTAACACCAGTCTTGTATTTGTTATTTACTATTAACACCAGTCATGTATTTGTTATCTTGAGACCCTCGTTTATAAAGCTTAAATGTATTTTCAGGCATTCATGAGAAGTATTTCTGACCATTTGTCAATTTAATGTATTAAGAAATGCCAATATCAGTGATTTACTATTAACACCAGTCGGTTAAGTGCCATATATGATACATGCTTGGGTGATCATGTATCTTGATTCATAACTGACTAGGCAGAAGTTTTCTTGCAGTAGACTGTCATTTCTTTTGGTGGTAGACTGGTTGCCAACCAAGGCATTACGACTCAGTCTGTTCAACCCATAGCTGGGGAAAGAAGAGATGGATTTATATAACTTTTTTCCAAAGGTATTTGTATGTGAATGAAGCGAATTAGAATTTGTCTCTAATTTCTCATTCTGAGCCACCATCCGTTACACTATGCACACATCTGCTAACATAAATTTAAAAAAAAACATTGTAGATAAAATTAGAAAAAAATAAAATTACTGATATATAAAGACATTTCTTTTAATTGTACCAATATATATATTTTGTTTATTTTTAGGATAACTAAATGCTGGGCTTAGTGAAAAGAGATAGACTCACTAGATCTAAAGACAAACTAAATAAGCATTTATGTAAGTTTTTTTTTTGTTTTTATTGTAAAAATTTCAAATTTAACCAGATTACATAAAAAAAAAAATTGACTCACTGAACCAAAATTAAAAGAGGATGTGGAACTAACCAGTTATTTCAGCAACATTTTCAGCCACTTTCTCAGCAAATCCAATTCTTGTATTGATTCCAGTACCAACAGCTGTTCCACCTGAAAAATTATTAGAAAATAATTACATCATGCTATCTAAGTCTATGAGGGCAAATAAAATGGATTTCTTCAACTTTATATACCACATATGCAAGGTCATTCTGAAAGCAATATATGCGATTAACTAATATTTAATTAACACTCCTTGGCATTTTGAACAGGAGTAGAGGTGTAGCTCTTGTTTCCTAGTTAGGAATGAGTTTCTGATTCCTTTTAAAGTTTTTTTTTCTTCTCTCTCACTACCAGTAGCCCCTTGCATCTTAGTGGTGTTATTGTCTTGCTTGAGGTGAATTGATTTAAGAAGAAAAAAATATTTTTTTATTCACAATATCCTGAATGATTATGTGTGCAAAAGTTCCTAGCAGTCTTTTCTGAAAACTTCTCATATCTATGAGTGTAAAGGAGAAAAGATAATTCCATGGAACAAAAAAGTCATTGAGGTCATGCCTCAAATTGTAAAATGTACAAGCACGTATAAAAGTCCCTACAAGAAATGTGATGAGTAACCTGTCAGTAATATAGAGGACTGGAGGATTTATTACGGGATAACAAGGGAGAAAAAAATGGTTTAGTAATATGAATGGACTAGTTTTCCACAGTAGTATATATGTAATTTCATTATTTGCAATTTCAAATTCTATTTTCTTTCAGTATTTTAGTAAGTATTTATTTGAATAATAAAGAAGGGAGACTGACCAATGGCTAATTCATAAAGCCTAGGTAATGTTGCCTTAACTCGTTCAATACCATTGGTCATCTGTTGGACATAAGCACTAAACTCTTGGCCAAGGGTAAGTGGAACAGCATCCTGCAAAGCAAATAGATAATACTTTCAGATAACAACTCATTTTTAGGTGATGAACTTATAAAAATTTGACCAAAAGATCCACATACAATTATTTGTGTATGACCCCTGCTGATGACAGCTTCAGTTGAAAGAGATAAAGGAATAAATAAGAGACAAAAATGTAAAATGAAAAGAAATTTCTAAACTAAAACATTCTAATTTAACATTTTCATAGGTTTACATTATTCTGATTTTTGATATTTTCTTTAAGCACACTACAATGACTAAATGCTTAAATTGCCAATAGTAGTCTAGTTATCAATTAACAGTTTTCTTAGAATGTTCCTTTTGTATATTTCTTGTGGTAGCATTTGAATGAAAAACAATTTTCTATTTTTCATGTAATATCTACAACTGATAATGAGAGAATATAAGGGGAAATAACACAGGCTCCAGTGTAAGAAAAACTTTATTTACCATTTCTACTGAATAAAGAATTTGTTTCAAATCTTATTCTTGTCACATTTTCAGTTACAATCCTATAAAGCAAGAAAACATTCTACATAATGGTTGAATTAATTTTTAATTTACTTATTTTTAACATATTTCATTTCTCTTTTGTTTTTTTGTTTTTTTTACATCTGTGATAAAATTGTCCAGTATTCATTACCATAGAGAAGATTTTTGTTTTCAATGTGATTTCACTTTCTTGGTGTTATCTAAATCTGTATCTTAGTCTTTTCTTTGCCTATGATGAAATTCTGCAGCATTCATTTTCATATAGAAGACTAGACATTATATAGCAGTCCAGCAGGCTTTTCTTTATTTTTAATGTTATTTTTCATTCCCTTAATACATTACTCACTTTCTGGGTGTTATCTAAGCCTATATCTCAACATTCATTGCTTAGTCTTGTCTTCATCTCTATATACAGGAGATTAGACATTACACAGCAGTCCAGCATTCTTTTCTTTGTTTCTAATGTTATTTTTTTAATCCATTTTTTGGCTGTTATGTTATTCTTTATCACAATATATCATGCAAAATCTTTTCTTCATCTTCATCTGTGATAAAACTACTGGATGATAGACATTACATAGAAGTTCAGCTTTCTTTTTTTTTTCCTTCTATTTTTAATGTTTTTCAATTCCTTAATACCTTATTCAGTTAATGAAAAGTATATTTCAATATTTCTATGTACCTAGATTTCTGTGTCACACTTTCTGTTGTCTCTTAGTACACTGCCCACAGTTGAATTTCTGCTTTTATTTAATTTTGACATTTGACAATATGTATCTCGTATTCTGAACTGTCTCTTTTGCTCACTACCAGGCATTCTGTCTTCTGACAATTAATGGCCAGTCTTTTCTTTCATTATTAATAATACTAATACAAAAACAAACACAGCACTGAGAGAGATTGTGGAATGGAGTGAGGAGTTTAAGGTTAGATTTGATTTTCTGCAATCCACCTAGCAGTCGGCACATTCAACCAGGCTTCAAAAAACTTACTGAGAACCTTTTATTTGTCATAGATTGATGAACTAAATAAAGACTCATCAAAATTAATAAGGGGTGATGCAATACTATTTCATATGATAGTAAAGGATATACCATTGCTAGATACTGCATATCATCAGCCATCTTTAACTATGAAAATATGACATTACTTTTTGGGGATATCAGCTAGGGGTTAATGTTAATGCTAATGTTGTATTTACTGTTGTTAAGTGAAGACAAATATCAAGTATAGATCAGTAAAAAATATTGTATAAAAATGTGAAATTTTAGTCATAAACTTAAAACAGTAAAGAGCAGACTAACATACTATTACTCAAGTATTATGCTACCAAACTATGACAGTCATAACAAATAAGAAAAATGTTTCAATTATTTTGTACTTTTATCCATTATTGATATGTTAGTTGGCATAATATAGTATCAGATCATTGCAAAAGTTTGTGCCCAATTTTCATTGTTAATATAAAATGACTGCAACTTAACCCTGTTTTGTTTTTTTAGCTGATTTCTGGTGTGTTCTAGATTGGATCCTTGGTCAGACTTTGTTGAATGTTGATGTTTTGTCCACAAATGAATGTCTTTAAAGGTGGAGGATGAAAAGTTGCTCTTTTGCCAAATACGCTATGAACTTTGGAAAGGATTAAGCATCAGAACTGCAACAACAACAACAAAAAATTCAGAAGATTTATTTGGATTGTGCTCCAGGTCTTCGGATAGACAAAAAGTGATTTGGCAGATTTTGTGGGTGATTTTTAACCTAAACGATCACCTACACTCTGTGCAACTTGGTATCGATGAAGATGCTCTGCTTCCTATTGTTGAGAATTAACCAAAGATTTTTTTAGGAAGAGATTGCTAAGAGTTTGAAAACTGATATCTCAACTGCCTTTTGCTATTTGAAGAAACATGATTCAAAAAAAAAATTGGGGCAAATTGAAAAGGTGGCATGACAACACAAGATTGCATGTTGCAAAACAGACCTTGCAGGAGCCTAAAGAGTTAAAATGGAGAAACCCTCACCATATTCTCTTGACTTGGCTCCTTTGAATTTTCATTTGTTTCAGTCTCTACAAAACAATTTAAATGACAAAAAATTCTTCCAACAAAAAAAAAAGTTTCTATAAAAATGGCATCAACAAGTGTGTAGAACAATGAGAGTTGTTAAAATAGCTGGTACTATGTACTTGACTATCAAATGTTTTTCTGGGAGTATGTAAAATTTTGTTTTTAATTTTCTAATCGGGCACAAGCTTTTGCAACAATCTAATAATAATAATAAGCTTTGTATACTGTTGTATTCCTGAAACTCTTCCTCAGGTTTTTACTAACCAGACAAATCACTCCACATTGTGTTTTGATTCTAGTCTGCATTGGTATACACCAAAACAAAAAATAAAAGGAAAAATCCTTTTTCTAATATATTTGTTTGGTTGTTCAGGGATTCATTTGTTTTATTGGATAAGGGGGGGGGGGGGACATCGGTTCAATAATGCCAATTGTCCGTAGTTACTGACACTAAGTCTGATCAACTCAAGCTTTTCTGCTACTGTTAAATTCATCCTTTTCCGCTCTTCCTCCAGATGGCATGGTTATAGAAAATGAGGAATATAAAATCACTTAAACACATTGGCATATAAAAAAAGGGGAAAACTCATGGAGCTTATTGCTACATGTGTGGTTACACAGATGTAAACAAAGTGACAGCCTGCCGAAGCAGCAGCTTGTATCCAGTATGGCTACAATTCCATCCATAGCATACATGACTTACAAACTGAGCCAGCTGCTCCAGGTTTTGTCTGTTGCTTCTGATATCTGTAAAAAGAGAGAAGTTTGTAATACTGAAGTATGAGTGCTTTGCCAACAGGCATGCATCAGAACTACTCTCAACTATAAGCCTGTAGATGGAATATTCTAACTTCTGGCAAAGTGACACTTGTTCTTGAAAGTTTTCATTTATGTATCTATTTTATTCCATTTTCACCAGTGGATGGCCACTTTGAAGACCTTATTTCGTAGACTTTACTATTGGTCATAAAAACACTAGACACTTCGGACTCGGATAAAATCATTAACTGTTCATTTCTATGTAGGTACCCTGATCCAATCATGTAGGGAACTCAGTGTCATACTGTGTTTTACCAATATAGTAAGAGACTGGAACCTCAGCCAACAGAGCCAGTAATTTTATGCTCTACCAATAAACAATTTATATAGTGGATAGATTACCTAGTATAGATGATTACTTTAGCTTTGGATGCATTAGTAGTATCTTCAGAATTGTAGAAAAAACAAAAATAGATGTAAACCAAACTTTTTAAAATGTTACATATTTGATATAAAGAATTCTTCATAATTTTTTTGTGAGTTGTACAAGATTTACAAAAAAAAAAGGAACTGAGAATTTTTATAATTATTTTCTGTCCTCATAAAAGGTTAGCTAATAAAAACAAATCATAAAAGATGAAAGTAACTTACTTGAGTGTGAGTCCGTCCAATTTTGATGATGTCTTTGAATTCGGTGGCCTTGGTTTGCAGAGCAGCCTGTAGTTTCTGCATTCCAGGTAGTAAGCATTTGTCGATTTCAAGAGCAACAGAAATATGCATTGCTGTGGGAAATGTGTCATTGGAACTCTATAAAACAATTTTTTTTTTTTTCAATGTAAAGAAAATTTCAGAGTGACAACACAGTGAAGACAAAGAAAAAAAATACGAGAGAGATTTTCAGCTTGTCCAATTAATTAAAATGAGCAATATTAACAATATGAATGGATATATCCTGAGTATATGAAATGAACCTAATCATTTAATGCTTAGCCATGAGAGATTCTAAATGTTTACACTTTATATACCATGGACAATCATCAAGCCAAAAACAAACTTATATGATAAACTGATTTTGATATTTTTAAAGTATTTAAGTATTTGCATTTTCTCAAATAGAACTCAATTATATAATTATGAAATTTTAATACAAAAATTATGCCACATTAGCACATCAACTGAATGCTTGTACAGAAAAACTGTAAATTTATTTATCTTGGTTTTAACAAATAATAATAACAATTACTTTAAACCATAGTTTAGTTACAAGTTTTTTAATCTTACGCATGTCAATGAGTTTTCTGCCTTAGAAATGGAAATAAAAAAAAAAACAGATGTGAAGGAATGAAGGTTAGGATTAGGTTCCTATTTTTTGACAAGTGAAACTTATTAGCAGAAATAGCAATGACTTCTATCAGGATTTTTATGAAAATATTTTTCCTTTTGATTAGGATATTAAAAAAAAAACTGAATTTAAAAAAAAGATTCTTTAGACTTATCACATATTTCAGTAAACTGTTGTAACTAGGAATTAAGATAACGGAAGCACTGTTTCAAATATTGTTCAGACAGAAGTACTGAGTTAGCCATATTGTGCATGTATGAATAAAAAGCGGGAGTATTACTCCTGCAGACAGATGTCACCAGACTAACCTTCATTGTTATTGTGACATTTTTGGCAACAAGGATGAGATCCGAACTCACACGGGGAGACCTCCAATGCAGATGGATCAAGTTGACTACTGGTGGAGGACTATTTTACACCATTAACTTGTCCAGAGGAAATGAAATAATTCTTACCTCTGATAACTTGTCTCCTCAGAGTTCTTTTGAAATGCCCACAGACATTCTCATCTAAGTAACAGTTTGTGACAATAATACTGTTTAATTACATTTTGAGTGATTGGGGAGGTATGTTGTAGCTAGAAACTCAGGAAATGGAAGCATCATTTCAGCTATTGTTCAGACATGGAAGTATCATGTCAGCCATATTGTGTATGTATGAATAAAAAGCAGTAGTATTGAGTCTACTGACAGAAGTCACCAGACCAAACTGCATTGTCATTATTATTACAGCCCCCTTACCAAGTTGTGACACTGTCAAAGAAGTAAAGTTCAATAATTTCTGTCTGAATTTCTGAGATGAGGAGTTATCATTATTTAACTGCGGATTATTGTACTCATCTTTTGTTTTAACGTTTCGCCCAGTGTGCCCACCGTTTTCCATCAGGTGTATGACACTCAAGGTAACCTACTGGGAAATTCGAACTGGGCCCTTTATTTAATCTATTAGGGGTAGACTGCTCTTGTTCCATTGCTCATGTCTAGGGATATTTTATTTGAGTTCTTATTTTTAGTACTACTCAGCGCTTGTCAAATTTCCACTGAGTCTAAGTACAAGGAATTAACTCACAATTATTATGTCTCCAAATTCACAAATCAACATTTTAATCCACTAGGCCATTTTCTCATGGGACAATTCTGAGTGGAGAACTTGTAACCTTAAATATAACTTGCCTGCAAATGAATGCAGCTGGTAGATAACTGTAAACAGAGCATTTCAAATGTTTATCAATCACTGACTAACTATTCCAAGAGATGATCATGGTTCTTCAGATCCTGTTAAAGAACCATTCTCATCACTTGGGATGTGTTTGAGTGGATTTTAGCTAAGTAAGGAAATGCAGAGGTCCAGACCCACCATCTCAATACTCTGTCCAAAACCAAGTGGCAGATCAGGGTCCAAGATGGTTACTTGAGAATCAGTTTCAATGAAAATATATATATCGAAACCAAGATTAGATGCCTTTCCCACACTTCACAATAAGTGCTGGCCCATGATATATTGGTAAGTAATCTGAGTTGTCTTCCTTCTAGACTGGTTACTGTATCAAGGCTAGAGAGCACAGTCTGCTCTATAATTTTAACCATAACTGTGAGAGAATAAAATAGATTCATGTCATTCTTAAGAGCATTACAGTGAAGTGAATGCAACAATCTTTGCTAGAATTTGAACTCAGTTTATCAATTCCATTTTCTAGACTGATAACAATTATGCCACTTTCACATCCACATCAGATTTTTATATGCTAATATTTGAAGACACTCTTTATGTATAGTACTAGTTTACCAATGATGTAAAAAAAATGACGCCATATATAGATATCAACAGTTCAGTGTTGTCATCACAAAGACACTGCAACTTAGTGTTGCCAGTGTAAGGGAATTAACTAGTACAAGGGAGATAACTCCAGCACAATAAACTATGACAGACATAGCACAAATATACACATCACATTATAGTAAGATATCACTGGAAAAATAGACACCTTTTACTTTTGTTTTTGATAACACAATATATCTCTTAAGTGCCATCAATTTGAAAAGACACTCGGACATGATGCTGACTTACCTGACTCATATTGACATGGTCATTTGGATGTACAGGAGTCTTACTACCAAGCTGTCCCCCCAACTTTTCAATGGCTCGATTGCTGATCACTTCATTTGCATTCATATTCGTTTGCGTACCAGAGCCCGTTTGCCATACGACCAGAGGGAAATGATCTATCAAACTGCCACTGCTCACCTAATTGCAAAAACAAACAGTAATTGGATGGTTGCTTCAGTAGAATATTAAAAGAATCTTGTTATAAAAGAAAATTTATGAAAAGGAAAAAAAATTTAAAATGGAATCAAATAGGTAAAGTTTAACAGACTCGCAAAAAAATGGTATGTCAAAAGGTTTCTCTCTTGACACTGCTATTATTGTGTACTTCATCAGCAATTTGTATTGCTTAAAAAAAAGAAGAAGCTATTTTTAGAATTTTGATAAAACCCAATAAAAAGAATGTTTGGTTCAGGAGATATGCTCTCAACCTATTTTAGTGAATTTATGGAGCAAAAGCAAACAAAAGAAATGCCTTGAAAATGCATTTTTTTTTAAAATTTATAATTAGTTACTCATTATTTAAATTTTCTTGGTCTATGAATAAGAAAATTGTTTTAATAGTTATTTCTTTATAAAATGGTAAATAATAAATATTACATTGTAGTTGGCTTACTATTTACATTCTTTACACACAAACTATTGTCCCTATCTTTGTTGTTTTTACCACAGCATTTTGGCCATTGTTCTCTCCAGGTAACCTTTAGGGAATTTCAAACTGAACCCTTTATTCAACCTGTAGTAGACTATTCTTGTGCCACTGACTACTTATTTTAGTACTGCTCATCCCATTTCCACTGAGTCAAAGTGCACTCTGCCTGACCCAGGTTTGTTAAACTTTGCCATCAAGAATTTTTCAACGATCTGATTATGGTTTGTAGAGAAACTTATTCATACAAACAAAAAATGCACAACCATTCAAAGATGGCAGTTGCAGTAACCAAAATAGCTTTGTTTATGAAAGAATGTGGATTATTTTCCTTATATTTGTTAGAATATAGTGCCTTGAGATTCATAAACAAGAGAGTTTTAATTGAGATATAGTATATAAAACTTAGTAAGAGTATTTTATTAAGAAAAACTGTAGAACAAATGAGGTTTTTGCTTTTGATAAAACTTCAAAGCATGAAAATCAAGAGAAAATATAACAGAAGAGATACGAACTTCCATTGCAGCATCTTTAATGGCAGCAGCAATTTTAGGATCAAGACCAAATTCCTGATTTGCAGAAGCAGCAGCAGCTTTCAAAATACCAAATGCTTTAATTAAGGCAACCTAAAAAAATATAAGATGTGATGAAACAATTTTAACATGTGGAAATATTGGTAAGAAAAACAAGCATTAAGATTTGCATTTTGTCTTAAAAGTGGCAAGAATCTGATAAGAAACAGGTTTTCAATCAATCTTTTTCTTCTAGGCTTAAATTTAGGATTACCAAAGTGGGCTTTAGTGTGGAATTTGAAGCAAGTAATAATTTTTTTCTTTTACAAAATTTAAAATCAGTTACACTTAGGAGGTATGGATTGAGGAATCGGAGAGCTGAGTTCAAATTCTAGTCAAGTTCATTACATTCACTTAAGTGACAATACTCTAGTGAAAGGGTATGACTCCAACTCTTCTCCACCCAGCTACGGGTAAATAGTACGACAGACTGGGTCCTATAGCCTTGGGTGGCAACCAGTCTAGGAGAAGGAAAACTCTGAATGAAAATTGTATGTAGCCCTGACAAAGCACATACTATATAGCTAAGGAAAAGATTGTTTGCATTGACTTGATGATCCTGACTATGGTCGACTCAAGACTTAAAAAACATTATACAAAGAATAAAATTAACATAAATGTTATACATGAATATATGGTCTTATTTTATTTTGTTGTTCAAAGTCCAAACGTTTGTATCTTGCTGATATTACCTGGATATGTCAACATACCAACCAGACCAAACAGCTGATGTGTACCGGGACAATGTTCTAAGTTTGTAAGTATAGAGGTATGGTCATGAATGTTCATCTGAGAATTATTTAACATAGAGATCTAAGGCTTATTCTCAGAGCCTCCCAGCCTCATGTTGAGAAGCTGATATTCCAGGATCCAAAATATTAATTCCATTAAAACTGAGAATTTACCCTTTCATACTGCTTAACCAGCTAAATAATTTTTTTTTTTTTTTGGTTAGATTTTTTTGTGAAATGAATGTTAAAGATTTAAAATTATATTCAATACTTCTAAAATAGATTATATAAACTGTAGGCCAAAAGTCATCTGGATTTCAAAGAAATGTCTAAAAATTGAAGGTTGCTTACTTTTTTTTACAAAACTACAAATTAGATTACTTCAGGTCAGAAGGACTTTCTCTTCCCGAAGGGTTTTATCATATATTCAATAATAATAAAATTTACCCATTACTGTATAAATTTTTTAAAAAGTTTCAGCTCTTTTTGCTTAATCTACCTTGCTGGCTAATGGTAATCTGACAGATTTTAAATTTTATGTTCCCCTCCCCTCTGAAAGTTTGAATGCTATGTACTAATGCAGTGATTCTCAACTGCTGTGCCACATGATCCTCTTAAGTGTGCTGATATTGTAACAGCATATGTGTGTGTGTGTGTGTGTGTGTGTGTGTGTGTGTGGAAGAAGTAATGGTACAACATTAGTATTTGAATAAATGAATAAGTATTAAACTTTTTCAAATACTTCTTTTCACTATTCTTCGATTATGTTATTTTAAATACTTTGTTTTAATATTCATTTTTTAAAAAATATTTTTATTTTTAACATTTCAAAATTTTTCTTTGAATAAATGAATATTAACCTTTTTTCATATAATTGTATTCAACATTCTTTGTTTAATTCAAAATTTACGGTTTTATTTCATAACATTTAAATGTATACCCTTTAAAAATTTCCCTAAGTGTGCCATATTTTCATTTGCTCCCAGGTGTGCTGTTGCTTAAAAAGGTTAAGAAACACTACACTAATGGGTTTCAGCTTCCGAGCCTAGTAGGAGTTAATTAAACCAAAGAAGGTATGAAACTTACTAATAATTAAATCCAGAGGGTGGCTCCAAACTTTTGACCTATAGTGTACATGTTCACTTTCTTGATTATGTTAAACAGAATATTTATCCTACTAAAATAAAGATAAAACTTACAGGCATTCGTTCATTTTCTCCACCGATATTGAAATTGGACAAACTACGAGCCGTGACAGCACCATATAGTTTATCTGCAGGAACCGAGATAGGACCAAAGCTGTCTGTTTCAACACGCACATTTTCACCCTGCAGCACAAGAAATAAAATTTTACAACTGGACAGAATATTTACAAGGGTTGGCTGAAAAGTTCATAGGCTGACCAAGATACTCTCATGGAATGTGACCAAATAAGATTTATTTTTCGACATAATCCCACTTGCAGCTCACAAACTTCTTCCTTCGATGTTGCAGTGATTTAGTCCCATTGGTGAATCAGCTTTCATCCTGTTGGTCAAAAAATCTATCAACAGCAGATATGACGTCATCACTGCAATACTGGTTCTCAGCTGCATTTTTCATGTTGGGGAACAGATGATAGTCAGATGGGGCTAAATCAGGAGAATAGGGAGGGTGATCAACCAGTTCAAAGCCACAGTCACATACAGCAGCCACTGAAACCAAGGACTTGTGTGCTGGAGCATTGTCCTAATGGAACAAGACCACTTTCATCAGTTTTTCTGGGCATTTGGTCTTGATAGCCCTTCGTAACTGTCTCAGCAAGTTGGTACAGTGCTCACCATTGATGGTGTGGCCCTTTTGAAGATAGTCAATGAACACAATGCCTTTTGCATCCCCAAAAACTGAAGCTATCATGTTCCCTTCAGATGAAATGACCGTGACCTTCTTTGGAGTAAGTGAAGGGGATGTTTCCACTGCATGGATTGTTTTAGGCTCAAAGTGTTGAACCCAACACTGATCCTGGGTTGAGAAATGTTCAAGAAAACCATCTGGATCTGACTCAAACAATGTCAGATTTTCCTGTGATGGTTTGCTGGCACCTCCCAAGTAGAAAACTTCAAGTTCATTGTGCAGAATATTGTCAACTCTCACATGTGATATGCTAACAGAATTGATTTATAGTCAATAGCCTGTCATGCATAGCCACGGGGTGGACATGATCAATGGTTTCCTCAGTGGTGGCAGCTTCAGGATGTCCAGACCATAGGTCATCTTCAAGACCCCCACTTCCCCTCCTAAATTCAGCTGCCCACTTTTGCACTGTTGATAAAGCTGGAGTGTCATCCCCTAATGTAGCAACCATGTCAGCATGAATGTCCTTGAAGGCTAAACCTTTTTTCTGTGGTTACTGGATAAGATTATGATGCCAAATTTTGTCCATTTTCAAGAGAAGTTCTACTAGTTACATATGAAGTCTTCTTTGAACAGTCAGATGTCAGTTTACCTGGAAGGAAACAATGCAGTTATTCATAAGAAGAGTTGAAATTAATGCATGCAAGATTTCACAGATCATTTCATCATTCCTTCATACTCATCCTATGAACTTTTCAGCTCATCCTCATAAAAACTGAAATAAAATGCTAGCAATTAAAATATAATTATTCTAAATCAAATGTCACCATTTAAGATTTATTCATTTAAAACAATCAATTTATTTCTGGCTTATGTCATTAGTTCAGAATAATTGCCTCATTTTCATTATTATTATTTTTTTTTTTTCTTTCACATTTTGGTCATGTTCCCATTGGTCATCCTTAAATGGTTTTTGATTCTGAACTTAAAAAACCAGACATCTGAGGAAGATCAGAGTGTACACGAGTGAAACATAAAACAAAATTCAAGAAATTAGTCTAAATCGGACACATACAATGAGATTATATATATATATATATATATATATATATATATATATATATATATATATATATATATATATAATAAAGAAAAAACAACTGAAAAGTTGCAAATTAAAAAAAATTGAATGTTTTTTTGTGAAAGTATTTATTTATATTTTTTATATATATATATATATATATTTGATATTTCAGATATTAAGAAAGTATACGTGGCTTCTCATTATGCTATATATATATATATATATATATATATATATATATATTGTGGACTCTCCCGTTGTTGTTTGACGAGGGCTGTTGACCCATGCCTACTGGGGACCCTTTTATGACATATGAGGGTGAAGCAACTCAGTTCCTACAAACCTGCACATATGATTTGATTATAGTGGTGATGGTTTTGTGCAGAACCAACCACACTTTTTGAAGAGCGGAATACAGAGACCTGGTGCACCACATGCCACAAGGTCCCCAAATGACCCTCTGCAGGTTTTGAATTCATAGTTGACCTTCTTCTAGACCAGTTGCCATCCAAGGCTAGCACGTAAGTGAATGTAATGGATTCAACTGGAATTCGAACTCGGCTCTCTGATCCCTTAATCCAAACCGCAATCCATTACTCCACCATTCCCCCTATATGTGTCTGTGTGTGTTTTGTTAAAGACAACTGACAAGGTATTGCGATTAAGATTTTTATTTAATTTTTCTTATGTTTGTACAAGTGTTTTCTTTTCTGGACACATCTTCCCCCAAAATAATGTTGTTAGTATGGAAAATCTGCTCAGTCCACACTTGTCCTATTAATACATATCCCATGTAGAAAACATGGTATTTAAACTAGTTACTATAGGCAAAATATATGTTCGCTACATAGATGATATTTTTATTTTAGCAAGAAACAAACAAGAAATAGATAATCTCAAAACCACATTTGAAAAGAAACTGTCCTTAACTTTACCTATAAATTGAGTCAAAAAAATAAACTCCCATTCTTAGACATTCTAGTAGAATACACTAATAACACTTTCAGCACCTCATAATATAAAAACCCCACTAGCAGAAACTCTTGCCACCTTAATTTTAACAGTGAATGGCCCACTTAGATATAATATAGCAGTTATAAAAACTTCTTAAAGAGAGCACATGAGAATTCTTCCTCTCGTCTACATTTCCTTAAAGAACTGAATCATAAAAAACAGATGCTAGTTAACAATGGTTTTCTTAACTACCTCATCAACTAACAAATTAGACTCTTTTCAAAGTAACTAATAACAAAATTCAACATACAAACAAAAATAATAACATCTTCTACAAAAGCCAAATACACATCAACTATAAGCAAGATGAATTTTCACTTAGAAATATAAAGAAATACACTTCCCCAGCTGACCTGAACAAGAAAATTATCTATTACAAAAAATTTAAAACAGCTAACCTTATCATCAAAAATAACAATACACCTGCAAAATCAAAACTACAAAGAACCAACATTATTTACGAGTTCAAATTCCCTTTAAGTAAAAGTGTTCCTGATCAAACAAAACTCATAAATAATTACATCAGTCACACTACGTATATTGAGATGCCTTATGTTACACCTACCCAAACATATCTCCATTAGGACACATTTAAACACACAAAATCCTACCAGATTCCATCTGAAACATACTAGTAGAAAAATACAAGCATTCACAGGCAAAAAACGATTAAAAATAATGGAAGCCCTAATTATAAAAAGGAAAAAGCCAATACTCAATACATAACACAACCCATACATTCAGTTAAAACTAAAAATAAGATCACCATTGATAATAGCTAAAAGTATAGCCGAAAGCACTAGGATATGCAGAACTTTTGGACAGTTTTTACACACATTATGTTAAAAAAAGAAAACCCTTCTATGAACACAAGAAAAATTAATAAAAAACTCAATCGCAGTACCTTGTCATTTGTCATTAACAAAACATGCATAAAAGAGAAACTGCTGCCTGAACACACAACTATATATACAGTGTAACCCGGATATAAGAGAAACCCGGATATAAGAGTGATTTTCTCTGGTCCATTTTCTCTTGAACACCATGAAAACAATAAGGCATGAAATGGAGAGCTGCAACAGATATTACAACAGAGACTGTGGCTTGTAGGAAGGAACACAGCAGATGTACACCAGAATTCATCCAACAACTGCAGGAATAAGTGATGAAAGACCCAGGCTAGCTTTGGTGTGGGAAATGGATGTTACAGTTTCCACTATGAAGCTTGATTAAGAAATTCTTGCAAAAATCAAATAATTTTCAGATTTTAATTAAATTTTCAGGACTTATATTCACAAATGAAAAAAAAAAATGACAAAATAAAATTGACCCCCAGTTACAGAAAATCTGCTCTGAATCATAAAATAAAAAATGAGATAAAACATTAAAACAATAACATTATTTAATTAGAAAAACTTTTAAATGATTTCATGAATATGGACACTATTATCTTAAGAAAATTTTTCAATGAATAATGAATTTTTACAAGAATTGTTTTCATTTTTTTTAAATTTTATTTTAATTATGATAATTTAAAGTTTTAAAATTCTGTATTAACTTGTAGCAGGTAGGTGATATTGCTATTATTAAGTAAGAACTATAATTTATTTAATCATAAATGGAAAATCTTACTACAGTTCAGCAACCCCAGTACTTTGAATTTTTTTGTGCATGTGTTGATTTTGTAAATATGGACGTCTATACACAAGTGTGTCTTCATAAGTAAGAAGACAGTAGTAAAGCCAAAGTACTTTAAAATTCAATAAAATAGAATATTTTCATAAATTTTTAAGATTACTGGGTAGTTAAAAAATATGAAAAAGTGTTCATATATTTGTCAAGAAATTTTTACTTTGCTTAAAAATAATTATCAACATAAAAACATTCACTTCTATGTTAAAAATGCTTTTCTGCAGTATTTGTATTAATAATTCTAGTCGTAAGTTTTTCCATTCATGATTAGTAAAAATGTTTTTAAAACTTAATAAATCACCTGACCACTACAAATTAATACAGAATTGTAAGAGTTAAATTAAAAGTTTATAAATTATTCTAGGGTTATCGTTTATTATGTTTCAATTTAATTTTTTAAATACTATTTTAAGAAGCAAATGAATAAAAACAAAGATTTAAGGAAATAAAAATAAAGGTCACATATTTTAGTAAAATGTCAAACAAAAAAACATTGCCAAACAAATTCACAGCCATAATTTCATATGAAAGATAGAAAGTAAGGTTCCTGTTCAGTTACATTGTTATGAATTCATTAAAAAACAATTCTAAATTAATATATCTCAAGAATCAAGATTGACAAATTTCCGGAAGATACGAAGGTCTTCTTCTTCTTCTTCTTCTTACTTATTGATTGATTGAAACCTGAGCACATATTTCTAAAAAAAACAAAACAACTTGTTCTTGTTTCTCCTAAAACGACAATGTTTTTTTGTTTTGTTTTTATTCAATTCAATATTGACTAGAGACCCATAATAAATTTTTATTTTTTATGTACGCTAAAAATTTTAACAAAATAGAAGTGTCATTAACAAGGTTACATCATAGTTTAGTGTTCCAACCAAGGTGGTTGCTGTGAGTGCCCGCGACAACATGAAGCTACATATTTAAAAAAAAAAAACAAACAAAAAATTATAATTAAAATGAAGATACATTTGTTTTGTATTATTCAAATTATAAATGGCATTGTTAATAATACACACTTAACTTCTTAACAGTAAACACTTACTCCTTGAATTATGGTTCATACGTGTTGTTTAATTTTTGACGCTAATTAAAAATTAAAAAACAAATTGCGATCACCTTTTTCTTTTTAGTTTGGAAATTCAACATTTGATTGTTGCAAAACTGAACTGGATATAATTTTTTTATTGTTTATAACAAAACTGCAATTTGATTTTTAATTTATTACTTGGTCAACTGTTTATAGCTCACTCAATGTGGTTATTATTATTATTAATAATAATAATAATAAATTTTACAGTGGAACTCAACAAACTTTCACAAAAAAAAATTAAAAACATGACTTTCCCTTGAGGGCCTTGACAAACCATGAAAAAAAAGTCCTACGCTCAAACTACTTGATTCTTAATACCATTGTTAACATTTATTTTAGACTAACACTGACTAAACTTATATTGGCACTAAGCCTCCGTGTGATGCATTTGGTTGGCACTGTTAAACTTTCTGAAGACAAAAATGACTTATGACATGTTACAAATCAACAAAACCAGTCATTGACATATGGCTACGTACTTATGCACATTTTTTAATTCAGCAACTTTTTCTAATATAGCCGATGAATACCGATATCATTTAAAAAATACTCTAAAGCACAATGTAAATAAATTGAAGCAATTTACCATATTTGCATTTGTCGTTAATGGTGAAACACGTATTTTGTCATATATTCTTTGCGTGAAACCACGTGTGATCAATGGATTTGTGACCGCTCTCGTAGAGCGGATTAAAGAAGACAGGCTCATAGTTGAACAAGACTTTTCGGTTTTACTCGGTACGTGTCGGAAATTGTCTTAGTTCTCTGCCCTTGTCATAACCTAAACTAACACCAGGTGTCGCTACCAACTGCCGTTGCCGTCAGCGGGAAATTTCGATATGGCGTCGGTGCCAAATAGTTCAACGTCTAGGATTTCTAAGAAGTCTTTGTATAAGCCGGCGCCTAAAAACGCCAAGCCCAAACGTACTAACAGGTAATTAAAATTGTTTATTTCGATTTACTTTTGTTTGTTCTTACGAGTCTTTGTAAATTGTAATATTTCCTAGTGACTTGATTAAAAAAAAGACGATTTGGTAAAAACATGACAAACAAGTTACTTCTAAATTTTGAAATAAGATTACTTCCAAGTGACAGTATGAACAAAAATGTGTAATAAAACTGTGTATTTAATTATTTAAAATTGCCTAACTTTTATAAAAAAACATTTAAATTAATACATGAGTTGCGACATGAAAATGTTTTGTAATTTAAATAGTCTTGATTTTATGTTTGTCATTTCTCTTTTCATTCAAAACTAATGTTACGCCAACTCAAAATGAACACTGGGGAAAATACATATCTTTCAAGAGATGGAGGAAAATGAATTAACACATCGGAATAGAATTTATAACTTTTCTCTAATGTATATGTAACAACGTTGTTGACTCGATCACAACAAATATCCGATTGTTGAGATGTTATCATTAAATGAGAAATTGTTATTATTTTGTTGAATGAAATAACTTATTACAATTATCTATGATGACGAAATAACGGTTCATTTCAATATTTATGTTGTTCAGAAGATTGAAAATAGACCTGTAACTATTAACAAAGTTTACCAAATTCCTTAGGCCTAATTAATTTTATAATTTTTATTTCTTTCTAGTGTAAATAATTACTTGTTTTTTGTTTTCACTTTTGAAAATGTATATCACTTTCACTTTTTTATTTTTAAGCATTCAACTTCAGCAATGTTTAGTTAACTAACAGTAGACAACTCCTCTCACCACACACATACACTTCGGAAAAAGTTAATAATTCCATTCATTTTTTTTTTTTTTTTTTTTTTAAGTACAAAAATCCTTCCTAGTCTTTTGGTATTGACTTTATTGAACATTACGTTCGGTGGTTACCATTTTGTTGTTTTGTTCCACTATTTTTCTGCAGTTTACTTTTTCAGGCAATTTCATAATTCCCAGAAGTTTTTTCCTTTTTATAGAGTATGATACACACCGAAAACCTAAAATGAAATACAGAGCGAATAAGTGGAAAACTAACTACCTGTTAATTATTATTTTTTTTCTTCTTTGTTTTACGGTCACTAAGCTTTTTAAGACGTACCAAACAAGTACCCAGTAAGGATCGAATTTGCTAATGATTATTTATACACTAACGTAGTGTCTTGAGCACCAAAGAAATATGAAGTTTATAATCTTGGACACATTCTCTTAGTAATTCCAGGTGGATGCTTCGGTTCAACCGTGAATATAATTGGGAACAGTATTTTATTTTTACTTGAAGCCTTTCGCCGCTTAGTTCCCCGGAAAGAGCTTAGGATTCCTTTCCAATTTAACTATTTAATTAATTTAACTAACATCACCTTTAGTTAGAAGAAAACGGGCGTTCGGTTAAAATTATAATTTTTGCTTGCCCCCATGATCCTTTCACTCTTCGTGTGTTCTTCCTTTTAGTTTTTTTAAGTGTCTACTTTTCATTGCCCATCACAATTTCAAAATGTAATTGTAAGTTAATGCTTTGGCTATGTTTGCATACAGAAATATGCGCTTGTAGGTTATTTTATTTTATTTTTTTTATTGCTTATAAAAACTAAGCACAAAAAGCAAGTAATAAACTGGTTTGGTAATGATTTTCCGCTTTTGATTAAGAATTTAAGATTGAGTGAGTACGATGTATTGTAATAATCTCTATCACGTTCGGAATTTTGGTTAAAAATCTTGTTATTCTTGTCTTGCGTCAGCGGGTTTAAATTTTTTTTCTGCTACAAATACTTTGTTCTGGAAATTCTTGCAAAAATCAAAGTGTTGGATTTTAAAATGAAATTTTCAGCACTTATTCACATATGAATGAGATTTTTAAAGAAAATCTTGGTAAAAATAAAAGAAACGGCCTGAAACTTGAAACATTTTTTATTTCATTATTAAGAAGAAATACCTAAGTATTTTTTGATTATTTTTTGAAATTTTTTACTCATTCTTAGGCTCTTAGCATGTCCGAAATTTTCTTTTTTTTTTTTTTTTTTTAATTTTGAAATTCTTTTAAAAATCATCGAAAAATCAATTGTACGTTTTTCAAAATTTATTTGAAGAAAATTAGAAAATTTAAAGTTTTGAAAAACTTTTACATTCTTTCTTTACAGAAAAAAATGTTGTTTAAGAGGTAGCCGATCTTAAGTGCTGCGTGATGACATTCATCACGTATTGACAGCTAACGTGAGATTCGAGTTATCATATGGAAGGACAAAAAAATTGATTGACGTAATCTTCTTTTAAGTGAACCATCTTATGTAGTACCTCAGAATTATTAAAGTAAAAAAAAACAATCTTTCAGCATTCCAAATTTTTTTTTTTTTTTTTTTTTTTTTTAGTACTGTAGCTTTCACCATAAGTTTGTTGATGCTATCTGGAGAAATTATATATAAATACTATAAAAAAAATTAAAATACAAGTGTTGCACAGCTGTTAGTTAGGGCTCCTATAGCCTCCCCTAAACTTAAATAAAGTCTATTCAGATCTATGATAAATTCCTATCCCAAGTAAAAATCATCACAAACATATCAAGTCAGTTTGTCACAGACTATTTTCTTTGGGGGGGGGGGGATATTCATACTTTTATAGGGTAAAATATTGAAAAATGACTTGTCATCTGAACAAAATATCAAGGAAACTTTTGATCTGGACCCCATGAAACTAGGTATTTTCTGAAAGCAAACAATGTTCTTTCATTTAAAAGTAAAATTGGCTGGTGTAAATGACTCAAATTTTTTTTTTTTTTTTTTTTTTTAAATATCAGTGATAATAGGGTTCAAATTGAGCAAAAATTGACTTTGACATGGCTGGATCAAAGGCCAGCCAGCCTGGCAATAACAAGCTGTCATCACCGTGTAATAAATCCCACCACTTACAAGATAAGAGCAAAGAGTGCGGAAGAAAGGGGGGAACATTGGTAAGAAAGGCTTGATACCTTTTATTTTTTTCCAAACCTATGTTTGCTCATGGCTTGATGTGTTTTTAGTTTTTTAACACCTTGTGACTCGGGTGATGACATCAACACTTAAGGAATGATTATGAGCTGCAGGCAGAATGGACCGATGACTGAGAGAGAATACTGGAAATTTGTAATATGTTCACAAATAACGTGAGAAACTTCACATGAAGTGATGTAGGTTTGTAGCACATAGTTTGAATTCACAATGATCACTGAAATAATTGGCTTAGGATGCTGTTCAAATTTTTTTAATTAGTAAAAACGCTAATTCAAAATGCTCAACGTGTTTTGCACAAAGAATTTGCAATAATGAAATGGATGTTCAGTGGAGAATGCTTAAATACTACACTCAATTCACGTGATGTTTTATTGCTTCTGATCATCTGTACTTTTTAATTACAGTTGTGTTATGAACACATTACATTTCTTAATTAGTATGGGTCTTCTGATTGGTCAAAGGGATACAATTTACAATGCTGTAAAAAATGATCTATCTCATAATGCCATTTATGAAACTGAATGTGGCTTTCACTAATTTTATAATATTTTAACAACTTAACTGTAAAAATCTAAAATAATTAAATAAATAATTGCATTAATTCATTTTTCATTGAAAGTTTTTTGCTTTCAAAAAATATTGTCCATATTCAAAAAAAATAACTAAAAGCAAATAAAAGCATTTGAAATTAAATAATATATTTGTTTTGTTGAGTTTTGTATGTTACAATTCAGAGCAGATTTTCAGGTTGTATCCAATTAAAAAAAAATTGCTTTCCTCAAAGCCTTGTGCTTTTAACTAATATAATCACTAAACTGAACAATGTTGAATTTCTAGAGTTTTCATAAAATTAGTTATGGGGGTGGTAATCATTATAAAAAAAATTTTGCCATGACTTTTAAAAAAAGAACATTTATAATAATTTCTATCATTTGTGAATAGTTTCTGAAAGTTTCATTAATGTCTGACAATTATTTTTATTTTTGTAAGATTTTCCAAATTAATGTCTGTCACACAAGAAAAATGTGCTAAAAATTGTATGTTATTTAGTAGTTCCGGTGATACAAAGAGAAACAAGTTTTTTGTTGTTTTTTTTTAATCAAAAGTTAGAATGTTCTAAAAAGGGAAATTTTTAAAAAAATGATTAAAAAATACTTTCTTCTTTCCTCTTAATAATAACATAAACATTTAGAGGATAAAAATTGTTTTCATCAAGCTATGCTCTTTTTTAGCGATTTTTATGGAGGTACCTAAATTAAAATGCTACCCTCTTTATATTACTTAAAAACTAAAAAAACAGGATTTCGTTGGAGAATTTTTATCAAACAGAATCACCATGGTAAAAAACTCTTCCGAATTGTAAAATAGCAAATGCAATAAAAACTGACCTTATTTAATTAGCAAAGCTTTTATAAATAAGATATATTAAGGGCACTTGTCTTAAGGAAAAAAATTGAATAATGAATTTTTACGAGATTTTTTTTTTATATTAATTATAATTTCAAATTTTTAAATCTTAAATTCCTGCGTTACTTTGATCGCATTCAGTAATATTGTTATTAAGTGAAAACTATATTTAATAATCCAAAACACCCAGAATTTTGAACTTTCTTTATGTGTATAAATATGCCCATTTTGAAAGACATTAGCTATTAGTATACAATAAGAGCAATGACTATATAGTAAATTTAAAGTTAACATTCTTAAAATTAGATTAACAGAATATTTTTCAAAATTTCCAAGATTACTGAGCACTTAAAAAAGGTGCTCCTGACATTTTCTTAAATTATTTTTTTACAGGCTAGATCAACAGCAACAACAAACCTGTCATCACATTGCCATCACTCGTCAAACATGTAAACATGGCTACTGTCAGTTAAAAAACGGTTACTCTTCAGTTTAAAAATGCACTTTTATGTGATTCTAAATTTAAAGTAAATATCTATTTCAAATCAGATTAATTATACTTTAAATCAGCTAATATTCCTCAAAGTTTCAGAAAAGTATATTTTTGGGAAATTTTTTAATAAAAAGAATTTCATTGCAATGAAAGATGACTAAAAAGAAAAGGGGTGCTAATCAGCAATTTTAGGGGGAGATACCTAAAAGTTTAAAATGAATTTTAAAAAATAAACTTTTTCTTGATGCTTTTACTTTAGTTTCAAGCTAATAGATTAAATTTAATATTTCCAATAAGCAAGGAAAAGATTTTCAGGAAATGAGTAACTGTTTGGAAAAAAAAACTGATTTATATTCTCCAAGGAGTTCTGCTTTTAACTAATAAAATACATTTTGCAATCAAAATTTAATTTTTCAATTTCATAAAATTAAATAGGTGAAGGGAGCTAACTGAGTAAAAAAAATTACTATTTTGATTTGATGTATTTAAAATTAAAATCTAATGGAATCTTTATTGTAATGTCCTTGGTTTGATTGCTTTGTTTAATTAGAAATTTGGTAGATCTGAAAAACATTTTTAAGAGGCCATAACATCTAAATTGTTTGGGAAAAAAAATAAAAATAAATAAAAAGCCCAAAATAGTTATTTGCATAGGAAATTATAGGAGTACTAAGTTTCAGCTTCATATTTTCTCTCTTATCAAATATATAAGGTGCCAAAATCAACAAGATCATGATTTCTTCACAAGTTCTAGAAAAATATTTTAAACCTAGACAGAAGTTTGTCTACAAAATAAAACTTGTTGCATAATCAGACATGTGAGAATATGGTAAAAATTCCCCCCTTTTTTAACTGGTCTACTAATCTCATGAAAATATGCAATTTTAAGGTTGTTAAAATATCAAGCAATTTTCAAACAGTAATACTGACATTCTCATAACAGGGACAAATATAGTTACTGCATAGAAATAATCTATTAGCTTCTAAATGGCTGGAAAACTAATTTGGATGCTGTATCTTTGTAAATGAGACCTTCTTAAAATGGACATTTTCAGGCTCTTATAAAAATAGTGCATTAACCCCCCCCCCCCAAACCATCTGTTCATATTTTTGTAATTTGTGATAAGTATTAACCATTGTTACCAAATTTCAAACCTGTATATGTAATATCCTTAGAACTATGTCAGAAATTTTTTTTTTTTTTTTTTTTAACTATGAAAAATGCATATCTAATATTTGGGATTTATCAGTAAATATAATCAAAGAACACGTGAATTTTCCCAGATTTTTCTGAGAGGATTTCCTGTGCCCATAAGATGAGATATACATGATTTTTTTAAAGATGTGATATATCAGTTATAAATAATTTTTACAGAATTTTTCCTTTTTAAAGTATTACTTTATGTGCAATCAAGACATTTTTAATGCTATAAACTTTATTACTACATTTCTTTGTATAAAAGCATTTGCCCATGATTGCAATAATTTCTACAGTTTTGTGCAACAATTTCAGATGACTCAAAAGCAAATAAAAATCAACATTCCTCTTTTTTTTTTCTTCTTCTTCTAACCATTAAAATAGAAATTATAAAAGGGGTGTTGAAAAGTTCTGTCTGACCCTTTTCAAAATTTGACCAAACATTGATTTTCTTGCTTAGGCAGAGAATTTTTAGCACCTCTTGTATTTTATTTAATAAAAGATAATTGCTTTTTTAAAGCATTTTATTTTAGTCTTTAGTTATGCAACTTTTGTATAAGTTTTCCATCTTTAAGAAAAAAAAGAATGATGCTGTGAATTTGCATTCACTTAAATAAAAGGGGTAGTATAAAAAAAAAAAATTCCTAACCTAGAACAAATTTGTCAAAATAACAACAAATCTGATATAAAATATATACTTGTGTAACACTTATGGGATAGAGGTGGTATAAATTAATCTGAAAGTGATTAAAATGTTAAATCTATTATTTTTCTTCTTCAGGAAGCCATTAGCACAAGGTCAACTTGTGGATCTAAATAATCCTAGATCAGCGAAAAACTATAAGAATGGAATGAAGTCATTACTTATTGGTAGGTTATTTGATTATTACTCATTTGACAAAACTTTTTATTGTTTTTATATTTTCAGATGTTGCTCAACATTCATTTAATTTATTTTTAAACAATAGTTTTTTCTATTTTCAAATTTATACATTTGAAGACTTGTGTAGCTGTACTGCTTATTTTGCACTCTCTTGCAATACAGTCCTTATATTACAGTTGTAACAATATTGGTTTCTGGATTTAAACTTTTTATATTGCTTATATGGATCGTTGGAATCTTATTGCTATAACCATCAAAAGTGTTTGTGTTATAAGGTATAAGACAGTAAAATAAAAATGTTTTAATATTTGATACCTTAGACTTTACCTGGAGGTTCTGAGTATTGCCTTTCTAAAAGTGATAAGAATTGTTATGCAAAATTTTAGTTTAGAACTAAAACAATTATGTAGCCAATAAGGACACTTTAAAACTGAAGAATTTTAATTTTTTTCCCCAAAATGTAATATTTCACTAAAATAGTGAATACTACCCGAGTGGTTTGTGAGGAATGTTTATATTCATACCTTTAATATATCCTCTGCAAACATAACTGCTGCTTGGATTAAGTTCCAAAGATTACTTCAAATTAAAAATGTTTAATGTTTATTTATTTTTACATATTATCTCTGAAGAAATTTAGTTTTGAGTAATAAAGCAGTTTTTATTAATTGATTATCTCTGGGGCTTTTTTTGAGAATTATTTTTTTTTTTTTTTTTTTTTCAGGTACTCTAGAACATAACCATTTATCTGCTGACATTCAAAGACGAGAAACAATTAGTACCCCAGGACAAGCCTCTCCTTTCTGTAAAGTATTTGATAAAATTGACAGTGAGAGCCGTCGAGCCACTTTGGTTCCTTCTTTAACACCAACGTCCAAACAAAGATTGCCATTAGCAGATGGACTTTTTTCCCCTTTGAGGTAAAATGTTTTGAGTTACATTTACTATATTCACTTTTATTCTATAATTTACAATTTGTCTTTTATATTTTAGCTAAAAAAAAAAGTCATAAACCCTTGTAAAGCCCACTGTAGTTTTCTTGATATATGTCGATGATAAAAGGAAGCAAAACAATCTGATTAAATTTACAAAAAAAATGAATAAATTATGAAATATTTTTCAAAGACGAAAGTTCATCACTTTTTAAATATTTTGAAGGAAGATTGAAGCTAAGTAGTAAAATAACTCTTGATATCCTAAAGTTAACTTTGTAGACAAGGATTTAGAAATTGTCTGAAATATTATTAAACACCTTGTTTTATGAAGATGTTTTAATATTCACTTGTTACCATGACTTTGAAATAAAACTGGATTGGATTTAACTCTTGATATCAATATTTCTGTCATGATAAATAGAAATCAATTTTTTTCTCAATATAAATTCTGCTTTGTTTCAAAACTTCTTTCTGTATATTCTTTTAAACAATGTCCGCCTTGATGAAATATTTCAGCGACTTAAAAAAAATAGGCATGTGGCATCAAACTTTCTTTTATGACAGTTAATTTTACAACTTTAATCAGAAAGAAATTAATCATTATATTTTCTCTTTTAGGAAAATAACTGAAGATGTTGATGATTTTCAGTCACCACATCGCACAATAAATCTTGATTTATCTGATGCTGAATTTGATGACAAAGTAAGTGAAACGGTAAATGAAAAATATTGTCAGCTTTTGTAATATTTAAGTATAATTACATATTTCTACACATCTTGCAAGAACTTAACTAGATAAATACTGGTGATATTTTCTTTTTTATGTCCTTATGCAATTTTGTATGCATTACTCTTTCTGTACATGTCTAATTTATTGCTCCTAACATAGTTGTCCATTTAATCCTTTTCATATCAGCTTTATGCCATTCTTTTGTTTTGCTAACAAAACTGGATATATTTTCTTCAAGTCTTTAGGTTTTTATTTGTGTTCTTTTAACAGATTAATGATACTGAGAAAGAGAATCGGAATAAAGTTGATGTGTTTATGGCTGATGTTCTGGATGATTCTAACCGGAATTTCCATAACAAGAGTTTTGAAAGTCTTGATCTTTCTGTCTGTAAAGAGGATTCAATTGCAAAAGTTATCTGCCACACACCGCGTTCTGTAAAGAAGAAATTGCTTCAAAGGTTTGAATTCTTTATAAATTTCCATATCGTACTATGGGATTTAGCAATCACTCTTCAAAAATAAGATTTATAAGTGTTTGGTAATTACTCTGCAATATGAGCGTAAAAGAAACTTAATGATTTTACTTATGTATTGGCTCACTATTAAATGTATTTACTGTAGTACAATTACTGGGTAATTTCTGTATTTTAAAGTGACGATGTCACCAAATACAATCAATGCATAAAATAGATGTAAATATGCACATTTACTGATTCAGTATTTAAGTGAAATAAATGCTTGACTATTTAAAAAATTTAGCCTCTAAAAATATCTTTACATTTTGATATTTTTATCCTTTTTTTAATTTCTCACTTTCTATTATTTATTTTCAGAAACATGTGAATATCACTAATAATTTTTTTTTTTTTTTTTTCTTCCAGTCCAGTTAGTGATTGTAATAAAAACCCTTGTAAAAATGTTCCCACTACAGAAAAAGAATCCAGTTCTTTCTTCAATAAAGGTTTGTCATTTGCTAACAAAGAAATATCTGCAAAAGATGAATATAACTGAAATGAAATGCTTGCAGAATGACTGCATATCAAATTGTTTTGAGAATATATCTTATTTTTACTGATTTTTGTTTTTGGTATTATGCTGTAGGTGATAACCTACTTATGCAAAGTAATACAGCCCAGAGAGACTTATCAGCACTTAACAAAAAACAGTTAAATGTAGAAAGGCCTGATTTTGTTATAAAATCAGAAAAAAATTGTAAGAGAAGGCTTGACAGTCTCCAATGATTATTGGAATTACATATGAAAAAAAAAAAAAAATTAGTTTTAACAAATTAAATGGGTTTGGGGGGTAAGGAATGTAATCTGAATATTTTAACTTGGAGATAACTTAGTAATTTATTAGTATAACTGGGTATAGCCATGGACCAACCTGTTACTGTGGCCAAGAGGTTGAAAATAATAAATTACTTTCACAACTGAAAAATCAAAAATGTATTTCTAAAACCCTTCGAGTAAATTTACATAAATGCATATCAAGATTGGTGTAGCTTTAGTAAAATAATTTCAAAAAAGGATTTTTGAAAAACTCTGCCAAAGCTGACTTATTGACTGTGTGGTTTGTTTGTATAAAAACTTACTTGCTATAATTGTTATAGGAAGAATAATTTTTAGGAAGTTGGTTTTCAGAGCATCATAAAGTGGTTAATTGTACTTTCTGAAACAAAGGAGACCCTTAGCTTACACAAACTAATGATTAAATTATACAAAGATTGGTGTTTAGCTGGTAGGCTGAATTCCATATATAAATTTGTACACTAAGAAGTTTTACCAAGATTGCCAGAGATGAAAAAAAATGTAACTTAGGAGATGCAGGAAAGACACAGAAAAGGCAATTTGTGTAAAGAAAAAAAAACATTGAATTATCCCAACCTCCAAAAAGTAGAACAATTAAATTGACACAGAAGTATTATTCTTTCATTGTCATAGTTGTGAACAAGTAATTCAAAGTTCAGACTACTGCATACTGCTGTTAAGTATTAGAATTTGGGAAAGGAAGGCCTCTGAAAATACATATGTAGCCAATAGCTAAACTATTTTTTGTTAAGGTATTCTAGTTTTCTTTGTTATTATTGGATGACTGGTTAATCTTGAATGTGTCAGCTTCAGTTTTGTGTGACATGGCTGGTTCAGCCTTGTGACATTTCAACCTTTAGCTTGGGATTTCTTTGAATCGTATCTAAACACAACATGGGTGAAGGTGTCTCTTGTTCAAGGCATCACCAGATCAGTGACCAGAGCCTCAAGCCTGTCTCCCATGTACAGTGTCACAACATTAAGGCGACTTACAGCACTATTCATAAATTTTTAAACAATTTCTACTCAGTATAGTACATATATCACCATTTAATGCACTGAAATATCTGAATCATCACAACTTATGAGCATGGTGTAGCAAAATATTAACATTTTCTTTTTTTTTTTTTATTATGTTTCATTATTTTATATTTATTTTTGTTTTTATTGCTGAAGTAAAAAAAAAAAAAAATCATGCTGTTTTTAAAAATATCTTATGTATATAAAATTTGGCAAAGCACAATTTTTTTTTCTTTTTTAAAATCCTTTTTTGTCATCAGGCTGATAATTTTTCCGCATGCTCTTTCTTGCCTATTATCTAAATGTAGCCTTGTTTAAGGTTTAAATTCCTTTTCTAACTTTATATAATTTGATGATGGTTAGGATATATTACATTTAAGTGGCATATTTCTATCATGTGCATTCAAATGCCTGTCATTTCTAATTAACATATTGAAATTACATTTTTTTTTATATAAAGCCTGTATTAAAATGACTTAAAGGATATCTAGTTCATTAGTATTCAAAGGTAATATTTGCTTTCAATTATTCTGAAATGTGCTCAAATTGATACCTGTTTATAAATTAAAATTTATTTGGTTTTAAAACTAAATTTTATTTCCTTCTAAATTGTTTGCTGGCTATTTCTTAGTCTGTTTTATGTATATTTTTCAATTTTCTAAAATTGTGTTTTTGGCAGAAAAATTTATTTTGCACCTTGACAAAGCTTGTTCTATATCTGCAGATACAGATACAACCTTGATAAATGATATGAATGCTACACAAGTCCCTAATGATTCAAGTGAAAGTGAGGAAGATTTAAATAGTAAAAAACTTTTGTAAGTTTGCTTTTGAAAATTTGATTTCTTTTTCATGTTTGTGTGAGATAGATGATTGCGTGAATAACTGAATTTTATAAATTTTATTGCTGTTTACTTACAGAATTTTCTTAATTTTCAGGCTTTTAAAAAAATCAACTTCAAAAGTGAAAAAAGGTAATTTTATTTTTACTTAAATTATAAAAGAAACAAAGTAAATTATTTAAAAAAAGAAACTCCTATTTATTTCTTTAATGCATTGTCCCTTTAGAATGTCAGCAATCATGTCTCTCCAGGTTCCTTTTCTTTCTTCTCTGAATTGCCATGTATTCTTGGGAAAGATAATGAAGTGGTTTCCCATTTACTTTCTCCTTTCTTAAATTCAGTTTTCATTCTTTCATACTGATTGCCAGTCAAGGCTATAGAGGCCAGTTTATTTTATTTAAGCCATAACTGGGAAGACAGATTCAAGTCTTTCCCAAGGGCATTAGTGTAAAATTGATTGCAACAGACTAACCCATAATTTGAACTTGACTTGCCAATTCTACTTCCCATGCCAATATCCATTACATGATCTACATATTCTTACTTTCGTGATTCACGTTAATTTCTCTGATTTCTTGCAGGCAGAATTGTTCCATCTCGTTACATGCAGTCTGCTAGAAATTTTGTTGCTGCTAAAACTCCTGTAAAAAAGGTAATTTTATTTTATATAATTTAAGGAAAACAATATATTAACCATTTTATTTGAATCTGAGGAAAAATAATTTTGAAATGACAATTGTAAATGCTCAATATACAGCTTTAAAATATAAAATGATTAGTTAAGCTATTTTTTCTCATTAACAGCAGCAAATATCTATAGTGTCTGTGATATAATGTGAAAATAGTTTCTTTTCTTTTTTCTTTTCCTGATTCTGTTATGTCTTGTGTCTTAGTGCATTCTTTCATGTAGTTCATCTGGTTGGATTTGTACAGGAACAACCCAGTAGTTTCTTTGGAAAAAAAATCTTATTGCTATTTCTCCCAGCCACTCCATGTCTACAGTTGATCTTTCAATAATATATAAAAACACCTTTTTTCTTTTTCTTCTCTATCTAGAGTTTTAACAAAAGCCTCAATGTTACATTGAACAGAGGCAACTGCAAAAACCTCTCTGTTGTTTACAGTGGTTCCAAAAATTCATCAGATGAGCCTGACGACAGACTTGCCACTTGTCACCCAAAATCTAAATCTGATGATGGCACCAATAATGCTCAAACCTCGACTCCAAATAAAGATGACCTGCCAATGCCTTATTCTGATGCTTCTTCAATCATGCAAGATATTTCAACAAGTAAACAGTTTTTAGTTTCATTTTAATTTCAATAAACTTTATATAATATTTCATGTTACATGATTCATTTTTAGCAAAGCAACAATTCTGATATTTTGACCACTTGATTGTAACAGCTGCTTAGGTTCTACTTGGAAAAAATATATGCACATTGCACCGTGTGTGTGTGTGTGTGTGTGTGTGTGTGTAATGTAAAATAAATAAGCAGATAACATAATCGTTCTTGCCACCTACATTGCTAGAGAGCTAACACCATGGATCATAGGCAGATTTCATTGTGCCAGAAAACATTCCTTTTCCATATAGAGGAAAGGTTTCTTGGATTTAATAAAGTGTTGCAAGCACATTTAGATTACCATTTAAGAGTGCTTGAGCCCCTCTATTAAATCCAGGCAACCTTTCCTCTAAGTATGATGTTTGCTGGGACTTAATCTGTTTGAGCCATGGTGCTGATTATCTGGCAATATTTATTTATTTATTTTTTTTCATACTTATAACCTTTTGCAACATTTTAGTATGTGATTTGATTTTTTTTATGTAATTTGTAGCATACCGAAATATTTACTTTTACTCATTGTTGCATTAATTTGAATTTTGAAAATATAAATTAGTTTTATGTGAAACTTTTCAAATTGTAATACATAAAGGGTGAGATAGGTAAATTGTCACCATTTTTAATTTTGCACATGTATATTGTTTTTGATATTTTTTTTTCAACTGCACATTATAGTAGAGTCAGTTGGGCACTGTCTGTGAGAAAAAGAGCACCATGATACAATTCACTCTGCCAGAAATTTGGAAACGGCATGCTGTATTCGTGCCAGAAGCTCCAATATGAACATTTCGGTGTTTGGGTGTCAATCTGAGAACAGTGTAGAGGATTCAGAAAGAGTTGGATGAGTCTAATGGTGATTATGAAGGTATGGTAGCTTGGAAAATTCTAATTGTTCTGATAAGAAAAGAACTCTTGAATTTGTTGGTAAGGGCCTCAGGCTCAACACGGAAGCCTACATCAAGTGCCTTGAGGAGGTAGTGGTGACTGCTGGAACACCCTATGTCTGGCAACACAACTCTGCACCATGCCACACAAGCAGGAGAATCCAGTCATGGCTGACACAATTTCTGAGACTACATCACCACTTACATCTGGCCGTCCTGGGTAAGACGATAAACTACATCCGACAGCAAGGAGGTTTTGAGGAGCGTGGAACCACCTCTAATTGCTGATGTTCCTAGGTCCACCCTGACCTGGGGTGGTAGCACCTGTTAGGGTCCCAGCTATGGGCAAATAGTTAACTCCCAGGCTACATCCACATCCTGGGTATGGCGGCAAACTACGTCCGTGTCCTGGGTATGACGGCAAACTACGTCCGCCAGCAAGGCCTCTGATAATACGTTTTTGGAAAAATAACAGCTGTACAATTTTGAAAAAATGTTGCCGGCTATACGTTTTTGAGGGGAAAAAGATGTTCCCAGCTATACATTTTTGAAGAAAAATATTACCCGAAATAAAAAAAATTTTCGGCATTAAATAGCCGATAAGGGTTGATGTGCCGTAAAACAAACCAAACCAAACTTACATCTGGCCATCTAACTCACCAGACTATGATCCCCCCCCCCTCGCTGATTATTATGTGTAGGGTGACCAAAGATGAACTGAAGGCAAAGATTATGGCAGCATTCACCAAGTTAAACAAGGAGACTGTCTAGAGTTGCAGGAGATTTTGAAGTTGTCTAGAGGCTGTGGTTGAAACTAATGACAATTTTATTGAATACATTTACTCTTTAGTATTTAAAGATATTTTTGTTATTTTGGTAAAAATATCTGTTAAAATGAGATGTCAGTATTATTTTCATTTTTGCATAATTTAGATGACAATTTATCCATTGTACCCTGTATGTATATATAAGAAAAGTTACTCCCTCTAATTCTAATGAATTAGAAACTAGGTCAGTCTGTGGAAATGTCATTTGTTCAACTTTGACATTTCCTTTTATGAATAAGATCTGAATTACTTGCTAAACTTTTCTTGTTTTTTCTATGAGTTTCAGATAATGATCAAATTGCTAAATTTAGCAGCTTAATTTGCTCTGAAATGTTTCAGTTTCAGAAGCAGATAGAACTATTAGAAGAGACTTATTTCATCTCGATGCCAAAAACAAGGCTGCAATGCCACTATTTCCAACAATGGAACAAGAAAAGAAGGTTTGCTTATTTATATTTTTTCTTTTTCAAGTTATATCAATTTAAAGTTAAAAACAACAACCACCTTTTAAACTTGCTCTGATTAAATATTAAACAGTTAAAAGTGTAAATTTCTAACACTTTTGTAATATAAAATCTACTGAAAACTTTCTTTGGGTGATTTATTTTTCTCAAGAGAATCTTAAAATGTAAACTAAATTTGATAACTTTAGTAAATTGCTTAGAATATAATGATGTCAGTCTATAATTGAGATAACTACAAGCAACTATCAGCAAAATGTATCCTGGTTAATTTGTATCCCCACCACCCCACATACACTCTACATATGTCCACTCACAAGTATTCCAAGTGTATCATATCTCTTTGTCTTTATTAATACTTTCATTGTTTAGCATGCAAAAATACACATATGCACACAAATGCAATGCATAAGTTTTAAAATGCATATAAAAAAAATTTTCTTGAAGCTTTTATTTTAATTTCAAGCTAATAGATTAAATTTAATATTTCCAATGAGCAAAATACTTTGCTGTATTTCAAACTGAATTTAAATTTATTGGAATGAGTTTTTTATCAGTAATTCTCTTTTATTAAAAAAATCTTTCAAATATAAAGTATATTTTTCTGAAACTTTACATGAGGAAAATTAGCTGATTTTAATTCATCTGATTTGAAACAAATTTAACATGCTTTTAGTTTAAAATATAACAGAAAAGCATTTAACACTGCTGTGTTTTTATGAGATGACAACTCTCTTGAACTTATATTTGGGAATTTTTTCTAAATTGGACATAACTCATACTTGATGAATATAATGTGAACACCTTTTTATATATTTAACTTCCTAGTAATCTTAAAAATTTTGGAAAATATTCTAATTTTGAATTTTAGGTGCTTTATTGTCTGACTTATAAATATGCTTGTTGTAGAAATGTTAGAAATTTACCAATAAATTTTAATATTACATTAGTTACCATAGGTACCTCCACGAAATGTAAACAAAAGAGCATAGCATGATGCAAAAGACACCAAACTTGGCGAAAACAAAATTTTATCATCTAAATGTTTATTATTAAGAGGAAAAATCAAAGTATTTTTTTACATTTTTTAATCGTTCCTAACACATCCGAAAATTTTGTTAAAAATCTTTTTTTTTTCTTTATTTTTTTTTTTTTTTGAGTCACCAAAATTGATCATTTTTTTTTCCATTTTATAGAATCAATGAAAATCTCGGTTTGAAATTCTTTTAAATATCAATTATCATTTTTTCAAAACTTATTTTAAGAAAATCAGAAATTATAATGTTTATTTAAAATATTTTGAACCAAGCTTAACTTAGCTTTTGCGCCGAAAAGATGTAATTTGAAAATAAAACAAAGCAGATCATAAACTTTTGCGTCATTTGACAGGTGTTGAATGACCTATTGATGGATTCTGTGAGGATAATTTGTTCTACAGAAGGAGAAAAGTGAAATATTTTACATTTAAGTGAACAAATTATTTACCTCGTTATTTTTAAGGAAAACTTTCAACGCTATAATTTTTTTTTTTTTTTTTGTACTTAGCTTTCACCTTTATGTTTATGATGCTTTATGGAAAATATATTATAAAGAAATTAAAACAAGACTGTTATGAATGAGATTAAATTTCATAAGAAAGGTATCTAATTAATTTATAGATACCTTTCTCATGAAATTTTATCAGAAGTGTACATAATTTTATGTACATTTACTACATTTTACTGTGGTATCTGTATTTCCATTCATTTTATTATTAATTTTGATATTTATGGAAAAAATGCCATAACGGGTTAATATAAAAATAAGATCATATAAATTTCATAAGATGATACTGATACTTTTAGGTACCCTACTCAGTTGAAATTGAAAAATCAAATAAACTTCTCCACACGTGTTTCGCAAAATTAAAGGCCTTAACAGCGGAGAACAATGCTTAACTCAAATAATGCAACTTAATTGTATTCTGGTTGGTCTTCCATACTTTATAATTAGAGCCCGATTATAAACACAAAATTACATTCTTAATTACTTCCTGTCTTCTGATTAGACAAAACGATACAATTTACAAAGCGCTAAAAAAAAAAAAAAAAGATCTCTCATAGGGACACTTAGGAAACCCGATGCTGCTTTTAACTAATTTTACAATATTTTAACAACTTAAATGTAAAAATCTATTATAATTAAATAAATAACAAATAAATGTATTAAAAAATCATTTTTCATCGAAAAAATTATTTGCTTTCAGAAAATATTGTCCATATTCATAAAAACAACTAAAAGCAAATAAAAGCATTTGAAATTAAATAATATATTTGTTTTATTGAGTTTTGTATGATACAATTCAGAGCTGATTTTCAGGTACGGGTGGTCCAATTAAAAAAAAAAACCCCAAAAAACCATGATTTGCATTCTTCAAAGCCTTGTGCTTTTAACTATTGTAATCACTAAACCTGACGCGAGCGAATTTCTAGAAGTTTCATAAAATTAGTTATGCGGGGGTTAATAAATATATAAAAAAAAAAAATTTCTGCCATGACTTTAATAAAATAAAAAACATATTTATAATAATTTTGATCATCTGTGAATACTTTCTGAAAATTTCATTAACATCCGACGATTATTTTTATTTTTGCAAGATTTCCCAAAATAATGGGTGTCATACAAAAAAAAAACGTGCTAAAAATTGTATGTTATTTTACTAGTGCCGGTGATACAAAGATAAACAATGTTTTTATTTTTAATCAAAATTTAGAATGTTCTAAAAAGAAGGAAAAAATTTTTAAAATAATGAAAAAAAAACTTTGATCTTTCCTCTTCATTATAACATAAGCATTTAGACGATAAAATTTGATTTTAGTCAAGTTTGGCGTCTTTTTCATCATGCTATGCCTTTTTTTTTTTTTTTTAGCGATTTCGTGGAGGTACCTAAGTTATAATTATTTTCTGATAATGTTGCATTTGGACATCTGTATTTATGAAAATCAACATGTTTATAAACACATAAAATATAATTCTTTCTAAGATATTGGAAGTCACTGAATTGTAGTGAGATTTTCCATTTATGATTAGTAAATAGTCTTTGTTTATTAATAACAATATCACTTGACCGCTACACATTAATAGGGAATTTTTTAAAGTTTACAATAGGATAATTATCTTATTTTTCGCAAGAATTTCAAAATCAGTGTGCAAAAATTGCAAAATAGATGCTAAAATTTGCCATACTAATTTGATGCACTGTTGACACTCGAGAAACAAGAGTTTTAACCAAAATTTTGAAGGTTCTAAAAAGGATTACAAGAAATAAAATAGTTTTTACATAAAAAGAAAGTTTTATCTTTCCTCTTAATAATAGCATAAACATTAATATTAATGGAGCGGTCCATATAATATATATATATATATAATATATATATAATATATATATATATATATATATATATATAATATGGTTTAGGCAAAATAATGTGAACAGCTTTAAAAAAAAAAGCATTCCCCCCCCCCCCAATTCTATCATTTCCATGTATTTGTAAACACCAAACTGACATAAAAGCACTTTGATCCTTTACCTTGCTTTTCCACTTAAATTAAGTCATTATTTATCTTCAGGTAAAAGAGTTACATACTGAAATGTGCAACCTGTTGGATTTTCAGAGAACAAATAACTGGTGCTCGATTAGCAGGAGCATTTGTGACCAAAACATCTGAATTATTGAAATCATGTGCTGTAGTCTCCATGGTTATAACAGTTTTACACAAAACAAGGCAAAACATTATCAGTAGATACCAATGATCTTTAAAATGAATTGTGGCAAAAAATTATACAATTACTGCAGCAAAGGTGACATCAGAACTCCTTACTCACCTACCCAATATAGTATCTACACACACACAGTATGTCGGGAGCTTCACAAAGCTAGTATCTGTGGAAGAGCTGCGATTCCTAAACCTCAGATCCCATAGTCAAACACCAAGTTCTGAAGAAATGTGATGATCACAAAAATTAGACACCCTGGGAATGGAAAAATGTTATTTAGTGTGATGAGTCTTTCATGTTTATTTCCTACAAATGGGCATGTATGGAGAACGCTGTGTGAAGCCTATGATCCGAATTGCATAGTCCCAACAGTCAAACATAGGAGTGACTCAGTAATGATTTGGGCAGCAATTTCCAGGTACTCTTCTGGTCCTATCATCACTTTCAATGGTAGAATTACTGCAGGTAAATATCTTGACATTCTCAATGACAATGTCCTTACAATGGCTACCATACTTTTGCCAGAGAGTGCCATATTCCAAGATGATAATGAACCCATACATACTGCAAAAAAGTGAAGTCATGGTTCATTGAACATTGTAACGTAATTAAACATCTTCCATGGCCAGCACAATCACCTGATCTCAACATGATTGAACCAGGGGTTCTAGAGTAGAGAGTGAGGAACAGATTTCCTCCCCCATCGTCACTGAAGCAACTTTCCATGATTTTGATTGAAAAAAAAAAATGGGATAAAATTCCACTGGAAACAATTCAAAACTTATTCCATTCCACATAAAATCAAAGCAGTTTTAGAAACTAATTGAGGTCCAGCACCTTATTAGTCAATAAATAAATTTTTAAACCAGGTGTTCATATTATTTTGTCTAACCCTTGTATATCTGTTAATAGAACTGCATGTTTAACTTGAAATATTCCATTTTATACAAGACTTAAATGTATATGTATACCTAATACATTTGATAGCTTTGTACATGCTGCATATATCAGTTGGTCTTGCTTTTGTCTATGACATGTTCATCCAGATAAATTTTAGCGGTTTCATTTTTTTAATTGAACACTAATTGTTTTTAAGGTAACATAAAAGCATGCATTTATTTTTCATAAGCTTTATACTTATTCTTTTGTCTTCACAATACTTGGTTATGAAAATTATGTTGCAAAATTTAGTGTTTAATGATGACTTGCATGTCTAAATTGATATGAAATTAGAATTTGTGTAATATCTTCTATATGTAACTCTATTTACATGCCATTTGTGCAGAGTAAGCCTACAGTTGACCAAATGGATCTTGAAATTTTGTACAGTCAGTATATTCGCAGCCTTTACCTGAATACAATGTTTCAACATTCTTTTCAAAAGAGGGAAGAGGAAGCCATGGTTAGTAGAATTGTTTATTTTAAAAATAACACCAATGACTTGTCAATTTGGATATCAATTAAAATTGTTCATTATTTTAGGTTTTAATGTTCTCTAAGATTGTTATTCTTTGTTACTTGTTATCAATCCCATGATATATTCAGTATATCTTCTTTCTTGCAAACAAATATATTGATTCTGTACTCATCTTTTAATCTAGACAGTTAAAAAAGACATTTATGACAAAGATTTCATTGTTTTATCTATTTTAAAGATGTTTGTTTTATTTTAATCATTTCACCTCCAAGCAAGGTAATAAATCCACTAAGATGCAGGGAGTTACTGAGTGAAAGGATATGGAAAAAGCATTAAACGTAAGGTTAATCTGTTGAGAAAGAAACTCGATTGTTTCCGTATATAAATTGACATGTTTTGGCATTTACTAAACTTTCCCAAGTCTGGTACATGACCACAGATGTGGGGGATCATTCATAGTTTAGTAATGGTCTGCTTGACTGACTTTCCTAACCATTACCTAACAATGAACTACCCGGTTATATGTATAATATTTATTTGTTAAATAGAAAGAAAATTATGTAGATCATTATTACAATTATCACAAACATCTTGAAATAGATGCTAGAAAATTTGTTTCTCTGTATATTGCTGTAAAACTATTTTAGAAAGAAAAGAAAAAAATGGAAGAGGAATTTCAAAAGGGAGTTCAAATCTTTTAGCCATCCTTTTTACAAGTACTTTTAGTGGCACTAACAAAAATGATTACTCAAAATGAAATGTGTAAGGAAACGTTAAAATGACAATTATTTTTACAATATACAAATTGTACAAATTACAAATAGGCCTTGCACAATATTTCCCTTGTGCACCTCAAACAATCAAGGCAAGTTAACAGTTTTTTCTAATACAAATATGTTTTCTGTTAGAAAACCTCAGTACATGAAAAAAAAAAAATTTTCTTTAACAAAAAAAGGAATTTTAACAATTTTCTTTCATATAAATCAATTTCTTAGCAACAAAAGAAATTTACTTTAAAAAGTTCAAAATTTGAAATGTTGATGGTGGAATGTCAAAGAGGGTGAGAAAAAGACTTTATTCTGGTGATGCTGATTTTCTGGATCCTTTATAGAAAATATTAATGGTTTCAGAACAGGTGTTCTGAAATACCAAATACTCTCACAGGTTTAGAAAAGATATTTGAATTGAGATAAATATTCTCAATTTTAGGAAAGGACTAACTTCATAAAGAGAATTCTTGTTGGTTTTACAGGATTCTTTCTTAGTAGCAAAAGCAATCTTTTATCATCCCAGGTCACAGCTTTTCTTGCTCGGGTGTGAACTAATCTTCTCAAACTTTGCAGTCAAAATTTTCTTTGTATAGCAAACAAGTTATTCAAACTGGATCAAAACCAAAGTCTTGGGGGGAGCATATTCCCCCCCCCCCCCCCATTGGATAAAAATTTGAGAATCATTATCAAGTGAGCAATTTATATTTGGCTGGTTTGTCATCATCAAAGCTAAGCCTCATTTTATAAATCTTTGCCACAAACTGTCTGGCTTCATTTTAGCAGTTTTTTATAACATCAATTTGGAGTCTCTTTTTAAATCCTTACACATCAAATTTTATTCATTTTTATTTTATATCTTCATTTTTGTGGTTTCTTTGAAAAAGTAAGTGTTAGTAAAATTCTAATTTTCTTAATTAGTTTGTCATACAATTCAATATTATGTTTTATTAGAAATAATTTATATATATATATATATATATATATATATATAATTTTTTTTTTTTTTTTTACATATTCCAACATTTTCTTAGTTTTTCATACAATTTAAATCTTTTTTATTAAACTAGTTTATTTTTTTTATTTTATGCAATCTTTTCCCAGTCTCAATCTTATTCTTTCAATCTAATTTGTGAAGATTACATTCTAATTGCAACAAGTTTGCATAAAATTAATTCTATCTACCTTTTTATTTTATTTTATTTTTTTTGATTGCCTGACAATATATCAGTAAAAATAAAAACATGTTTTCTTTTAAAGATTCAGATGCATGGCTTATGGAGTGAAATGGAAAAGATAATGAAAACGAAATCTAATCTGGAGTTGAAACTAGTTGAGGAAGAACACAACAAAGTTGTCAGCCAGACTGCACAACGTCAGGTGAAGGAATAACACATTATTTAAAAAAAAACTTTTATTAGGGTCTATAGAAGTGTCCCCTCCCTCTTTGCCATTTCTCCCTTTCTCCACCCTTTTCTCCCATCTTTCTCTTAGACTTTTTTTACTTTAAAGTTTTTCTTAACATCTAAAGATTCTCTGTCTCCCTTATATTATCAGCTGTATTTTTTTTTTTTTTTTTTTAAGCTGGGCCTCAAAGCTGCTGAAGCCACTCACAAAATTTGTGAAGTGGAAACAAATGTTATCTGACCATATGAGCAAAACGGGGCTAAGCATTTTAAGGATTTGTCACTTGAAATAAAGTTCAGAAATAGACTACCATCGGTTGTCAATTATTATGCTTTAAGATGCGAAGTAGAAAAAAACTTGACCATCAGAACTTGTAAACATTTGGAACAAACTAGAATCAAAGGATAATGTATATAAAGCATTACATAAGCTTCAAGAAATATACTAGAGCTTTGATAATAATAAAAGATACTTAAATTAATAATCCATAAATTAATGTTAATGCTACTAGATTATAATTTTTTTTTCTCATAAAATCCCCATTGAGAGATGAAAAAATTTGTAAACTCAAAAGAAATGTAACATTTATTGGACAAATTTTTTTATTTTTTTTTCATCAATGAATAATTTATCTCCATTTCTTAGAGCAATGCCCTGAACTTGGTGGATTTTTCTTTGCCTGATCTGATTCATAACCATCAACATCTGGCAGCAGCACTGGATACCACAAGGCACCAGATTGCTTCTCATGGTATTCATCTGCCAAAGGATGAAGAAGCTTTTACAGGTATGTATAAAATCCATCCCTGAAATATCATACTTAGAACTCTTGTCTGAATCTTTGGAAAAAAGCAACAAATAAAGCCATGGTCTTCCTTTGTTTAATATAGCATGATCCATGTGAGTATTAAAAGATTGAAAAAAAAGTTTTCATTTTATTACTCTTAATTTCATAAAAATATCTGCCTTGTTATAACAAGTTGTAATGTTAATTTGACATTTTATTTTTACTGATTTTTCTTTGTAATAAATATTATTGTGGTTTGCTTTTTATAACCTCATTTTTTTTTTTTCCTCTTGTACTACGCTAAAACAGCAATTTTGATAAATTGTTCCGGAATGTCTGACAATATAATTTCTGATAAAAACTAAGAAATATAATTCATAAAATGTAATTCTTAATGCTTTAAAGGAATAGAAAATTAATTTTAATTCTTTTTCAATTTTGCAATATTCTTAAGTTATTTTGTAAAATGTTTAATCTTATACTTCAGATGACTTGATAGAATCATTACAGGAAACTGAACAACTTTTGAAAAAAATTAATGACTTCACTGGAGAGAATGGGAACTCCTTATCATCATATAGTTCTGTTTTAAAGGAACTAACAGATACTGCTTGTCAAGAAAATAATGAAATTGAAAAGTAAGATTACAGTAATCTTGTTTTATTGTAAACATTTCTACTACAACTACCAGTTCATCTCTTATAATGTTGCTTGCATATCTAAAAAGCTGCTACTGAAAATTTATGTATAAAATTATAATGCTTATATGGTTTTATTTTGACTAGATAAAAAAGAATTACTCTCAAATTTTATGTATAAATATAATTATATTTACCAATGACCTTTACTCGATCATTAACAATTTTTAAGTAAAGTAGATGTTCTTTGTAGGAGATATATATTACTTGTTTTGGCTTATGACCACATCATGTTGCAACATCGGTTCCCACAGAGTCACTAAAGTTAAGCAATGTCAAACCTGGTTAGTACCTAGATGGGTGACTGCTTGGGAATACCAGGTGCTTTGAGCTTGGATAATTGTTAATCAGAACCAAGTTCCAATTCGAGTTGGGTTTGTTATATTCACTTGTGCACAAATCCCCTTGAGAAAGATATGAATCCACCTGTTCTCCTACCTGTATAGGTTTATTTAGCTTTTAATAATCCGAATCTTATCTCAAATAAATAAATAAATAAAATCTAAAAATATTTTCTGGTTTTAAATAACCTGCAAGAGTTGATAAGCCTTGGAAAATAGATTGATCAATCAAAATACAAATTTCTCTTTGTGATGTTTAAGTTAAGAAGTACATGAAAACTGGTTTCTTACTAGTAATTTTTAGTAATGACTGTAGAGCAACATTGAGTGAAACTGGTAGCTGGGTTAAAGGTTGGGTTCTTAGACAACTGGGGAGTAATTTATTGGACTAGTTTTGTAGTCAGTAAAATTACAGGACCTTTCAAAATTAACAACAGTATCAAGGTAATTACTTGTACAAGTATCAAATGCTGAGAATTGTAAGTTCTTGGACAGAACATTTGAGTGCCACTGATTACAGCCAAAAAGATTTAAAGTAAAGCATATATTCACACATATCAGTGCTCCATTATTTTCTTCAAAACTGACTTACCCACCTTGTCAAGAGTTATACAAAATTAATGGAATGGTCTTGAGCCTCTTCAAATATTAATCAAATAAAAAAACTTATGGTCCATCCTTAAGAGATGTATATGGGAGAGGAAAACAATATCCCAAAATGTCTGAGAAGTGTTAAAATTGCTTCAAATAATGTTAATCAAAACAGTTGGAAAGTGAACAAAATTCATAGTGAGATTGTTAAAGAGTCTATATTAACATGTAAAATTTATTTAGGCATAATTTGCTTAATAAAACTAAACACTCCAAAAACAAGTTATTCTCAATCTGTTTAATAAGGAGAGCTATTATTTCTTGAATTCATATATAGAATATGTATTATATAAGCATATCCAGAAAATTTGTATTATCAGCAGTTGGCTATTTGCAATTTTATTGTGAAAACTTTGATTTGTATAATAATGTGTGTCATTTGTCAGTCTTGAGAAACCTTGGATCTGCATCTAAAGAGTTATACCTCAGCTGCTGATGGTGGTGCAGCATCTGTTATGTTTGTACAGGCCTGCAAGAGAGTGACACTCTTGATGGCAATGAATGCATGTGAAGACACTCTCCCCAGTTGCTTTGTTTTCTTTTTGTTGAGCACACTTATGCCCAGTGGTTGCCCTCATGCCAGTGGCTAGTTTCTCCGTACAGAAGGACCTTCAGAATTGTCTCACTGTTGGAGAAGGCTGTATCGGCTGGGTAAGTGGGCACGGGTTGGAACTATGGCATTGATGACCAGGTCAGACAAATTGGTGCCCAGAATGTCTTAGCGAAGATGAAAAGTGCTGAGGTGTCTCCCCTGTCTGGAGTAGAGGCTCCAAGTTTCACTGCCGTAGAGCAGCACACTGATGAGACATGCTCAGTAGACTGCAATTTTGGTATTTGGTATTTCTGTTCTCCCAGACTCTAGAGGTCAGCCTGGCAAATGTTGTGGCAGCTGATCTAATCCATTTGTTGACCTCAGTGCATAAGGAGAGGGTTTGAAATGGTGAAGCCGAGGTATATGAATTCATGGACCACCTCCAGGTCACAGTTGATGATTTTGATGTTGGGAGGCTGTTCAACACCTTGTCTCATCACATTAGTTTTTTTTTTTTCAGACTGAACTCTTGGCAGGCTTTTGAAAAATTGTTCATAAGTCACTGCAGTTGCTCTTCAAAGTGTGCTGTCCGCTTTGCATCATCTGCAAACAGCATGTTTCTCATGAGTACTTCCATGTATTTTGGATTTTGCTCTCAGCCAAAATAAATCGAACAGCCTTTCCATACAGGTAGACACTATCTCCGTGTGAGAGTGATAGAGAGAAACTTTTTTCCCCTCCTCTATAAAACCTTGCATAAACACAGGTGCATCAATAAGTTACTGACATCTGAATTTTGATCTGATTATTAATTAATAAAACTGGTGAGAAATTTAGAACTTTTTGGAACCATGACTTTATGAATTTAAGCACTGTATGAGATTGTCAGCAAAATATCCTCTTTTTACACTTGAAATGACTAGATGTAACCATAACTTGTTAAGTTTCTTGCTTGTGGAATTCTCTTCCAGCATTTTGCTTTTCTGTCAACTTTGATCCTCAAATATTTAAATGCAATGTCAATCATTTATCTTTAAAATTAATTTTAATTCCTGTTCCTTTTTATTGCTCGCTCTCTCTCTCAATGTTTTCTTTTTCTCAGTCTCACACTCAGTAATCCCTTGTCTTAGTGGCTTTTATTGCATTGCTTGGGGTTGAAATAATTTTAAAAAAAACCAAAAAAAACCCTTCAAATATTGAATTGGTGTTTTTAGTAAAATATCATCAGCTTTCAATTTAACCTTAGAATTTAGCCTACATACATTAGAAGTCTTTGTCAACCTTTTCAAGCAACAGTACCTAGAAGCAAATAAAAATATCATGGCACCCGTAGCAAAATTTTTAAAGGGTATACGTTTAAATGTTATGAAATAAAACCATAGATTAAAAAAACACATGCACAAATATGAACCTACTTTATTTCCATGTTTCCATTCAACTTTTTGTGCAGCTGATTTAGTGTGAAACATTACTACTACTACAACTGCCAATACCATGACAACACTAGTGTGTGATGGCCTGGCAGTTTGAGAATTACTGCACTACAACATTCAAATTAACATTTTGTTTTCTCTTACATATAATTCAATTTCTTTGAAGTTGAATGTTAACAATTCTAAGAGAATAACTGCTACTTAATTTTTATAGATTCTTGGAAAATGAATAGTCGAACAACGAAGAGTTGATTACTTTTTTTTTTTTTTTTTTTTCCAAATTGATAATTAGTAGTTATTTGTTAATTAAAACTAATTTTTATTTAATTTTCCTTTACTTTTAGGTTGGATGAAATTTTGGCTGCTACAGAATCTTTAACTGTTCATCAGGCTTCTTTGAATGTACAAGAAGTACAAGATTTGTGTACCATGAAGTTTCAGTTGAATATTTAACTTCTTGGAATTTTAATACTGATTTTGTGTATGTCTGAAAGGAAAGTAAAAAATGATCCACACTTTAGACAAAAGTTTGGATCATTTTTTACTTTCATTTTTATGTGTTTAAATGTATAAATAACCCTTGTAAAAATTTAATGATTACAAATGAGCATTTGCTGATGGCTATTAAACATTGATTTAAAAAATATACCTTATGCTAATTATATAGCATGTTTTTTTCATTGCTTTGAAAAAAAAACTATAGCTTTTATTGTTTAAAAATATTTTACAAATAATAAATTAGTGTATATTTGTTTGAAAGTAATGTTGAAAGATGTATTTAATAACTTAGAATATTTTTCAAATGTGTAAAATAAGAATGCTAATTTTCATAATGAGCAGTTGTAAAAGGATTTTTACTGTGATAATTGTTAAACTGCTTTACCCATCCATGAAAAAGGATGACATATTTTAAGTCTTTATTGTTATTAAATTTTCACATGTGATATATATATATATATATATATATATATATATATATCTATCTAATTATTGTATTTTTGTGGTTTCAGTTCTTTTCATCTGGCTTTGTGAACATCTAAAAATCATGCCAGATATTGCAACCTGGCATTGCCAGTGCAAAGGAGATAACTTGGACACAGCAAAAGTTAGACAATATCCCCAAATTTTTATAAACACACTAATATATATATATATATATATGCTAGCTAGTAAATCACTGCTTTTTGTTTGCTAAAGTTCTCTCTGAAGTTGTTTTTTTTTTTTGTTTGTTTTGTTTTGTTTTTTTACACAATTGTTAAAAGATCTTTTTGATGCATTTTATCAATTAGCTATGGACATACTTGCTGTAGACACAGCTAATGATTCCTTTGTTAAGAGATATATATATGTTTATAAGGGTTCTTTTTGTTCTCTCTCCACTGTTTACAGTGGATGTTTGTTTGTTTGTGTATATATATATATATATATATATACACTAATAATAATTTGCATGGAATTTTTTTCTTGTTCTGTTAAGTCTAGCCATCTTGTGGCTTGCTCAACCTTATTTCTGGCCCAAAATATTGCCACTTCCTATCTTTATATTGTAAATATACACTGACTTAATATATAAGGAAAAAATTAAATTATAATCATCTATTCGAACTCTGTTTCAACACCATAAGCAAGTTTGGTCTCTGGAAGACTTTAGTAGGCCTAGCATACAAATGTTATGAGAGCCATTAATAAAAAAAGAAATGATGTGCTTTAACAACAACAGTAGAGAAGAAAAATCTCTGAATACAGTCACACATTACGAGTAATAGCGGCAGACAGACGGTTTAAGGCTTCAAGAATAGCTTAGCAGATTAAAGCATTGGTTAATGAATTTGGTGACATATCAATGCTTGAGCCCAGCAGTGGAAACAGCAAGCTATAACTAAATATAAATGGAAGGAGAACAGTCTAAATCCCATACATTAAGTAAAGAGTTCAGTTCAAAATTCCCTGAAGATTACTTGTATTGACAAATACATGATGAAGGCTGAAATGTGACAACAACAAAGATGAGGACTTTGAACTGCTAATAAAAAAAAAAAAAAGAAGACAAATGACGTCTTCAGCAGCAGCTGTAAGAAATGAGAACAGCTTCAATGACGTGTCTGTCAGCATAATGTAGGTTAGGTTTGAGGCTCCAGCTTCTCCACAGAGAAGCCTAGTAGATTAAAGCATTGATTTAAGAATTTAGGTGATCAGTAATTGTGAGTTCAGTCCCTGGTCTGAGTAGTGTGTACTGTAGAAACAGGGCAAGCTATAATTAATAATTAAGCAGTATTTTAATTTTTTTTTGTGTGTGTGTATATATATATATATATATATATATATATATATATATACACACACATAGCTCTTATATGTAAAGAGCTAGACAAGATGTTCCTAGACATGGGAAGTGGAATGAGATGTCTACTCCTGTGGATTAAATAAAGGGTTGAGTTCTGAATTCCCTGTAGGTTACCTGAATCAATATGCACCTGATGAAGACCAGAAGGCACAACAGTTGAAATGTGATAACAAAGATGAAGACAATAGTCCATATGTAAGTAATGATAACTCTTCCTCTTAGAAATTCAAACAGGACTCTGAAAAAGTTGTTGTCCACCAAAATATTTACACTCTTTGTTATCTAACTCCTTGAGACAACTTAGTCAAATCAGATATAGCAGTGATTCATCTAAACTTTAGTATTAAAACTTGAGTTGCTTGTTGGTTTCAAGAGTTTTGAATATTTTTAGCATGAATTTAGAAAAGGCTGCAGTGGAGATGAATGCTATAAACCATTTATACAAATGGCAATTTGTTTGATTTGATACAAGTTCAGCTATACACAAAGACAATGGAAGGATTGTATGAAGACCTTGTTATTCAATGAACTAATTGGTGGAAAAGAGACATAACAAAAGATACAGAGACTGCATGACAAAGGAACTTTATCCCTTGGGGAATCAATTGCCAAGATGATGACATAATGTATTTTCAAGCAATAAATGCCTTGTACAGTATTTACATTAAATGCCTTGTTACTTCTTGCTTTCCTGCTTGTTGGAAATTTTATTCTTTAGTTCCTGTTTTTAAGAACTCTAGCAAACTGTCTGCTTCCTTTTAACTATCGACCTATTAGTTTTCTATCTCTTTTTGGCAAAGTCCTGGAGAGACTAATCAACACCCAAATTTGTTAAGCATCTCATCCCACAAGGTTTTCTTTCAGGCAAACAATATGGCTTTTGCTTCTCTAGGTCAACTACTGATGTATTAATGGTTATTGCTGAAAGAGTCTACTCAGCTTTAGATGAGTTGTTGCCTTGGGTATCTTGAAGGCATTTGAAAGGGTTTGGCATACTGGTCTTATCCAGTTGAAAGGTTATGGTATTCCTGGATTAATTTTTGATTTGATTCATTCTTATGTACTCACAATGAGAATCCTCTAGAACAGCCACTGCCTTTTTTCTTTCTTTTTTTTTTTTTTTTTTTTTTTACATTAATGCAAGTCTCCATGAGGGCTCTATCCTTAGACCTATTTTGTTCCTAATTTTCATCAATAACCTTCCTAAGGCCATCAGTTCTTAACTTAGTATCTATGCTGATGACAACTATTTACTCCAGTCTTAATAGTAATTCTGACAGGTTTGGTAATATCAAATTGGCAGCTGATCTCAAAATTACTTTCAATCTGTTATTAACTAGGGTAAGAAACTATTAATCCTCAAAGAGAACATTTTGCCTTCCATCAGCATTTTGAGAGTGACACCTCCTCCCTTCTCAGGCTAATGTTTTCCATTGACATTATGTAAAATGATTATATTGAATCAACTGCCAGGTTTTCTGTTAGTAACGTTGGTTTACTGTGCCATGCTAGACAATTTTTCTGCCAGAAACTATCTAATACATTTATAAGTCTACCATGCATGCATTGAATATTGCTGTTACATCTGGTCTGAAAATTAAAAGAATCTAAAATGTCATCAATCATGACTGGTATGTCTGCTTCTGTCGCTTCCCCACTATCGTAACATAAATTCCCTATGTTTTTCTATAAATATTTTCATGATAATTTTTTTTTCATTTGTTTTCCTCTTTGGTACCTTGACTTTAAAAATTTAAGCACAGTACTAGATTGGCAATTAGCTCTTATCATTTTTACAGTTCAAAATTGCTAAAATATAGCTATAAGTTCTTCCAGTTTTTCACTTTCCAATCAATGCAATGTCATTCATCATCCGTCTCCTTAAAACCAGTTGTTTTTTTGTTTTTATTTCTCTCTCTCTCTCACACACACACACACACACACACACACACACACACACACACACACATACATATATATATATATATATATATATATATATATATATATAATCTTCAGGTTCTTTCACACTTAGTAAGCCCCTTGCATTTTAGTGAAATTTTTTTTTTTTTTTTTTTCCAACACTCCCACTCCCTAATCTTCCTTGGTGCAAAATTAATTTAATAAAAAAATAAGCAATCACCTTTCCCAAAGATGATTGTCAAACAGGAAAAGTTCAATAAATAACTCTTGGAATATCATAATTATTGTAAAGGAATTTATGAAAAAAATTATCTTAACATGATTTGCTATTACTAAATTTACAGATTTAAAATATATATATATATATATATATATATATATATGTGTGTGTGTATGTAAGAATTATTACCAATATGTTTTGAAAATGTTTCTTTTAGAAGCTTTTAAAAAAAAATTACCCCTTATATGTTGTAAAATCCAGATCCAATTTCGGCATGGTCTTACAAATATTAATAGTTGTCTTTGGTGTAGTTGACTGTCCATTAAAAATGTTTTAAATAGTTCCAGTTCTACTGTAGACAGTTTTCAAGCAAAGTAATAAATCTCTTCCCTTTTTTTAATCAAGGATGTCTATTTGTACAAGTATTCTTTCTATTCTGAGCCATCATGACCTTTGTATTTGGCTGTAAACTATTCTGAAACACAACTGAACTTGTATCTGATGAAAGATGAAGGCACACTTCATTCTTTGGCAAATTGGAAGGTTTCCATTTTGCTTGTACATCCAAAATGTTTTTGCATTTAAACACCAGAGGTCTTTCAAACTGTGTAGGATCATCTGCTAATATTTTGGCAATTATATCTGGTGGCAAATCAGGGAGCTGAAAATTAGGGAATTGATCATCAGTGGGAAATAGAACTTCTGAATAATCAGTGGTACATTTGTGTTTTCCATCAAAGTACTTGGTTTTGTTTTTTAACTTTGGCATTAATGTATAAGGATCTCTTGGATATTCATCAGACAAATTTGGAATATAATTGGCTGGCCAGCCATGATAAAATGGCTTCCATATTTGTTTGGTCTTGGATAATGATTTGGAGTATTTCTTTTTCGTGTCTTTGCTAGTCACCAATGTTTTGTCTGTTTGTATCGTTGATGTTTTAATTCTTGATTTAGGCTTTGTGGCATCTAAAGCAGCATTGTTGGTAGAATTTTGTTTTTGTTGCTTTTGTACTCTTTGTTTTGTTTTACATCTTTTTTTCTCTTTCTGATTGTCTTTTTCTTTCATGAGTTGGTACTTGATTTCAAGTAATTGTTTCATTTGTTTTGCAATATACTCTTTGTCATTGTGCCACATGACTGCTCTTAAAATCCTGGAAACAAAGAAAAATAAACGACAAATTTCATAATAATCACATCAAAAATCATGGATAAGTACATAAAATATAAAGTTTACAGGAATAAACAAAGATTTACCTCCTCACATGTTTCAGCAAATATAACATATAAGTAAATATAGAGCTATGTACATAGAAATTGACACTAAACCCAACCTTATTTTAAACTAGATTAAAAGCCACACTGCATGCAGACTTTTAAGCTAGCTCCTGCAGAGGGCTAATTAGGTCTCTGGCCCAAAACTAAGGAGACCCCTGGTTCAGGTTAGAAAACAGCAATAAGTTTGAAGAAATAACTTTGAATTCATCAATTTACTCCATGGAACTTCAAAACCTCACTTTAATTCTGATTCAGACTATAAGTTCAGTTCTGGCCAAAAGTCTGATTTGGACTGGAAATTCCAATTTAGGTCAAAAAATTGAGTTCTTCAAATCACAAACTTCATGGAACTTCAAAACTTCATGTCGTGAATAAGCTTTTATTTTAACTCTGATTCCTTGTCATTTTTGGAAATATTTTAAACTGAATTTAAAACAAAAACTTATAAATTCACAAAGTTATCGTGTTACTTTAAACTCAATATAAATTAAGAACTTTTAAAAATCATTAAATTACCCCCCCCCCCATTTAAAAATTTTAATTTTTAACTGGTCCCTCCTCATCTGGACACAAGTCCCAATGCTGGATCTTCAGGCACCAGACAAATGGCAAATTTTCAATCCCAGCATTATCCTGATTCCAAAAGGTTATATATCTATGCAAAGCAAGTGTGTCCCAAGTTCGAGTGGTTTCATATGCATGGACTGACAGAATTTGCTGTTTATTTATTTAGATGATACTGGACTATATTAAAACTTTTTTCTCGTAAGGATAGACTATGCAGTATTATAACGACCCCTCTCTCCACAAAATTAATTTGTGTGATGTTACCATCAATTTTTTTTTTCTCACTGTCAATACAAAAGTCCTAATTAGCAAATTTTAATGCTTTATTGATTTTGGAGTAATATCTTATTTTATATGTATTTGTTTCACACCTGGTGCATATTGTAAGCAAAACCTGTGCATCACAATTGTAAGAATTTTAATCTATATAATAACTTGTTCACAATTAAACCAGGAATAGAAAATATTTCATTAGAGTATTAATAGTTGATCAGGAATTAAAAACAAAAAATCTTTTATCTTTCCACAAACATTGAAAGTACTTAGTGATATATAATATAGTTAATTTATTGAATATTTTTCTGGCAATGATAGCATTTGATTTCTAAAAAAAATAAAGCATAGATCTTTTATAAAAATCACATAGTCAACATAATGGTTTCAATTTTTGGAAGAACAATTTTTATAACTTACCTGCCACATCTTTCATGTCCCCACAGCTGGGCTAAATCTAAAGGTATGTGACCATTATTGTCTCTACAATCCACTGTGGCCCCTGAATCAATAAGTAGTTTTAATATGGTCAAATGACCCTGACTGGCTGCTTGATGAAGTGCTGTGGTACCTTCATTGTTACCTCTGATGCAATAATGAAAATACAAGTACAATTATAAATATTAATATTGAACAAAATCTTTGCACCTAAATTTGAATAAATATATATATATATATATATAAATATATATATATATATAATGTGCACGCACCATATTTTTTACTCTCCTTTTAACTTTATTTCTTTCTTTAATTGATAATCATAAAATAGTAACTTTCTTTTTTCTTCTTTAAATATTTGCATATACTTTAATTATAATTAAATGGTCACACTGAATTATTTATCTATTTAATAGGTTAGACATTTAATCACTCCAATTCTGAAGTTTTAGATATGATCAACTTCAATAAATTTAATAGTTTTTTGTTAAAACTGCATCCACTATAAATCATTAGGTAAATGACAAGTCCTATTAAATGCATATTACATTTCATTCAAATTATATAAGAGATTTACATCAAATGATTTTTGGTTATTACACTGAGCAACATTCTAAAACATGTAATTTTTCTTTTTTATAATTAAAATAATTCTTTGATATAATTTAACTTGTTCTAACAAGAATATTTTTTTCACAACAAATTATGCAGCAATTATTTTGATTAACTGCATTATTTAGAATGATTGCTACTTATGTAAATATAAAAACAGTCTTATTTTGTTTTTAATCAAATTCACACTAAGCAAGGCAGTAAAGCCATTAAGACATGAGGAGTTATTGGGTATGACAGAATTAGAAAACACAAAGAAGTGTTAATAGAGTAATTAGGAAGATAAGATAACATTTGACATTACATTTAAATTTTTGAAAATCAGATTTGGCTGGAAAGCAGAGTGGGAAGAGTTCCACAAGTGAGAAGTGCAACAAAATAAGAAACTGTTAGCATAGAACTTCATTACATCTATCTGTAAATTGATTGGCAATATAAGTGACAGATGGCTATAAAAAGGCACTGTTATCATTTGCATTATTGGCAAAAATTGTGAGTAAAATGAGGCACTAAAATAAATAAGTAATTGTTTTAAGTTCTCTGAATATTTGTGCCTTTTTGTTTGTTTTTTTTTTCATTAAAAATTAATTCCCCAATATTGTTTTAGCTATTCTTTCTATTTATAAAAGTATTAGATTTCTATTTACATATTTCATGAAGATGTACATAAGTTTCTTTTTTTTTCTATTATCTTAGAAAATAACATTTTGTTTTTTAACTTAAGAAAAATTTTCAACAATTAAAATAAAAGTTTATTTCAACTAACAATGAAGGGTTAGCTCCCTTATCCAGCAAATAATACACGCAATCCAAAGCACAATTTTCATTTTCGTTGTTGGCAGCAGCTTGTAAAGGTGTGCAGCCATCCTCTGCTGTTAAGTCAACATTAAAACCATATTTTTCAACTAAAAGTTTCATGCAGGCTAAATGCCCATGCATAGCTGCCAGGTGCAGTGCAGACAAGCCCTACAAATAGATAATTCAATATAAATTAATTATAATTCTGCTTGTAAAATCAATAATGTTCTTGCAAATAATAACATTTATTTATAAATATTTTATTTTTAAGTCAATGATATAGGGATATGCTCAACTAAATGTGAAAATTTCAAATGATTATTTTCCTTTTTTTTTTTTTTCTTTTTTTTTTTTTTTTTGATTAATTATTTCAAGAAGTAACATTAAGTTTAATTATACAGACATCTGATTTGCAAATAAGGCCGCGTGTCATGAGGAAAACAACTGAAACTTTGAGGAAACAAAATATATTAGTTAAATGTAGACTGTTGCCCTCATTTTTGTTGTTACTACAACATTTCAGCTATTGTGCCCTTCAGACTTCATCAGGTGTCTGTCAATTTGGTAACCTAGAAGGAATTTTGAATTGTGCCTTTTAAGTAGATTGTTCTCATACTACAAAATAGAACTATAAGTAATAATCCTACTGCATTACATAAGCACTAAACATTATGCTTATATAAGCTTACCAAAATTTCCAAGCCTCAATTAAGACAGTTTTCAATTTTTATTATGTTTAGTTTCTTTGTATGATAAAATGTCTTCATGACCCAACTCCCCTTAATCTTCAGGGCTGACATGCCAAAAAGATTAGGCAAACTGGAATATATGGTAAGCCTATTCTTACATCAGTTAACTGAATTAAGATATTCAAGAGATTATATATATTGTGCTGAAATAGAGGCTGCAGATCAGTTACAAAAATTAAATACTGGGCTTTGCTTTTTATTAAAAAGAAAAATTTGTAGAAACCCAAGGAGACTGGTAAAACTCTCAATTTGAAACAGAAAACTTGCCTCAAAAATAATTTTAATCCAAAAAATATGTGGCTATTTTTAAGTATCAAAACTGAAGAGGGAAATATGTTTTGGTATGAAATCAGAATTTTCTTTTTTTTAAAGTTGCTGGTCTTGGCACAACCACAAAACTGAAGCTATTTGTTGTGAATTTCTTTTGAACTTGTTTACCCTGCTCTGCTACAATGGACATAATCATTGACTTGGTCTAGACTTGAATCAAGATAGACAGGCTATGGTTACTCTTTCATTCCATGCATCAATAAAAGTTTTTGAATACTTGATGACAAAACTTCATGACATTTAAATTCAAATAGAACAATTACTCACTTATTTTGTACAAAGCCATATACTTACATGTAACTAAAACACAATGTACAGCAAAAGTAATGATTTACAATATTTAAAGTTTGGTATTCTACCTTAAATAAAGAATAAATCAGTATAAGAAACATTCAAAATGAGAAAAAAATCTAATTATTTATATATAATAGATATCTAAACTACAGTAATAAAAACTTAGAGACATCTGCCTAATAATGTGTAACTCCTCTCTTCATCTGAATAATAGTGACCTTGTGACATGGCATTGTCTATGAGGAACTGGAGTTATTGCATGGGCAGGGCATATATCCACATTCCGAGTTCTGTTTTTTGGGTGTGGCTGTAGGGAATTTAATCTGCAACATGGTCAATGAGGCTTAAATCTGGTGAGCATTGTGGGATCCAATGGAGTTCCTGGAAATTAGTCAAGTGTCTCTGGAACCAGTTTCATGTCACCTATACATGGAGAATTACAATAAACCATCACCACCATAGCAAGGCTAAAGGGGTGCAAATGATCTGCACTTGTGGTCTTTACAAAGGACAATAGAACAGACTATTAAAGAGTCATGACCACTGACAGACTGGATCCATAGTCTCAGACAGTTTCATGGGCCCCAAAAGAGCTAGAAACATAACTTGTCTGACCAAGTGATACAGTAATGGTCTTTCATGATCCAATGGCAAATGTTCTCTGACACAGTAACCAATGCTGTGTTATCAATAATTGTACTCATATTGGTTGACTACTACAAAACTCCTGTGAATGCAGTGTATGTTGTATAGTGCATTGACTGATGGGTTGAGTGGCACCGGCATTGAATTGGGATGCGATCTGATGAAATGTTCCTTTTTGCTGGATGGTTGTCATACTTGTCAGTAGTAGCACTCTTTCAACTTTCTTGTGGATACCTGCAGTTTTCATATGCCACTGATCTGTGTCCTGAATTCACTGTTGCTATCTGAGAAAAACCTAAAAGAGTTGCCACCCTGGAAATGACGTATCCTCAATTTCTGCTCCCAACAATTGTTCCATGCTTAAATCATGTTAAATCCTGTCCATGCCTCGTGGCCACCATCACTGCTTCTTTACCCATTTAGTTATACATAAGTCAGCTTCCTGAGCTCATTTTCTACGAGTGGAGGAGAATGAAACTATCCAGTGTATTACTATCCTTCATTTTTGGGCTCTTCAGTTTTATATTGATATATAAATAAATTATAAAATGGCCACAGAAGAAAAGGACTTCATTTGATAAAGTTTTCTCCTTTTCAGGTGAGTGTGTTCATTATAAAGAGAACTTTTAAAGTATTCTTTTAGCTTTATATATTAGAATTGATTTTGATACTACAGAAAACAACTATTAAACAATCGCACTGACCAAAGAATGAGTCAACAGCATTCTTTCCATTATTATTTATATATATATATATATATAATTTAATTAAACACTAGCAAAAGTTCTGTTTTTATTATTTATCCTTTCAACAATTCTAATAATTTTTTCAATTTTTGGTTGGTATTGGAATATGAAATTTCCCATATCTGAGTTGTTTCAGCTAACACAAATACTAACCAGAAATCAGAAAAATGAGAAGTACTGAAGGAATAAATTATCAGATGGAATCAAGAAAAGTTCCTTACATTTAAACATATATACAAATGATAAAAATAATGTTTTGAAAGTGATGTTAACAAAAAAGAAAAATATTTAGTATTGAAAAATAAATAAACTAAATTAGATCAAATATGTTATTCAAAATCATCAAAAGAAAGAAACTTGAACAAAAGCAAAATTGATTAAATAAATGCAAAGTCTGAAGAATTGCTGAAAAGAAAAATTATGAAATGAGTTCCACATTTAACCATTATGTCATGAAATATAAAAAGCCTAAGAATATAGCTAAATAATCTTGACATAAATTTAGAAAATAATTTTGGATAAATATTGAAGGAAATTATCTTAAAAATGTAGTTCCATTAAATTATTATAAATGAAATTTTATTTACAGAAATATATACATAAAAATAATGAAAGTAAGAGACACTATAGAATACTAGTAAAATCATGTTTTTTAAATGATAGTTTTAGTCCATGATTAGTATGACTATTTTTGAAAATAGATATTTCAAAATACAAGTTTACTCATACCATCAAAAAAATGATAGTAATATTTAAGTAATGTTGTAATCATTATATTTCCTGCATGTGTTATCTAGGATTTTCGTCAATATAATTAACTCTTTTATCACGTAAAAAAAAAGAAGATTCTGCTTTTCAAATCATTAAAAGTATCCAAATATCCAAAGAAAACAACATGAAACAACAGAAATAAAAAGCATTGTATTATTAGCAACTTGTTCTCATTACTAACATAAGATATTCCTGTGTTATGATATTTTATTTTTTTTACAGCAAGATTCACCCTTTACAAGGCCCTGGGGCCACTCAATGTAGAGGGTTACGTTTGGAGGCCATTTGTGTGTATAGTAGTGGAAGATAACGGTTAACCCTAGCCATGAACAGGTTAAGATTGTAGTGATTGGGGAAACACCCAGTTGGGAGTCAGTTCCACAGGGCAGTGGTTCATGAGGAAAAAGCTGCTCAAGTGGAACCTACTTCTCTCTGATGGAACATGGAGGGAATGTGGGTGGTTTGCTACTATGTAAGTGGCATGGTCATGTTCTTGCTGTGAAGGTTTGACTCGGCGGGACCAGTTAATGTAGTTCATCTGAGCACTTTCTGTGGAAGTAGGGGTAAAGCAGTGAGAGGCTTGCTACATACTGCCTGTGGGAGAGAGGTTGAAGGGTGGAGAATAATTTGTCACTCACTAGGGCTCGGAGATGCTTTTGAACTCTATCAAATCTGGAGAGTGAGGTCTGGCAGCTACTGTCCAAATATAACAACAGTACTTCATTTTTGGCCTGATCTGGCTCTTGTAAAAGTAGGGGATATCAAGAGCCAGGTACTTACTGGCGTGGTACAGAGAGCCGACTATTTTACCTGCATCCTTAGCAATGGATCATATCTGCAAGTTCCACTTGAGGTTGGGTGTGAGTTTGAGGCCCAACAGTCTTTCAAGGCACGGTGCATCCTTGAGAGTACCTCTGTTCATCTTGATTGGTGGTAGTTTAGGGTCAGATCTGCATTGGTGGAATGTAACTAGCTTGGTCTTTGAGGCATTGAATGTAACCAGACAGTTTTTACCCCATTGGATAGTTTGTGCAAGATTGGAAGAGAGATAGTTGCCAATCTCAGACCATCAAGAGTTTTAGATATAGTCGTATCATCAGTATAGATCTTTACAAATGATCTGAGTATATTCTTAGGCAGATCATTAAAGTAGATCAAAAAGGTTGGTCCGAGGAGTGACCTCTTGGGGACGCCTGTGTTGACTTCTAGGGCTTGGAGGACTGGCCATTGATAACTACCTCCAAGTTTTTGTTAGGAAGGATTTTATGATTGAGAAGACTCTTCCAGTGATTCCATAACTGGAGAGCTTATGTAGTAAGCTTTTGAGATATCTAGTGCTATGGTCCTTGAGGTGTGTTTGTTGTCAAGAGCCTCACTGATTCTGTGAGTGATGGTAGTTAGAATGTCGACAGTGGACTGGGTTAACGAAAACCCATAATGCGCGTTACTGAAGAATTTGTTCTTTTCTAGGTGCTTGATGACCTTATTGATTATGGCCTCAAAAATGCTTGCTGATGAGACTGATGGTTCTGTACTGGGAGGGGGAAAATCTCATGCCTGAGTTCTTGAAAACTGGGCATATGCTTGACACTTACCATAGGCTAGGGAAGGATTTCTCTTTCAAGCAGTGGTTGAATAATTTTGCTTGGATTGAAGATAATTCCAGGTTGATGTTCTTAAGGACAGCCACTGGAATTTTGTCTGGACCAGTGGCTTTCTTAGGGTCAAAGCCTTTGATAAGTCTAGAGACTTCTTGTGGTGTGATGGTAATATTACAGAGATTGTGCTCAGTGAGACATGGGAATTTGAGGAGGTGATGTTCTTTGTCATCTAACGTTGAGCTAGAGGCAAAGATGGAGTTGAAGAGGTTCACTTTATCTGTCAAAGAAGATATGACCTTGGGGCCATTTATAATTGTGGGCACAGCTGCATAACCTCTGTTTATGATTTGGTTGATGATCTTCCAGAATTCACAGGATCTGATTTGTTTCTTTTCAACCTTGGTATGGACTGCTTGAGCGTAGCTGCACTTGGCATTTACTAGAACTTTTTTGCAGCAATTTCAGGCAGTTCCGAATGCAATGGGGACCGAACTACTTCGCTCCTTGCGACAGATATTGAAGTAGTGGTTTTAGTGAGTTATGGCTGAAGTGCATTCAGGGTTGAACCAGCGTTGACTTTGGTTTTTGCTGGAATTTTTTTATAAAACTCTCCATTCCAGAAATGGTCCAATCAGTGACAAGAGCAGCAGTTTTTGAGGCAGCATGCTTGAAGGTTGGGACGGGAGCTTCCATCATGTAGGATCGAAAGCTGTTCTAGTATGCCTTCGGATAGCAAAAAATTGTTCTATAGAATGGTACACCAGGGGATGCCTTAGGTTTGGCATCAATCTGGACACTGATTAAGGAATGGTCTGATGTGCCTAGTTGAGGTACTTTTATTGGTGTCGAGTAATGTTACCTTAAAAATGGAATATCTTATTAGCAAGAAGGGAGCTCCAGCTGTGTGACTGATAAATATTCACACATTGTGTTTTATATTACAGAATATATTTAGTCTATACCATTTATTATGTTACTTTTTTGTGTATGCGTATATATGTTCATGTGTTTGAAGTGTGCTGACCGCCTTTAAACTTTGAGAAAACACAGAAAGTATCTTTTCAACAGCTTAATAGACAACACTTGTCTTATTCTTCTTGTTTTCAGGTTAGTCAAACATCATCATTCCTAGTTTTAATGCAGAAAGCTCCCTACAGAGGTTGCGATGACAGAAGTGTGATTTTTTTTTTTATACAAAGACAATAAAGCTTGTAAGCAAAAACCACATGCAGTGTCACTGAGACGTATGCCGTAAAAACATACGAGGCTTTGATAAACAATATAACATTATGACTGAATACTATGTCTTAATATTTTGAAAACATTCTTAGTCCCAAACATGTTGGTAGAATTCGTTTAGCAAACATAGGCATAGAGTAAAGCTGTACAAGTAACAATCAAAAGAATCACAGGTTTTAATTTTTTTTTTTACAGTGATATTCACTCTGTACAAGGCCCAAGTGCCACTTGAGGTAGAGGCTTACTGTGTAAGAGGTACAGTTTATGGAGATATGTGGGAAAGATAATGGTTGACCCTATATTTGAACAGGTTAAGCATTCTCTTCAGAGTCAGTTCCACAAAACAGCCATTCGTGGGAAGAATCTGCTTGAGTAGAACTTACATCTCACGAATGGAAATGGTGGCGATTTGTTACAATGTACATTGCATGGTTGATCTTAACTGTGAAGGTCAGAACTGGTGGAACTAAGTAATGTATTTCGTCAGAACATTTTCCATGGTAATAGCAATAGAGCAGCAAGAAGTTTGCAATGTCTTGTGTATGAGAAAGTAGTTGCAGGGTGGAAAATAATTTGCCACCCACAAGGATGCAGAGACGCTTTTGGACTCTATCAAGACTGGAAAATGAAGACTGAGTGATCTGAATAGCAAAAATATCTAACTACAATTTTTTTTTAATATATTGACAGTGTTGTGGAAGGTTGAGGGGGTGAAAATTTAGCCTTGTAAAAATATTCAACTCATCCACAGAGGAAAAGGAAAAGAAGAAAGCAGATAGAGAATAAATAAAAAATTTTATCTTCTAGAAATAGTTGCAGTGATTGACAAAAATTGTTTTTCTTTTCTTTCTTTTTTAGTTCAGTTTCTTCTCATGAAGGGAGATTTCATGACAGGAAATAAATAGAGTAGACCAGGGGTTCTCAACCTTTTTCATCCTATTGCCCCTCTTTTGCTATTTTTCAAGATAATCACCCAGCCCATTTGTAAAAATATAAATTTAAATATTTTACATTAATTTTTAATGTGATTAGTGCTTTGCTGCTAGAAATTTAATATTTGGTTTGAAATTTGTAAGTTTTAGTCTTATATCTAATTGAGTACATATATCAATTTTATTTCTTTCTTTGGCAGAAGATTTTATTGATTGCACTGAATCTACATTCAACCAACTAAGGGGTTGGAAAGCATAACAGTATTGTAGCCATTTCAGCCATGTTTGGATAAAGCTGTTCTGCTGTTTTGACAGCCATAATTCTGTTATTCTGCCACTTTCAAGTTTGTATTTTCATTCATCATTATGTTTTAATTCAATAAGTTCTTCCAGTATATTTTCACTGACAGCTTCTATGTCACAACCAAAGGGATCAATCATCCATGGATAGACCTTTAACAAAAATAAATGTGAAAATCGTCTGCTTAGTTCTTCTTTCAATTTCACTAAATATTCTGCATACTTTTTACTAGTTTGTTCCGAGAGGTGTTCACTTACTTCTGTTAACTTGGGCATGTTATTGAAATTCTTCTTCTGCATATTAACTTGAAATAAGTCTAATTTTTCAGAAAAGGGTTTCAGAATATGTCTGAAATCTAGTAATGTGCATAATTTACCTTGAATCTGCAGTGAAATGTCATTGAACTTTCAAAAAATTCATGCTAAAAAGCAAATGTCACATTTGTGATACCTGATTTCCTCTGCCAAATTTTTATCACCCATTTTTTCCAAGAAATTAATTATTGCATCAAATAGGTTTACAAATCTGGCTTGGCTGTTTCCTTTTGAAAGCCAATGGAATTCCATATGGATAATAAGTCTTATATGCTGTTCTTTGGTATCAATACAAAACTTTCAAAAAGTCTGTCATATTTGCTGTGAGATTTTATTTTATTGACTGTTTTAATAACTACTGTTAATGACTCATGAAGATCAAGGCTAATATTTTTGGCAAATAAATGATGATGATGAGGCACCATGCAATGAACAGCAAGAATAGAAGGATATATATTTTCTAAATGTGTAATAAAACCCAAAAAATACAAATTTCAAAATTCAAAAAAGTTGTCACGGCGACAAGTTGACAGTGCCAAGTTGCACCCTCTTGAAAAATATAAAAATATAACACAGAAACAATATTTTCAACTCAAAGTTATTGTTACTAACACTTGATCTAATTATTAATATTATCACTGTGACTATACCAACATAAAAATTGGGCTTCATCGACTTCTCATGATTACTGTTCAAACACTGCAGTGCACAAGTCAGTGAGTGATAGCAGATGGTGCTTGCTACCAGATAGTGAACAAAATGTTTCAAAATCATTAGTTCAGTTGAAACATTTAAAGATGTGTAACTGCTTTAAGAAAAAAGTATCTGCTAGATGCAGTGTGATGAATTTATTTAATCCTTAAAGGGTTAAAGAAGATTTAATTTTGAAACATATGAGAAAGCATAAATTTAGAAACGTTTATTAAAACACAAATTCATAATTTTTATTTATGAATGTTTCCACTTTCTATGAAAAAAAAAAAAAGAACTTGTTTGTGAAAACTTATTGCCCACCTCAGAGAAACAACTGCCCCCTGTAGGATGATATCGCCTGGACTAAACGCATGAAAATTTCTTAATGACTGTTCTTACTATTTTGACTGAGACTGTTACTGTAACTGCAACTAGGACGGACTACTTAATATGTTGTCCTTTTATTTATACTTGGCATGCGGATATAACAGTAGATATATGTATACACATCAATATTTAACAGAAAAATCCTTGGCTCTCTGTGAAAGTGTGTTACTTGAAGAGTATAAAACTTCTAATAATTTAATAACTATAAAAGCTTAAAAGCTGAAACTTTGCAGATTAATAATCTGATGTATTTTAACTGCTGTATAATTTTTATCTTTCTCCATAAATTATAAGTTAATTAAATTAAATTAAAATAGGTTTTTTTTTATTGTCTGAAACTGATTAATTAATAAAATATGTTCTAATAATGTGTTTACTATAATTTGAATCTGTTCACTTTGTTCCTTTTCCCATCTCTTAATTTATATAGATTTTAAAATTTCTTCTTCACAAACATTACAGTGTAAAAATTATATTTTGCTACCTGTTTTTTTCACTTTTTCCATGTAATAAAAAAATTTATAGTTAGATATTTGTCTATTTAGATGATTACCAAAAACAGAACAATATTGGACAAATAGCATGAGGAATAGAAAACTTTTGGAAGAACCAGAGTTATTAATAAATCATTGAATTTCAGTTTAAGACATGTTTTCAATAATGTATGCAATATAGAAATTTATAAAGCTGAACTAAACCTTACTATTATTATATATGTGTGTGTGTGTGTGTGTGTGTGTGCGTGTACTGACAAATACAGTGAAATTTCTTTAACAGAGTTAAAAAAAACTGAAAAAATATATTTATTTTGAAACTTGATACAACATTTTGCAGTAATATACTATAACTAAAAATAGGAGAAAAATTTCAAGTTAAAACAGAATTTGAATTGAAATTGAATTCTGAGCTTCAATGGTGTTCAACCGTTTTGGTATGAATTATGTTCCATCATTAAATAAATTAATTTTACATTGAAAAATGGTAAGTTCTTCATTTACAAAATATTTCAACTGAAATCCTCTACAAGTAAATAAATAGAATAATTTAAACAATGCACACTTTTCAATTTCTTAAAATTACATAAGCTTACATTTTTGTCATACTTTACTGTTCCTTTATAAACACTTTGCTGAAGCCATTCAGTGTCCCCAATTGATGCAGCTATAAATTGATCATCACTCTGCATTTTTTGGTTAAAATATCAAATGTTTGAAATTTCCACTTGTATCATATGACCATTTTCTGTTGTAATATTTGGATGATGTTTTCTCTCTCTCTCTCTCTCTCTCTCTCTCTCTCTTGGGTGTATTCTAAAAACTAATAAGAACAAATTTAAGAATAAAGAATTTTACAAACATTTTTTTTTTAAATTTAAGTAAAAATAATAATTCTCTTCCAATATTTCAATCTTTTTTAAATCATGGCAATTTGCATATATGTGATGTTTCACATAGAAAAAGTGTTTTATTGGCTACCTGGAGAGTGATAAATATGATATAAAAATATTGTTAATATTAAACAGTAAATGTCAAATTGTATTTATCACTCCATCTGACTAGTCAGAATCCACCCATATGATAATAACCAGATATATAGTTGACATAAATAGGCCTTATTAAGCAATTAGAAAAAAAATCTTTATTTAATTAAGGAGTTTATAAGTAGTTGATGACCTGACCAAAAATGGATTCCAAAATAAGTTCTTCTGTTTGGTCAGATTTTGGGAAGTGGGTTAGGCTGAGAACTTTTCAGCACCTCCTCAGATAAGTGAGGAATTATTAAACAACAAAAGAATAATAAAGAACATCATCATTATCCATCAGTGAAGAAATTAATATCTGTTCTGATATATCTAGAATAATTGACAGAACAAAGTAAACACAGACTTGGAATGTAGTAAAAGATATAACAATACAATTTCTGTTGAAAAAACAATACAAAGGATCTAAAATAGTGATGAGCAATTTTGACTGATAATCATGAATATTCATTTCTCTCTGATCACAAAATCTAATTGTACACAACTAGGTAAGAGTGTAAACAAATCTTGCAGAGAAAGTGGGGTTGGATAGGACACACTCTCCAGAGACCAGCATCCAGCATCACCTACCAAGCCGTGACTTGGAACCACAGGGGAAAAGAGAGAGAGAGGACAGCCAAGAAATACCTAGAGACATGACTCTGAGAATGAATTAAAGAGATAGAGAAGCAATTGGACAGAAGCAATGATGATAACCCAAAACCGAGTTTGATGAAGGATTGACGTTGATGACCTTTGCTCCTCTGAGAGTGAAACATAAGACAGCATTAAGATAACAAATATTCACAAAATACTGCATATATTGTTTAACAAATTGGATAAATGTACAGCACTGTTACAATTACTGAGGTTGTTACACAGATTTAATAAAAAATATGAGATAAGAAGAAAACACAAGCTGTAACTAAAACAAATTTTGTTTCATTATGTTTCAGAAAAACTGAAGGAAAATTGTCTGGAGCTTGTCACATCAGTTTTATAAATGTACTCATAGAAAATATATTGAAAATTACTTAAACATACCTCTGAAAAGATTAATACGATTGCAATAAATAAAAATTAAATGTTTTACTAAACCAAGGGATAATACAAATTATCAAAAAAAAAAACACTTGAAAATAAACAATCAAGATGGTCTCTGGAAAAACAATACTGTAACAGTGGCAACCTACTATCTATTGAGGCATAAAACCCCTACTAAAAAGTACTGAGGTAGCCAGTGAATTAAGTGATAAGTGAGGCAAAGTCTTATTTTAGGATGTGGGGCTTGGAGAAAACTAAAGGAAAAATGATTGGGGAGTGGAGTAATTACCAAAATATTAATTAAAAATGTGAATTAGATATAGTTTAATATTTCATAAATCTTTTTTTCATCAGACAATGCAAACAATGTTTAATATTTGATCTGTCTTAGGAATAAATATTCACAAACTGAAACAAAAAGATTGAAATATTATTGAAGATACTTCTGTTTAAAATAGTAAATATTTAATCAAAACACTTACTCAAATACTTGTGAATATTTTGGTTTTCTGTTTCTAAAAGGTGTACTGAAAAATTGATAGAAAGAAATATTAAAATCCAAAGTATTATTAATAAAGAAAGAGTGCTCATTAAACAAGCTACATTTTCCTATGATATTTTCTCAACTTTAAATGATGTATGGATTGAATAGTAGGATAGACTGGATTCTCTTGCCTTGGATGGCAGCCAGTCTAGAAGGACTGTGAAGAAGGTAATAAGAAAGCCACTCAACTATTTTTCCCAAGAAGTCATGGCAATTCACAATTTAATAAACAAAAAGGAATTTGTGGAGAGATATGATTGACTATGTCCTGAAGGAACATGATATTTAAAAAGTAATGAAGTATAGAATAAGAAGTGAGTTAGCTTCTCTTTCTTTTGGAAATCTTGATCTTAAGTTAATATTTAATTTGCTATTTTTGACCAGTCAGATTTATTTAAATCAATGAAAATGTTCCTTACATCCACATTATATAAAGTAAAAAGGACTCTCAAAATTCACCAGTTTAATGCAAACTGTCCACACATGTAAACATGCCTGTTAACTTAGTTTTGTTTAGTTTTTTCTATCTCTTTCCTAAAATTTTTTATCTTTCTCTATAGATTAACATCACATTAGTATAACAATAATATATTTCCTACTCCTAGCTGGCCTGTCTTTTATTCTGATTACATATACACACTTATACATATTTACCCTCATATGAGCAACTCAGCACAAAGAAAATTGTACCAGAATATTTTACTTATTGTTTGTCTATGAATCCTTTGTTTACTGTTAGTGTTAACAAAAAGATGTCAAGACTGTTTATCAACCCGTGATTTTCATTGCAATTTCTAGTTATTCTTTAAACAATAATATTACCTAAAGTTCAAGATGAGGTTTAGAAGTATTGTCAACAAAATATTATTTTACTATTATTTTCAATATGTCTTTCTTTTTAAATTGTGAAAAGATCTTAATCACTGATTAGCTTTTTGGTTATCAGGCAAGAATTTTGCTTAAAGCACCAAATCTTTACAAATTATCACAGCAACACCTTTTTGTAAGTATTACTAAAAATAATTATCTAAAGCAAGATTAATTACTTATGTACTATAGCGGTGTGGGACTTTGGGGTTAAAATGAACAGTTGACTCACCCATGCCAAGAAGATTAATGAATGATGGTAATAACAAGGAAACATGCGGGTTATTTTTAATGAAACAAGATAAGGAATTTATTTAAGAATTTACACATTTGAAATTGTGTCAGTAACTCATTTCAGGAAAATAAGTCAGAAATTTTTAAAGTCCATAGTTTCAACAAATTGTCATAAAGAGAAAATGTTCATAAAACAGATTAAACCATCTGACACAAAATGTTTAAAACAAGAGATATATGGTTTGCATACATTCAAAAGTAGCTGAAAAGAGATAGTTTGAAATACTTAGCTTTCTTGGGTTGTTGAAATAAAGTTCTTTGAAGTGTCAAGTGCTTGATTAAGGTTGACAATAAAATTGGCGAGTAATTTGACACAGGTGAAAATCTGAATGCTTGACGTGTGAATAGAAATGAAACTTTTCTCTTGATTTCAGGCACTCTTCTCTTGTTAAGTTTTCTCCTCATTTTATATCAAAAAAAGGATTTTGCATAGGCTCGCTATTTTCTTTTCTTTCTTTTTTCTACACTCAATGGCTAATTTCTGTGAAGACAAGGTTTTCATTGGTCCAAAGAAAATTTTGAATTTGTTTTTGTCTTTTTCTCAGCTGGCCTGCCAATCTCTGTGAAATCTGTGGAGTTACCTCACTTACTATCAAAAAAAAAAAAAAAAAAAAAAAAACGCTGCTAGGGGATGCTCTTTAAGCTTATAAATAGGCAGTAACTTTCTCTGTTATTCTCTTTTTCCTATTTCAGTCAGGGGATGCAAGATGGAAGTTGAACGAGGAAAATGCTTTCCCCACTGGGGAACGCACACACATGTACGCACCTTTCATTTCATTTTCCCTGGGAGTTTCTCCTACACCAAACTTCACACACAAACAATTTACTAGTTTAAATGTTTTCTTCATTCATGTTCATTGTTTTGTAATATGCAACACTATTCTATTGTCTATGTATATCCTTGTTTTTTTAATACATACTTTTATCCACTGTGTCCTTGAGGACAACAGTGTATGAACTTTTGGAACTTATAAACTTAATGTTTTTTTTACCAGTGCTCATATCGTAATTTTTGTTGGACACATGGCCCAGTGGATAAAAGCATTGGTCGGATCCAGTGACTTGATCTAAGGAGTTGTGAGTTCAATACTTGGTTACTACAGTGGTGAACAAAAACTTGGAGAGTTGAGTTAAAGGGAGATAACCAAAACCTCTGGAAGAGGTATGGCATGTGGAACTAGAACAATGTACCCCAGTGGACTAAATAATGGGTTCAGTTCAAAATTCCAATCACTTGAAGAAGGCTGGAGTGTACAATGGCCAAAACATTGTGAATATGGCAATAAAGATAATAAGATAATGTATTTCTACAAGATTTACTTTAAAATAACTGAAAAAAAAAAAAAGAAAATTGATATTAACACCTTAAAAATATTGTGACATTCATCATTCTACAAATACACTGAGAACATTCTTAAAATGTTGATGTTGATGCTATTTTCCTGTCAGAAATTTCACCTTTTCTAGCTTATGATCTATGGCAAACAGTAATTTGCTACTATGATGACTAATTCTCTATGATAGTGGGATCTTAACAAATTATGAATCCAACAATTACATTATGCCATTGATGGTTTCACTACAAAATTATAAAAAACTCTCCTGAAATTTTGCAATTTTACATAAGTTATCACAAGTGAACAAAGAAACTTTGATTAAGCATACTGACAATTTTAAAGTGTTTCTCAAGGATAATATCAGTCACTGTAATAAATATCACCTATCTGCTTTTACTCTATAGCATCTGAACTATAACTACAAAAGTCACTTGTGTAATTTTGCTTTTAAATACCATGTAACTTCAGGATCCTGTTTCTCTATAGATTCCTTTTCTTTATTATCTGTGAATTGTCATGATTTCTTCCAAAAGTTAGTGTAGGGGACTCCTGTTCCCTTCTCCATGTTTTGATTTTAGAGCAGTCTTTTTCCTTGACTAGTTGCCAGCCAAGGCTAGAGATCCTGGTCTACTCTATTATTTAACCCATAATTGGGGGGATTCATGACTTTCTCAAGGGCATTAGCATAAAGTGAATGAAACAGACGAGGTCAGAACTTGGATTTGGTTGACAGATTCCACTTTCTGTGCTGATCAGCCCTAAACTACATGACTTTGAATACTTTTATGAGAAAATAGAAATGCAATTGAAATAATATAAAATTAGAATATATATAACATTTAGATATAGAAACAGAATATGCTAAAACATCCAGCTTATATTAAAACATACTTTCCACTGTAGTATTGCTATTAAAACTAATGTTATTTTAAAAAAGAAACAAATATTGTATTTCTGGCTGAATTTCTGGGATGATGACTTATCATTATTTACAGTCCTTATTTTTATTGTTACAATTGTACACTCTGGCCCTCTTCAGGTGTCTGTCAAACAAGGTAACCTTCAAGGAATTTAGAACTGAACACTTTATTTAATCTACAGGGGTATATTGTTCTTGTTCTGCTGTCCATGTCTAGTGTTACGACCCACGAGTGACATTTATGTTACAACCCACAAGTGCCACAACGTAAATAAGAAAAAATAAAGTGCCAAGAATACAACCTGGATTCCACTATGATAATGTATCTACTCCCATGTGGTCAAATACATGTGAATAAGGAAGACCAACAGAGACAAACACAAATATAAAGTGCAACAAAATTTTAATTATACATAAAATAACTTGAAAGAAAGAATATCTGAATGTAGAAATGCATGCGATGTGTGTGATATAAATGAAAAAAAAAAAACACTTAGCTTTTTTCAGTTGGCTGAAATCAAATACCTTTTTTTTTTTCTCTTTTTCTTCTTCTTTTTCTTCTATCTCTCTCTCTTGTTATATCTTTCCCCTTTCTCTTTTATTGTCTTTTTTTTATATAATATTTAACATCTTATTCTCTCATAGGAGTAACTTTTATATTTCCAGGGTTTTGTCTATTCTTTTCTCTTCACACATGCAAAAATGATCTATCATTGGGTTATTCTTTATCTCATTCTTTTCTGCTGACAGTATTCAAATCCAAGTGGTAGTCATTTCTCCTTCTATGCTTCTTTTACATAGGGTTGATTCCTTTCCATTTAGAAATTCTCTTCGTCGTGTTGATCATCACTGACTCCACTGAATTTTGTACAGGACTATTTGGTCATACAAGTGTTTTCTTAACTGGGAGTTTGTATGAGTTGGGGATGGAATCCATTTTCTTCATTTTGGGGACTCCCTTCATATGATGATTTCATAAAAGGTCTGATGTTCTCAAGTTTCGTTGCCCCAACTAACTTTATGTTTCTTTTGCATCCAACTTTGAATATTGGGTCAGGTGACTCCACATGCATGAGAAGAGTTATTTTTAGCAACTATGTCACATAGTTTCTAGAGGAATCAATCCTTTTGTATTCCATGGGCTTTTGCCTGACTGCTTTTAGCTAAATCATACCAACTGTTAGGTGGGGGGGGAAAGAGAAAGAGAGAGAGAGAGTTCACTACACAACCTCCCTAGTGTTTAGTGAGGGTTAATTCAGAGTTGTTGGCATAGTATCATGACACTAGGAATATCTCGTCTTTTTTTTAAATACTGCTCAGTTATTGTTAGTCCTGTTTTCACTGAGCCTTGAGTTTGTCCTACCAGGCCCAGAACTCAAAATTACTCTAGCACCAAATTCACAGGCCAATGATTTAATTCTCTAGAACTAGATATGGTCAACAGAGTGAAAAAAATGTACATTGTGGTAATGGTAATATTAAATGTTTCCTTATAAGGAAACATTCAGCATTCATTGACTGAGCAGCCAATGCCAATGTTGATTGAAATTTATAAAATCTTTCTCATAAAACAATTTTTCAGGGAAATAAGTTTCTCAAGTCCAGTAGCTGTTCAAGATTATTCTCATCTCAACTATGAATACCTATATCATCAGCATAGCTCTGTTATATTAAGTGTTTGGTTGCAAGAGAAAGGAATAACGAGGATTAGATTTTGAATGACATTTATTGTTAGTATATTCAATTTCGTACAGATATTGCAAAATAAGTGGAATGTCTGTTTCCAGTGTATTATCAGGATGGCGATCAGGGTTAAGAGAAAAGGAGTTGACCTATTTCTTGTGCTAACCTGGCTGAGGTCACAGGATATGATCAGTGTACGTGTTGGTTGATCGAAGTCACAAAAGGTGAGTCAATCTCATTGGTAGGCCAGTTCTGTGGAACAGGCCTGTGGTGATGACTGCAAGGGAATGCCTTGTACATGTTGGTTATGCTGAGGTGACAGTAGTAGGTTGCCGAGTTGTTGTCCTGGAGTGGTTAGCAAAGCTACAAATCTGACTATAATGATACAAGAGTGCAACGTGATAGTCAGGAGAAGTCATGAATCTGACTTTGCCAATGCAGAGGATGTGAGTGTGAGTAGTCATGAATCTGACTCTGCTGATGATGGTTATGCCATGGTGACAGCGGTGGGTTTCCAAGGTGTTGTCCTGGAATGGTTAGCGAAGCTATAAATTTGGCTATGATGATACAAGGGTGTGAGTATGAGTGTGAGAAATGACAAATCTGTCATTGCTGATACAGAGGGTGTGAATGTGAAAGGTCAGAAGTCATGAATCTAATGTTGCAGAGGTGACAAGGTGGTATTGGGTTAATTTCGTGATTGGTATTTGCCTAGTTGATGATGTCAAGATGCTGCCATGCTGAAGCTGGACAGCCAAGGTGGCAAGTCAAGCCTGGGAGTGGCAACGTTCGGTGAGAGGAGCAGTCATGTTGAGAGGTGATGGTGATGGTTATGGTAACAGTGGCATCAACAGTAGCAGTATCCTGCATGACAGATGGTGTCCCACTGGGCCGCAACTGTGGTTGTCATGGTGGCAAGGTCATGGCAGCGATAGCAGCAGCATCCTGCATGATGGCCAGTGGCCTGCTGGGTCATAACTGTGGTTGTCATGGTGACGAGGTCATGGCAGCAGTAGTAGTGCCCTGTGTGACAGCTGGTGGCCTACCAGGGTGCAACTGACTTGTTAGTCCTCAGGGGCATCTCTTTTTCCTGCAGGTACATTTATGATTGGCCAGTGTTGCTTTCATTGCTGGAGCTTGCTTCATAGACTGGATGTGATGCGTGGAGCCTATGCACAGAAAACAACTTTTTTTTGTTCTCTGTCTTCATGGTGTTCACATCTGTTCAGCATTCAGAAAGAATCAGAAAGAGATCTAATTTCAATGGAGTATAACAGCTCCTTCATTATCAGTAGATTGGCTTTGGGAGGTAAAACAGGATCTCTGACTTCTATGAGTAGTTTTGTTTGGGATGTGGTATGGAATACTTAAATGATCAGTCCACATCTGTTTACATCTTGTTTTTAATCATTTTACCCTAAGCAAGGTGAGAAAACCATTAAGATGCATGGGGTTAATATCATGAAGTGAAAGGTTTGAGAAAAAAAACATGAAAGAGAGAGGTCAATAAAAGAACAGGATTCAAGGAGACAGATGACAACAATTAACATCTTGTTTGTAAATGTGCAGGGCATAGCCTAGGAAAAGATTAAATGGGCTGGGGCTCTCATTACCTGCTTATCTGATGAGGTTTGAAATGTCCTTGTCAGATATGTATGATTTTGAGGACTGTTAGAGTTCCTCTAATAGATTGATGCATTCAGTGGAGTCAGGGCACAGAAAATGGTTTCTAACAGATTAGAAGAGGAAGTTTCTATTGATATGGTCATATGCAGCTATGAGGTTGATATAGCAGGTTTACAATTTTCTATTGGAGAGGTTTGCAATCTCCTAGAGTTGTTTAATGACATTTATGTCATCATTATACCTCTTACTAAAATGTAAACCAAACTGGGTTGTGAGGAGTTGATTTTCATAAAACAATGAGGGCCTTATTTACATAATACTTTCACTATAATAGATCCAATTGAGGTACCTCTGTATGTGTGAGGGTCTTGAGGGCTACCTTTTTGTTTCCATAGTGCATTAATTCATAATAAACTCAACTTTTTGGGGGATGCATTTATGATTCCAGACTTCCTTTTTTGAGATTAAGAAAGTTGTTATTGGATTTAGGGGGAAAAGGTAAGCTATTTTCAAAAGTCCAGCTTCAATATCAAGTGACGCTTTATTATCTCTTAGCTTTTTTATAGATTTCTTAACATCCTTATCAGTAGGTTCATTATTGTATATTATTCATATATTCATATTGTTTGGGTTATGTTTGGAGACAGACTTTGTAATGATTGGATGTATATTGGTATATGTTCTATTTCTGCGGCCATCTTTAAAGGGTTTCATTCAAAATTCCCTGAAGGTTACCGGAATTGACAGACACTTGATAAAAGCTTAAGGGTATAATAGTCATAATACTGTAATAATAACAACAATTAGGCTTACTGTAAATAATATAAACAAATACTGCATTATTCAGAACTTAAGTAATGGATTTTAAAACATTTTTTGCAGAAAGTTGTTTTAATAACATTACTTTTTAACTACTGGAATATTCATTTGAAGCTTTATAGGAAATAAACTCCATTTCCAACACAATTGATTACACACATACATACATACCATATTAAAACATGCTTAAACTTTACTTTCTTCCAATAACGGATATTACACACTTGCCAAAAAGATTCCACACTACAACACACACCATTTAAATCAAAGTGTCTATTGGTTAGAAATTAACATCACCATTTGAAATATTTGACCACTCAGAGAAAACTAAAACCCTATTTTCTCAAGCTTACTTTTGGGAAAAAGTTTTTACAAAAAAACACAGATTTTGACTTTTGTGAGCAGAGATGTGACCGTCTCTAAACTGTTCAAAGAAGTGGCTAAATAGTTTTTCCTTCCCCCTAGTGCATGCTAAAAGAATCATGTATCAACCACTTCAAACGAATCATCTCCAACAACAACAGTAGGGGCAGCCAGTGAATCTTTGCTAAAGATCAAAGTCTTTTCTCAATCACAGATTTTTTACTGTAGACCAGATATCAAAAGTATTTTCTAAACTACAGATTTTCTGTGTACCAAATACCCAAAGATTTTAACTCAACTAAAGACTATTTTTGCCCTTTTTGATTCTTTTGAATTCATGTACATATGTTTGTAAATAGAAATTATTTATTTAACAGGCATATCTATGTTTTATTTTATTATTGTTTGGGATTTGGATGTTCAGATTTTTAATATAAAAAAACTGGACAACTGAATTTCCTACTGTTTTATAACTAACTCCCACCTATAACATGTTTAATTTTCCTGCATATTTATCTTGAATTATTTAAGTTAATGAACAAATTACTTCCCATCAAAAGTTATAATGTTGTTATATTTTTAAAAATATTACATATTATTTATTCTACTATTTTTCAAATCATTGAAAAATATCAAGCCTGGTGAAAAATAAAAAAATAAAATCGGTCTTTTCTTATACAAAATAAATGTCTTCCTAGAAATGCTTCTTCTGGCACGAATAAATGACTAAAAAATCAAAATGAACACAAGAGAAGAATTGTAAAATAAATATTTTGAGTTTGACTATAATATAGTGACTATATAGTCAAACTCAAAATATCTGTTTTAGTTATAGTCACTATACTAAAATAAACAGTAACAGATACTTGATGCAAGCGAATGGTTTTTTTTAATTGTTATAGCGATTTTCTAAGCATAGCTTATATGTGGCACAAGGCCGAAGTATGGAGCACTTCACGAGGAAAGAACTCACTACTCAGTCGTAATTGATCTAGAAAGACAAGCTGGCTAACCATTTCACCACGTCGAAGTGCCCTAGGATTGTACGATGTGGCACAAGGTTGAAGTAGAGCACCTACTGCGGAACGAACTCACTACTATTCAGTTGTAATTAAAACTGATCTAGCAAGACAATCTGTTTAACCACGTCGAGGTAATTTAAGAATAAGATTATGCTGTATTGGTGAAAACTGAAAAAAAGTTATTTATTCACAAAAAAAAAAAAAAAATCATGATCACATGATCAAATTCAAAAATCACTCAACATTTTTTACTTGATCAATGATAAATATTTCTCCCTCCACTAAAGGATTAATAATCATTAAAGTGAATTTGAAATTTAAACAATTTCATTTTATTTTTAATTTTGTATAAATTTTTGAAGTAAGTTTTTTTTTTACAATAGTTCTCGTTATAAATGTCCACTTGTCCATTAAACAAAAAAAAGTAAACTTTTTCAAATTAAAAATGGTTGTAGTCACTGGAGTTGTATATTTTTACTTTATTCATTTTTAAACACTAAATAAATATTTTAAAAAAAAGTATACTTTTGTTTGGAGAGTATTTACTTTCTTCGGTATCTTTCATGTTCAACTTAAAATTCAAGTTGAAACCAAACGATAACTTGATGGTAACTAACGGGACTCAATAACCCCCCCCCCCCCCCGCCGCCAAAAAAAATAAATCGTCCCAGAAGCTTTTGTAGCAAAATGCCGATATGTGAATTATTCGAGCTGATGCATATATATAATTTAAATTTCAGTTTATTCTTTGCGATCGATTTTCAGTGTCAAGTCACCCATAAAAATAAATGTTTTTGTTCAAGAAGAAAACAACATAAAAAAAAACTTACCTTGCAGGGGAGTAGCGTGTTTGCCATGGCAACGACCAATGCATTACCCACAATTCCACTTTCTTTTGTACATTAACAACAGGATTAAAAAAAATAAAAATTTATAAGCGCGTCTGCCTTCGAGACGCTGATTTAAAAAAAAAGAAGAAAAGTTCAGGTGAGTTGTATTTAAATACGACAAAAATAATTGTAACTTAATTAAAATAACATTTTTTTGAACTTGCATTTTATCTTTATTTGTTTTTCAATAAAAAAAAATAATTTTTTTTTGTATGTTTGAGTCAATTTTGATTTTATTTTTGAGGATTAGTGAAATTTTGAAAGTTTCACGTCATTCTCGAAGCGATTTAGTTTTCTTAATTTATCGGAAAAGAAAAGTTGAGAATTTAAGTAGAAAATTAATTAAAAACACTTAGGTAAAAAAAAGAACTTCACAGTTTATTTGTTTCTTAAAAAAATTGCCTTATTGCCTTCGTCTTGATTTTCAGTTTCAATTATTATTATTCATAAAAATAAAATATTTAAAAAGAAAAATCATTCTCGGAAAGAAGTGAGAAAAAAAGAAGAAACAAACGAAAAAAAAACAGCATACAAAAGAAAACCATCCATTTTGTTTTGTTTAAGTTATTTTATTTTTCTGGTTACTCTGCAATAATTTAAATTTTTTTAAATATAAACTTTTAAAGTTTATATTTTAATTTTTGTTGCCATGTTCTTTGATCCGAGTCGATCTTCAGTCCCTTCCTTGACACCTTATCTTTTTTTTTCTCCATTTATATGATTTAATTCGTTATAAAAAGGATGAATCACTTATTAAAAGTTTTTTTTTATCTATTAGGAATTAAATGCATTGCTTTTTTATTTGATTTAGAGAGAGAATTTAAGTTTTGCTTAAATTCATTAGACAAAAAAAAAATGCTGGTTCTGTTTTTTCTTTTAAGTTCAGATACAGAATATCAACTTTAATAATAAACAAATAAAAATAACTTATAGAAAACTTTGAAATTTGTTTAAGTAAGCTCGTAAGAACAACAAAAATGTTTTTGTTCAGTTAGGGTTAGGAGGGCAATACATTTTGTTCAAAATTTTGCTTTTTATTTCTTGAATGTTTACTTTCCTTCCAGACCAGAAGTTAGTTCTTTGCTGAGAACTGTAGTGTAACTGTTAGTTAGCAGAAAATAATTATTTAAAAAAAATAGGAAAGCATACGTCATTTAACAGAGAAACTGCATGTGCATATTATTGGGTATATTCAGACTAATATCCTCATCTTTGTTATTATTATCATCATCACATTCTTTTCGCCATTATGCCATCTGGTTTTCTTCAGATGTCTGATAATCCAAGTAACCTTCAGAGAATTTCAAAGTGAACCTTTTCTTTAATCTATGGGAGCAGATTGTTCTCATTTCGTTCTCCATGTGTAGGGATATCTCATCTTGTACTAAGTTATTGCTCACCCTGTTTCTACAGAGTCTAAGCCTATACTACTCAGCCCAGGGATTGAACTTGTAGTGAGTGCAAAATAATAATAATAAGTCTCTTACCCACTCACTTCAAATTCAGGTGAGCTGAGGAAAAAGATAGAAAGAAATTCACAAGCATATGAGAAATTCCTTTTGATATAAAATAAGAAAAATTAACAAGAGAAGAGTTTCTGAAATCATATGAAAGGTTTTGTTTCTGTTCAACACATCCATCGTTAGAGTTTTTGTCAGTGTCAAATTACTTGCCAATTATATTATTGGCTTTTAACCAAGCATGTGGCACTTCAAAGAATTTTCGTTCAACAATCCAAGAAAACTAAGTATTTCAAACTATCTCTCTTTGGCTACTTTCGAATGTATACAACCATATATCCCTTCTGTGAGCAACAAACTCTCTTACCTTTTGTTTTAAACATTTTTTAATATTATTTTGTGTCAGATCATTTAATCTGTTGTATGAACATTTCCTTTTCATGACAATTTGTTAAAACTACGGAATGTAAAGATTTCTGATTTATTTTCATGAAATGAGCTACTGACACAACATCAAGTGTGTACATTTGTAAATAAATTCCTTATCCTGTTTTGTTAAAATTGCTCATGTGTTTCTTTGTCAATACCATTAATCTTCTTGGCATGGTAAGTCAACTGGTTTTTAACCCCTAAGCCCCATGCCATTATAAACTCACAATTAATATGCTACCAAATTCACAAACCAATGCTAAGTCATTGTCCCATGGCATTGTTTGTTTATAACTTTCAAGTTGTTGAACAAGTCTTGATAATTTCGTAAAGTATAAATTTGGATTACACTTGTGCCAACCAGATACAGAATTCAAATTCATTAAACAGTAACACAAACTGTTCATGTTTACAGTAAATTTTTCTTTAGACTGAGAGAGAAATTTAGAAAAGAAATTTGGCAATGTTTAACCTTTATGTCTGCAAAAAAAAAAAAACAGTCTGTCAAAAGGATGGTTATTCCCTTGACACCCCTATTACTGTATATACACTTTTTTCTCTCCTTCAGCAATGTTTATTTACAAGATTATAAAAATATGTGAACAATGTGATATTTATTATTTACCTTTTATAAAGATTTATCAATTTATAAAACAATAAATTTGCAAAGAAATCATTTTATTCAAAAATTTATAATGAAATTACAAATTTATCAAAATATGTAAACCAACTACAATGTAATATTTGCACTAAAAATTACAGATATTCTATAATTATACACAAGAAAAACTTTATCTGCTCAATGAATAAAAAGATATATGCTCAAAATACTGAGTGTTTGTGGTCTTACCTAAAATTAAAAGAATGTTTGGTTCAAAAGAGATGCTTTCAATTTATTTTTGTGAATATATGTGGTAAGAAAAAATGAAAGAAATGCCTGGAAAATATATTTTTTCAAAATTTATTATTACAGTTACTTGTCTTGAGTTTAAATTTAAATAATCTTGTGAATATAAAATTATTCTTGTAAATAAGCAATCTAATAAATAAATAGTGTTTAATATCTTTGTTCTCAATTCTCAAGAATAAAGAAAATGTATAAATCCACTTTCATATTTTGGGTTTTATTAAAATTCTATCATCACTTTTTAAAGAAATAAATATTGTCAAGGAAATAACCTTTCTTTTCACATACCATTTTTTTTACAGGCACAAAGGTTAAAACATTGCCATAAAATTTAGCACAGATAAAAAATATAAGTTGGAGAACCAACAAATTGGATTATAATTATGCAGTGAATCATTATCATTAATAAATTTTAGCCAAGAGATCTCAACAAAGCCATCAAAATAGAATCCTTCAAGTTAACTATAAAAAGAAAAGATCATGACACAAATTTCTATGCCTAAGTAGTTTAGTAAACTTATGAGGCTTTTAATATATATAGCTAAGCAAGGCTAGCCCACATTCAGTACAACTGAAGGAAGATACTACTTTTTTGTCTAACATCTGACACTCAGTCCACATTAGCAGAAAACCACAAAACTGTGTTTATGCATCATGATGGATAACCCCATCATTTAAGAGTCTATAGAAAAAAAAATACAGCTGAGAACAATACCTGACATGATACAGAAAATTAGCTTGAGATTGAATGAAGACAAATAAGAATCAGAAGTGAAAACTAATTTCACTGACAAAGTGTGTGATATTTGAAAAAGGAGTCAAGCTAGACACTAAAAAGCCATCAGGTGTGCCTCAGAGATAAGCGGGTGATGTTTTCTTGGGATAGCTACTTATCTGACAAATTTGTTCCCAGATTGCCTGCTGGGTCAGTGCCTTTGAAATTGAATCAGAAAAACAAGTGGGCATAGCTCCATAACCAGGAACAATATTTTCATTCCCAGAACAGCATCAACAGGTTTGCTGTGCTTTCATCAAATACATCTTGGAATATTATTACTGCATCAAAATGCATTTTGGTTATAGCTGGGATCAGCACTATGACAAGTAGCCTCAACAAAGAAACACACAAAAAAGATGTAAATAAAATATGACCATAGGGTTATATGAAGAAACCATTTCTTCAGCACAACTAACATAAGTCAAAAAATACATTTTTTTTAATCATTTCACTCCCAACCAAGGGGTTACTGAGTGTGAAAGAATAAGAGAAAAAGAAAAACATTAAAGAGAACAACAAAAGAACAGACATTAAGAAGACAAAAAATAGCGGTTGACATTGTATTTAAATTTTTGAAGATCAAAGTTGACTGGAAAGTAAGAAACCGGAAGAGAGTTCTACAATTGAAAAGTGTAAGAGAAGAAAATGTTTGCATAGAATTTAAGGTTACATCTAGCCATTTCAACTGTAAAATGATAAGACCTAGCTGCCAATCTAGTACTGCATTATATTCGTAAAATCTACAGGGTGTGATGGGTAAATTGTCATCATTTTATATTTTTTAATTTTGTGCATGTGCATTGCTTGTTTATGATTTTGTTGACTGCACACTATAGTAGGGTCAGTTGGACACCATCTGTGAGAAAAAGAGCACCATGATGCAATTCACTCTGCCAGAAATTTGGAAACAGCAAGCTGTACTTCTTGGCATTTGTGCTGAAAGCTCCAATATGAACATTTCTGAGTGGGTGTCAATCTGAGGACAGTGCAGAGGATTCAGAAAGAGTTAATGGTGATTACGAAGGTACAGCAGCTCAGAAAACTCATTCTTATTGTTCTGATAAGAAAAGAACTTTAGAACTTGTCGATGAGGTCTTCAGACACAACACAGAGGCCTACATCAAATGCCTTGAGGAGGTAGTGCTGCCCTGGATCAAGAGGGTGGCTTTCAGAAGAGCCTATGTATGGCAACAGGACTCTGCACCATGCCACACAAGCAGAAGAACCCAGTGATGGCTGTCAGACAATTTCTGCAATCACATCACCCCCTTACATCTGGCCACCTAACTCCCCAGGCTGCAACCCCCTTAATTATTATGTGTGGGTCACAGTTGAGTGAGAAACCAACAAAACTCCTTGTAACATCAAAGATGAACTGAAGGCAAAGATTATGGCAGCATTCAGCAACTTAAGGAGACTGTTCAAAGAGTTGCAGGAGATTCCAAAGTTGTTTGGAGGCTGTAATGGCGATTTTATTGAATAAATTTACACTTTAGTATTTCAAGATATTTTTGTGTAATCTTGGTAAATATATCTGTTAAAATGAGACGTCAGTATTATTTTCATGTTTGTGTAACTTAGGCGACAATTTATTCATTGCATTTTGTAGATACCACAGTGGAAAGCACCTAAGAACAATTATCATGTAAATATTTATAGAAAAGGCACAAACAGGGAAGCTATGTTACGGTGGTGGGAAATTGACTGAAGTTGAGTTGCCAGATCACGACTGATAACATTGCAGATGCTTCTTTGTATTTTATCAAGAATCTCTAAATACATAGCAGAAGCACCAAACCAGATGTAGCAGCAATATTCAAAGCATGAATGAATGGTAGACTTATAAATGTGTAAGATAGATTCCAGTGAGAAAAATTATCTAGCACAACATATACTTACATACATCGTGCTTTTGTAGTGATTACTCCCTAATCAACCTAACGCAGTTTTATAGTCTAATGAATTAAGTACAAAAGGTCCTATTAATTTATAGACATGTTATCCTTTAGTTGTCATGTCTCCAAATGGGATTTGGGTAAACTCAGATGAACAGCTTTGGCAACAAACCTTGAGCTGAATTGATGTTTCATATCCCTACATTGATATCCACTATGTCATAGCCTAAGACTAAAAGATTATCTCTCCTAGACTAGGCTAAGTAGCATAAAGTCATATTGAGTTGAAAAGGCAGACAAAAAACATTAAATTTAAGGCTTCAAGTTTCCACCAATGTATTGCCCTATGGAAGATATAGTGGATAAAAGTGTTGGTTAAGTGAATCTCATTAGCTGGTGGTTGTAAGTTTGATCTTCTGCTCTGGTAGTCATATTCTCTGGTTCAGTTAGAGAAACAAATATCACAAGGACACAAAATATCTTCTACTATGAACTGAATGAGAAAAATCTACTCCCATTGATTGAATAAAAGTCTGTGTTCAAAATTCCTGGAATGTCACCACTTGAACAAAGTCAGAGGGTACAATGGCCCAGATATTGTAACTATAACAACCAAGATAACGATACTTGTTTGAGTATATCAATCTTTAAAATATTTTCTAGAAAATTCTGACAAAATGATTAGGGAATGGATTTTATTGTATAAATTTTTAAGATTTAACAAATTTTTATTTTTTAAGAATTTCATTATAATTTCCCTGTTTTTTTTTTTGTTTTCTCAGGATTGCTTAATAAAAGATGAGACAAAGTTGTAAAATGAGTGAAGTGCTTTAACAATATTTTCTGTTGATATAATTTTTCTCTCTAAAAACCTTTATTATCAATATAATAAATCTCTCAATATCATTTCAATCTCTTATCATCTGTACTTGTGTAAATGTTTGTGCATAATATGTTCTTAAAAGAGTTTTCTGAGCATAAAAAAATATCCACTTGGGTGTTCTTGAAATGATTCTTCCTACTTGTTTGATGATATAAATCTAAATCATCTCCTCTTAGTTCCTCCTTTATATGTGGACCAAGGCATATAAGGATCGCGTTGATGTGGACTCATTTCAAAAGGACCAGGCTCACTATTGAAATAACGCCTAGAATTCCAGTTAATAATTTGCTTCCAACAAGATTAAAAACATGTGGGATTAATAGCTTGCTACCAGCTGTCACACCTTTAAAAGAGTATTTGTAAAAGAATTTTGTGCGCGTTTTTTCATTGCTTTTTATAAGAATGAAGACAAAACAAACAAAATCTTTGTTGTAATGGATCTTTTTAATTTTCTTCTATCTTTTAGTGTGGGATGCACAATCAAAAAATGAACATGAAGTTATTTCTTGGATTTATTTTTTATTCTTATCACTTAATGTAAATATTTTGTTAAAATCTGAATTTAAAAAAATATTTGTAATTTAACAAAAGTATACAAAGTTAAATTTTTCTGGTTAGTTTCAATTTATTTTTTTTGTTTATACATATCTTTATTTTTTTTATTGTTATCTTTAGGCTTTTTCTTTTCTTTTTTTTTTTTAATTTGTAAGCTTCCAGTATTTAGAAGGCAGTTCTGATTTTTTAACTTGAAATCATCCATTCTTTTTATCTTTTGGAACATGTTACAGCTACAATGAAAGATGAAAATAAATTTGAATAGGATTTTTTTTTAGTACAAGCTCTTAATACAGTTTTGAAAAAATATCTTTCTGTATAATATGTCAGGTGTATTTGTAATTATTTTGTTTATATTGACTATTAATGTTGTTAGCATAAGGGAGATACCATGGTTAATGGATTAGAATAATTATTTTCTTTGCTTTGGCAATACCTGGTGGCAATATCCTTGTTATAACAACAATATATTTATGAAGCCAGGATGTGAAAATTCAACACTGGGAAAGAGGAGATTACAATAATAATACTGGAAAAATATATTTAAAGATTCATATGTGAAAACCTAATAATACTAAGAACTTAGTCAAATATCAATTTTATACTTGACATCATTTTTGACAACATAAACTAGTAAATCAATAAACCACTTGTAGAATGGGAGTAAATTCATGAATTATCTATAAATTATCTATTGCAGTTGAGATCGTTGAACCATTATGATCATTTCAATAGCTGCATATGGCTTTCAATTCATAATTGTCTTCCTTTTTGACTTGTTGCCAATCACAGCTAGTGAGCTCAGTCTGCCCTGCTCTTTAACCTATATCTGAGTGAGAAAAAAAATGAATTCATATTTTTTCCAAGGGTATTTGTGTGAAAGTTAATGTAATGAATTTTACCTGGAATTTGAACTTGGGTTGCAGATTTCTTATTCCAAGCTGCTAACCATTACACCTCTTGCACATCCAAAATACAGTACATTTTCAAAAAAAAAAAATTAATTATAAAAATAGATTTTCTTTTAGAAATGGTTTCTGTAGACTCAGTTACTCCAGTGTAGTAAAAGTCATAAATCATTTGAGTTTTTACTTCAAAGTCTGTGTCAGATATCTAGATCTGTCACTGATTACATTTTAAATATATTTTGATTGAAAATGATATTTATGAAATACATATAATTTTGTTGTTGACGATTTGAACACTTCTTTAGTTAATTTAGGTTTTTATCTTTGGTAGCATTTAATAATAAAATATTTTGTATTTTTTCCTATAAATAATTTTTTAACAGTACAATAGTAAATTAAATCTTTTTTTGTTTTTATGGAATATTTATGCAATGATTTGCAAGACACCTCCCTGCCTTCCATCAGCATGGCTGATGCTAACCTACAGGAAAGTGACTTGTTGCACCTTTTCAGGCTAATGTTCTCAGCTGACATGAAGTGGAAAGACCATATTGAATCCATTGTTAGGTCAGCTGCTAAGAAGGTCAGTTCATTGTGTTGTGCGAGACAATTTTTCTCTCCAGAATTTCTTACATATCTATAAGTCTACCTTTCATTCATGCTTAGTATATTGCTGCTGCATATGGGTCAATACCCCTGCCTATTTACCTTGAGCTCCTTGATAATATCCAAAGAAGTATTAGCAATATTATTGGTCCTGATCTGGTGGCTTGGCTTCAGTCACTTATCCACTGCTGTAAGGTTGCTTCTCTGTGCCATTTTTATAAATGCTTTCATGATAATTGTTTGAATGAGCTCTTCGCTATTGTACCTAGACTCTATGAATTTAAGTGCAGTATTAGACTGGAGTCAAGATCTCATCAGTTTACAGTTGAGCTAGCTAGATGTAGGCATAAGTTCTATGCTAACAGTTTCTTTTCTCATACTTCTTGTGGAACTCCCTTCCGGCTCCATGCTTTCCAACCAACTTTAATCTGCAAAAATTTAAATGCAATGTCAATTGCTGTCTAATGTCCTCCTGATTACTCTTTTCTTTCTCTGCTCATTAATGTTTCTGTTCCTAATTCTCTCACACCCCGTAACCCCTTGCGTTTGAGTGGATTTACTGTCTTGCTTGGAGTAGTACAGATAAAAAAAAAAATTACAATCATAGCACCATTATTCAGTTATCAAAGTGTCAATTCTTTTTATGAACTTATGCCATTTTCCAGGTAAATTGTGCATTCCTTCATAAAAGAATGATTCCAGTTTGGACTCAATGACTTTGAAGAATTTTTCAATATCTTGTTGGAATCACTGACTGGATAAGGATTGTTGCCTGGAGCAAAACAAATGATAGATGACAGGTCTTGGAATTAGGTTGCATGTGGAAGAACTTAAAGCATCCCACCTCAGTTCCATAACCATTTGCTGTATGGAATTTGCAATATTTGAATGAGCGTTGTCATGTTGTAAAACCACTAATTTTATCAATAAAACGTCTTTTTTTATGCCAATGCATCATTTAAATGAGTCAATTGCTTTGACTGAAGTATTGTGCAGTAACAACTTAAGTTCCAGCAATTTATAATAAAGAATTTCCTTTAAATCTCATCAAACATTTGAGATTTAATTTAGATTGAAATGCTAAAGGCTCTCTTGGATCTGGACATATCTTTCTTTATTTTGGATTCTCATAATAAATCTATTTTTCATCACTAGTAACTTGTCTAAAAATAGCATTTTTCTGTGTCAAGCAAGACAAGAAAGGCAAGTGTTTAAAAATTTGACTTGTGTTTTTTCCTTAAATTCATGTGTAACTCATTTTTCCTAGCTTCTGAATCTTTCCTGAGGCTTGTAAACGAGGTATTACAATTGACTGATTTGCTTCTAACTTTTCTACAAGGACACTTTTCTCTTCAAAAGTTTTTTGTCCTTGAGTTTAAAATCTTTAAACTTTTCAAACCTTCCCTGACAAATGCTTTCTTCTACTGTCTAATTAGCATATACTTTAGTTATACATTACTTAGCTTCTGCTGCATTTTTTCTCGGATTAAATATGAAATATGTATTTAATATTCAGCTATAATTTTCAACAAATGGTAATATCACTGTTATAAGGTAGCATAATATCTGAAATAGACGTTGTCAGGTTAACAGATGGTAGCTTGACTAGCATTTCCTGTGGTGTTCTGCTTTTACAGCAGTATCTCATTTACATACAATATTACACCTACCTGAACTGAAATGGCCTTATGCCCTTCGTTGATCTTTGACTTCTAATTATTCTTGGAAATCTAAACTGTCTTTCTTGGTGTGTATCTTGATTTCTTCTTATAGGGGACTTACGTCTGAGTTCATTTTCCTCTTCTGACTCCTCGTCAGATTTCTGGTCATTATCATCCATAGATTGTTCACTACTGAATTCATTATTCCTCTCCTCCCCTTCACATTCTTCACCTTCAGATTCTTTGTCCATTTCTATACACTCAGGTTCCATTCTGCTTCTGAATTGATCTGCATAGGCCAGTACATTTTGTCCATTTTTTTAATAGTATTGTTGTGTCCCTTCTGTAATACAAAGTTTGCCTTCTCTGGATTAGATCCTTCGTCCTTTTCATACCACGTGTGCTTTCACTTGTTGAAAATGACATTGTTAGGGGAGCTCCAATCTGGCCACTCATTAATGCAGAGAGAGTTTGCAGTCTGATGGCATATGCAATTTTCATATAGCTTAATAGTAATCTTGTTAAGTAACTCTCTATATTATCATTAGATGGGTAAAATGCTTTTAGTCCCATTTTCACAGTCTGCACCATTCTTTCTGCAGTTCCATTCGCTTATGGGGGGTAAGGTGGTGTTTTATACAGGATGCATCCAATAGGCTTTAGCCACGAGCACAAACTTTCCACGCAAAATTATGGCACACAATTTGAGACCAAAATTTTAGGCACCCCAGTTCTTGAAAATATTGTTCTTAATATTTGTTTTACTGTGGTGGCTTTTCTTTCAGCAATCTCATTTTTTCCCAGAAATTCCTTGGGATCAAGGTAACATCACTCCCTGTGTCAACATGCAGGAGAAAAGTTATGTCATTCAATTTTACTGCCTCTCTACTTTTTGCAGGTGTTCTTATCAAATATATTTCTGTATTTTCAGAATGAGGGTTTATATTTTCTACCCTTTCTATTCTCTTTCTGTATCTGCACACAGATTGGAAATGGTCCTTTCTTTTACAGTTTAAACATAATTTTCCTAGGGCTGGACATTTTATTTTTTGTTTCTTTCGTATACCTTGCCACAATATTTGCACTTAATTAGGATTTTGGTTGTGCTGTATGCTTCCACATTGTTTTTAGAATTATTAAATTCATTAATTAATTAAAAAAACAAAAAAACAAAACAAAACTGGTTATTGCAGAGAGAACAACATTTTTGCTGCATGAATTCTACACTTGCTTCTAAAGTCATATCATTCGCTTGTAGCCATTCTAGGATCTTATGTTTGTATGTAATGTCATACATGCCTTCAATCAATCTTAGAAGGATCAATTCGTCTTCTGTAGACATTTTCCTTGAATCCAGTTTTTCAAATTCACAATATCTGGATGCTTCTTTTAAATTTATTATCTTGTTTCAAATATCAGCCCATGTGCATTGGTAAATGCCTTACAAGACATTGCGGTTTCATTTGGGTTCTATTTTCCAAAAATGTTGTTCTCTCTGCAATAACCAGTTTTTGGGGTTTTTTTTTAGTGGGGGTCACATGTTTCTTTTTGTACTGGTTGAAATTTTCTCATATGTCAAGTCTTCCAGTATTTTGGGGCACAGCATAATGGATATTTTTTTTTATGGTTTCACATCCTGCTGAAGCCAAAAATAAATCAGTAATTTCATTCTCCCCTCTGGAGGCTTTCTTGTCTTTTAGTTTCTTTACCCTAACCAATGCTGTGAAATATCTGATCCAAATTTCTATGTGCTCTGGCTCATACAACATAGGGATCCTATCGGTGACGCCATGTTATTATGCAGTAGAATAATCTCTGAAATAGATGTTGTCGGTTCAACAGATGATAATTCAACTGGCAAATTCTGTAGTGTTCTACTTTTAAAGCAGTACCTCATGTACATACAATAATACAATGATTTTTCTTCAAACAATTGTTCAAGACTCTACATTTACATGAGCAATAAAGAATTGAGCAAGTAACAAAGAAACTTCTAAGACTACCTTAAAATTGTGCGAAATATGAAACTGGGAACATTTACAACAACCTAATGGTTTGAAATATCAACTCAATAATAAACTCAAATTTAACTTTTTAAAGTTATCTTATGTTGTAACCTAGGAAAGGTTACTTAATAAGAATAACCAAAATGAAGGTTGGAAATGGAATGCTAATCTTTATAACATTAACAATATACAAGACTCGCCAGTGGCGTGTAGTAGGCAATCTACTGCTAGTGGTGAACTTGTGGTGAATCCCCCCAGACAGTATATTCCACTGTATTTATACACATTATAGTCCATAGGTATAACATCTTAATAGTGTAATTTTTCTCATAACATTTTTGATAACTGACTTACATGTTAAGAAAGAAATTGAATTTCAAATAAAAGTAAGTTTTATTTTAAAATGTACTGTTTTACCTTTTCATTTTTTAAATTAATGTTTTTGCAGGCATTGCTTAAGGAAAATGAATAACGACCACCAACAATGGGAGAAGTACCAATTGAAACAGAAAGCACTGAAATATTACCAAGAAAATAAAGTCCCTCAAAAGATGGAACATGTTCTCAATCTCATGTTTTATGAAGATCCTGTTGATGTGTTTGGCTATTTGGTATGTAAAGACATTTTTTTATATTTTGTCATTAAAATGATTTGAAACCCTTGCTAACATCACATTATGTAATGCCCTTTAAAAATATACATACATATATATTACTTACAGCATGAGAACAAGGATAATATTTTGCACAAAATCATTATCTTGTTTCAAATATCTGCCTATGTGCATTGCTAAATAAATGCCCTACAAGACAAATTACTTGCTATTCTGAACCCAGAGGAAGGTCTTATCCTTGCAGAAGAAAAAAGGCAGAGAGTGTGCACATGCCGATGCCATTGATTCAATGTTACAAAGAAAAACCAAGGAAGACTCATTTTGTCATATCTAACAGAAAACAGTTGATGGAATAGCCCAGATGTGCTGCCTATGGAGTTCATGAAATAACCCAGATGCACTGCTTACAGGTTAGCGTATCTGCCTTCAAATACATAAAGTCAGGAACAGTGAACAAGTAGCATAAGGGAGAAATCCGATAATGGGAAGCATTGATTTGGATGTGTGAAAGTTAAAAAAATAAAATCATAAATAAAAAATTTAGACAGGCTTGAAAGTTTCAGATCAAGAATCATTGGTCAATATTATTGACAGTTTAGAAAATGTATATTCCATCATTAAACTTGACGTAAAAATTTTTTAAAATATCTCGATTTAGATGTGAAAGCTTAGTTGTACATCTTCAATAGACCACCAAGTGTTTAAACATTGTTAACAATAATTGTCAACACTCACCACTCTGTATTCACATGATTTTCAGCAGAATCTTCCCAGCTTTTTCTTGTATTCAATTTCTTTGAAAAGAAACATACACAGTTTCATCTATTTCATATTGAATAAGAAAAATTACTAATCATTTGAAACAAATTTTTTATAATAATTATTTCTTCAAAATTTTAATGACATTTATGTAATTAATCTATTGACTTTGGGCATTGCTACAATCTTACTCTAGTCTAAGGATTATTTATTTTTATTAGAATTTAAAAAAATTCATATTCTATGACGTTCTGCTATTTTTAGATCTGATATGTTCATCTGAGGTGCTCTGGCAGATAAAACTACGGTCAATGACGAAATTATTTGTACACTCATCAATTTTTAATATTTTTATCCATTTCTCAAAATCTAATAGCCGAATGATGCCAGGTTTTTACATGTTGATAAGCACAAAAAAGGAATATAAAACCCAATTTTCAGAACAATAGGTTAAATGCAACAAATTTGACAAGCGAATTATGTAAAATAGGAAAAGACAATATTATTCGTACAGTCTGAAAAATAGAAAAATTAAACAATTTTCACAATATTAATAGTTACAGCATGGCCTCTCATTTTTATAACTTGCTACAATTGTTTTCTAAAGTTTTTAGTGAGATCTGAACAAGTCTTTTCTGGAATTTTTTTCTTCAATGGTTACACATTCTAATTCCTGAATGATTTTAGTGACCAATGATTTATTTGATATTTCAATTCTTGCCATAGATTTTCATTAGGATTTAAGTCAGGACTCATTGAATGACATGGCAGAACTGTAATCTTCTTTTTCTGAAGCTATGCAGTTACTGATTTAGATGTATGTTTGGAATCATTATCTTGCTGGAAAGTAAATCGCCAACCTAGATGAAGGTTTTGCGCTGATAATAGTAGATTTTCATGCAGAATTTTGGTATGATCTGCAGATTTCATTATTCCTCTTATTGCAATTAATTGTCCAGTCCCCCTTGAGCTTCGTCCTGGGTACGACGTTAAACTGCATCCAACAGCAAGGCCTCTGATCAAGAGGTTTTGAGGAAGCGTGGAACCACCTCTTAATTGCTGGTGTTCCCAGGTCCACCCAGACCCGCGGTGGTAGCACCTGTTGGGGTCCCAGCTATGGGCAAATAGTGAACTTCCATGTTTGTACCATGTCCTGGGTATGACGACAAACTACATCCGCGTCCTGGGTATGATGACAAACTACATCCGCGTCCTGGGTATGACGACAAACTACATCCGCGTCCTGGATATGACAACAAACTACATCCGCGTCCTGGGTATGACGACAAACTACATCCGCGTCCTGGGTATGACGACAAACTACATCCGCGTCCTGGGTATGATGACAAACTACATCCGCGTCCGGGGTATGACGACAAACTACATCCGCGTCCGGGGTATGACGACAAACTACATCCGTGTCCTGGGTATGACGACAAACTACATCCGCATATTTGAACTTTATTTGAGTAGCTAAGCAATTAAATTAAATTTTATCAACAAAATAATTGCTTTTTTATAAAGATCACAAAAGACCAGAATGAAAATGAAAAAATATTATTACCAGCTCTACGTTTTTGAAAAATATTATTACCAGCTATACGTTTTTGAAAAAAACATTATTACCAGCTCTACATTTTTGAAAAAACATTATTACCAGCTCTACGTTTTTGAAAAAATATTATTACCAGCTCTACGTTTTTGAAAAATATTATTACCAGCTCTACGGTTTTGAAAAAATATTATTACCAGCTCTACGTTTGTGGAAAAATATTATTACCAGCTCTACGTTTGTGGAAAAATATTATTACCAGCTCTACGTTTGTGGAAAAATATTATTACCAGCTCTACGTTTTTGAAAAAATATTATTACCAGCTCTACGTTTTTGGAAAAGTGTTATTACCAGCTATACGTTTTTGAAAAACCAGAATGAAAATGAAAAAATATTATTACCAGCTCTACATTTTTGAAAAATATTATTACCAGCTCTACGTTTTTGAAAAATATTATTGCCAGCCCTACGTTTTTGAAAAATATTATTGACAGCTCTACGTTTTTGAAAAATATTATTGCCAGCTCTACGTTTTTGAAAAATATTATTGCCAGCTCTACGTTTTTGAAAAATATTATTACCAGCTCTACGTTTTTGAAAAATATTATTACCAGCTCTACGTTTTTGGAAAAATATTATTACCAGTTCTACGTTTTTGAAAAATATTATTACTAGCTCTACGTTTTTGAAAAATATTATTACCAGCTCTACGATTTTGGAAAAGTGTTATTACCAGCTATACGTTTTTGAAAAACCAGAATGAAAATGAAAAAATATTATTACCAGCTCTATGTTTTTGAAAAGTATTATTACCAGCTCTACGTTTTTGAAAAATATTATTACCAGCTATACGTTTTTGAAAAATATTATTACCAGCTATACGTTTTTGAAAAAGACATTACCAGCTCTACGTTTTTGTAAAAAACATTATTACCAGCTCTACGTTTTTGGAAAAATATTATTACCAGCTCTACGTTTTTGAAAAAATATTACTACCAGCTCTACGTTTTTGAAAAAAATATTATTACCAGCTCTACGTTTTTCAAAAAATATTATTACCAGCTCTACGTTTTTGGAAAAATATTATTACCAGATATACGTTTTTGAAAAATAATATTACCAACTATACTTTTTGGAAAAAAACTTTTTCAGCATTGAATGGCCCAACGAAGGTCGATATGCTGGTTAAATAATCAATCAATCAATCAACCCCCTTGAGCTAAAACAACCCCAAAACATCTTTGAGCTGCCTCCATGGTTTAATGTTGCAACTGTGTTCTTTGGGAGGAAAGCCTCACCCTTCTTGCACCAAATCTTCTGTACATCATTATATCCAAAAAGCTCAATTTTTGTTTCATCACTCGATAGTACTGGTTACCAAAAGCAATTTTCTTTGTCTGAGAAAGTTTTGACAAAATTAAACAGAGCAACAATGTGGCATGGATTGTAAAGAGGGGTTCATCGTGGTCGGTTTCCATACAACTCATTTCTATTTAAATGACGTTGTATTGTGTGAGTACTTATGCTGCTACCCATCATATCCAAACTTTTGGCAATGTCTTCCAAAACAACTCTTGGGTTTATATTAACCTTGCAACACAGTTTTTGTGCAGTTCTCGGTGACAATTTGGGTTTTCTTCCACACCCAGGCAAATTCTCTGTCGTGCCAAACTGTTCAAACTTCTTTATAACGAACTGTACTGTAGATCTAGAGATAGTTAACTGGTTTTAAATAGTGCTGTAACTATTTTCTGACTTTTGGAAGTTAATAATTCTCTGTCTCAAGTCAATGCTAAGCTCCTTTGTCTTCCCAATCATGTTGTTAACATAAGAAAAACAATGGTGACATTCTATGCACCACATGATGTTCTTTGCTGGAATTATCACAAATATTCTACTGAATAAATAGTCTAGAAGGCTTCACTGATAAAATAATTATGTAAATTAATTACACAAATAATTTAAAACAATATTTTCTACTGTATGAATAATTTTATCTTTTTCTATTTTGCATAATTCACCCGTCAAATATGTTGTATTTAAACTATTGTTCTGAAAGTTGAGTTTTATATTCCTTTGTTTGTACTTATTAACATATAAAAAACCTGGCACCATACAGGCATTAGATTCTGAGAAATGGATAAAAAGATTCTAAATTGATGCGTATACGAATAATTTTGTCGTTGACTGTATGTGCTCACACAAACACAAAGAATTTTGTAATTTTCTGTCTGACTTCATGGGATGAGTTATTATTTACATTTGGACTAGTATCTTCATAATAAATAAAGTAAAAAGACCACTGTTACTAAGTGCTATGAAGCATAGAAAGTTGTGGAGAGGCATGACTGCCCACGTTCTGAGGAGACATGACACAGGAAAAGACTTATTCAAAGATCTGAACAGTTAAAGAATATTTAAAATTTAGTAAACTTTGCATAAGCAGATTAAACAGATTTTACTTTTTAGGCATTGAATTTAACAAATAGTTTATCTTCCCTTGTAGTGGATAAAACATTAGCAAGCTGCATTAAAAACGTGAAGCAAATCTTTTTATATAGAAGTTATTTTGAATCTTTTCCTCAATGGCTGAGAAATATTTGGCCACTCCTGGCATATAGCAAAAACATTTCCAAAAAGGGTATTAACTAAGTTTCCTGACTTGAATCTTATTCAGGAGACTTAGTTAATAATGTTTTTCCTGTATGTCGCAAGGCACATGCGCCTCTTTGATTGCAGATTATGGAAATATGTTGGCTGACCTTCTTTCTTCTTCACATTTAATATAAAAGGTAAATAAGAAAAATTTCAAGTTTTATAATTATTTACTGGGTATAAATTGAGTCCCCATTGGATTAAAATGTTAGTTTAATGTTCATGGTTAGTAAAAGTATTGAAGAATTTAAATCCTAATTTTAATGCAAGATCTGAGTGAGGCATTATTCTTTAGTGCTGAAGGTCATTAAGGGTTACAGAGGAATGTCAGAAGACTGGGGTCATGGGCCAGTGTATGAAGGGGGACTGCACTCATATTATGTACATTTAATGCAATATAATACAAGATGTCGAGCAGTGCAGACCTAGTTGGTATGCTTTGTATACAAGTTTTGTTTAAAACTGTCTGAAAATTTTGTGAAGCAAGATGGCCTCCTCAAATTGTAAGAAACGAAAATACGAAGATGAAAATGGAAATTTTTAGCCAGAGTGGGAGGAAGATTTTGCATTCACCATTAAAGGAGGTAAATCTTTGTACCTTATCTGCCATTGAGAGACATCTATCTTGCAGAATGGTTATGTATTTATAACCAGTTTTGTATCCAAATGTAAACAAAGCAATTTTTAATGAAGTCATGACTTTTTTTTTATTACTAATCTTGACAGATTTTATCACTTTAAATATTACTTTTAGTGGATACTCATATTTGAGTAGATGCTCCGTTTATTTATTAAACAGTATATTTATTTATTTTTGTCTACCAACCTGAATATTCAAGAAATCTTATTAAAGGAAAATATGTGCTCTTCATTAGGATTCGAACCTGCACCCTTTGGGTAGAGGGAAAAATAAATATACTGTTTAATAAAGAAATGGAGCACCTACTTAAATACAAGTATCCACTAAAAATAATGCTTAAAGTGATAAAATATTTGTATCTGTTATATGCATATATATCTCTTTCTGGCTCTCTCTCTTTAAGTAAAAAATAGGTATGTACATTCAGACATATATTCACTTAATTATAATGTTAAGTAGATGTAAAATGATTCCCATTTGCTTTGTCTTTGTACACTGTCATTCTAATATGCAAGTTAATGTTTTCACAATAAATTTGGTATTAACCAATTGATGTTGGTAAAATGTCCACAAGATAATTTGAATTTCAGTTTATAATATTTATTTTTATTAGAAATATTCATAACTTATCTGGTTGCATGAGATTTTATTATGCAGTTCAAGGTTTTGTTCATCTTATTGTAAATAAATATAAATAATAGTATAGCAATTGAGTTTTATGGGTTAATTTTAGATATATAAAGATTTCTATGGGTCATATGAATGATATAAGCTCAAAAGAGAAAAAAATATTGTAAAGTTATTGAGTGACAAGACACAACATTGGAAATTGCAAAAAATATTTTAACTAAGGTCATAGAACTATTATAAAAGAATTTGAAATAATTAGTAAGAAAAACATTGTTTTAAGAATATCATGAAAAGAGATTTCAGAAAAATTAAGAGTAGTAAATAAGAAAAGTGGGTTGACCACTAAAAATATTTGAAGAAACTGATTGTGTGAATGTAAAGAGAGAAAAGATGCAGAATATTATGATTTGATTTATTTTGTTTTACGTCATATCAACCCCAATGGGTCATTTAATGCCAACAACTTTTTTTTTTCCGATAATATTTTTGTTTTGCCAGAAATCCATTTCCGTCAATATTTCTTTCCTCAAAAATATATAGCTGGTAATAGTATTTTTCAAAAACGTATTGCTGGTAATATTTTTTCCTTTCAAATATGCATCACTGGTAATATTTACATTTTTTTCCAAAAATGTATAGCTGGTACTATATATTTTTCTTTTTCTTTTTTCCAAAAATATATTGTTGGTAATATTTGTTTTTCAAAAATGCATTGCTGGCAACATTTGGTTTTCAAAAATGAATTGCTGGCAACATTTGGTTTTCAAAAATGTATCGATGGTAATAATTTTTTTTTTTACAAATAATTTCTGGTATTAAAACCTATTTTTACACTTTCATAGTGTTTTGACCCCAATTACAATTCGATTGAATAAGGTTTTGTTAAAAAACGTATAGCTGGTAATATTTTTCTTTTTTTTAGCTGGCAATATTATTTTCCAAAAACGTATAGCTGGTAATATTATTTTTTCAAAAACATATAGCTGGTAATATCGTTTTTCAAAAACGTACTGCTGGCAACATTATTCCTTCAAAAACGTATAGCTGGTAATACTATTTTTCCAAAAAATGTATAGCCGACAACCTTATTTTTTCAAAAACGGCCTTTCTGTTGGATGTAGTTTATTGCCATACCCAGTGTGTGGATGTAATTTATTGCCGTACTTAGGACGCGGATGCAGTTTATCGTCATACCCAAACTGGGAGTTCACTATTTGCTCATAGCTGGGACCCTAATAGGTGCTACCACCCTGGGTCAGGGTGGACCTGGGAACACAAGCAATTAAGAGATGGTTCCACGCTCCTCAAAACCTCCTGATCAGAGGCCTTGCTGTTGGATGCAGTTTAATGTCATACCCAGGACAAGAATATTACGAACATTGACTAAAGACATGGAAGCAGCAAAACTAACACCATTACTATATTCACAAAGAGAAACATCTATGTTGGCCAAAGTACATGAAAACTGATTTTTCAACAATAATTTTAGAGATGGATATAGAGAGCTATATTATATGGACTTTAAGCTGGGTTCTTCATAGAACTTGTCAACCAAAAGTTCTTGGAAAGTACATTTGTTTATGCTAAAGAGTATATTCCTGCAAGGTAATGCTATTTCATATTCTCCAAAGCTGACTATTGCCCACATAGGTTTCAAGGACACTACATGCAGGGAATGACCTAACCCTAACCCTCCCCAGATATTAATGAAATAGAAAACTTTCAGTGATTAAAATAGACATATAAGTGAGAATGGAAATATTCAAACAAAGAATATATCTGACAAGCAATAAAATCTAGTCTACAGCAAGTAATGTTAAAGTAGAAAAGTTAGTAAAATCAATGGTTGAAAGACTGATGAAGGCTATAGAATACCAAGGAGCCAATATTAACCTATATAATAATAAAATGATTATTTATTAAGGTGTATGGGATAGGGGATTAATGAAGAAATATAAGTTTATTTGGCTTATATCTTTTGAGTTTATTTATAAATAAAAATTTACATTGCATCCTCACACAATATATTGCTTACATAAATATATTTTTGATATTTATCAACTTTGGTTTGTTAATAGCAATTTTATTGTGATTGATTGATTCATTTTCTACAGTTTATCAAGCCAGAAATTATTTTTAGGTTTTAAGAATTCTTATGTTTTGGGGAGATGATAATGATTTAGTGATACAAGTCTTACTAATTAACCCATAGTTGGAGGGAGAAGAGCTAGATTCATACCTTTCCCAAGGGTATTTGCACATAAGTGAATATAATGAAAGCAACTGGAAATTCAGCTCTACAATTAACAATTCCAAGCCATTATCAATTACACCACCTGCATATCCAAGCTTACAGCACTTGGCATTCCCAAACAGTCACCCATCTAGGTACTGATCAGGCTTGACATTGCTTAGCTTCAGTAATCTCATGGGAACTGGTGTTTCAATATAATATGGCTGCAAGCCCAATTTTATTATGAAAACATTGACTTGTATAATAAAATCTGACAATGTATATCTGTTTATGCAATTCTATATATACTTATATATTTGTTTATTTATTTATTCTTCTTGTTACTGTGCAATGCACAATGAAATTGGACAACAGTCCCCAGGTGAACCCACACACACATACACACACACACACACAAAATAAAATGCACATCACCGAATGAAGAAAAATAATGTTTAAAAATATGCTTAAAATTGTCAGCATGTAGTAGCATTCATTTTACACAAGGCCCAAGGATAAAATCTGTTCTTTAAGTATTTTGTCCTATCTTATATATATATATATGTGTGTGTGTTTGTGTATGTGTGCAAAAATGTAGAAAAAAACACATCTTTGTGTGTGTATATACATATATATATACATTTTGCATGTATGTATGTCTCTTTTTGACTTTGACTCAATAAAGATATGCATGTACATTTGGGCATCTGTTAACTCATATGCATGCACATGCATCCATTGAAATGCATGTGTGTATATATAATAAATATCCATGCCAAGGCATATAAACAGTGGCATAAAGGTGTATATCTGCATACACACATATGTATGTGCCCAGCAGATATGCGTGTGGGCATATGATCGTCATTGTGCAGCTAGAACTAACTGCTACCATTATATAACACATACTCTTTGAGTCTTTTTTATCTAGGATATTGAAAAAGCACTGAATCCAGAAACACATTGCTATGTTAGTAATTTTGGTAATCTCAATGCTGGCTTCTGTGTTTGTGCAATTTGATCTCTGGTCTGGCAGGTTGGCTTGGAAGCAGGCAGGTGTTGGCACACACTGCACAACTGACAATTGTTTGCCTGTTACTTCAGTGGTATACAAACTATAACTTTTACTTATACTGTATATGCTATTTTGATATATCTCCCATTTAATTGATGCTTGTGAAAATTGTAATGTATGTCCCTGGATTTGTATAATCATATGTTTTTGCTCTTTTAATTAGAATCATGGATTATATCATAAACTGAAAATACTTAGCAAAAATGTTTTGAATAATGCATTATATTTTTATGCTATATTTTGCTGCTGTCAAGTGATTATATTTGCAAAACTGACAATTAATTTTGTATAGGTTATGCACAAAAATATTCTGGCCAATATTAGTTAATGTATATTGTTTAAATTATTTCTAATGCCCAAAGAAGATTTTAAGATTTTTTCTTAAGTTACATTCAACTTTATGAATTTGACTGAATTGACAGAAAACAGACTTTAAATATTTTTAACTGGTAAAGCAATCATTCATTGTTTGTATGCTTGTGTGCAAAGGAATTTAACTAAAAAATGATCCTAAAGAAATATAACTAAATTTAAATCAGAAGCAGTAATCCCAGTATATAATTTGTTATGTATCTTTGTTACTGTTCTATCTATATTTTCTGTGATTTGGACCATTTCCTGAAATTTCTTTTGAATTTAGTAAATAATTTGTCAAACTTTAACACACTAAAGGTTTTATTGAAATATTGAAACATTATCATATATTATTATACAGTGATTTATTTGTACTGGTGTTCTCATCTGATTATATATTCACAATGTTTCCATTATTGTTCATTCTGGTGTTCAGATACATTTTATATATAAATTATAAACTTGAATCTGTTTTTAAAAATTTCTGACTTTTGAAAATGGAGAAAATGGAGAAAATGAAGATGCTAAAACAGGCTCCAGAATCCTATTAATAATTGTTTAGTGGTTATTGCTGTAGTCATCCTTGAGATATGCAATGATAAATAATTTAGACTAAAAGGACATTTGTTAAATTATAGTAAGATGATACACTGTTATACTAGTTTTCTGGTCATGGTTGTTATAGTTTCAGCCATTATACACATCGGCCTTCTTCAGATACATTTTATATTTTTTTAGTTGGGATATTCATGTGCACTACATTTAACAAAATTTATTAATTATATAAAATTTCATAGTATTGCATAGTAAGAAGAAATAATGCCAACCTGCATTAAAACAATTATAATATTTCGTCCCATTGGCATCGTGAATGTATACAAGTTTCTAAGTGGATAAATACATTGAACTCAGTGACTTTCACTAATGAAGTAATACTGTTCTATCACTTACTTTTTGGACATTTGAAGTAAACTTGAGTCTAATTTCTGAAAACAGTTTTAAATGTATACTGAAATATACTTACTATTTCATAAAATTGGATAGGCATCCATCAATGTGTGTGGGCTTATGTTTTGGAAGTTTTATTCAGGCATACATACACAACACTGTGTCCTTTAATAGGGAAAGTTTGGAGGCCATATAAAAAGATTTTATATATTGAATAATCATTTAAAAAATAATTTTTGTTATATTTGAAATTGTTGAAAACAAATTTTTAAAATGTTCATTAACAAACAAGTTTTTTTTTTCTTATAAAAAGAATATACAGTGATAATATCTGATTTTATATATCTTGCAAACATTTTTTTTAAAATTGACATTAACAATGATATTATTTTTGCCACAGAAACTTTTAAGAAATTGATAGTTTTGTTTGTTCTTTTAAATTAATAATTTCCTTTTGTCTGTTGCAATACAAAAGTTTACAAACAGAAATTTGTTGAGGGTATTTATTTACTTCTTATATTTATCAATGATATCTTGTAATATAAATTTAGTTAAGATTTTTGAAAAATAAGATGTAGGTTATATCAATTCTCCATATACACTGGCACAAGTCAGATAAAAAATGGTTTCCTTTATTTCTTCAGTGCACTTCTCATTTTTCTCCAATTTTATCTGTTGAAAATTTGGTATCCTTGCATGTGTATGCACACATAGAAGTGAACCCATTTAATTTTTAGCCATTCTTTGCCATCTACTTCTGTTTGCTTGTGTTGTGGGATGTCCAACAGTCTTTAGCAGTGAAAAACAAATCCTTTGTATACACTATATTCTCTTTAGAAACAATCATTACCACTGAATAACTGGAGAATTACAATGAATATATGAAAAAATTAGAAATTATTTTGCTGGTCACTTAATATTTGTCATGTTTTCAGATGCAAGCTGATATTTGTAATCATTTTACCAACAACAGCTTTTGCAATAGTCATAATTTGATACATAATTTATATTGATATGATGTTCCTGAATTATTGATATTAAATTTGAAAGATGATATTTTAAAGGGAATTATTTTTCTAAAACAAATACTTAAATATATGGAACATATTCTAAATAGCTTTTTGTACAATATATATTAAAATATGAAATATACAAACTTGGATTACATATTTTATATTTTGGTATATACCAAGTTTTTTTTTTTTACTGTTAATCATAATCATTCGACTCTTATTTTGTTTTACTTTTTTTTTTATTCCAGGCTAATTATTTTGAAGCTTACACACAGCCAGTCACAATCCACAAAGTAAGTACTTAGTTATGATGGTGCTTGTTTATATTTTTTATCCAACAATTCCTCTATTAGTCAAAGTAGAAAATAATAGAATATAAATTTATACACTTCAAAAAAAAAATATTCCCAAAAATATTTTTTTTAATTTTCTTAATTTATATGTACATAAAAATATCTAAATTTAAGTACAAAAATTAGTAAAAAGTTAGGTTTGAATTTACAGTTTCATAGTACTGAAGTTCTCTTTAGTAAATTTGATTATTTATTTTTGATAATAAATGAAATGAGAGTACTTTAATGAGAGGTACAGGGTGGCATAACAGTTATCAGCATGGTGAAACAGAATTGGCAGGCTCAGTCTAAATTCAAGCTGAGACTGTTTATGTTAATTTCACAATCATGTCATTGAGAAAGGCATGAATTTATGCCTCCCTTTACTCTCCCCATCACCAGATATCTTGACAAAACGGCATACCATGATGGTTGACAGCCATAAGAATGTGTGTGTGTGAATGAGCACTTAGACAAATAACTCTTTCTTATCTACCTTACATGCTCAAGTCATAACAGCAAAAGGCTGTCATACCAATTGTCAAACTTATCAGGGACAAATCATAGATAATGTTCAAAATAATCAAAATCAAGCTATAAAATATTTATACAATTGACCTTTCATATTTGCGGGTTGTATATTTGTGGATTCAACTAACTAAAGCTAAAAAAATTCTGGAAAAGTTCTGAATAGCAAAACTTGAACTTTCCATGCAGTGAGCACTATGCGGACATTTTTGTTTGCAGGTGAACAACTTTTCATACTGTCATTTTTCACAAATATCTCCTTTGTATATAATTTGTATTTCAGAATTTTCTCCAATATTTTTCTTACAAATAGCACAAAGATTTTGATGATAAAATTTACTTTCCTGCAAGTCTGTTTTGTTTTCCCACCTGCTATCAACATTTTTTGTTCATATCTAGAATATGATAACTATGTACATAGTGTTTACATTACACATTAAACACAATCTAAAGATTATTTAAAGCATATATCAGTGGTGGGGTAAGAGCATATAGAATATATAAATAATACGTTTTCTGCTAAAAAAAACCCAAAAAACTGTTGTGCATCTGCAGATTTTTGTATTCATTGGGCAGTCCTGGAATTGAGGAACAACTATTTGATATTTATTTTTATTCAGTAATTTACAGTTAATATTAAAGTATGCAGGTACAATAAAAGATAAAATCTCATTTTGATTAATTATTTTTTTTTATTTCTGCTCAGAGTACAAAGGTCAGTCAAAAAATAATGCCTATTCTAACTTTTTTAAAAGGATTAGAAATGCATATTTTTTATCTATAAATCAGAATGCATGTAGAAAAATTTGTGGAGTTTTCTTCTTTTTTCATAATAATAATCTTCTTTGAAAATGGCTGCCCCTCTGGATACAAGTCGAAAGCAAAGTGCTGTCATAGAATTTTTATTTTCAGAAGGAGAAAGTGCTGCAAACATTCACAGTGAACATTTATAGAAAGATTGCACTTTATGTAAGCACAGTAAGGAAATTGGTCAGAGTTAACAATAATCCTTGGAAAAAAAGGAAAAACTGAACCAGTTATTGTTATGAATAAGAATAAAGCCAAACAGGCTGTGCTATCATTATAACTTTATGTTGCTGACTAGATTTGGTATATAGTATTCATTTTGGTATGCTTTATGTGTTTCTACTACTAAATTTGTAATTAAAGAACATGCATTACTTTATAAAGTGTATACTTTTTAAATAAATTCTAACAATTCCTATTTTTTTTATTTTTATAAATAACTTTTTTAATAATTTTCCTGAATATGTTTCTAAAATATTTAACATTTCCAGAAATTAAGTGAAAAAGGCAGAATACCTATCTGATCAATTCATGACACTCAAAGGATAAAAATAAACATGATTTTCTACAATGTTTTCATTTATAATAACTAATGACTAATCTACTTCAAACTTGATTTTTATTAAAAAAAATTAATAAGAATTATTTTGCCATCCATTCTTCTTGGTCATTGTGTCAGATAATTAAATTTTCCTGTTGAAAAATGTATCTCTACTCAGAAGAAATTAAGATGAGTTCTGGAGCCCCTTCTGTTTGTCTCAGGGTTCTTGATAAGATCTAGAGATATGCAATGTAATTGGCCCTGATTTGGCATCTCGTCTGCAGTCGCTCTCTCCCAGACGTGCCATCGCCTCTCTGTCTTTTTTACAAATACTTTCATGGTAATTGCTCCGATGAGCTGCTTTCTCTGGTTCCCAGACTTCATGAATTCAAGCGTCATACGAGGCTGGCATCCTGCTCTCACCCTTTCACTGTTGAAACTGTTAAACGTAGCTGTCTCTTCTACTCCAATAGCTTCATGTCTCGCACCTCTCGCCTGTGGAACTCCCTTCCCTTTTCCTGTTTCCCTGATAGCTATAATCTCCAACTATTCAAATGTAATGTCAATCGACATCTCCAGTTGCCTTGATCTATCCACTATCCTTCTCCTCATCCTTTCCTCTATCACTCCTATCTGCTCTCGCTCCAAATCCTCTGTAACCCCTTGCGTGCTAGTGGCTTCCCGCCTTGCTTGGGGTGAAATGCATAAAATATGTATATATATATATATATATATATATATATTCTGTGTTTCTGATAAAACTTATTTTTGTTTAATTTTTTTTTAATCATTTCACCCCCAAGCAAATCAGGAGTGCCACTAATATGCAGGTGGTTACAGAGAGTGAGAGAAAAGACTGGGTATAGGAGGAATTGAGGAAAGGATAAAAGAGGAATGGGATTCAAGAAGATAAAAGATGGCAACTGATGTTGAATTTAAAGTTTTGAAGATTATAATTTTCAGGGAAGCAAGTAAATGGAAGGGAGTTCCACAGGTGAGGAGTGCGAGAAAAGAAACTGTTGTAGAAGTGGTGTTTACATTTAACTATTTCAACAGTAAAAAGGTGGGACCTAGATATCAATGTAGCAGCATACTTAAATTCATATAGTCAGGGCTGCAGGAGAAAAATGCTTGTCAGAGCAGTTGCCATGAAAATACTTGTAGAAAAGACAGAGGGAAGCTATCTGTGAGCAAGTTGAGATGCCAAGTCAGTATTGATTACATTGCAGATCCTTCTCAAGATGAATAGCAGGAGCACCAGACCAGATATGGCAACAGCATTCAATGCACGGACAAATGGTAGATTTGTAAATGTGCAAGATGGACTCTGACGATAAAAAATTTCTGGCACAACACAGTAACCAAACTTTCCTTGCAGTAGATGCAGCTATTGATTTAATGTAATTGTTGCACTTCAAGTCAGTTGAAAATGTGAGACCAAGAAGGCATAGTGTGTTGCTCTTCAGGAGTCTAACATCAGCCATGCTGATGGTGGGCAGGAAAGTTTCTCTATGGTGGTTAAATGAGAGCAGTTTAGTTTTGGAGACATTAAAATTTATGAGCCATTTCCTGCTCCAGTTAACCACAAATTGGAGGTCCTTTTCAAGAGCAGGTTAACTTTGTCAGTTCCGATGGATTTGCTATTGAGACAGTAGTAAATGGTAACAATTGTCTTAATACCTTAACCCTGGAGCTTATGTAGAAGACAGTGCCAAACCCTGTCAAACACCTTTGAGATATCCACAGCCACAGCTTGAACTTCGCTGTTCTCATCAAGAGCTTGATGTACATATTCAGTGATGGCCGTTTGCACATCAGTGGTAGACCTGGCAAAACAGAAGCCATATTGTTTGTCAGAGAGTAGGTCATGAGAGGTAAGATGCTTAACCATTGATTAAATTGATTAAAGCCTCAAATACTTTGCTGAAAAGCAGTAGGAGATTAATAGGGTGATAAAGGGGTCAGAAGGTTCTCCAGAGTTCTTAAAAACAGGAACTACAGAGGAGGACTTCCAACAAGCTGGAAAGCAGGAAGCAGCAAGGTAATAGTTTTAGAGTTTAGAGAGAATTGGAGCCAGCTTAGGAGCACATTTTCTTAGGATGACAACTGGGATCCCGTCACCTCCACTTGCCTCATGAGAGTCTAATTTAGAAATGATGTCTGAGATCTGTGATGGGGTTATGCACATACCACTCAGTAGAGTCTTTACCCTAGTAGGAAAATCATGTATGGATACTCCAAATGAGTCAAGTGTTGAGTTGGAAGAGAATTTCCTTGCAAAGCATTCAACCTTATCTGCTGTAGATTTCAGGATTTTAATTGAATAGAGGAGGGATGAGGATTTGCTGTTGTTCATCATGATACTTTTGCAGAGCCGCCAATAATCTCTAGAACCAAACTTGCAAGATGCTATACATTGTTTCATTCTATCAGCAAACAGTAACTTTGCTTCTTTGAGGACCTGCTTGCACTCATTATGAGCAGAGACAGAGTGACATCTGTTGCAATCAGACATATTGCTCTGGTACAGCTGGAAGAAGTGATTCCTGTAGGCTATAGCAGCTGAGCATGCAGGTGAGAACCAAGGAGATGAATGCATTTTAACTTGGTATTTCCTTACTGGAATGAAAGCATCTATGCCAGCTTTCACACAGGAGGAGACCTCAGATGTGCATTTTTGGACAGGATGAATAAAAACTTAATTCCAAGAGATGTCATAAAGAAAATCATGGGATGAGTCCTAATCTGCTCATTGATAACAAAAAGATATTCTATTGGTAGGAAGTTCTTGGCTGGTGCGTGAGCAGAAAGAGATGTTTACAAACATTACCACATGATCAAAGTTGCCAAGAGGGCAGAGCTGCATAGTATGACATGAGTCAGGGATAGAGGTGAAAAAGAGATCTAGAAGAGAAGCATGTCGATTGAGGTTATTATTTTAAGAGGAGGTGCCTTGATTTAGTGAAAGATTTCCAAGCTTGAAATTTATACTGAATTAATCATCTTTAATGCCCATGAGGTAGCTATTTGAAAGTTTGTTGATTTTTTTTTTAATATAGATGTGTAGAATTAAAAAAAAAAAAGAATTATTGATGTAAATACTTCTGAACTTCAAATAATTAACTTAAGCTTTTTACCAAAATAACTCTGGGAACATTGTCAAAGTTCCTGAATTATTGAACTCACTACTTAAGACAAATAAATAAACATTTCCCAAAATGTCAGTCTGTTTATATTCTGTATGATGTAGTGAATCCCGATAAAAATAAAACATATAAACAAAGAATAAAAAGGATTCAAATTAAAATAAGGAATTTGCACTTTCCTTTAGAATCCTTATCTCTTTCTTTTTCTATCTCTCTAAACTTCTCTCTCAACTAATGTGAAGGCAACTTTCAACTAAAAAGAGGAAGAAGAAGAAAAGACTGAATCTGTCCAAAGAAACCCCAGATGTTTTTGGGAACAGAGCCTACTTATTTGTGACTGAAAACTAACAAAGATCAGGGTGGCTCCATACATAACTTACCCTAAAGTCCATTTGTTTTATATCCGAAATTTCAATAAAATGATTATCCTGACACCCACAATAATATTGCATGATTTATCACTATTTCTATTATAGCATTTGACTTAAATTTGTATGATAATTTCCAGTAGATAAGAAAGAACTATTGCAAATTCACTTCATCATGATATATAGAAGAAACATAAGATTTCAACTTTATTTTAAATGAATAAATAAAAAATGTCTTAATACTCTCTTTAAACTTGTTCCTCCTGTAAATGGTAATTATTGTTGATAATATTAACATTTGAAGATTAGTAAAACATTTATAGTGAAGTAGTTGCCGAGAGAACAGTTATATTAAATTTTGACTTTGTTATACATTGGTTAATTTTATTCATTCTCAAAATTCATCCATCTTCTGTTGTTTTTTCAAATTCAGACTCAAGCTTGGAAACAGCCATCAGTGTTTTTATGGAAATAGATGTGGTTTTATATCTTGCAAAACTATTTTACCTGCAATGCTGGAGTGAATTTAGTTAGAAACTATAAAAATCTTTCATATAATGTCTTGTGAAGTGTGTTATATCCAGTGATATAAGTACTATACATTTATGCATATAATTTTGCATCACCTTGTTATACATATATCAAAAGTTTTTAACCCAAACAAAAGCATGTGATCCCTTTTGTTTGCTTAATTTGTCAAAGATTCATTTCTAAACACACTGTGCTGGATGACTAGGCTCCAGTGGTGTGTGAGACCAGAAGCATGAAGCTTGGATAAATAGCATTCTGACCTCTACTAATCATTTTCCTAGCCATTATTTTTCTTTTATAGACAAAGATTTCTTTTCCTTTTGTTCTCTATCATATCAGTTAGTGATGCCAAAAAAAAAAAATATGAAAAGTGCCATCTCTGGCACTTGAACAAGCATAGCTATCAAAAGTAATTAGGTTGAAGAGATTGTTATTCAGAGTAACAGCTATTAGAGAAACCAATTCCAATAGTTTTCATTCCTTATGAAATAAGTAGTGCTTTCGGAGAACAGAAATATTGTTGATTTTTAGCTGACTGTTTTGGAATGGCAAATGCTATTGGTATTTAGGGTGGAAACTGATACAGGTTTCTGAACAAAACTATTATAAAAAACTAAAACATCAAGAAAGAAGATGCTACATAATTGTTATAATTTATTTGGTGGTACAAGGTTTTATATATGCCACTCAAGAGTAGTTCATTAGATTGTAAATAAATATAAATAATAGTATAGTTACTGATTTTTTTTTCCAGATATATAAAAATAGCTATGGGTCATAAAGATATAACATCAAAGGAAAACCAAGATATTGTAAAGCTAGTGATTAATGGAAGCCCAATATTAGAAATTGCAAAAAGGTTTTAATACAGGCTATAGAACAAAAACAATTGAACAAATTGGCAAGATAAGAAAATGGAAAAAATCTAGCTTTAAAAGTGTCCCAAAAAGAGATTTGAGAAAAATTAAAAGTGTAATAAATAAGAAAGTGTATTGATCAGCAAGAAAATATTGGCAGAAGCTGCTGCTTCAAATATAAACAGAAAAAAGATGCAGAATATTCAATTCATTGGCTAAAGACATGAAAGCAACCAAACTACTACTTTTAAGAAGAAATTATGAGATCAATTGTCCTTTGCACCTTTGATCAATTCTTTTTGGGTGCACTTTATGGCACTAATAATAAGTTTATAAACACACATGCTATATATATATATATATATAATGTGTGTGTGTGTGTGTATGTATGTATGCACACGCCTCGAGGACCATAGCATTAGATATTTCAAAAACCTTTGGTAAGGTGTGGTACAAAGCTTTGCTACACAAGGTCTCCAGCAATGGAATCACTGGAAGAGTCTTCCCAATTATAAAATCCTTCCTAACAGGTAATCTGTGAAGATAGTTATTAACAGCCAATCCTTCAGGGCCCTGGCGGTTAAAGCAGGCATCTCCCAGGAGTCACTTCTCGGACCAAGCCTCTTTTTGATTTACATAAATGATCTGCCTAAGAATATACTCAGATCATTTATAAACATCTGTGCCAATGATATAACGAGATACGGGTGCACCTCTAAAACTCTTGATGATCAGAGATTGGCAGCTGATCTCTCTTCCAATTTTGCTCTAACTTCCTAGTAGGGAAAAAAGCTGGCTGGTTACATTCAATGCTTTGAAAACCAAAACTAGTTACATTCCATCACTGCCAATCAGACCCCAAGTGACTGCTAGTCTCAATGAATGGATGTCCTCTCGAGGAGGTACCATGCCTTCAGAGACTATTGGGCCTCAGACTGACACCTGACCTCAAGTGGATGTCATACATATGATCCAATTCTAAAGATGTAGGTAAAAAGGTCAGCTCCCTGTACTGCTCCAGTAAGTCTCTGACTCCTCATGCTATCCTTTATGTTTATAAGAGCCAGATCAAGCTGAAAATGGAATACTGTTGTCATATTTTGGTCCTCACCTTCCAGTTTTGATAGTCCAAAAGCATCTCTGAAACCTTGTGAGTGACAAATTATTTTCCATCCTCTAACCTCTCTCCTACAGGTGGGATGTGATGATCCTCTCACTGCTCTATCGCTACTTCCATGGAAAGTGCTTGGACCAACTATATTCCTTAGTTCTGCCAGGTCTAACCTTCATGGCTAGGACCCACCATGTCACTTACATTGCAGCAAACCACCCACATTCCCTCCATATTCCATCAGTGAAAAGTAAGTTCTACTTGAACAGCTACTTCTCGTGAACCACTGCTCTGTGGAACCAACTCCCAAGTGGATATTTCTTTGATCACTACAATCTTAACCTGTTCAAGTCTAGATTTAACTCTTATCTTCCCCCTTCTATCCATGTAAACTGCCCCTTAACATAACTCTCTACCTTGAGTGGCCCCTGGGCCTTGTACAGGGTGAACCTTACATTAAAAAAAAAGAAAAAATAGAATTTGGACTAACATGCCAGGATCCAAAGTGATTGAAGGATGGTGCTTGACTCTTGGGTTTGTAAGTCTAGAGGAGTGCACAATAAAATTTAAGGAACATAATTAAATGAACTTCCGAAAATCAGATCCATTATCAAAGATGCATTTTTTTGCATCCAGTGAATGACACTTGACATATCAATTTAGCTCTGCTTGACACAACATTGAAAAGCATCAGACTGACATTCTAATGATGGGTGAAGGTACTGCACCTGATCACCATTTCAACATGTGTGTATCAATGGATCTCTGGCACACACCAAGGCTGTAAGCAAGATGTTAGAACAATAGCTGGGGACTGAGTCAGAGATTACTTTTTGTCTGTAGACATGACACTGGTTAAGTCTAATCAAAACTGAGCTTATAATCTGACCAGGGTATCAAAGAGATGGCACAATATGATAAAGAAATTGAACCCATATACTACTGCTGTGGACAGGCTAGTTCCCAGTTAAACAAATATGATTTACTAGCAAAGCAGGCATCCCAGTGTGAAGGTGAACTTTGTACTTTGTATGACAGAGCAACCCATCAGTGTCAAAAGTAGCTATTGAGGTATGTCAGTTCATAAACTAAACACCAGTGTAGTGGCAAAAAGGAACACTGGATATTAGTGACACTTGATGTAGGTTAGATATAGATATCACCCATTATGGTGGTAAACATTACTTGGCCCTTCAGATTGTAGTCCTTCTCACTTTTCATTACTTTTGCAAGTCTCTGCAAGTGTTATTCACTAAGTGGAGTCACTGTTTTATGAATGAAACTTAACAGTTCAGCTGCTCACTGACAATGACACTGTTTTTTGTAATAGAATGTTTAAGTAGGGCATCTGACTTTGATTTCATTGTGCATGCATACCAGCAGAAAAATCGCATTGTGAAAAGATGTTACAGAAGCATAAAAAAATTGCTGACAAAAGATAATGTTCAATAATAGATGTAGAATATTAAGAACATTGGCTAAAGATATAAAAGTAAAACCACTGGCACCTTTAAGCAAAAATCATGGAACCAATGTTAAAACGAGTGTATGGTTACAAAGGAAAGAACAAACAAGGATTAAAATTTCAACGGCGTATATTGATCAATCTTCAGAATATATACATAGTTATGTGAAAAGGTGACAAAATTGTTGATATGTGGTTCATTAGTTGTGTTGGTAAGGGAAGTGATTAGGTGCATAGGTGTTGTTAAAAAGAGTGGGAATTGACGGATTTGTTGGGTTGGTAGATCAAGGTCACGGTTGGTTTCAGGAGAGTGGCCTGGAGTGGATTAGTGAAGCTGTGTGGTAGCACAAGTGGGGTGTCATTGGTGGGGTTGAGCCATCAAGGTTGAAATGGACACTGGTGGGATGTTTAGATGGGCTGGTGGTGTCTTATGAGGTTGAGATGTTGAACCGAATTGCCTTTTGTCAGCAAGGCGTGCTGTTTTTATATCTGTGGTCTAACAGATGCTGGCTCCAAGACCTATCTTTTTCTTTTTTTTTTCTTTTGCTTTTGCCAGCAACGTTTGTGATTGGCTATTGTATTTTAGATTTTTGTTTTGTTGACTGTTGTGAGGTGCAGATTTCCTGTGCAGAAGACAACTTTTTTATTTTTAGTTTTGCTTTCTGAGTGCTCACATCTATCCAACATGTCTAGTGAAATGTATTAGTGAATCAGAATGAGATCAAAGTAGTATAACACTAATTATCCTTTACACTTCTGATCAAATTCTTTGTGTTCACTTTACAGCACTAATAATAAGTTTATCTACATATAAATGTTTTCATGTATATAATAGTAACAGTACAAGTACAATATAAGACTGCTGAAGGATGATATTTCAACACTCAGTACCACTTCCAACATAATATACACCTACCAAGTCCAGATAAAAGATGTTGACACTTTGTCTCTACCTGAGCTCATCAAGACGTATGGAGGCAGTGCACTTGCAAAGGAGGACCAAGTAGCAAAGACCACCCCGATACTGTGATTATTAGATCAGGGAGTACTGCAGTGGAAATGGTGGACATGACTGTAACAGGACAGTTGAAAACTAAGGATTTACTGGTTCGCGACAAAGAGACACCAAGTAGACTGTGCATGGTGCAGCAGTTACTTAAAAAAAACTACAGCAAGGCTTGTGAGAAAGAAGTGTTACTTTTATTTGAGGCATACATTTGAATACTCAACATCCTTCAGAATAAAAAGAACATTGATCCAAGAGAGGCAATTTTTCAGTTTAATAGTGCTGAAAGAATAGTATGTCCAATGTTACAAGACTTATGGTGGTAGAGATGAGGCCTACAGTTGGTAGAATGGCTGTCAGCATTTTTTCTTTTTCTAAAATAAATATTCAATCATTACATGCATTATACTCTAATAACTTCTGACAGATCTCTTATATATGTAATTTTATTTGTGCTGGTTATATTCACTTTGTTTTCATTAATACTATTATTTCCATCATGAGATACATGATCTTAAATGAAATCCACTCTTTATACATCTATATTTGTTTTTTAGTTATTAGATCAAACAACAGAAAAGTTACTGTTTCTGTTTGTACCAATATGTCTGGTGCACATTAATTATCAAGTCATGTTTTAAAATCTTTCTTTGTGTTTATTTTCTCACATTTCCTGAATAGCTGTTCTAAATTGTTGAAGCAGGCGTGGTTGCTAGTGGAAAGAGTAGGTGAATAGTTTATGAATTGTTGAACTTTTGCATCTTTTTATATCAGCAATTTAGTCTCTTCTACTGCTCATCAGAACTGATTATTATTTAAAAAATTGAATTAATTTTTTAAATTCCTAAAGTTTTCTTTTAGTTACTGCAAAATACTTTCTTAAAAGAAAGAATGTGCTATATTTCTTGCTTTATAATGTGCATTTATAATATGAGGGTGAGCTGAAAAGTTCATAGGCTAATTATGAAGGAGTGAAACTAGAGCTGTGAAATCTTGCATGCATTAATTTCAACTCTTTATTAATAACTGCATTCTTTCTTTCCAAGTAAACTGACATCTGACTGTTTCAAAAAGACTGTTGGTCAAAAAGTCATCAATAGCAGATACAACGTCATCATCACTACAATACTTTTGTAACGTCAACGAACACTCGTTGCCACTTTTGTAATGCTTATTGTAGTGGAGACTTTGTAATCACAGATACAACTATAGTAATGGTGTTGAACAACACTGGTGTCAGCTACCTTCGAATAACACTCGCACTAATAGTACTTGCTCTGATAATACTTACTCAAATAGTAACCACCAAATAGTGATCTGAATAGTAATCCATATGGTGATCACTTAGATGCCATGCTAATTCCCATATATACATTTCCTTTACCATCATGTGATCTACTTATTCAAAATGGGATTGCCTGTATTTGCTCTCTGGTGATCTATGTTCAAACTTCAGTGTCAGCAGCGACACTTTATTCCTATATAACAGATACTTGTTCCCAGCCAAATGTTTTTTCATGTTGGGGAACAGATGATAGTTAAATCAGGAAAATAGAGAGGGTGATCAAACGGCTTAAATCCACAGTCATGCACAGCAGCCATTGAAAAAAAGAACTTGTGTGCTGGAACATTGTCCTGATGAAACAAGACCTTTTTTGTCAGTTTTCCTGGACATTTGGTCTTGATAGCCTTTCATAACTGCCTCAGCAAGTTGGTACAGTACTCTCCATTGATGGTGTGACCCTTTTGAAGATAGTCAATAAACACAATGCCAAAAATCTGAGGCCCTCACTTACCCTGCAGATGAAATAAACTTAGCCTTCTTTGAAGCAGGTAAGGAGAGCTGTTTCCATTGCATGAATCGTCTCTTTGTCTCTGGATCAAAGTGATGAACCCAACTCTCATCCTGGTCTAGGAAACCTTCAAGGAAACCAGTTGGATCTGCCTAAAACAATGTCAGTTTTTCCTGTGATGTGATCAGCCAGGTGAGCTTTTGATGAAGTATAGGAATACATAGCACTCACTGAGCAGAAACCTTTATCAAGTTCATTGTGCAGAATATTCTCAAGTCTCTCACAGAAAATGCTATTAATAATATTGGTTATTTGATGTATAGTCGATCACCTGTCATCCATCACTATGTGGTGAACACAATGTTTTTCTCGGTAGTGGCAATTGCAGAATGTCTAGACCTTGGGTCATGTTCAAGACTTTCCCTTCCTCTCCTTAAATTCAGCTGTCCACTTTTGTTGATAAATCTGGGGCATCATCCCCTAATGTAGTAACTCTGTCAGCATTAATGTCTTTGGGGGATAAACCCTTTTTCTGCAGGTACTTGATAGCACCATGATGCCAAATTTTGTCCATTTTCAAGTGAAGCCACTACTAATTACATTTGAAGTCTTCTTTGAACAGTCAGATGTCAGTTTACCTGGAAAGAAAAAATGCAGTCATTAGTTGAAATTAATGCATGCAAGATTTCACAGATCTAGCATCACTCCTTCATAGTCAGGCTAGGAACTTTTCAGCTCACTTTTGCACTGCTGTTTCCTTTTTTATGATGTGCATTTTTTCATTTTACTTTATAAATCATTCTGTGTAGGTTATTGTTTTTTTGGTGGGTGGCCTATGGGCTGAAAAAACTGTTGTTCATGCACTCTTACCTTGTTTTCTAGAATGACCTCCAAGACAATCCCACAATGAAACATACACACATTGTTAGTAGAAAATATAATGTAAAGGGCTACTGGAGAAACATCTCAGTGTGACCCACTTCCCAAAATCTGAGTTATTTTGTCACTGTACCAAGAAACAGTATTCTTTTTATATTGTAAATTACCAATTTGCATTTTTGAATTTGTTTCAGATCATTAACTAAAACATGTCAATGAAAAGTGGAATTTTCAAGTGTTCAATTCTAGTCTGGCATGAATTTCCTGTTCCTGTAAAAGAAAATTCCTAACGATATCTATGCATGTATGATGCAAACATTGGGTGGCAAGTGCCTATCATACTCAACGGTAAATAAATGGTGTGCCAATTTCCAGCATGGAGATTTTGAGATACAAGATACAATACTATCTGAGAAGCCTTCAACAGTGTCAACTCTTGAAATTGTTGATCATGTTTGTGACCTTATTTTGGATGATTGCCAAATCTCAACCAAATGAATTGCTGACACACTAGAGATATTCTATGAATGTGTTGAACTTATAATTCACAAGCAATCAGGTATGCAGAAGCTGCCAGCCAAGCAGGTGCCAAGATATTTGAATGCTGACAGCTGATCCCTCCTCTGTTCTAGCTCTAACTGCTCAATGGGGAAAAACTGACTTTTAACTTTCAATACCTCTAAAACCAAGCTAGTATCATTTCCTCACCACCAATCAGATCCTGAACTTTCTCCCATCACAATGAATCGTTGCACTCTCAATGAGGTTCTATGCTTTGAATGTTTATTGGAACTCAAGTTCACTCCAGACCTTAAGTGGAACTTGTATGCATAGTCATTTTACCACTCTAGGAAGACCCTAACTCCTTTTGCCATGCTTTATTTTAACAGGAATAAGACCAAAAATAGAGTATTGCTGTTATACCTGGGCTGAATATGCTCAGTCCTTACTTTCCAGCCTTGATAGAGTTCAAAATCATTTATGTCATTTTGTAAGAGATGACTTATTTTCCACTCTTCAATCTTTTTCCTATAAATGCTATGTCAATGTGTTTGTCTTGTGTGGTTTTAAGTAAATATGAACTCCAGTTCCAACAGAAAACTCCAACTGTCTGCAGGTTGAGAGTGCTTTGACCTGACTCAGAAAAAGCTAGTGTTATATAGCTCTCTCAGCCCCAGACCCACGCTGACTATTGGCTAATACCTGCCCAGTATTGTTCATATGCAAATTTTGGCAGTGCCACCTACAGTATAATGTCCTCTCTCAACAGTGTAATTGTGGAAGAGGACATAACTCTTGGTGCTTACTGCACCACACACAAATAACCCTGGGTCTCTTGTCAGGTTGACCCAATTCTTCATTACAGTCAATTAAAGAAAAACAGTGTGAGGAAGCTATGTAAAGACATTCTTTTTGTAAGATAGTGATTTGGACTGTTGATGTCATAGACTCCTTCTTAAATCTTAAAGGAGTTTAAAAGTGAAAAAGATTTTAAATGATTCTGAGATGATAGCATCAAAAGAACACTATTCCAAAACCAAATATCAGAATTTTAACAAAAATGAAATGTTCATCATTAATTAACTATAGCTAAGGATTGGAAGCTCATGAAGGATTGAAATAAAGTTCATCTATCTATCTATCTATCTATCTCTCTCTCTCTCTCTCTCTCTATATATATATATATATATATATATATATATATATATATATATATTCCAGGATCATTTCCAACTTATTCAAGATGATCTTTACCCTCTCTAACCTTCTAACTTTCTGTCCTGGAGTAAAAAGATGGCTCCCATGTTTCATGTACAATTTCATTTTCAAGTCTTTTTTCACTGCTCTTTGGACTATTATAGGCGAAACTCCTCTTTCAAGTGGCAAACGTCTTATGGATTGAGTTGGATCTTTTCTAATTGATCTTTTTTCCTGTAAGTTGAAATGATGATCCCACTTCCTGTTGTGACCTTCTGATTCAGTTTTCCTTGCTACTGTTCCCTCTTTTTTAAACTTATTCACCATTCTCTTGATGGATCTTCAATGGACTTTGAAGATGGAAGCCAGAGTATGAATGTTGGTACCATTACTGAAGGCCTGAATGATTTTTTCCTCTCACCATTGCTTAGTTGAGAAGACAGTGGGACTGACATAAAACGATTTTAACCTATTCTCTTTCTAGCTGAATAACTCAAAGGGTTTTTCAGTGATTTTTATGACAAATGATATCAAGATAGTTAAACGTCTTATCTGAAAACCTGAAAAAAAGAAACTCAATTAGTTTTGTGGTTTTTTTAGATATTAAACTTTTTGTGGAATGGACAATTATCCCATGCAGTTACATCCAGTATATATAACACAAGAAAATCACTTTTAAAATCATTGATTATTTATCAACCAAAAGAATTTATGAAGAAATTAACGATATGAATATAAACTCAAAAATTAGAAGTTTTATGCATTTCTTATGTTTAATCAAACAAACTTGTGTTTTAAGTCTATTTCTTCTTTGAATTCATAAATATTTTTTTCTAATTTATATGGGTTTGATTCTGTGATTTTCTACCTTAGTGTTTAGAACAAAATCAAGAATAAAATAACTTCCTTCCAGTGCAAGCAAAAATTTGAACATGTCTTGCAGTGAGAACTGTCCAAAGGAGAAAGAAATGGCAGCTTTGCGGATTACATATTTAAAATAGCTAGATCCTGGAGTAAGATAATCTCTCGCGAGACTATCTTTATGCATATGCAAATTTTGGCTGTCAATGATAGATAAAAACAGGAAGAACGAGGTGACAAGGGAATGAGGAAAAAAGATGGTTGACTGCTGTGTTGAACTGGCTGCACGTGTTGCAAATAAGAGAGAAGAAACTGATTGTAGGCATTGATTGCGACACTAAGTTTAAATTTTTTATTTTCTTTTTTTGCTACATTAGGTTGTAGCATTTTCCAAAAATTTGGATACATAGAAGAAAACAATGTAGACTATACCTCTGAAGGTGACATATTTTTATCTTGGGTTGACTGTGAAAATGTTGTTATTACTAATATAGTATAATTGTCTGAGACAATACGAATTTGCTTAACAATAAGCTTTAATGAACTCTGTATATCAGCAGTTTTCCTGAATATATGTGTTCAGGACAGATCCATTACTAGGGGAAATGAAGCATACCACATTCTCCCCTGCCTTATTCTTAAAGTCCTTGAATTGAGCAGGCATCCTATGTTGTCTGTGAGACCGTGGCAAATTGCCAGGAACATGATGAGGTTCTTCCTCTTTCTTGCTAGAACTGGATTTAATCCTGATTTATTTTCATAGTCTTCTACGAGTAACTTGCTCATCCTCTGAAGTATCATTACATGAGTGGGCTCTCTTCTGTGAAACCTGTTTGTTGCCATTCGAGAGACCAGAGCTCAAGAGTTCTTTGCAGTCTTCAAAAAAGAGACCATGTTTCTGTTTCTTTAAGGTCAGTTGAAGTGTCCTGAGGACAGCCCTCGCTTAGACTTGTGGGTCCTGATTCATCCTCTGTTTGAGCCAAGTCTCTTACTGAGACTGTCTTCCCATCGAGGGTTGGTATCTGGAAGCTGCACTTGATCCACCAGGGGTTTGTTCTTATTCAGTCACATGTCTTTTTAGTAATATCACTCCTGGTTTCAAGAGCCAAGATGGTAGAGATGTTCCATTCATACTTCTAGGAAACGGGAGGTATCATTCATGGGGTGTTGTGTTAATGGCTGTGCATAGCAGTGTTCTAATTGCCAGAGTTTTTTAAGTCATTCACTAGTGAAAAGGTATAGGTTGAAGCCTCTGCCCTCTAATGAGGTTATCTCTATGGCAGCTACCAATTTACAGTCTAAAGTAGCAGGATGCTACATAGCAGATGTTATCATTTTGTAGACCAAACGTAAACAATCATCTGTTGAAAAAAGAGTTGTACGCTATCATAGAGTCTTTTTGTAAGTGGTGACATTATTTGCTGGGAAAGCATCTTCAACTAATAACAGATCAAAAGTCTATATCATTTATGATCATTGGAAGAAGGGCAGGAAAAGTAAAAAATGAAAAGATTACAAGATGGCAACTTGAACTTTCTTGCTATTTTTATGATATCATCGTTTAGGGAAGCAAAACTATGCTGCAGATACATCATCTAGATCACACTGCTCAGCCACTAATCTGAACAAATTAGTGGAGGTTCATGATTCCTTGTGTAACTCTGGAATAACATGCATGGCCCATTTTTTATGAAGTAAAAATCTTCCTTATTTAATAGAAGACATAAAAAGGATGACAAAAACCTCTCCTGTGTGATCTGAAATAAAACCCTGATTTTATTTCAAGGATAAAAGTCATGTTATAAAGTTTATGTGGCCCTTTGAGAGACTTAACATTTACTTTAAATGCCCTCTACCAACAAATAATAAAAATCTGTATATGTTAATCATAGTCAATGAATTTAGCAGATTTGCAAGGACTTGACCTTTCAAACAGTTATTGACTGTTTACAAAATATTTTTTGCTTATTTAGAATACTGGCATATATTCATTATGACAGAGGCCAATCATTTCTTTCTAAAGAACTCACCACATTTTTGAACATGCAAAGTGTGGCTAGGAGTCAATCAACTATTTATAATCTGTGTGGGAATGGTCTAGTAGAATGTTACAATGGGATAATTTAGTGAATCATATCTCTGGCTCTGCGTTCACAAGATCTCTAGGCCTCCATGTGGGAGACAGTACTGCCCAGGCTCTTCATTGCATCCGGAGCATGCTGTGTACAGCTACTAATGAAACCCCACATGAGAGAATGCTTCATCACCAACGGAGGACAGCAGATGGGCATTCTCTCCCATCATGGCTGTCTCAACCTGAAAGTGTTTTGATGAGACATCATGTAAGCCAAAGTAAGTTTGAACTGCTGGTAAACAAGGTTGAGCTACTTGAGGCTAATCCTAATTATGCACATATATGACTACAAGATGGGTGTGAAACTGCAGACCAAAATTCTCCTAACAGCTTCAACCCAGTGCCTGTGCAAGACAAGCAGAATGCTGATGCTGATCAGATGCACCCAATAGTGGAAATACCTGAAGTTCAAGAAAATCCTCTGCCTGAACAAAGCAAAGATATAGCAAGCCTTCTTCTCCAGTCATATGCTGTTCTATGCATATCAAATGAAGACCACAGTAACCAGTACTTACAAGATTATTTTGAATAAAACAATTTAACCTAATCTTAATAATACTAAGCACTGTTCTTAGTCAGTGGGTGAGAATGTCGTAGTGATTACTATTCTACTCTCACTGCCATCTTTGCTTACTGATACTACTCCTAACACAAGCTATAGAAGCCGTAGTCTAATCGTAGAGGAGTTCCAAACTATGAAAGGCAAAAATGAATGGCTTCCTTCGACCCATGTGCCACACATCTTGAAGCCATTTACTTGCAACAGGATGGTGTTGGGTTTCTCCCGGTTCACTTGCCGTTACTAAGGGAATCCTGGTTGCTTTGTTTTCCTCCACTTAGCGATATGCTCAAGTTCAGCGGGTCGTCTTGTCTGAGCTGAGGGCAGTATGTTCAGTGATATGTGACACAGTACATAAATGTTTTTAGTATTTGTATTATGAATTTTCTTTTTCTTTTGTTTAGCTTATTTGAATCTATCAGTCTTGAATTCTTTCCAGGATTAAACTGCATAACCAAAAATGGCATTTGGAGATTGGTTTTTCTTGCTTTTGTAGTAGTCAAATTTTCATATTTGTTGTATTGGGAATCAAAAGTCCTACTGATCTGTCTCGTGAGTAAGGAAACACTAATTCTAGGAAAACATAGATTTTGGCAGTAAAGGAAGGGATATGTTTTCTATTTTTAGCTGTGATGAAATATCATCACTTAGAAACCACTACATATTTTCAGCTTTCTACATATTCTTGCTAAACATCATGAATTCTTTTGCCTAAATCAAATATCACATTTCAATACTTATAAACAAATATTAAATTCACAATTGGTAGATTTTTTAAGTATTTAAGGTCTGTGTGTTAAATATTTTGCCTTTAAAATTTTCTTTGATGGATAAAATTGAATCAGATAAAAAATGTATGAGGCATCATAAATGATGGAAATCATGTGTGCTAAGTTACTAATCACTTTGACTCAATATCAGTATGGGTAAAACAATTGTAAGCTTTCTTTTAGTCCCTTAAAAATGTTAATGTTCACAAAAGGTCATGAAAATATAATTTTGATTGATGTTCAATCATAAACTTGATTGTTTTTTTGTGGTTCAAATAGCAATATATTTTTCTGGTTGAACATATACATATATTAGAGAAAGGATTATCATTTGACTTCTTGTTCAAAGGTAAAATCCTTGGTCATCTGTTCTAGATTAATTAGATACATTCTTCACATAAATCAAACTATTCTAAATTAATTCTCTTTGGACAATTTAACATTCAGCTTTGCTTTCACTTAGCTGAGAATTTACTGACATTTAATAAGTTCAGCTTTATATAGGAAGATTGTGTCACTCCAATCTTCTAACTGTTTGTCTAGAAAATCACCTTTCAAATTCTGCTTTTACTTTGATTCAAATACAAGCCTTTGGCACCAATGGGGAAATATGTAACTATCTCAGCCATAGAGCAAGTCATAGGTTACAGCTTAAGGAGTTTGCATTAGACAGACTATCTAACTGCATGTTAGAAAATTTCCAAGATAAGCTTAAAATCTTGGAAAAAAGTACATGGAAAGTAAAGATAATGAGGAAGGAGAAGAAAGAATAAAAAAATGTAAATTCACACTAAAGTAATTTTTAATATAAATAAATTTCTTTCATTTTTTTTCTATAATATCTCTATTAAAAATGAATTAATAACCCAAAATATTTTTCATCACTTATCATAAAAAAACTTGTCTAAATATTTAGTTAATGTGTATCTTTTCAATTTAGAAAAATAACAACATTTGGCTTTTATTTGCTTTATGTCATACATCACAAATATGTAAATTCATTTGTGTGTATATTTATATATGTAGGTAGTAAAATTTACTTTGAAATAAGTTATCACTCTAGGAAAAACTAACATTTCATAAGTGTTTACACTGGTTTGTTACTAAAAACTATAAAATAATGAACCAGTATTTTGATGAAAAAAGTAATCTGCTTATAGATTAGCTTCAGTTGACTATAAATATTTAAGATAGTTTCATTAGAATCTGTAATTGATGCAAACATTTACAATTTTTATCCTAACAAGCAAACACATTTGGTCAGATAAAGTCATTTACCAAAAGAAATAGCAAAATAGTGAAGGGCAATAGGTAGGTTACATGAAATGCTTTCTGTAAAGATTTGGTATCATATTAACCCTTCAGTGTAAATTTTATGACAAAACAAAACGTTAAACTATGAATTAAGAGACAAGTTCGTTAGCAGAACTTTTAGAACTTACATCCATTAGATTTTATCAAAATTTGGGAACCACTATGTATTTATGTAAGAGTTTAAATGTTTGCATATGGATTGCTACATACATACTTTTTCTATGGTATTTATATTTAACTGCAAAAAGTATGATTAACAACCAAGATTAAAATTGTTTTGCCAACCTTATTGATATTTTCATACATCATACCATTTAAAATTTTAATAATGTAGGGAATATATCTAGCAAAGAGTAAAATTGAAAATGTAACACTAATTATATTGTGTAGATTTATTCCATAATAATGGAAGACTAAAACAAGAATTAAAAGATAGTCAGTTTTGGATAATTACTAAAGATATAAAACCTATTGAAAAATAGCAAAATAACCTGTAATTGATGTAAACACATTTAGAACTCTCAGTTCATTTTTATAATGAACTTTTATGTATCTTGATCAAGGAATACTAAAAAGCATGACAAATATTTTTGCAAAAGCACACATTTTTCAGCATCTGGGTAGATAGGTTTATACTTTCCCTATCACTTTCATATCTTTTCCACATTTTTTTAAATGTTCGCTGTGGTTGGAGTTTTTCTTCTTAATGTACATATTTATTTTTATAAGTTTTAATCTAAACTTCATCTTCAATGTGTTGGCATGCATGTTTATATGTTTAAATAAGTCACAAGGTCATACATTCAGTGGAATTTTTATCTATTTTCTTTAGGCTCAGTATATATATTTTTAATTTTGTTTATTTTTCATGAGAAGTTTTTAATTTTTAAAGGAAAGCCCAATGTAGTGATGTTAATCTAGGTCATTTAACTTAATAAATATAAAACATTCTTAAAAAGTGATCCAAGAAAAGATAAAGCATATTCTGTATAAATTCTTTTAGAATTATCTCATAGAAATTGTTTAGTTACTGTTATGAAATATTTGTATAACTCTTGAATTTTATTTCAGCTGCATGCTTACACAGCCTGGGACAGCAAAGGAGAGCCAACATTAGGTATTGATATCTACTGTATACTAAAAAATAAAAAAAAGGTTGGTCAATAATTTACAATGTTTTCTTGATTAGTTAACTAGTAATTGTATTATTTTACTAGATATAGATAAAAAAAAAACATAGCTGTAAATGTTTATTATTTGTTTCAATGTGTTCTTATAATAGGAATAAACTATGTTGATTTTTTAATACTTTAACCCTTTCACTGCATCGAATTGCTAAAGTGATGTTGTGTATGATGCTAGTTGAATTCCTAGCACTATGCCATGTTCAGCTACAATCAAATTTCATACTATGTTCCATTTTCTACCTGCAGGGGAATTTTACAGAGAAGTTTCTCATTATTTTGATACCAAATTCAATTATTTTTCTCATATTTTTTATTTCGATTATTACCATGGAAACTTAAAAAGGTTAACAATATCATTTACTTCATATTTAGCAATATCTGGAAGAAATTATACATGGTTCAGACCTGAAATTGAGAGAAATTAGTGACTGTAAAGTTGATTTTGCTTGTGATGACACAAGTACAGATGATGCACATGATGCTATATGTAATGTGGGCAGTGTCATTCAAGCTGGTGATAGGGATAATGATCATCATGGAGTGTGGAAGCTTGACAGGAATGATGACAATTTTATTTCTATTTGATGCCCTGTCTACAATAGAAGACCAGGGTCTAAGCTCTCTGCCTATGAAGAATCACCTAGTGAATTACTTTTATATACTGTTTCCCCAAAAGTCATTTGAACTTATAATTGGGATGACAAGTCTTTATTCATTGTATTTCTTAGATAACCCAGCTGATTTCACTGAAGGTCAGGAGAAAGATGGCTGAAAAACTTTGTACTTCTTTTCCAACTTATCTTAATTCAAGGTGAAAGTGAACCAAGATAACACTGCTGACACAAAGTTACACAGTATTATGGAAAAAATATCCAAACATAATTTCATCTAATTGCAATCCTAGTGCAGCAAAACCAAACATTTTTCATAGGATCGAGATTGCTAACAACCCTTCTACATTTTCTAAATGACAACAGATGGCACAGACTTTCAACATAGTGAAAGAGGAATTTAGGAAACTTCAAAAAGCAAGAATAATATCCTCATCAAAATCAGAATGGAGCCTTACACATGGTACTGAAGTTGAATGGTACATATAGACCTGTAAGTAACTGCAGACAACTAAATTCAATAACAAAAGTAGATTGGTACTAAGTGCCAAATATAAATTCTTTATCATCTAATGTGCATTGTAAGAAAATATTTTCAAAAATTGATTTATCATCAGCTTATCAAGTGTCATTTCACCCTGACGATGTAAGTAAAGCAGTCATTACAATACTGTTTGGTTTGGTACAATTACATGCCTTTTGGACTATGGAATGTATCAAGTACATTTCAACAGATGATGGACAATATCTTCTATGACTTCAGTTGTATATTCATAAACATCGATGACATCCTCATCTTCTCAAATGGCAAAGAAACTCATTCCAAGCACCTCAACCATGTTATAGAAAATCTGAGTATGACCTTAAAATTCCTCTTTCGAAATGTCTGTTTGGTGCTCACAAACTTGAATTTTGGTGATTTGGCATTTGTAGAGATGGTATTAAACCCAGTGTTAAGAAACTTGCTGAGTTAAATGACTTTCCTCTGTCACATGATTGCATGGCCAACTTCAATAAAAATGATAAGAACAAGGTACTTGTGGCTGAATATGAGCAGATCAATAAAAGGATGGGACAAGGAATATCAGCATTGCTAGAAAGCAAAAATAGCCAAACATACAAAGAGTGAAATTCATTTGATTTATCTTTTAATAATTTCCAAACAGTGTATCTGGATATAGTGGGTCCCTTAATACTAGTGAAAAATCTTACTGACCCCTGTTTCTCACTTTATCAATATTTACTAACATGTATCAATAGTCAAAACCCCTCCTATTAACAGAACATCTTTCTGTTATCATTGCACTGTTGGGACTCATTTCATGATTTTCTTTGCAATACCTCTTGGAATGATATTTTTAATCATTCTGTTCAGAAATATGCCCCTAAGATCTCTTCCTGGGTGAAAAACAACATTGTAGCATTTGTACCAGCATGGAAATACCAAGTGAAACCATAATCTTCTCCTTGGTTCTCTTCTGCCTGTTCAGGTGCTATAGCCTACAGGAATCACTTCTTCCAGCTATACCAATGCAACAGGTCCAATTACAACAGACACCTCTTTGTAATTGCTCATAATGAGTCTAAGTGTATCCTAAAAGAGGCAAAGTCACTATTCGCTGATAGAATGAGACACCATACAGTCTCTCTATAATTTTGGCTCTAGAGATTACTGGCGGCTTTGCAAGAATGTGCTGAACAAGAGCAAATTATCATTCCCTCATCTCTTCAATTAATTTGAAGTATTGTCATCTACTGCAGATAAAGCAGAATGCTTTGCTCAGAAATTCTTTTTCCACTTTTGACTCATCAGTAGTATCTTGCCTGATTTTCCCCCAGAACATAGTCTTTACTAAGCAATATGCACAGAACTCCATCCATGGTTTCTGTTATCATTTATAAACTAGATCCCCACAAGGCTTGAAGATTTGACGATATCCCTTCAATTGTCCTAAAGAAATTTGCTTCTGACCTGGCTTGTTCTCTTCAAACTTTACAATAAATGCCTTGCTGCTTCTGGCTTTTCAGCTTGTTGGAAATCCTCCTCTGTACTTCCTGTCTTTAAGAACTCTGGGGAACAACCTTCTGACTCTTCAAATTGTCCTATCAATCTTGTTTTGACAAAGTACTAGAGGCTCTAATCAATGCCAAATTGGTTAAGCACCTCACTTCACATGGTCTCCTTTCAGATAAACAATATGGCTTCCATTTCTCCAGGTCTATCACTGATGGGTCAACGGCTATTGCTAAATTTGTCTATCAAGCTTTAGATAAGGATAGCAAATCTTGGGCTGTGGCTCTAGATATTTCAAAGGCATTCAAACAGGGTTTGGCATGCTAGCCTTCTCCACAAACCCAAGGGTTATGGTGTCTCTGGATGACTATTTGGCTTAATCCAACCATTCCTAACAAATTGTGTAATGAAGGTTGTGTTGACTAGACATGCTTCTAGTTCATTTCACATTAATGTGGGATCCCCCAGGGCTCAATCCTTGGACCTACATTGTTTCTGATCTTCATCAGTGAGATTCCCAATGTCATCAAATTCTCAAATATGAATTTATGCTGGTGACACAATTATTTACTCCCATCTTAATAGCAAGCATACTGGTTCAACAAAGTAAAACTGAAAACTATTTTCAAAAATGACCTCCAATCACTGGTTAACTGGAGCCAAGAATGGCTTGTTAATTTTAACGCCTCCAAAACAAAAATGCTTTCATTTAATAACTGTAGAGAAACCTTTCTGCCTGCCATGAGCATGGCTGATGCTAAGTGCCTGGAGAGCAACTCTGCACCTTCATGAACTCACATTTTCCACTGGCATGAAGTGGACTCATTATATTGAATCAATTGCTAGGTCTACTGTTAGGAAAGTTGGTTTACTGTGTCATGTCAGACAATTTGTCTAGTCAGAATACACCTTGCACATTTAGAAATCTACCATAATATTATTGCCAAATCTGGTCTGGTGTTCTCATTATATATCTCAAGATTCTTGACAGAATCCAAGGAAGGGTCCATATAGTTATCGATCCTGACCTGACATCTTGACTGCAGTCACTTCTCACTGATATGATATTGCTTCCTGTTTTTTTTCTACAAATATTTTCATAGTAATTGTTCTGATGAGCTTTCTTCCTTGGGCTCTTGACTACATGAATTTAAGTGTGCTACTAGATTGGCAACTAGATCTCACTGTTTTACTGTTGAACTAACTAGATGCAACCTTATGTTCTATTCTAATAGTTTTTGGAACAATCTGGAACAATTTTTGGAAAATTTAAATGCAACACTAATCGCCATCTTCTCTCTTCCTGAATCCGGTTCTTTTTTTTGTGCTTTCTCTTCACTCCTCATTTTCTTTCACTTCCAGTAATTCCTTGTGTCCTTATCACGTTACTTGGGGTAAACTTATTAAAAATATAAAAAGTACTCAGTGAGTAGAAGCGTGTCCCTTGATGGTGATTTTGTGTTGTTACACACTGGGGTAGTCAATTTGAATTGGATTGTTTTCAGAGCTGTTGAAGATAATAAGTTTCCAAAGACTATAGACAACATCCTACTATCCACAAACAAATGGATTAAATGAATGGGTGCATTGAACTCTAAAGATGGCAATCATTGCCAAGAAAGAATCATGGTTGTCAGCTCTACCTATTGTCCTTCTCAGAATCAGTATAACACCTAATGATTTAAATTACTCTCTGTTTACTGCTGTAACAGGAGGCAAAGCACAAGTTCTCCAAATATTAATCAACACAAAGACCAGAACAATTGGAATAACAAATTTCACAAATAAAGAATTTAGCTAAAGAAATACAGAAATTTGAAACTGATGAACTATCCAATGGACATTTACATTCTTTACCCAATTCATATGTCCCAAAAGATTTAAATATTTGTAAATATATTACAGTTTGGAAACCCTGGAAGCATCATATATAGATCCATTTGAGGTATTACAATGTAATCAGAAATACTTTATGATAAAAATTTGTGATGAGGTGAACAATACCTTCTCAATTGACAGACTAAAGCTTGCATTAATTTTGGAAACTAAGACCACTAGAGATTTTGTCAACAGAATCAAACAACTCTCCATCAAATTCTGAAGGACTTAATAGAGCCAAATTTAAATCTAGAACAATAAAATGGAATAAAGAAAATACATATTTCACTATCAAAAATTATGCAAATTAAATACACAAATACACAAAAAAACTTATATAAATAATTTTATAAAACTCTTGTTCTCTGAAGCAAAAAGTATGTTGTGATAGAGAAATAAATAACTAAAAATAAATGACAAGAAGGCCAAAATTTCACCATGTCTAAAAATAGACGGATAATAAAAATCATAAGGCAAACAAAGCCATGGTTCAACCAACCAATCAGAAAGCTTTCACAATCAGTATGTAAGAAAAGAAATAAACAAATAATAAAATGGAGACAAAAATTTCATTATCTCTAAAAATAGATAGTTCGATCAACCAATCAAAAAGCTTTCACAACCAGGATATAAGGCCATAATCCAATGAGAAGCAATTGGCCTTTTCAAAGTGGATCTATATAGATGTTTATATAACTAGATGGGAAATCAACTAAAATCAAAGTTGATAAATTAATTTTTTCCATTCTCCAATGCTGTGACATTTGCATGACTAGCTGACGACCTTACATGATTAAGCTGTCCTTGCTACATTGAAAACAAACATATCTTCTTTCACCATGTGTTCAAGCAGCAGCTACTATATTTGGATATAGACATACATATGCATATCTATATTTACTTCCTCCTGGTCTCTTTCTGTTTTTCTTTCTTTGTGTCAGAATTTTTATACTTGAAATCTTGAAACTTCAACTTTCACCTTATCCTTATTATTGTGTATAAAAAGATTTATTTTGTATTTATCAACATTGTGCATTTACTTTTAATCATTATACAAGGCCAGTATATGACACTGAGCTGTCAGCCCGTGGTCAACTCTCAGTCGCGAGGCAAAACTGTAATGTTTCTTCCACTGGCATTCTGGGGTTGACTCTTAGTCGCTGCCACCAGCCTGTGTCCCGGTCGATCAGTGGTCGTCGCTACCCGGGGGAGTCCCTTGGTCAGGGTACCAATATATGACACTCGCCCATCCCGGGTCGAATCCTAGTCGTTGCTACCAGGTGGAATCCTTTGGTCAGGGTACCGAGTGGGATGGTCGTTTGATGCTAACGGCTTCACACCAGCTGTAACTGGTTCGACACCAGCTCTGTCGTTCCCAGCTCACTTCCAACGTCTGGTTTACAGAAGTAACTGCTTTGATCTCAAGTCTAACCCACCCATGTTGTGATTTTGATCTTAGGTAGACGAGATCAATCAGGCGTTGGACTATACTGTAAGATGAGTCTGGATTGGAGGTGATATTGCACAAGCGTAAAGAAAAAAAAAATGCAAATAAAAACCCAAGAGGTTCAAGTATGTTACAAACTAATAAATTAACTTTATCCATCTGTTATATACAGGAGTGTGTTTTTCTCACAGCCTGTTTTCTATGGAGTGTGACACCTCTATGTTTCTTAAAAATGTTTTGGTATCTTAAGTCAACTGGTTTACTTTTTAGGTGCTGGCTTGGCTTCGTTCGTCAGTATAACTTGCTATTGGTGGGATAGGCGAAGTCAGAGGTGGTGGAATTTCTCAGTCAGCTTCTTTGAGGCAACACTCTACTCAAGCTCTGACTGCCACTGACTTACTGACTGTCGAACGGAGTGAGGATGTTTGTTTATATGGGTACCGACCAAAAACCGGTGTGGGGTTAGACGCGGTCTGGGGTTCCCGGTAAATCTCAATTTCCAACAAGAAATCTCTTTGTTGTCAGGCCAGGAAAATTGATTACTTCCCATTTTTGGAAAATTAATCATTTTCCATTTTGGGGGGATCTCCTTGTCTGTGAGGAGAGGTCGGAGGAGAGCTATCCTCCTAAACTCTTCCTCTCTCACATTGATACCTCGTACCAATCCCTTCAGTTAATAACTTCTCCATCCTTCTCATCAAATTACCTCCGTCTATCACCATTGCTACCACTCGACCAATGTCATCCCAGCTGTGCGCGTATGGCTAAGATGACCTCCTTAAAATTATAACCCAGAATTTTTGTTTACAAAATTCTTTTCTTTTTTTTCCATTGGCCAAAAATTTTTATGAATCCCACGTTGCCACTTAAAACCTCTCAGATCTTTTGGTCACTCAGAGTCTTCTTAACCAGCACCCTTTACCAATTCCATCAATCATCGTCAAAGTCTGCCATTTGGTCCCTTCATGAAGTTAGCTTTTACTGGAACCCTTGGCTTCTTGAGAAATTAAATTCCTTATCTCCCAAATCACGATTCTTCCATGCTATCTTTTCTCATGCCCAAAATTTTATAATTACCCTATTGTTACTCAACGTATCGGCGCCTGAAGGTGACACTTTGGTAAAGTAAATAACAACAATCCTCTCCACCCCGTATCGGGATAAATTTTTCTCATATCATAATTCCCACAAATACCATATGGCTTTGCCTTGCCGGCACTCAAGAGAAAAAAAAATGATATCTTGGAAAGATAATTAATATTGATTCTCTTTACCCCGTATCAGCAATCATCTCAGGCTGAAGTTTTTATGACCGCCATATGGTCTGCTCAATATCTCAATGCTTCACTTTTTCCAAATCTCATGTTTCTCTTGGCAAGGTATTTCTTTACAACAATATTAATCAATTTGTCAAAATCTCACATATGCCTTTTCTATGGGTCTACTGTCTTTTGTGAAAAATAACTTTTTTGGAAATAAAATCAAATCTTTTTAATATCAAACGGTATATCTTTCGGGATATCTTCTTTCCATTCACAGTATTTTTTGTTTTAATTTCTATGGTTAATTAGTTAGCCAATTACCATAGCTAAATAGTGTCACAAGTATACACCCAAAACAATTATACCAATATATGGAGGTAATGGTCTTTGTAAGAAGATAACCTCCTTTCCACCATAGTTCCACTCTTCATTAGCATCTGGTTTTGTATAAGTGGTTTTATGATTTCTTTTTATAAAAGTAAAATTTTATTTTCGTGTATTTGAAAAATAAAACTTAAACTGAAATTTTTATTGATGTAGTAGAATATTTATCTGTAATCAACACGGTTGTGTTTTATGAATGTTTTAGAAACATGAGAAAGAAAGATACTGTTTATAATATGATTTAAACAAGTATCCTCATCTCTAGGATGTGATATTTATCTGCAGAAATGATCAGCCGAAAATTGATAACAGCAAAAAGTTGTAGCTGTCAAGCTAGAGATACTATCACAGTGATGCCTTATCTCAGAACTTTACACAATTGTCTCTGCATGTTCAATGCACATCTCTTGCTGTTTTATTGCTCTCAGGTTTCATAAGTTTCATTCACTTTTAATTGTTTTACAGTTTGGAAGCTCTATCCTTTTATCATGTCAAGAAACAAATGACTGAAGACTGAGTGGTTAATCTTATTTCTTTTAACTAAGTGGCATAATGAGACAATTTGCTTACAATACACCAAGATCAGTCTCTCGTTTTCTGCAAAGGACATTAGAGACAGTTTGGATCATTATGTATTGTGACAGAGAAGAGAGTCGAGGAAACACACACACATATTTTTTTTTTTTATTGAAATTGGAGTGGATCTGAGTAGTGAAATTAGATCAGAGCATTTTTGTTTACTGATGGGAAATCTGATCTAGGGCAGGAGTTGTACCCATTTGGAATTGGGTCATTAGAAAGACAATGGGAATGGTCGAAATAATTTTTATCGGTTAAAATTATAAATAGAACTTAGTAAGCTATGAGGAACTTTGGAATTCACATGATTTTGGTTGAAAGTAGCCAGAACCTGTGATAATTGCGTGCGAAGTAGTAGGGCCAAGGGTTGATTATGACCAGCCAGGTTTATCTATATAAACGTGTAGTTATGCTGAAAAAAGTGGTAGTTTTTGGTTTGTCTGTCTTCTAGTGCAGTCGAGCTGGGTGGAGAGATGTCGGAGATTGAAAGTGAGCAGAGTTAAATTGAAGGCTCGAAGAAGTACGAAAGTTACGTCAGAGATTGGAACAAAACGCCTGCTAAAATGTGCTGTTGATATAAGAACAAAGAAGCGAATTAGTCCTCCAACATCTAAGACTACTACTGCTACTGTTATTACTACCACTGGGAACAGAAACGTCAAACAAGTCACTCCTCTCCTTTAACGAAATTACACGAAGTATTTTTTTTTGTTTTGTTGATCATAGTTCATATACGAGAGACTGGAGATAATTCTTGAAGAGAGAAGAGAGAATGTGGCCCGAGCAAGATGAATTATTCTCTCCATCTCCTTGCAGACAGAAGAGGCAGATGGAAGAGAAAGACAGTGGAGAGTTGATTTGGAGACTCAGGGGGGAGAGGAAGTGATGTCAGAGATTGGAACTAAGCATCCGCTAACATGTACTGTTGATATAAGTACTGCTGCTTCTGCTACCACAAAAATTACTACTACTGTTACTACTGCCAAGGCGGAATGCAACTATAAACTTTAAGCCGCGCACAGAAATCTTTCTCTCTCCATCGCAAGAGTCGTATATCGTTCTGAGAACATTTAACAATGGGTTAATCACAACCCACTCTCTCTCTGTCTAGAATCCAGTGTATGAGTTTTTACATCAATTACTTTTCTTTTTTGTAACTTCTTTCTTTTCTATACTATTCTTTTCTGCTATATAAAAGACATTAACAATTCAACCATTGAATAGTTGTTTGTCTGGCTTACTGCAGATATATTTTTTTTTTTTGGTGCATTCTAAATTTCTTAGCACAGACTCTCCAGCCGTGTCTACATCTTCAGTGGACTGTGAATGGATGAACATCACTTCTGCTTTCTGGGTCAAACCAATCACAATGTGGGCATGAAGCAGGTTTAAACCAGTGGACCGGTCGAATGATCTACAGATGCTCAGGGGACCTACAGCCACTCCCTTAAGTTCAGATAAGACCGAGTAGACACTTCAACCCAGAGAGTAAGACGTCGGAGGTTGAGGGGCTGGGGCGAAAGTGTTAGAGTATGTTGAAAGGTGGGGAATCTATGTATGTAACATACTTGCACCAACTGCTAATTAATACAACATTGCACTGTAAGTTAAAAATGACTTGAGATCATCATCCTTTCTTGTGTTATTCTGTGTGATTCACACTAGATGAAAAGATAATAAAAAGCTAAAGATAAGAAAATAAGTTGGGAACAACAATTAAGATCACTTATCTTAATGGTTCAAGAAGAAATTCTATTTATTATCCATTTTGGCAAAGATCATAGAGTTGTATCTTATATCATTTTATGGAAAAAACAGGTGATGCAACTATTAATTCTCATTAGAAAATTTCAAGGTGTTCAACTAGAAGAAGAAATTAACTTATAAAATGTTATTATAATATGCATAAAAAATGACGACTTTTTCATATTAGATGTGAGTCTCTTCAGAAATTAATACTTAATAGTAATTAATACTTATAAATGGCTAATAACAAATTTTAATTTCTGTTGTTATCAATATATTTTTTATGTTTTAAAAGATTTTCCTTTTAAAATTTGCCAGAGTTAAATAGCCAACAAATTTGTCAGTGATTATTAACAGCTATGGTCATCAACCTGTTGCTATAATCATAACTAATTGGAAGGAATATAATACTCGTGCGGGTGTTAGCAATGGATGACTATAAAATTAATTGGGATTAAGATATTTTATTTTATGTATTGTTATGTGTGTAATTTTAATTCTGTATTTATTATTTTATGCTACATTCTAAAAGCATTTGAATATCCATCTGCTGAGCTTCTTTCTCCTTTGCTCATTGCAAGAGTTAGAATGTTTAAAAATCCTGAAGAAAATCTTCAATTGTTAGTGACAACAAATTACAGAAATGATTTGTGATTTTTATTGAGATATCTGTTAATGATTAGGAATGTTAGTCAGTTATATGTTTTTACTTGTTTTTCAGTATATTTTTAAATTCACTTTCTCTACTGGATATCTATGAAGTTAAATTGTGCACCATGATATATAACTCACTCAACGTTTTTCTTATTATTTTTTCTCTGAGAGCAAGTGAATTTGTTTACACATTTTGCTACACTTCAATTATATTTTTTGTCTTTTATGACTGGTAGACTTTTATTAAAAACAAAACAAAATCACTCTTAAAAGTTTCTCCTAACCACTACCATTTACTTATATATAAATAAAAGTTATTTAGTATCAGTTCTCTTCAGTAGAATACTAGTTACTAGTAATTTACTTTAACATTGACGTATGACAACTTTACAAAGAATACACAGCATTTTGCTAAAGTTTACTTTTTTAGATGATGAGTAATGTTTAATTTTACTTGAACAGTAACTTGAACCACATCAATTCATTGGGTTAATCTTTAATCTTCTCATTACTTACTTATTCATCTGTCAAATGTTATGATGCATAAATTCATATGCAGATTATACTTCACCATTCTAGCAAGCTTGAGACCAGACAGGTGCTAGAGTAGTAGAATTTTCAAGCCAGTGAAGTTGAAGGTAGAAAATATAACAAAACAATATCTACATTGTACTGTATTATTTATACTGAAACAATTTACATAGCCATTGTTGTGTCCATAAATAAATAAAAATTAATATAGGTCCTTGCTGGATTAGATAATCATTATTTTTATATGTTTATATTAGATTTGTAACCTGTAGTCGATATTATCTTTAATGTATTAGACATTTGAAAATATTCATATTTCTCTCACTTAAACCGTCTTTGACACCCCTCTTTAAAACTTTTCTCTGTTAAATTTTATCCCCCCTTCATCTTTAGACCTTCCTGTTCTTCTCTTGTCTGTTACCCCTTTACGATTCCAATGGAATAACTTATGAGCATGGAATATTAGTGTTTAAGCTTTTTATTATATCCTTACTTTGTCCTGGACATTGAGTTCTACCTGGATTCTATCCTCTTGGAATTATTTTTTATACATATATATATATGTGTATGTATGTATGTATGTATATATATTTATATATTTTAGATATATGATTGCATATGTATGTATATATTTACCACTAATATTATCTATCTATCTATCTATCTATCTATATATATATATGTATATATATATATATGTGTATATATATATATATATATATATATGTTGGGGGGGGGGGTATAATTATTTACTCAAAGTTATAACTCCCCTACACCATCAACTGAGCTGAGGCTTACTGGACTTCTTTAAGACAAAAAAAGAAATTTTCTCAAAAATTTAGATTGGAATCTTCTTTAAACATTTATCATCTTTCATTAAGTAAGTGCCAAAAATTTTATTTTTAGTAAATTTTGTAAAACTAAGGTGTTTTACATCTTAAAAAGTTTTAATAAAAATTATATCAGTTAGTTTTAGAAGTTATATCATGTGAATTTTTTTATTAATTATACAAAAAATATAAAAGTTTCATAATAATCTCTTATCAAATATGTTTTTTTTTAGTTGCTTACTTCAATGATATCTGCTGGTTATGACTCTCAAATCTGGAATCAATTCAAAATAAAAGAAATTATAGAAGAAAAACAAAAGAAACTTGTATCTGTGGAAGCAGCCATTGGTTACATCAATGGCAGTTTTGGTGAACAATTTCATGGACAAGAATTATTAAATAGTCAGCAAAAAACAGATGCTATTATTAAGTAAGTCAGCTTAATATTTTTTATCATTGATTTTTTTGTTTTTTTTCAAAATCAATATACTAAATGAATTAATATTTGTTTACAGTCTACAGAGAATCTATCAATCATTAAATAGATTTTCTGTAAACTATCGACCTTTTTAGTGATGACAGTTTTACTTTAGATTTCATTAATGCAAATTTCCTGATATTTTGTTAGTTTATTAGCTTTAAAGTAATTTTTAATTGTATTAGTATTTTTTTTGTACTTAACTGAGTTTTGGTTTTAATAGGTCAGGAAATATTTTCTTTTTAATTTTCTTGTGTTTAAAACTCATGATGCCATTTCTATCAACTATAAATAGAAAAGATATTTCAGATTTGCTTAAATGAATAAAAATTAGTTTTACCACATTTATATTGTCATAATATTCCTAATTTGATATTGAATAAATGCAGTATTTTTAAGTTAATTACTACTATATCTCATAACATTTTTTCAAATTAAATTTTAATTATTTGAAAGGTACCAAATTTTGAGATTCATTTTGATCTATAATTGACCATGAAATTTTAGGTCCATTTTCACTTTTTATTTTTAGGAGAAATATTAGGTTTTATGCTTTCCAAAATGTTGAGAAAACATTTTGGAAACAACAAAAAGTATGAAATTTTATACTATTTAATGATTTAAGTTCTTTAAAACTTTTATTATTTTCCTTAGTGAAATGTATTCAAATAAAATGTTTTCAAGGTTTATCTAAAATTGTTTAAAATTAACAAAATACTAGAATTTTCATATTTTCAGAAAAGCTGAAATATTTTTAGGCATGTGTTAACCTTTTTGCACATATCTATTGTCCTAAAATAAACAAAAAAAACTAATATTAAGTTATTCAAAGGTTTTAGCATACTCTTTGACAGTTTTTTAATTGAACATTATCTTTTTATGGCCTTTATACTAAAATGCATAAAACAATAGTTTTTAAGGTATTTTTAGACTTTAGTTCAAAAGCTGATTTTAACTGATAATAAAATTTTAAAAAATACTTATTTTTAATTTATTGTGAAAGTGTTCTTAATTGGTTTACTTTTTAAATAAAAATTAGAGTTAATTGTAAATTACTTTGGATTAGAATGCTAATATGTTTTTTGTTTTTTTTATTGGTATCACCCCAAACAAGGCAGTAAAGCCACTAAAATACAAGGCATTATAGAGTGTTGAAGAATTAGGAACAGAAACATTAATAATGAGCAGAAAGAGAAAAGAGTAATCAGGAGGACAGTAGATAGCAATTGACCGAGCCTCCAGATCAGAACCAATAATATTGCTGATTCTTCTTTGGATACTATTTACATTATTTGAACTATTGTCCTCATCTTTGTTGCCATATTTTTTACATTGTATGCTCCGGCCTTCTTCAAGTGGTTGCAATGTTGAACTAAACCCTTTATTTTGCTCACTGGGGTAGACTGTTCTCGTTCCACGTGCCATGTTTAATGGATGTCAGTTGTCAGTTATCTCCTGTTAATTCCCCTCTCCAAGTTCTCCATTGCCTTAACTGGGTATTGACTAACTAACGCCTTTATCCACTGTGCCATGTGACCTCGAGGACATCTGTGCATCTTATCAAGGAACTCAAGGTAAATAGCAGGAGCACCAGACCATATGTGCTCCATATAGATTCTGGAGAGAAAAATTGTCTTGCACGACACAGTGAACTGACTTTCTTTACAGCTGACCTAGCAATAGCTTCAATATAGTCTTTCTACTTCATATCAGCTGAGAACATTAGCCCGAGAAGGCACAACAAATCATTTTCCTGGAGGTTAGCAACAGCAGGCTGATTGAAGGCAGAGAGGGGTCTCTCAGATGATTAATGGAAAGAAGTTTAGTTTTGGAGGCGTTAAAATTGACAAGCCATCAGTTAAAGAGAGTATGGAGTTCCTTTTGAACATCAACTGCCATTTTGACCTTGTCTGATTGATCAGCCTTATTATTGAGGCAGGGTATCAATGTAGATGCCAAATTGGGAGCTGATGTCATTGGGAAGTTCATTAATGAAAACAGCATAGGACCAAGGATGGAGCCTTGGGAGACACTCGTGTTAGTACGAAAGGATCTAGACAAGTGGCCATTCAGGATAACTTTCATTTAACGATTTTATAGGAAAGACTGTATCAGCTCAAACATGTGTCCAGAGACACCGTAACTTTTCAGCTTGTGGAGAAGACCTGTATGGCAGAACCTGTCAAAGGCTTTTGAGATGTCCAATGCTATAACCTGGGCTTCATTGTTTTTGTCTACAGCATGATAGACTCTTTCTACAATTATCATCAGTACATCAGCATTTGACCTGGAGAAACAAAAGCCATATTGCTTGTCTGAGAAAAAGTCCTGCAATGAGAGATACTTGACCAGTTCAGCATTGATTAGGGCCTCTAGGAGTTTCCCAAAAAGAGGTAGAAGGCTAATAGGCTGATAGTTGGAAGGGTTGGATGGTTCACCAGAGTTCTTAAAAGCTGGAACAACAGATGATGACTTCCAGCAGGCAGGAAAGCAGAAGGCAGCGAGACATTTATTATAAAGTTTAGAGAGAACAGGAACTAGTTCAGGAGAACACTTCTTAATGACTATTACAGGGATATCATCAAGTCTACATGCTTTGTGGGGATCAAGGTTAGGGATGATAGCAGAAACCATGGATGGGGTTATATGCATATCACTCAAGAGAGAATCAGTTCTAATTCAGAAGTTAGGCAGGGATACTCCAGATGAGTCAAGAGTAGAGTTAGAGGAGAATTTACGGACAAAGCATTTAGCTTTATCAGCAGATGATAATAAAACCTCAAATTGATTGAAGAGTCAGTGGGGATAGAAACCTTGCACTTATTTAATACCTTATTACAGAGCCACCAGTGATCACAAGAGCCAAAGTTGTTAGAGACTATGTAGTGCCTCATTCTATTGGCAAACAGAGACTTAGCTCCTTCATGGTCTCACTTACATTTATTATGAGCAGTAATGAGTAGGCACTTGTTATGACAAGGGCTGTCACATTGGTATAACCAAAAATAGTGGTACCTGTGTGCTATAGCAGCCGATCATGCTGGTGTGAACCATGGAGAGAATTAAAGTTTCATTTGGTATTACCAAGAAGAGATGATAGCATTCATGTTGGTTTTGATACAAGAAGAAATCTCAGTGGTACAATTTTCAATTGGGTGGTTGAAGATGTCAGTCCATGGGGTGTCACAAAAAAACTCAGAGTGAATCCCAATCAACATGCTGGTAACAGAAAGAGGTCTTATGGATAGGGGGTTCCTGTTTAATAGATGATTGGAACAAAATATTAATAGCTAGCACAGAGTGGTCTGAGTTACCAAGAGAGCAGTATTGCAAAGCTCAGCAAGAGCGAGGAGGGAAGGTAAGAAATAAATCCAGTAGAGAAGCCTGTTGCTCGGTTTTGTTAGGGAAATGTTGTAGTAAAGAAAAGACTGTCAACTTATAGTAGCAACAAACGTCTGCAATATGATTTCTTCTGTTTCTCAATAGCAACACTTGTAGCCAAATCACAGTTTAAACGATAGTCCGTCGTAACAGTCCAACAAGCAACATAGAAACGACAAAATGGGGTCACACGTCCAACCTTCACTTCTAACCAGCAAAAATGTGTGTTCGGTTCACCAGCTCAGAAAATCTTCTGCCTTTATAAGCGAAAAACAACGGCTTTGGTTCATCGAGAGATCTTTCTGATTGGTCACGCCATTCAGGGGAGGGGAGAACATTAGCATAGATTCTAGTCGTTGAAGTAGATTTTTGCTAACTACTTTTTCATAATTTTTCTTCGGCAGATTGCACACAAAACACAAACGTTTTTTCGGGATAACTGATTATCTCTTTCACTACAGGAAATGAGTAGGGAAGTCTACGATTTGAGTTAGGGATTGAGCAATGGAAAAATTTAATGTCTGAATGCCGTCAACATCAGTGCCTTTAGAATATTTCAGCCACATATCATCGTGAGCATTAAAGTCACCGAAAACATAGATGTTTGCAGATGGATGGAGAGAAAGTGCCTTTTCTATACTGTCAGCTATTATGTCTAATATACTGCAGTCCTGGGAAGAGGAGGGGAGCGATAAAGGAAAAAAGAGATAACTGACAGAGTTTAGTAGCGAAAGAGTAGTCAGTGGCCTCAAGAGACAATTCCCTGGCCATCAGAAGTAATTGTTTTGTCTAAATTTCTTAGATGACATATTTTCAATTGACTATAACTTTGAAAATAATCACAAACATATCCAAATTTATTCAAACATTCAAATCTCTACTATACATGAGGTATTTCCATTTTTAATTTTGACTAACATATTATTTTTTACTTTTTATTGAAATGCTAAGATGAAAGATAAACAAAATTGATATTAAAAACACTAATTTAAAAATTAATTCCTTACATCAATGAAAGCTAGTAAAATTCTTGTTTAGTCATTTTATTGCACTTAAAAAATGGAATGGTTGAAAACAGTTTTTAAGTCTTTTACAAGTCTTTTGATTATGTGTGAAATAGAATTTATTTTTTAATTATTTGAAGTCAGAACTCAAGTGTTCTAAACTTTGGTAACATGTGACTGAATCCTGAAGCATAATTGAAAATTTCTTCTTTATTGTATTCCTGTTGATTCATTATCATGTAAAATTTGAAAATTCTGTTGTTTTGCATAAAAATAAAATGTGCAGCTGTATGAGGTCTGATTAAAAAGTAAGTGGACTGTTGCTATGGTAAAGGAGATAAGTACGCAGAGTGAAGCTGCTTGGTACAGATTGACCTTGAATTCTATTGTGCATACATACTAAGTTATAATGTTCTTACTCACTTTCATTGTTTATAGCAGTGCTTGGAAGGAAAGTGTGTAGAGTGTGGTCATCTGACCACACCACAGATGTTCCTCAGAGACTATAGCTTGTGCAGTAGTTTTTGGCAAAGCACAACATTCCCCATGTCTAGCAACCACCATATTCCCCAGAACTCACCTCTTGTGACTTCCTCTTTCCAAAAATCAAATCCCACGTTTCAAGATGTTGAGGAAATCCAAAAGAATGTGACATGGCAGCTGCTCGATATCCCCAAAAAAGGAGTCCCAGCATGCTTCCATCAATGGAAACAATACTGGATAAAATGTATGGCTCTAGAAGGGGGCTATTTGAAAGAAATTAAATGCAGAATTGATATGTGTTGTAGTTTACTTTTTATCACACAAGTACTGATACTTTTTGATCAGACCTTGTATTTTTATCAACTCTTTCATTTTTCACTACAAAAATCATATGTAAAAAAATAAACATTTGCACAATATAGTTTATTCTTTACATTTTTTTTACAATAGTCACATCTTTAAACTGTAATCATAAGTCTATATTTTCAATTAACTTTAAGTTAGTATTATTTACTCCTGTGATAATCCTAATTTGTTATAAGCCATGACTAAACTGTTTTTATACTTATATATGTGAGATATATTAAATGTTCTCAAATGTCCTACACTTCCTAATTGATCAACTTCTGCAGGCTTTAGTAATCATCTATTCAATAGTTACTAAGATATTTAAATTTTTTTTTTTTTTTAAATCAAAATATTCAAGAATTATTTTAATTTACAACTTTAAAAAATGTCATAATAGCACATCTTGAACTTCTTAGTATAAACCTTAAACATTCTTAAACCACTTACATATTTAAATTATTGTTCTCAATATTGATAGTGGCTTGTTTAATCTTATACATCTTTAAAATCAATCCTTCACTTTGCATTTATAAGTTTTATTAAGCTATTTTAAAAAAATATATGGCTTTATTTGTTATTACATTTTTGTTAGTATTATGATGTAAGTTAAAATACTTTTTATATTATAAATATTTAATACTATATATTATATTATTTAATACTATTATATATTAACATTTAATATTTTAAATAATTATATCAATAGACCGAATATTGATGAGAAAATATAATGTTATTCTAAACAATGAAAAAAAAAAAAACAAATAGAAATACTTTAAAAAAATATTAATGGTGCCTCAATACTAAAAGCCAGAGTTCCACATTTTAGTAAAGTGTTTCAGATTTAAACTTGAAGGTATTGTTGAAACAATTGTTTGAACTTAGAATTTTGCTGATATTTAATATTTTGTTTTTGCTTAGGGATTTCTTTGATGCTTTGCAAAAGGCAGCTGAAGAAGAGAAAAAGAAACAAGAAGTTGCAATTGAAGCCAAAGTTGATGAATCTGGACCATCAGATGTCAGTGGGATGGAGCCAGACCGTAGCTCAACATCAAAAAAAGGTCCTAGCAAGAAATCAGCCAAGTGAGACATACAAGTAATTAGCAGTTGTGGGTGTTGGTGTGCATGCTGTATTCAAAAGTGGCTTCCTTTAAAAGATGTTTATAATTTCTTGCAAATGTTAACATGTTTCAAACAAGACACTGGGTAAATACCTTTGTGAGTATGCTATAATTTAGTCAAGGCAATTGTGATAAATTGTTTTTTGTTTTAATCATTTCATCCCAAGCAAAGTGATAATGCCACTAAGATGCAAAGGGTTACTGGGAGTGAAAGAGAATGAGATGTTAGTGAGAATTATTGAAGACAAAGGACAATAAAAGAACAGGATTCAAGACAGCAGATGACACTTGATGTTGCATTTAAATTTTTGAAGAACATAGGTGACAGGGAAGTAAGAAACCGAAGAGAGTTATACACATTTCTTCTGAGAGATTCCTTCAGATTTCAGCTCACAAAATGAAATTGTATTCTATAATTAACATTTTAATGTTTACAAATTTATCCTGAGAATTAAAATAAGCCATTCTAAAAATCAAAAAAAAATATTTTACTGCTTTCAATTTAAGGTACATATAATTTAGCACTGCATTTTTACTTACTTCCTCTACATTCTCTAAATCATTGCTAAGATAATGACTGAATGTTGGAGTATTACACTAAAGACTATAATAATTGGAGCTAAAGGATTGTGAGATTCATCTTAAGTGGTGTCTATTCAAAATATATGTTGCTCTGTACACTGATATGTCAAAAGTTATGGTATAAGTGCCTGGTATCATGTAGGAATCACTCTCACCTTGCAAAGTATAGCAATTCCATGTGACAACAATTCCATAAGTGGTTGGAAGACTTTTGGTGAAATATTGAGTCATCACAGTAGTGTTCATATCTCCCTGATATTTGTAGATATAGGATATTGTGTGTTCTGATAATTGTTCAAATGGGTTCATGGCCACACCATTTGTCAGAAGTTTCCTTGTTCATTGATGGGTGATAATGCCTTCTCTCAGATATTCCCAGTATACATGTAACTCCATAGATTAAGGGATGTCAAATGTCTCATCCATCTGGAATCTACTGCTATGCCCTATTCAAACTCTGATAAGCATTTACACTGACTCACCAAATGTCAATACACAATTTGATATAGGTTTGAACATTTCCATAACAACAAGGTATGGTGGTGCCACCAAACATTACTTTTACATACAGCTATCCCATGATTTTTGGTATGTCAGTGTCATAGAAAAGGTATGGCCTTATACAATATTTGTGCAAATAGCATGAATACTTGTAAATATTATCAAAAATCAAATTTTGTCTAAATTTAAAAATATACAGGGTTCTGTTTTTATATTTCTTTTGTTCATCTATTATGTTTATGAATTACCATTTTCCATTTACAATAAAATAGAAAATTTCTAGTTTAAATTTATAACAATCTCATGGTATTTCTGACAACTCTAACTGACAAATAAAGACATGAAAAATAACATCATAGTTAGGTTTTGACAATTGTTGAGAATTAAATGTTAACTTTTGGTTACAAGTGATCACCACCCCCTCTTGGAAATATACATACTATATAAATGTTGCTTATATTTGTTAATAGTGGTGATTTCATTTCAATTTTATTCAACCAATTGCATCTGACATAAAATAAATATTGGCGTATCACTTGGAAGACATTACAACCCTTAAAAAACCCAACTAAAGAGGAATATAATTAATGAAAAACAATGCTGAATATATTTATTAAAAAAGCAAGAAAATGTTTAACTAGTAACATTATTCTTCTCCTGAGGGACAAACATATTTCTCATAGTGGAAGAAACATAGACTTTTGATAATACCTTCAGACAACTGAATAATAAATAGTAAATTAAATAGTAAACTGAAAAAATGTCTGTCATTGATCTGATGCAACATTGGGGACTCTAAAGAAGAATTGCAGATAGACAACAAAAATCTAGAGATAACATGAATTGGAACACAACCAAAAAAAACAGGAAAATAATGCTTACTATTTACTTTATGATACTTAAAGAAGTTTAACTCTTGGTAATACTATTTAATATATCAATTTTAAAGTATTTCATTGCTTTTTTAATTATTAGAAATAATGTTTTTCAGCTGTATAAAGAAGTTAATCTTAAACTAGGTAGAAATCTACCACTAGTATCATTATTTTTATTTTTCTGACTATAAGCAGTATTGAATTTTTCATTCACTGACAGTCGTAGATATCAATAAAATTAATTCTTTAACAATGAAAACATATTTTCTCAAACCACACAAATTTCATAAAAAATGAAATTAAACATTTACTCAAAGAGAATATTATTAGTATGAATTCAGCTCCATGGAAAACTTAATGTTTTGTTACTAACACTGAATGTAAGCCCAGATTATTAATAGACTATTCCCAATTTATAAACAAATATGCATAACTTAACAGCTCTGCCTTTAATAAACAAAATATCTCTTAAATGTCATACAGAATACTATTTTCTCTATAAGAGATTTATGTGTAACACTTATCATCAGGTGCCTCTTTTCCTCTCAGAATTTAATGGCCTTTGAAGCTTTAGGTAAACTTTACAAGTTTATTAGGCCTCTCTTTAGATGCATTAATGTCCATTTTTGCTGGAGAATGATGCAACTGAAATAGCATTAGGCAGCATTCTCTCTCAGAATAGATGCTCATTAGCTTTACATGCAAGATAAGTGTGTGAAGTTGAAAGAAGACAGTGATTGAGAAGCAGCCACCATTATAGAGTATATTATCACATGGTAAAGCCTATTAGCTGCAGCATTAACCTTTGCAATCCTTATAGAGCAGCACTCTGTTTCATTTTTGTTCTTAGTGTAGTCTAAACTGAAGATTAAAAGGGCAAAGCTGGTTTGTTGGCAGATTTTTCCTGCATTTCCTATTGACTCAGAAAGGACAACAAAATACTATCTTATCTTGCTATAGCTCATTAAGGAGTGTCAATTACTTGAAGAAACTTCATAATTGCCTTTGTCATCCAGATGTGACTAGACCTGTACACTATTATCAGTCATTCAATATATCTGTTTCATTAACAGAAATACAAGACATAGTCAACAGTTGTGTTATCAGCCCTAGATTAGAGTATCTATAAACACCATTGGACTGCTGTCCTCATCTCTCCATCTTTATATACCATATCCTATTAGGACGTGGGCAGTCATGGCTCTTCACAGTTTCTTTCCTTTTGTTGCTTTCATTAATACTTGCTCCTTTATGAACCCTCTTTGTTTAGTAGTACTTGATTTTCTATCATTTTGATCTGGCTTTTCAAGTATGTTATTGACTGCTTTCAATGCTTCTCTTATGTTCATTGCAAACTCTGTGTGTTAGTTTCAATACTTTCCTTTCTTGTTGTATGTCCCAGTTAAAACATATACACCTTATGAACATAAGTTAGTAAATATTGTTCTTCCATTCATTTGATCAAACGTTTAAGTATGTTACCCACGGCATTCCAATGCTTCTCTTTAATGCATCTTATGAGTGTTAAAGTTTCCAAGCCGTCCTTTCTCATTATGTGTCCTAAAAATTTCAGCTGTCATTTTATGATTGTTAGCAACACTTTCTTTTTACTTAATCTGAAAATATACTAATTTTTGTGGATGAGTATAGTTGCTTTTCATTTGTGTTTCCCTGTAGTGACATCTCAACAGCCACTATAATCAAGCATCTAAAATTTCTCTTGTGTTCTGGAGTTCATTACATTCTGAAAGAGGAATCAAATTTGAAAGTGATGACTCCATAAATTCCTCTGGCTTAACAATGTAATAAAAACACAAATTACATGTTCACCATATACCAATGGGCAATTTGAGAGATCTAGCCAAACTCTCGTGAAAACCATAAAGTTGGCCATAAGAACAGCTGAACTAAGAGGAATGGGAGAAAAAGTACTATCACGAGGACTCTCTTACATACTGTCACTAATGAAACTCCTTTTGAGAGATTTTTAAAATTCAACCAATCTTCTTCTGAATATTGCTGAATTTATACCAGAATATTTACCATCGAGATTTAGTTGTCATATAGCACCAAAACTCAAACATATGATAGAAAAAATTATTTAAAAATTAATTGGTGTAATCACACTTTCCAACAGTTGAATACCCTTGCAGGAAAATTTATGCAGGGTCCACAAGACATCTTTCAAAGTACACATACCCCTGTGTTACCTGTCTTTACCAAGAATAAAACAGGCAAAGCAACTGTAACGTCTAGCAGCAGCGATAATACAGATCAAATAACCCTTTTTCACTCAGGAGAAGAATATACCAATAGATAAACTACTGGGGTTTCAACAACAAATATCCACTAGATCTGAAGATTTTGTTGAGGTCTCCAGTAGCATACAAAGTGCAGCTTAAAAACAAAATAACACTATTGAGAATTGTATCTCAATAACTCCTGGTTATCAGTGAGCTCCCCTTAATGGATGTCACATATGTAAATACTATATAAAGGCTTCATGCTCCAACAAGTAGGGGACCATCTGCTTGTATATATTGTACAGAGTGAATATATATATATATACAGTTCAGTTGAATAAAAACTTTATTGCTTTTTATTAATTGTGGTCATTTTATGACATAATCATTATATTCAAACCAATATCAAAGACATATTTGAATATCAGTATGAGTATATATTTTCATTTCCTTTGTAGAAAAACCAATAAGATAACTGCTGGAGTTAGGATTTTGAATGCTGATTTTCAAGGTAGTCAAGCTTTCTCCTTCTTAAATGATTGGTGCAATACAATCATTTTATGTTGCATTACATTCTATTTAGCCTTATGCCAAACTAAGTGAGGCTCAGTAAATACCAAGACAACTGCAGGATTTAGGTTGTATTAACATGTTAATGATAGGTACTGTTATTTAATTTTATTATTAAATAAGGCTAAATCTTTTTGTTTCTATTTCTATTTGATTTATTAATGTTTTCTGTCTGAATTTCTGGGATGAGGAGTTATCATTATTTATACTATTTATATTTGGACTATTGTCCTCATCTTTGTTATTGTTATCACATTTTGGCTATTGTGCTCACTGTCCTTTATCAGGTGTATATTAATCTGGATAACTTAGGAAGGAATTCTGAACTGAATCCTTTATTTAATTTATTATGGTAGACTGTTATTGTCCCACTACCTTTGTCTAGAGATATCTAGTTTTTTGTTTTTTTTAGTACTGCTCAGTTATTGCCCACCATTTCCACTGAGTTCAAGTAAACACTGCCCAGCCCAGGGATTGAACTCATGATTACTATGTCACCAAATTCATGAAACAACACTTTAATGTCTAGTGGTCAAGCTAACCACATCACAATGGGTAATGCAATAATTTAATTAGTCAGTTGTGTGTTTGGTCCTCATAAGAAATTCACAAAATTTAATAGCATTAGGTCAAATTTATTAGGAAAAAGGAAAACAAGTAAAGGTAGCATGTGAGTTCCAGTTTTGTATTAGGACTGTTCCAGATTTACTTTTTTCCACAACATTCTTGAACCATTTAGTCTCTTCAATTTAATATATGTAAAAAAATACTAAGTAACAAATGACAAGAGTCATATTCAGAGAATGCAGACATGTACTATACAGTTGATATAAATTATTATTATTTTTTAAAAATATTATATGATTAAATGGTACTAGAAATTATTAAGAAAATACTTTATTTAATGGCTATTTTAGTACTTTCTGATTTTCAAAAATAGAATTATTTTTTGCACAAAATCTCTGTAAATATTTTAACAATTAACTTAAATGGATCAAATGTAAAGAAAAAATATTTTATTTCTCCAGGGCAACAAAGACTAAAGTGGATATCACATTGCCTCCTAATGACCCACCATATGAATGGGTGGTGGGAAGTCCAGCAGGTAGTGTCCTGAGTCAGGCTATGTGTATGGCTGAAGCTACAGTTAGAGATATTTTCCTGTTTGAGCAAATTGCCAGTCTTGCTACTGGGAACAACCAGGTAAACTTTTCACATTTATTTTCTTTTCTGTTTTCATTTTGCAAAAAGAAAATTGTTCAAATTTAATTTTGTTATACACTGACATGCCAAAAGTTATAGGACAAATACCTAGTATTGTGTAGATGATCTTTAACCTGGCAAAGTGCAGTGAATTGATGTGGTATTAAGTGCTTGGAAGACCTTTGGAGAGATATTATGCTATGACATCTTGTTAGCTGTTCAAAACCTTGGAAATAGATTCACTATATGTTGTATTAAAAGACGACCGACATTCGCTATACTAAATTGTTCAACATAGACTCTTCCATTCACTATGAAAGGAATGTCAGCTCATACAAAAGGAGTCACAAATTATATTGCAAGGTAGTCCTAAAGTTTCCACATGCACTGCTGCACTAATTACGGTATTTGCTATTATTGTATTTTATTAATCCATGTGATTAAACAGTTTCTTCACTAATCCTTTGTTCCAGTGTTTTCTTTGGAACCTTATTAACCAGAATTATGAGCTTTTACAAGCATTATAACACCATGCAACAACATTTCAGCCCATTTTGAAAAGCTATCTACTCTTATTAAGTAATAGAATCTATTTATTGGTCTGCATAGTTTAAAATAAACACTAGACCAGTGGTTCCCTAACATTTTTTTCTCTGGGCTGCATTTTTGGAAAAAGAATTTACTCACGCCTCACCAAAGGGAAGTCCTGGTGAAAATGTGCAAGCAACTCTACAGCAAAGGTTCAGAGAGAGGGTTAAAAGTAGATAACAGTGGATTCGAAGTCAGAACATTATCATTGATAGCCCTCTATTCCAATTTGCAGACACCTAGTTGCTATATTCTTAATACATGATGCAAAAATATCACAGTGATAAAAATGGTCAATAAGTATTTATAATTATTAATACTGGGACTCACGCATGCAATTACAAGTAATCCATAATAATATTTTAAATTTTCAAATCATATTTATTTATGGCTTACAAATTTTTGAAACTGTTTCTAAATCTTTGATTGCCTTTCAGTCATTTCACCTCACCTGCTATCCTCTTCTGCTACACCATTTGGGAACCACTGCTCTAGACTATGATTTATTTGCTGAAGGCCACAGTTGAATTTAGCAATTTTTCACAGTTATTGCATGATTTGACTAAGTTTTCAATATCATTGTCTATTCTTGGCCAATACACCTAACTTCTCATTAGAAAAATTCATTCTCAATATTCCAGGATGACAAAAAAAAAATGTTTTAATATTTGAGTTTAAAGGGTTAGTGGAATTATTATACTTTCTGCATATATTAAACAATTATCACAGATGGAAAATTAATTTTTATTTCCACAAAATTGCAATGTTTTATTTTTTTGCATCTAAACATCCAATTTTTAAATATTTCATTATCTTTTTAAATAGTTTAATCATTTTTTTAGATTTTAATTTTATTTTATCCATTGTCACTGGTAGTTTTATGTTGTGTTGCATAACATATTTCTATTTCTGATTTTATTTAACAAAGCCATTATTGCATCTTTGAGGGGTTCTTTGTGTTTTAGAATTTATCTAGCAAATTATCTAATAATATCATAGCCCACTATTGTAATCTACTAGCTGCTTCAATTGAAATTCACTTTTTTGAACCAAATATTGCAAGAAGTGCTTTATGATCAGTTTGCATAAATCTACAATGCCACATTTTGTGAATATTTACTGCCAAAATTAATGCTTCCTTTTCTATTTGACTATAATTTATAAGTAATATTCTTGAAGCATGTGCTACAGCTTTCATTTTTTCATTCTTTAATTTGTGAAAAATCACTGCCTTAATACCATGTTCATTAGCATTCAGAGGTTACTGGTATTTCTAAATTAGGATCAAAATTGTAGGAATGTTTGTGGGAGCTGTCATATTTTTTTAATGTCTTTTAATCTATCTAGGTCTGGTTTGTGCTCATTTTGGATGGCAATTTGACCTAAATATTTTAGGCTAGATATAAATAGCTTTCATTTTTTTCACTAACACCAAAATTCAATTCTCTTATATATTCAAACACTTGGTCTAAATCTTTAAAATTTTCTACCACTGTTTCACTTTTTCTTACAATGTTGTCCAAATATACAATTGTAAAAATTGAGTCCAGCCAGCATAGTGTTCATAATTTAAGCTTGTTTTTATACTGATTTTATATTCTGTTCTGTTTCTTTTCTGGTTTTATCTGTATTTTGTCTGATACATATTTCTTTCAATCATCCACTTACCATAATCAAGCAATTCCCACAATCCATCACTTGCAGATTCTGATACATCATCTAATGAAAAGTTTTTGAATGAAGCCTAAAATAATTATGAAATAGCACAAAAAACAGTGTATTTTTTGTAAAACTAACATTTACATCAAATAGATCAAAAATTGCAACAGATAAAGAAGTATTACATGGTCCAATCCTCTATACAATAAAAATTTAAAAAGGAATATATGTAAAATATTCATCAAACTCATCAAAAATATTACACAGAAATACTAAAAAAGTAAAATTAGCTATTGCTGCACTGAAAAGTTCAGCTATCTGCTAAATGGTAACTGTCTGCAGGCCAATATATCATACTACGGTCAATTCTAAAGGAAACTAAGAAAAAATATACAGAAGGTCCATGAAAACAGAGACAGAAAATATGCAAATAACACAACACCCTGAAAAAACATTGAACCTCAAGAATGCAATTCAACTCAAGCCAAAAATAACATGAAAAGTAAGAAAAAGAGCCTCATCTTACAGCAAATAAATAAACTGTTTAATGTTCATGTTTTGTCCTGTCTTTGTTCAAGTACTTTTAAATGTCTCAGTTATTATCAAGAGCTAAATGTTGTCACTATGGCAGACACAATTTTATTGGTTACATCCTGGAATTATTTTTAAAACCTAGAATCTTCAAAAGGACATCTAACTTGACTATTACCTATAAGTTGAGATGTCAGAAATCTCCTTTAAGATGCACAAAGCTGTTATTATACAAAATAAACAATCTGCATTAAATAAAATATATTTCTCTACAGGCGACATTATTATTAAATTTTTAATATGCATCTAAAATAATAATAATGCATATAAATATTTGATATTATTTTCCAGTGTAGTTGAGCTCATTTTACACATGATGTCACGTATATGCATATATCTGAATGAATTTGAATTTTGCATTCCCGAAAATACCAGCATGTAGTCAACTAAATCTTGTCTACCATACCAACAACACCAAGTTCTTGATAATTACTGAGATGGTTGAACAAAACATTTGAGCAGTTTATTCATAAATTAAACAGCCTTAACTTTGTTGCTTGAATTAACAAAACTTGTGTCAAATAAATTCTTACTGCATATATATATATATATATATATATATATATATATATATATATATATATATATATATATATATATAGCCAGAGCAAGATCTCAATCAAACAATGTAGCTGTCTCTCTTTGAAGAAGAAAAAGATTGTGGCATTACAACAATATTTTCATATATTTTGTTAATATTTACTTTTTAATTTTGAAGTAATTAGCATAAAATCAAATCAGTTAAGCATTGAGGTGAGGGCACAAATTGAAATTTTATTCAAAGACAAATAGCCAAGAAGTTGAAGATTTCTAGACATTGGATGCATTATTTGTTACAAAGGCCCAAATGTTGACAACTGCTACTTGATGATAGACACTTAATTATTGAGAGCAAAAGAAATAGAAGCAAAATTGCTCCAGAGTTGAAGGCTAAACTTAATTCCACTCAACAGCAACCAATGTCACTCTCAACTATAAATAATTGATTTAGATCAGCCATCAAGAAACCCCTGTTACAGTTGGTGAACAAACAAAAAAAACTGTTATGGGCAAAAAACACAAGAACTGGACATTAAAAGAGTGGCAAAATGTGTTGTGGACAGACAAGTCCAAATCTGAACATTTTGGTAGTAAGAGGAGAGTGTAGGTGAGAATAAAGCCAAGAAAAAGACTGAATGACAGTCCAACAGTTGTAGTGGTGGGTCTGTTATGATGTGTGAGTTTTTTGGGGGAGAGAGGAATGGAGATTTGATTCAGGTCAAGGGAATCATGAAAAAAGAACAATCTCATTTTATCTTGCAAAGGCATGCTATACCATATGATTTATGCATAATTGGGGAAAAAATCACCTTTCAACAAGACAATGATTGAAAACACTCTTCTATATTAAGTCAAAATTACCTTGAGTCAAAACAAAAAAAAGAACAAAATTTTGGAAATTATGACATTGCCATCTCAATCTGAGCTCTCTCCCATTGAAATTAGTATGGGATGAATTGGATAGGAGATTTCGAAGAGAATACCCAAAGAGTGAGAGTGAGCTTTTCAGTGTTTGAAGAATGCTTGGGAAAGTCTGCAATCTTTATTTTTCAAAAACTGTTGGAAAGAATGTCAAGAATTTGTAAAGCAGTAATTAAAGCAGGTGGTAGTTTTATTGATGAAAACAAAATATGATGCTGTTGTATGATAATTTTTTATAGTTAAGTGATTATCTTTGTCAAAATAAAAGCAAATACACTGTAGTTACTGAAATTTTATCATTTACTTGAAAAAATACAAAATTACCTCATTTTAAGGTGGTTTTGAAAGAAATGCCGGGTGACTCCAAACTTTTAGCCTGTAGAGTGTGTGTGTATGTACACACACACACACAAATATATGTATGTATAATGTGTGTGTTTTGAGGATTGGGTGATTCTAAACTATACTATTTGTTGCTGTGAAAATAGACCAATCTGTTTGGTGCACTAATAAACAATTTCTATCAACAGTAAGTGACTGGAGATAAGAGGTTTCCTTTTTTTCACAGATTATATTTGGGACATTTGGGATTACAGTTGGTGTGGATATAAGACTGCATCAGCAGAAATGTTGTGTTAACAGTAAATATACAAACATGAGTACTCAGTGCCCAAACTATATTGAATATAGTTCTTTTTATTAAATATTGAAATGAATTATATTGCATTTAGAAGGAAAGTGTCTTTATTGAAAAGTTCCTGGCAAATATAAATAATAAAAAAATTTAATTGTTTTATGTATACATATGATTCTTGTCAAAATTAAAGGTTAAGACAAGTCAAATTGTAAAGCAAATCTTCTTCATAATGCTTTTTATCATGAAAAATATTACTTAAATATTATATTCACTTTTATTGAAGTAAACAAAGATATAATATTTAAATATACCATAGTTTCCATCATAAGCAAGCCTTGTTTATAATTGTTTTATTATTGTAGCTCTTTAAAAAAAAATTAATGTTGTTTTTGTAAATATGTATTTGTAAAGACAATATTAACTTTTTGCATAGTTATAATGTAAAGTTTTAAAAATATTTCTATTTGTTATACTTCTACTATTTCAAACATTCTTAAAGTCTTTTCCTATCTATCCTAAAGTGTTGTTTACCTTAATATTTTCCATCTAGGTATTTACTTATTCCAATTATAATTTTCAGTTTTTCTCTTATAGTGATTTTTTTTGTTGTTCAAATATTTTACACTTTGTATATTGCTTATGAAATGTGGCATATCTGAATTTGAGACAGAGAAAAAGACATCCCCTTTAATGGCAATCATTTTACAACCTATTGAATCTATTCCCAGTATAGTCAGCTCAGACCGAAAATGGAGTCTTACTGTCATATATGGGTTGATACTGCCCAGTCTTCACTTTTCAGTCTTGACAGAGTTCAAAAGTGATTATGCAGCCTTGTGGGTGCTGAATTATTTTCCACTTTGCAACTGCTTTCTCACTTACAAAACATTGCTAGAACTCTCACTACTCTATCACTATTTGCATGGGCAATATTCAGATGAGCTACATTTCTTTAGTTCTACCAGTTCAGACTTTTACAATTAGGACCTGCCATACCACACAACATAAACTCATTCTTATTCCTTTTGTATTCCTTTGGTATGGAGGAAGCCAGAAAGCTTCTTTCTCAGAACTTTCAATTTGTGTAACGGACTCCTGAGAAGGTAATTCAGTCTTAATCTACAATTTTAATCTCTTCATGTCAAAGATTAACTGTTATCTATCCTACATATCTTCATAATAGGCACTTCATATCTCCTCCCTTTAGGTCTTTACATCAATCTTATTCAGTAACCCTCTACTTTGAGTGGCTCTTGGGCCTTGTAAACAATAGTAAAATACATAATCTACTTATTACTTTGGGTGCTAAAAATTTCTTGGCTCTACCCACTTTCTAAAATGTAACCAAATGACCAAACATCAGTAAAAAACAACTGATGTTTGGTTGAAAGACCCTCTTGGTTAGACTGATAACTTTTCAGCACTCCTTTTGGCACAGGAAAATTATTTTTTAGTTATCGTCATAAATAATATATAAATTGTCTTTTTTTTTTACTGAGTAAAACCCAAATAAATTTTACATGGAATTCAATATTTTTGAATTGTATCTTTTTTTCTGCCATGAAAAGTTTTGATTGGATATTTATTTTAAAAGTTATAAAAATGAACATGCAACATAAAATTCAAAAAAATCAATTTGTTCATGCTGTGATGATATATATCTACTGAATAATGAGTTATATTTCAAAATATATAGTGATTTTTCCTGTCAGTGATATATTAGTTATATTTTAATCTGACTTTTATGTAAAGAAATTAAACTGTTATAAAATGCTTTTTGTAATCACCCCATTAAATTGATATAAAGAAAAATGCTCGTATAGTTTATGACAAATAACTGTTTGATATAATGATAACACGAGTGATCTAAATACCAAATTACCTGTCTACCTGCATCTAACTTTTTTTTTTCATAAATAGGGGAACTAGTTGCAAGCAGGGCTTAGCAAGTCAGTTACAAGATATTTATAAGAGAGATGATAAATCTGGCTTGCAGAAAGAAATTATTTGTGGCTACCAAAAAGGCTTGGAAATCCAATAGATAAAGTAGTTGATGCAGTCAACCCAACATATAGCAAGGCTTGAAAGAAGCCATTGACAACCTCATAGAGCGAGTAAGATGAATACTAACTACAGGCATCAGGTGACATGGCTGCTGAGAGAAGCTACCTTTCCCTCACAGCTATATCTAAAATGCAGGTGGCACACATGTGTCTGGCAAGAGTAGGTGTCTACCTTCTATCCATATAGCTACACCCCAGGTATCAATATATACTTAATCTCCCCAGATAGATTCTTATCAATTTACTCGCCAGTTTTATGGTGTCTGAAGATGAAGTGTTTTGTGTAGGTTGCAAGACAACTGCTGAAAATACATCTATAAGGGTCTACTTAGTATAAGTGTGAAATAAATTTCACTCATTTTTAAAGTGTTTTTGAAGGTGAAGAATGAGATTACATTAAATCACATTTAAAGCAAAATTAAAATTAGCACAGGTGAAAATAGAATATACAAATGAAAATGAAGCAAAATTGTCTGATCTGTGAATAGGTAGATTATGCAACCTGTCAGAGAGCAGGGAGCAAGATAATTCTTTTTTTGATTCATAATAAACTTGCAAGTTAAAACGGAATCAGCCTTTTCAAGTTCAGATGAAGTATTTTTGACTTGTAAATGAATGAACACACAAAGACATACTTATCAGGATATGTCCAATGTATGGCTAACATCTAAGTTGTTCTCTTATCAAATTATGATTTATTACAAGAAAATAATGTCAAATTTATCTCATATGTTCTTGCAATGTAATAAATTAATTGTAACCTTATTATGAACAAAACCAAAAGTACTTTTATTTTTTCTTGTCTCAGTAAAGATAATTATAGTAAATTGTACCAATTATGACATATACTCTAAAAATGGTTATATTGGCCATTTTCATCAATTTGTTTTCAGCTGTTGAAATAGTCTCAATTCTTCATTGAAAAATATCCTAACAATAAATATTTTGTTCATATTTTTCATTTTACTGCTAACCAAGGATTTCCTTGCTTCTTTTTATATTAGAGTTTCTCAGTCTTTCTATACTCTCAATTCCAAGTTTGTATATTTACATGGGGAAAAATTAGTAAAAATGTTGAACTTTCTTTTAATTTTATTTCCTTTGTCTGTTTATACTTGTAGTAAATTAGTGTCTAGTTGTTTTTTAAAAAAAATATTTGAATGTAGAATTTTGTCATTTATTTGATTCAGTGATAGAATTTACAATGAAACTATTGACATTTCATTCTATATCCCAAAACATTGATTTATATTGGCATTGGATAAATGTTTCTGTGTTTGTATTATTGAAGATATGATAAAATATTTTTAGGAAAAAATCATTTCCAAAACTTTCATTTGGGGAAAAAATCACTTTCCAGGATTATATATATATATATATATATATATATATATATATATATATATATATATATATATATAAAACACTTTTTTTTTCTTTTTTTTACTCACACAGAAAGTCTCTGTTAATAAAAAGATTTATAAGACCTCATTATCTGTTTCCTCTAGAGTGAAAGATTAAACATTTCACTAAAATAGGCCATTATTATTATTATTCACTTTCTTATTTGCATCTATTGCATTTTAGAACTAAACTCTTTTTTGTTCTTTTTATATTCTTGTTTGTGTAGAACCTAGTCATCATAGATGTTTACTAGAATTGTTATAAATAGGGTATTCTGAATATTAAAAATTACAGTCTTCTGAATCCTGTTAGAAAATAGTTTGTCATCATCACTTTGATGACATATTTTCTTTGAAATGCAGTATGCATAAATGTTATTCTTTCTTTTTTAATTTTTTAATTACTAAATTATTTATATTGAAATCATTAGATCTTGATTTTAGTTTTAGTATCAACCTTAAGTAATGTTTATTATATAATTCAATGGCAGTACAGTTCATCTTAAAGCAGTAAATTAAGTAATGTTTTGCTGAAAATCTGATCATTTGCAAATAAAAAATAAATAAAAACTTGCTTTACATATGGTTTTTATATTAACCTTTGGTTACTATTTTTTTAATTACAGTTAGATAGTAAATGTAGTCTTTTTACTATAAAAGATATTGGTTGTACAAAGATCATTCTCTCATTTTATCAACTGATATAAATGCAGCCATGAAATCAAGAAAAGTTCATAAATAGTTTGTATTTATTTTTGTAATATAATCAATTTAAGATAAAAAATTAAATGACTTCTACCAAATTTTTATGACATGATTTTATTGCAACAAGTATTAATGACCTATCATATTAAATATTGCAAATTGAATTTTAATGAATCCTTTGAAGTGGGGCTTCTAGAGATAGTTTCAAGCCTTTTTATTTGTAATTTTACCAAGTGCTGTTTATTTTTTATTTTTTGGTTATTTTAAGAAAATTAGTTTTGCTTACTCACTCATAAAGTGATGTTTGTACTTGACAGTAAATTAAGATTCATGTTATTTTTTGTATAGTGAGCTCAACTCAAACTACTTGAAAATCCTGAACTGTAGACTTGAAATATGATTGATTGCTTTTGTCAAGTGCTGTTTTCATTCCAACTATTTTAACAAGCTATAAAATTCTTGATAAATATTTACATGGCTGGGGTTTTTCATTTCTTTGTAAGTGTTTCAATGCAAATCTAATCTTAATAACTGACATTAAAAGGTACCTACTATTTGCATTTTGCAAGCAACATTTTATTCAATACTTGGGTATCATCAAATTTATAGCTGCCTTATTTTTATTGCCCATCACTAAACAGTTTCAGTTTCTAGAAAATCAAAATACATGCATCACACTACATTATCATCAAATCTTAAAATCATTGATAAAATTAATAGTGAGGACATCAGATTTATGCTTGACTGTAAAATTGGCAAAAAGATATTTATAGCTTCTAGAAATCCTGGGTTTTTGTTGCCAGAAGGAATTACTCTTTGTCCCACTTTGTCAATAGATTTTTGCTTTTTTTAGATGAATTTGCAGTAATGAATGTCATACACTTGGCACAGGAAATATAACCTTATACAGAGACATAAGTAAACAGAAACCATTATTTTATTCACATTTGACATTTAATAAAGACAATAACACAATTTACTGGTACAACACAAGAGAAATAACCAGATAATCACAATGTCTTGTACTTGAAAAACACAAGAGTTGAAAAAAATTGAATGCAAGTGTTTTATTGGTCAATTGGAATAGCTCAGCATCAAATAGCACTGAAATTGGGAATTTCAGTGTAGACAAAAGAATGTCTAATGTACCAGAAAAAAAATGAAAGCATGCCCAAAATCAACATATACATAAAATATTATATTTAATTTATTTATGTTTCATTTATATTTTCTAAAATAAAATATAAAAAGTGTAGTAGAAAACATAGAGACAGTGGATGGAAAAAGCAAAGGGCTTCTAAAGTTCATAGACTTCAGACATCAACTGTCACGGTTAAAGACATATTTTACTTAGGTACCTTCATGAAATTGCTAAAACAAGAGCATAGCATGACGAAAAAGACGCCAAACTTGACGAAAACAAAACTTTATCATATAAATGTTTATGTTATTATTAAGAGGAAAGATCAAAGTATTTTTGGGGTATTTTTTAACATTTTTTAATCATTCCTAGCATGTCCAAAATTTTCGTTAAAAATCTTGTTTTTTTTTTACCCACAAAAATTGACAGATAATCATGTCAACCATTTTTTCCATTTTATAAAAAAAATGAAAATCTTAGTTTGAAATTCTTTTAAAAATCAATTATAATTTTTTCAAAACTTATTTTAAGAAAATCAGAAATTATAATGTTTATTTAAAATATTTTGAAACAAGCATTACTTAGTTTCTGTGCTGAAAAGATGTAGTTTGAAAATAAAACAAAGCAGGTCATAACATTTCGCGTCACTTGACAGGTGACAAAAGATATTTTCATGGCGTATTAACAGCTGACGTGAGGATAATTTATTCTATGGAAGGAGAGAAGTGAAATTATTTAAATTTAAGTGAACAAATTATTTACCTTGTTATTTTTAAGGAAAACTTTCAGTGCTCTAATTTTTTTGTACTTAGCTTTCACCTTTACATTTACGTTGCATTATGGAAAATATATTATAAAGAAATTAAAATAAGACTGTTGAAAGTGAGATTAAATTTCATAAGAAAGGTATCTAATTAATTTATAGGTACCTTTCTTATGAAATTTTATCAGAAGTGTACATAAAATACAAATTTAAATTTCATAAGATGATACTGATACTTGTAGGTACTCTTCTCAGTTGAAATTGAAAAATCAAATTAACTTCTCCACATGCGTTTCACAAAAATAAATCTATCTCAAAAGGACATTTACAAAACTGAATGCGGCTTTTAACTAATTTTATTATATTTTAACAACTTAAATGTAAAAAATCTATTCTAATTAAAGAAATAACAAATAATTGTATTAAAAATTCAGTATTTAAGTTAAATACTAGACAGAAACTCAATCCATGTGACGTTTTTTTATTGCATGCATAATACTTCTAGTCTTCCATAGATTTGATTTGCAGTCGTATTATTGACACAAATTTAATTTTTTTTTATATACTGGTGTTTGTTAGTTTGTAAGAAGCTTTGGAAATTATAATCTGTAAATATATATCTACTTAATAACAACATTCATTAAATTGTACAAACTTTTCCCTAATTTTAGAAGAATTAACAACATAATGTAAAAATAATAAAATATTTCAGAAATAACAAATAATTGTTTTAAAAATTCATTTTTCATCAAAATATCTTTTTGCTTTCAGACAATAGTGTCTATGTTCATTAAAATAAATAAAAGCAATTAAAAGCTTTTCAAATTAAATAATATTTTCGTTTTATTGAGTTTTGTTTGTTACAATTCAGAGATGATTTTCAGGTAGAGGTGGTCCAACTAAAAAAAAACATGATTTGGTTTCCTCAAAGCCTTGTTCTTTTAACTAATATAATCACTAATCTGCCCAAAATTGAAATTATAGAATTTTCGTACAATTAGTTATTGGTGGTGGGGAGTAATGCATATGAAAAAATATTTTTGCCATGGCTTTAAAAAAGGAAAACATTTATAATAAGTTCCATCATTTGTGAATAGTTTCTGAAAGTTTCATTAAAATCCGACAATTATTTTTATTTTTGCAAGATTTTCAAAATTAATGTCTGTCATACAGAAAAAAACTGTGCTAAAATTTTGTTACTTAGCTGGACATGAAGAGAAACAAGGTTTTTCTATCAAAATTTAGAATGTTCTAAAAAGAGGGAAAAATTTTAAAAAATAATTAAAAAAATACTTTGTTCTTTCCTCTTAATAATAACATAAACATTTAGATGTTAAAATTTTGTTTTTGTCAAGTTTGGTGTCTTTTTCATCATGTTATGCTCTATTTTAGCAATCTCATGAAGGTACCTAATTTTACTCAATCACTTCTGAATATCCTCACTCCTGTACTATATTGGGAAGAAAGAAAAAGATAGAATTTACATGAAGAAAAACAAGAAAACAGTACTAAGGAAGTGTTGTTCATATTGGAAAGTTCATTATACTCATCAAAGGCTACTACAACGATGATATATATATAAGAGAAAATCTGAGACTCCTAGTAATAGGACAATCATGCTTATTTTAAGTTGATTTTTTACCTATATTTTTCTTTGGAATTTAAAGTTGCCCTCTGAACAGATCATTTTCTTTGGATGTGCAGGTGGTGTAATGGGTAATGGTTTGGAATGAGAAATCCAAGAGTCGAGTTCGAATTCCAGTCTGTTTCACTTACTCACAAATACCATTGGGAAAAGGAATGAAGCCATTTCCTCTCTCCAGTTATGGGTTAAATATTAGGACTTGTATCTATAAAAAATCATTGTTATTCTCAAAAAATTAATACAATATTCCTTTGTCCAAAAAAAATAAGAATGTATTATTCTCACAAACCAAAATATTTTGGCTTTAGATAATCCACAATGCTATAAAAAATAATTAAATAAATCAGTCATTTTTTTTTTAGCTTGCAAAGAATATATTCTTACATGTTGAGAAAGATCTGTAAGCTAAATATTTCTGCCAGATTTCATACCATGTGTCGATGTACATTTTCTCACTAATTGTCCATATCCTTCAGTATATTCTCAAATAGGTTTACAACTTAAAATTTCCACTGGGCTAGAATACACTCTCTCTCTCTCTCTCTCTCTGTATGTGCCATGCTCTTCAGAATTATAGCAAAGAAAACAGCAACTTACCTCGTCGAACCAAGTGACAGCGCGTCACGTGTATTCTACAACGGAAAATGTGGCGGAAAAGAAAATTACTTACCAAATAAAAGGGCACGTATTCCGCATGACATGCTGAAGACGGAATATGTAAATTAAAAACAAGTCCATTGCAGGAGTTGCTGTAAAAGTATTTTGATATGCAAAAATTGGGCGTCCTCTCCCAGTTGTCGTCGAATGGAAAAAATGCTCGGCTGATAAAAGCAGTTGGTGTTCTCAGATCAGGAAGAAAAATTTTGGGCACTAACTCACTCTCTGACAAACGCGATAGCCAATATCGCGTTTGTCAGAGAGTGAGTTATTTTTCTGACTGGTTGCGTGCATTGTGATTTGAGAGATAGTATCTGCGAATCGAGTTTTCAGCATTTCTTTCTGCCCCTGATGTTCGAATCTGAACTTAGTGATTTATTCTCTGCGTTGTGGAAGTAATCTGTGACAAATATTTCCTTTGCAATCCCAGATCGTTTACAAGAATTTAGTTCATGGTTCTCTACAGCTTCCTGTTTTTCATTGCTTTCACCAATACTTCTTCCTTTATGAACCCACTTTCTCTTTGTGGTACTTGTTCTGCTATCCATTTGTCAAAGTAGCTTATTCACTGCCTTTCTTTACTTCTCTTGCCTTCTGTGTACCCTGCGAGTATTAAATTCTCCAAGCCTTCTTTCTTACTTTTGTGTATCAACAATTTTAGTTCTTAGTCTCTTTAGAATTTCCTCATTCATCACATTCTCTATCCATGGTATTCTCAAAATCCATTTGGGAAACATGTCTTGGTTGTCTTGAGTCTTCCTATTTTCATTTGTAATGAAACTGTCCAGCTTTCACTGCCATATGGGAAGGTAAACATTATATAGCAGTCCAACATTCTTTTCTTTGTTTCTAATGTTAATTTTGCAAACAGATACATGCTGATCATTAAAACAAATATCAAAGTATCAGTAACTTAAAGTGGAATCCTTTACGGGAAGGACAAGTGACATGTCATTATCCAAAGAGAAAAAAGTAGTGGATGACATATGAAATCTTCAAACTAATGAAAAAGAAACAGCAAATAATGCTAAGGAATGGCACAGAATGTAAGATGTTAAGCAGTAAAGACATTAGAGATAAACTAGAAAAATTGAATAGTCTAACAAGACTTATGCAGAGACAGTGACACTATGGAACATAAACATAACTGTATTTTCCTAATCAAAATTAATAATATTCACAACACAGTATTGTCTCTATTCCTATCATTTCATAAAGGAATGTTCTATGTGTTAGTTATCAAATATTTTGTTTGTATCAGCTAAGCTGATACTAAATCAAATAATTTGATGACTTAATATTTGATACTATTATAATTTGCAAACTACTGTATTTGACAGCATATAAGATCCATGGGTGTATAAGAAACACCCCAATTTCAGCAGGGCAAATCAAGAAAAAATTAGTAAGTAGTAAAATTAGTAGTAAATGGTACAGCCTAGGCTATATTTATGAGGTATTATTTTGGTTAAACAAGCCATGATTACAATTAAAATGAAAAATAATAGGAAAAAAAGAACACAAGCCTATAAAAACTTTATTGTATCCTTTATATGATCTGTACAACCTGTGTCTTGTAAACATTGGAATAATTAGGATATACACATTCTGATTGTAGTTATACCAATGCAACGGGAAGTTATCGCAAGAAAAATATTAATGAAACAAATATATTTTACAAATATATAATTTGAATTTATTGCATATAAACTTAGTGAAACAAAGTACTAATATTAAACGTGATGAAATTAATATAATGAATGTTATCAATGATAACACTTTTAATCAGCATAATAGCCTTTTAAATAATGACAATAGGTATATGAAAGTTACTCTAAAGTCTAAGCTAATAGGAGTTACCAGGCAGCTAATTTCAGCTGACCATCGCAAATTTTAAACCTATTTATTACAATTAAAATGAAACCTATAAGATGCAGGGGAATTTTAAAAGATATTTTTAGTAAAAAAATTGCGCCTTATATGCTGTCATTTTTAGAAAAACTTGGCTATAAATTTACAAAAAGACGTAATAATCTTCAGATGATAACTTTGTACAGAAATAATTTTTATAACAATTTTCAGCGTTATATTGAAAATAAATGTAAAATAATCCTCCTGGTAAAATGTTATAACAACAGTGAACATTAAATTGTAATCATTGTGCAGTTTTACAAAGCTGTTCAAAATTTGTGATAAAAGTTTCTTAGCTGAATGATTTCTTTTTGTTATTCTTATTTCAGTTGTGAAATTTATCAAAGTATTTTGTGTTAATAAAGTTCACTTTGGCTGAGCCTCTATTATTTCATTAACTGGGAAAATGTATTAGACAAACACATTTAAAGAAATCCAGAACTTACTGTTATTATTTAGTAAATATTAAAGCTTTTATTCTACACATTTCTTTTTGAACAATATTAATGTGAAAATGATCCATACTCCTGTTGCTTTTATATTAGTCTCATTTTCTTTTCCAGTAGGAACAATTCATAATTGAAGTTAAAATATATACTAAGTAAATTGTTAGCCATCATAAAAATGAAATATACTCACATATAAGAAGGTACTGAAAGGTTTTCACTCTTATCAAGAAGCCCTTTCAAAAGAAAGTCTGATATTTGGTCAAATTTTGGAAAGCAAGAGAACTGAGAACTTTTCAGCACCCTCCTATACAAATGATTACAATTGTTTTTAAATCAAATTACTTTCCCACATATTTGTAAGGTATCCTCCTCAAGTTTAGAAAAATTCAGTCTGTGAGGATTCTATTAAATCTCCTCGAGAATAGGGGCATTAACACTAAGAAAAGGAAGATGCAGGACTTCCCTTAAGGTAAAAGGGTTTGCTCCCTTTCATTAAAAAGGAAAAATGGAATTTATATATATGCACAATGTAATTTATTGCAAAAGACATTATTACAGGTTTTCAGTGCTAACCATATAGATATGAGTAATATAAAGTTATGCCGTACGAACAGTTTCAATAAAGTCATTAATGTTTTATCAATTGATAATTTAGAATGAGGAAAATAAAGTGAAATGTAAGTGTAGTCATTAGTCAGCAGAGCATATTGTCTAGAACAGGGTTTTTCAAACTGTGGGTCCTGACCTTTCAATGGGCCACTAGATAAATAAAATGGGTCATGACAAAAAAGAAAGAAAGAAAAAATATGTAAGTGAGAGTAAAGTGCAGAATATAAGCAAAGATTACTTTAAGACATGTTTACTAGAAATCATTGTTTTAAGTAATGTATAAGTAATGAGCATCTTTTTCAGAGGTACTTTCATCTTCTATATCAATGTTTATGTATAAAATGTGGTGTAATTTCAAATATCAAACAGGAATTTTTTTGTCTTATTTCAATTTATTTAAGCTTTATTGTATTTTCTCCAATGTGTATGTGTGTGCATATACATACTATACATTTTATTCATACGCATACATAAATTGAACTAAGAACTACCACATTTTGAATGAAGTATTTAATTTTAAGAAGGGGAAAAATAAAATAAAAATTCCTCAATAAAGGCACACATTTTCTCTGTGAAGTCATTATCTCTTCATCTGTGAACTGTTATAGAAGAAGAAAAAGACTAAAGGCAGACGGCTGACACATTTTCTTTGCCCTGGGATCCTCTCCCAAGTCACTTCTGACAAGGACAAGGGTTGTCACTCACAGTTTCCCATTACTGACTAAATGACTTGCATAATATGCCAAGAATGTGCAAATGCAGAAAAATCTCTGCCAAGAGCAGCACTACTGCTTATGCAGCTGGACTAATCTGTGGCATTTTATCTCTATTAGTGTTGATATTATTTGGCAAATGCCTTTGTCAGATCACAAAGATATGAACATTTATTTGCAATCAACAGCACTTCTACAGAATTCTTCCGCAGATGATAACTGATTTCAGCTTATTCTTCACTTAGACTTTTCTCCTTTCCATATCTGATGAACAGTTAACTGAATGTTCTGTCTGCTGTCTTTGTTTATTTATCATCCAAACACATTTTATTTGAAATCATATTTCCCCTCTCTCTCTCTATAAGTTTTCCTCTCTTCCATTAAGTCTATTTGACTATATAAAAACTGAATTGAATTATCCATGGTGACTGAACAGAAAACATGTGAAGTTCTTTTATGTACAGTGAGCTTGGAACACATTTATAAGTGATAGGAATAGATTAAAGAAGATCAACTAAAGACACTGAAAAAAGATAACATTTGATGCACATTGGCCTGAACTTGAGAATATTTTTTAAAAAATGAAGGTTAAAGGCTTTGATAAAGTAAATCTGGCAGCTGATCTTGAAAATAACCTTCAATCAGTTGTTAACTGGAGCAAGAAATGGCATGTTAATTTTAATGCCTCCAAAACAAAATTGCTGTCTTTTAGTCCTTAGAGAACCATTTTTGCCTTCCATCAGCATGGCTGATACTAACCTCCAGGAGAGTGATTGGCATCTTGACTTTATGGCAATTGGAGGAGGGAATCTTGACTTTATGGCAATTGTCCTAATGAGCTTTCCTCCTTGGTACTTTGATCACGATTTTAAATAGAAGTACTAGGAAACTAGGTCAAATTATTTTACTGCTGCAATAGCTAGATGTAACTAAGTTCTATCCTAAGAGGTTCTTTTCTTGTACTTATCACTTATGGAACTCTCTTCCAGTTTCTTGCTTGCCTTTCACCTACAATCTTCAAAAGTTTAAATGCAACACCAATCACTATCTTCTGTCTTCTTAAGTCCAGTTCTTTTATTGCCCTTTCTCCTTACTAACATTTTCTTGTTTGTTTTTTTTTCACTCTCAGTAACCCCTTATGTCTTAGTGGCATTATCACCTTGCTTCAGACAAGTGTTTCTACCAAAATGATAATGAGGACAACAGATTAGCAGGAGAACAAAATATTCAGAGCTTTGAAGGATCAAAAGGTTAATGAAATAACAGGTTTATAAGTATGAATAAAGACATCTATTACAGAACATGCCAGGTGATTATGAAGAGAAAATATTAGGATTTCTTAAATTTGTTAAAAATACAAAAAAGGAAACATTTTTTGAACCAGAGCAAATAGGAAATATGGACAAAGTTCCATTAAGATTTAATGTACTATCCAACAACACTGTGAATGTCAAAGGGTCTAAAATCATTGGCCATAAAAAGATTACTTATATTTTCTTAGAAATAAGAGAGAGCAATTCACTTTTATTGCTTACAACAATTCCATTTTGCATTATTGGTAAACAAATATGCTTTTCTATTAAAGTTGATATTTTAAAGTTTGGTCTATGCAAAAAATGTGTAAAAGTAATACTTGGTATTATAAGAAGTAGAAATACATGCTAAATTGTTAATTTGATCTATAATGTTTTCATTTACAAAGCTTTTATCTTCAGTGAAAAAATGGAGCGATATTAAGGTGTGCTTTTGAAAGTGTTATATATATGTGTAGAAGAGGCTCAGAAATGTTACTATCTCAGCTGAAACTTTGAGGAAAAAGGTTGAAGATGTTAAAGAAATATAGAAGGGTTAAATGTTTTCACAAAGAAATTTGTATAGAATAAGTTTACTGAGATAAAACAGTTGAAGAGATAGTAATTTCTTTTCCTGGAGTATATTTTTTACTTTATCTACATGAAGCACTTACAGTTATATAATGGGAAAAATTGATTAAAAGTAGAGAATTGTTTAGGGTCTTACTGGAACAATGTAGTACAAACTCTTTTTTCTAATTCATATATATCTAAGTGTATAAGATGAACATTGTGGTACCTGTTCTTTTTCTGTCACCAGTTTAGAGAGAAGGTTATTTATTAGAATTTCATTTTACCAGTTTTATTTAGTTCATTGAGACTTTAAAATAAAAATGGTTACATTATTTTGAACAAAATATTTATGAAAGTCTACATATAATATCTGTTAAAAATATTTGTGGGTTGTTAATTTTAATCATATGCAAAAATCATTTATACATTTGACAAATATAAATACCGGTCATTTAAATGATTTACCTGCTGATAGTTTGGCCTGCATTGTACTGTAGCTGATAAGATTTATGCTTTAATTTCTTGTCATTCGTTAACCTATCTTGGACAGAGCGAGGTCTTAAGAGGTTTTAATTTATGAACTCTTCCAATTTCTTTTTGTTTCTCAAACACCGAATGTATAACCAGACTAAAAATGTGAATTTTACTTTCCCAAATAATATCTATTTTTTTTTTATTTCTATTAAAATCTTAATATAATCTTGAGTAGTTATGAATATTATCGACCTTATTATAGATTTTTCTAGCTGTTAATTTCTGCCTGAACTTGTTACTATCTGAATGTTTTCAATTTCACCTTGCTGGTGGATAAAGCCAAATCTTGTTGGCATCCATCACCCAGCTATGAGTTAGCCTTTCTCAAAGAAGCTGTATACTACATATAACTATTTATAGCCTAGTTTGTTTGTTTGTTTGACATGAGTGCTCCAGTAGCCAGCAATCAATCTGAAGCAACCCAGGCCAAGATCTACCACACAAATACACACATACAGTTGAATGATCAACCGAGACACAAAACCAATTTCTTTGAGCCTCAGCAAGTGCTTCTACATAGTTGTGGCCCACAGAGGAAAGGAATGTCAAGAAGTTGTGAAAAATAACAACTCCTTGAAAAGCATAAAGATATGGCGATAACTGGTCATGTTTTGTTCTGTATTAAGATTTATTGCAGGCTTTCAACCTTAGCAGACTGGTTACTTAATTTATGTAAGTTAAGCAGAGTTGTGTCTGTTCAGAATTAATGACTAATCATTTGTAACTTCTGGGGGCTATAAAAAATGTAACCCATTTTAAAACATGGGTTGGTCTTGTATCATTATTTCTCATGTTTTTTGTTTAGTGCCATTCTCCTTTAGGATGTAGGTATGTAGATGTTCATGACTTTCTACAGCCCGGAATACCAAGGCTAGGGATCCCAGTCTACCCTACTATTTAACTCATAGCCAGTGTGAGAAGATATTCATGCCTTTTCCAAGGGCATTAATATGAAGTGAAGAAGTGAATGGAAAATAGCACCGAATTTAAATTTTATTTTTATTTTCTAGGCTGTTAACTCACTTTACTTTCTCTTCTCACACCTAAAGATTAGTAGTTGGAGTGTAGCAATAAATATCTTGAAACCCTATCACCAATAAATTTTTTGCTCTTAAGTGGCAGAGTAGCTTTCATCAAATACTGATAAAGCACTGAGATTTTATTCTTCTGTCCATAATTATAAAAATAATCAGGCCAGTTGTAAGTGTATTTAATGAATGCCTCCACATGCAAATGCATCCTGGAGTTGAAATCTTTGAAGTATTATCGAAATAGGTTTTGATATTATAATTACAGTAGGATCTCACCATCCTTGGAATTGTCAACTTGCAGTTGGCTCAATCAGCAAACATTTTATATTCAAAACTTTTATTAAATTAAAAATATATTTGAAAAATATTTATAAAGAAAGAAAAAAAAATTTTTTTAACTTTTAATTATTTTGAAAATATTAAAAAATTAAGTCAGTGATCAGATCCTGAGTAAAAAAAGCACTCAAGTTAACAATAATAATAATAAAAAAAATAAACAACTTTTGTTTCTTGATGACAAATATTTTGATCTAATTCATCTCCATTTTATGTTTGGTTTGCCTAAATAAGTCGGATGTATGAGGAGAAAAGTTGCATCCCCTATCTCATCCAATCAGCTTAAATATATCATAAAATATTTTACATTATCATTAAGTTTTTGCGGGTAAATGTTTTTTTTTAGCAAAAACAAGAAAATACCTATAAACAGTTTAAAAATTTTTAATGCATTTGCAAAATAGTGTTGATTTTAAATAGTATATATACCTTATTATCCATGGATTTAACCATCCATGGAGACATCTTAGAATCTATTGACCAAAAATAATAAGGTCCTTCTTTATTTGCATCCTAGCTTTCAAGTAATTGAATAAGCTTTTTGCATTGTTTTTTTAACTGTATTTTCTTTTTTGGGTCAGCAATAATTAATTTCATTTATGTTTTATTTTGAATTAATAAACAGAAGTGCTCCAATATTTTTATTTATGAGGTGTTGTATTTTATTGTTTACTGTTAATTAAGTCTTGTCTTTATTGTTCAATTCTTGTCCATACAATGTTTTTTGAAAACCCAGTTCAATTTTTATTGAAATCCTTATCAAGAAAATTTGAAGATACCCAATGTTATACAAATGCTCCTGAGAAATCAGCCAAAGTATCTTTTTGAAGATAGATGCAGAGATGGTGAAAAGTAGGTGCACACACACACACACACACACACACATTCTTGTACAGGAGATTTTTTGTATTGCTATGATAACCTTTACAAAAAAAATGTATTGCAATTATTTTTCTTGTTGAATGAAATTTGCTTATTATTTTAAAGGTTCCTACTTCCTATAGGCTGCCACTTCTAATGGTGACTATGTTGCACTGTGGAAAATTATCTGCTGGCAAAGTGAATGCTTTCAAAGAAGTTTTGCTTATACCTAACTTTCATTTCACTATGAAAGAGGTAAGTGAATATTCAGTTTACAAGCTGATTTGATTTTTATAGCTTTTTTTATTTTGTTTTTTTATAGAGATATGACCATATGATATATGGAAGAAATAAAATTGACTATTTTAATAACCAACAGATTATTCCTGTTTTACCATTGAAGTATGGGTGAACCTGGCAGCTCGAATAACGTAAAATAAATTTCTATTTTCTTGAAAGTGTCAGTGAAATTATTTAGCATCTTTAGAATAGGAAATTATCACTTGAAACAAATATTTTGTGCACGAATACATCTGTGTGTGAGTGAGATATATATATATATATATATATATATATATAAAAATGTATTGGAGGCACAATGGAATAACGGATAGTGGCTTGGATTGAGGAATTGGGGAGCTGAGTTCGAATTCCAGTTGAGTTCATTACATTCACATACTTGCTAATACCCTGGGAAAGATATGAATCCATCTCTTCTCCTCCCAGCTATGGGTAAATAGCAGGACAGACTGGATCCTATAGCCTTGAGTGGCAAACAGTCTAGGAGAAAGAAAATGATGGGAGAGTCCATATATATATATATATATATATATATATATATATAATCATTCTAAGTCAGAATAAAATGAGCCAGGTCAATTTAAGAATTAAAAGAAAAAACAAACAGGTATATTTTAGAATTTTTGGTCAAGGTAAGTAATTAAAAGAAGCCTTCTCCTTGGAAAATAGTTTGCAGTGGAAAAGTTACTGTTCTATAATGATTTGTATCTTATGGGGTGACATATACTGAGATTCATAAACTCCTGCAAAAAAAAAATTCCCATTTCACTGTTGACTATAAAGAAAATTGGTTTATGATTTCAACAGACAGGTTCATCTAAAAGAAATAAGGAATCTGACAGGCCTTGGTCTACCACAAACAAAGATGATAGCTAAAATATGCAGTTGATTATGAGAGAAAGCAGAGTCTGCAGAAACTATCAAGAGTTCAAACAATAAGCTAGTTTTCAAAAGAACTATCACCAGAAGATTGTGAGAAGTTGATTTCACTTTTAAAAAGTGCTAAGAAGTCGCTGTTCTCAAATTAGAACATTACAAACAGCAGTTTATCATTGAGAATGAGAGCTGTGTTTAAGACTGGTTTCAAAGAGTTTTGTAGAGTGATGAAACCAGAATTAAGCTTGTGATTGATCCTCTTGAATTTTTGTAGATTTGGTTCATTTATATGATGTGATCAATCTCTAAATAACATTTTTTCAGAAGGGATTCCTTCCCAGCATCTAAAAGCAGTTTCCTAGATGAAAGTGCAATGTAATATCTCTTCTCATACTGTGAAAACAACCAAAAAGTGGTTAAGAGACAATAACAAAATGATATATGGTTCTTGTCAGTGTCTAGATTTAAATTTCATAGAGAACTTATAGATTCATATTCAGCACAAAAAGATGTAAGACCTTTTCTGCATATATTACCAACTTGAAATACCTAAAGAAATCTATAGAATATGCTACCATATGTTGATTATAAAAATTTTCTGATGGTTGTTTTTTTTTTCAGTTTTGTCTTCTTTGCTTTTTTTTAACTAAATGTTCCTCCAACACAAGGCCCAAGAGCCACTCGATGTAGAGGGTTATTGAATGAGGTTCTTGTGTAGATGTAAGAGGAGGAAGTAAATTCAGATTATAAGGGTATGTAGAATAGATAATGGTTGACCCTAGACTTGAAGAGATTAAGATTGAGAAAACATCCTCAGTAGTCTGTTTCACAGAGTAGCGTTTCTTGGGAGGAAGCTGCTAGAGTGGAACTTCCTTCTTACTAATGGAATACAAACAGAATGAGGATGTTTTAACCCTGTGTATGTGACATTGTGTTCATAGTTGTAAAGGTCTGAACTGTTGAAACTAAAGAATGCATCTTGCCTAAATAATTGAAATGAAAATAGTGATAGGCTTGCAATGTTTTGACTGTGGAAAATGAGCTGTAGGGTTAAAATAATTCATCACCCATAAGGTCACATAAATGCTTTTGAACACTATCAAGGCTGGGAAGTCAGGATTGGACAGCCCAGACATGAGCAGTCCAGATATGTCAGCTCTATTCTATTTTTGGTCTCATATGAATCTTATAATGATAGAGCATGGCAGGAGGAGACAGGTATGTTTTGGAGTGGCACAGGGAACCAACCATTTTTCCAGCAATTTTAGCAGTGGTTTGTATATTTGAAATCTCAGGTAAACTTGAGCCCCAATAGATGTTCAAGGCAAGGAGCTTCATTGAGAGTATAACCACTTGTCATTAACTGGACAAAATTTAGGGGCTATTCAGTGATGATGGAATGTTACTAGTTGGTTTTGGAGGTATTAAATATTACAAGCCAGTTTTTTCATCATTGAGCTGTTAAAGCTAGATCAGAGGAGAGATCAGCTACCAGGCTAATCTAGATTTTTGGCGGTGTATCCATAACCTGTGGTTTCATCTGCATAGATATTTACTAATGATCTGGGAGTGTTCCTGGGCAGATCTTTAATGTAAAGCAGAAAGAGAGTAGAACAGAGAAGAGAGCCTTGGGGACACCTACATTGATCTCAAGAGCTTCAGAAGAGTGGCCATTAATATCAACCTTCATGGAGCTACCAGTAGGAAGGACTTAATAATTGCAAAGACTCTTTTGGAGAGATTGTGTAGCAACCACCTATGCCACACCTTGTAAAAGGCCTTTGATATATCTAAGGTGATCATTCTCATGAAGTTTATTATCAAGTGTTTTGTTGATTCTGTGTGTAATGTATTTGTTATTACAAAAAATATTTAAAGACTACCTTGACTCAATTTGTGAGTGTTGCTCTGAAAGTAATGACTTTTTATTATTGGCACATTATGTCAGAGGCAGATGTTATTAGTATGGCAATAGATAATTTTTTTGTTTTGCCTTGTTACAGATAGCAGTTTGGCAAAATAGCATCTGATATGAAAGTGTGTAAGAAGCATAATTGTGTCATTGAATTCCTGGTGTACAATCTCCAAACCTATGCTTTTCCACTGTTTGAAAATTTGGTAAATGAAAACTTGATTTGAAAAGACAAAATTTCCAAAGTCAATCTTTCAATATCTTGCTGCTTTCTCGCTTAAACATTAATGGATTTAAGAAATGGCTTTCTTCTGGTTACTTTGTTATTACAATAAAGGTCATTTTGAGACACTGTGCCACACTTATTGCCTGACTTACAATGAGTAAGTCTTTTTTCTGTCTCATCACTTAAAGACATATTTCTGATGAATCAAGTCAACATAAACAAGATACAGTGGTTTCCTTTCCTCCATTAATGAACTGTACAATCATTTAGCTCACATTTGAAAAAGGAATTCTCAATTTTGATCTTATCTGGGATTAGTTGATTCTCTCTTTATATTGATCACCAAGAACATTCTTTTTATAATCTGACAATTCTCATGCTTCTGAGGCTCATTTGTATCTTTTGCATTTTATATTACTTTTATACATTATTTTTTGCTGTTGAGACTAATATATATGTTTGTTTTATAGCAAAAGCTAAGCATCTCTTAAGGTTACATTATTTTTTCTTTGTATTTTTTGGCACAGTCATAAATCACACCTAATATTGTCATGGATTATTTCTCTTTCTTTAATACTTTATCACAATAGTTGCTGGACTCTTAAACTGATTGTTATACTTAATAATTATTGAGTATTACATTATTGAACAAGCTTTTTTATTTACTATTTTATTAGAAAAATTAAGGGACAGAACAAAGATTAAATGTCAATTTAGCGAAAAAAAAAACAATTATATACAAAGTTTTATACACGATAAATCAAATATATATTGGTTAGCTTGCCAGTGGTCTGACACACAAATGGGCAAGTGTGGCCAGAAGCTCAAACTGACTTGAGTCATTTACTGGAGGGATATATGGGTGAATAGAGACCAATCATGTAAATGTATTGGGCAGGTCCATTCTAGCAAAATGGAACAACCTAACTGTTGTATTGGGCACTCTCCTATAAAATGAGGTAAAATTAGCTGACCTGCTTTTCAAGAGGACACAGGAAGGCAGCCATGTTAGTAGGTAAGTCACTTGACTTCTACATCTTCCTCCTCTCCCCATTGTGGAGGCATATTGGCCGTTGGGGAGTAATCAGTTCCCTATTACCTGGCAGATTGTACGGGAGTAGTCGGGATAGCGCCCTGGGAATCCTGGTTCTTGATGGTGGTGATTGAGTAGGGCCCTGGGATACTAGGTTATTTTGCAATGTAGTGCCACCATTTCCTGACTCTTTGGCAGATTGATGTGGTCTACACATATCTGTAATCGTCGGCTCAGGTGACGCAGGCAAGGCGCTTGGTATGGGGGTCTTGATTATGGGCGCTTTAAGTTTCCTTAGGAACCTATGGTTCCACAGGGTTATTCTGCCCGATCATGCGACTCTAATTCTATATTGACGGTTGGGAAGCGTCTCTACTCTTCGCTCAGCTATGTCCCATCAATGGCTATTTGGGTTTTGAATGGAGACTGTGTCACCCGTACAAAGTGGGGATAGGGCATGTGAAGTACGGTTGTACCTCTCGATGAGGCTTGCATTGCGTTTGGATAATATTTCTTCACGTTTTCTGCACTGCAGCTATCCATTCGGGGTGTGGTTTATATAATTGTGGGTGCAATGGGATAAAGTCCCGAAGACGTCTATGAAGCAGGAGTTGCGCTGGTGAAATGCCTTGGATAGGGGTGTTTCTGTATTGCAGGATTGCTTGTGCTGCCATGTGATTGTCCAAGGAACCCTGGTGTCCTGTGCAGTCTTTTATGAGTCTTTTTGCAGTCTTGACTGCTAATTCTGCTCGTACGTTAGACTGGGGATAGGCCATTGATGAGATTCTTTGTTTAACAGTCCAGATTTTTAGGAACTGTCGGAATGAGTAGGCTGAGAAGGGTGTCCCACCGTCTGTACCAAGTTCCTCAGGTGCACCATATATTTGGAATATTTCTCTGCAGATGGATATCAACCTGGAGGCAACTGCTTGCCCTGGCTTGGTGCGGTACAGAATGAGCCATCCAGTGAGCCTGTCTGCACAAGCAAGATACGTGAAGGATCCAACATAGAACAAATCCATTACAATTTGTTGAAAAGGCCATTCAGGTGTAGCTGTCATGTGGATTGGTTCATGTGGTAAACTTGGGGCATTTTTTGAACATGTAATGCAATTATCCCTGTAATTGCGAATTGAGGCATTCATTCCAGGCCAGTAAACTGAGTCATTGGCACGCGCTTTCATGCCAACTACTCCTTGATGAGCCGAATGTAGGCACCTTAATATGTTTTTGTGCTAGGAGGTTGGTATTACTACCCTCCTGTCGAGTAGTATTAGGCCATTGTCATTGCTGAGGCGGTTACGAACTTCCCAGTATTCCCGGATTGTAGGCAGTGTTGCTTGATGACTGTTTGGAAAACCATTGTCTATGGTTTTGCCTAATATGGTGTATTGTGTGTCTTTTTGGCCAGCAAAACGAATGTGGTCAGGGGAAGTTATGGCAGGGTTATTATCTAATTGGGATATGGATGTGAGGGCTGTCAATCTCATTGCTGCACAAGTCTCATTCGATTCATCAATGTCTATAGGGGAGGGTTTTATGGGTAATGTATCGAGCAGGCTTTGTACTGTAGTGACTGGATTGCGGGAAATAGCATCAGAGGCCCTGTGCCATTTTCCAGGGCAGTGTTGAAACAATATCTTAAGCTTTTTTCTTTGAGTCTGAATAGGCGCGGGTTGTGAATTTTGCTGAGATCTCGATCACCAAAAAGTCCTTTAAGTGGCTCATGGTCGGTCACTACTATAACATTTTGGCAACCCAATATGAACATGCGGCACTTTTCAAGTGCCCAGTTGATAGCTGCTGCTTCACCTTCTATGGGTGCATATCTTTGTTCAGCATCAGTACAGAATTTGCTACCAGCAAACACAAGGTGCCAGCCTTCGGGACAACCAACTGGGGCTCTTTCGATTGCACATGTGCAGTGCTTCTGAAGAAGTAAAAATCCCATGCCGTCTTTACTCCAGTCAGGGGCTAAGCAGGTAACTCTGTTGATGTCAAATGTTGATACGCCCTTCCTTACTAGTTTAACAATGACCTGCTTTGATTCCTGAAATGCTTTCTCGAGGGTTTGGTTCCAGGTGAATTTTGAGTTCTTTTTGACAAGGTCCCGAAAAGGTTGCATAATGGGACTTAATGAATATGCCCTGGCAAGTTGGTTTACCAGGCCAAACCAAGACCTTGCGTCAGTGATGGTTTTCGGAACAGGGAAATTTCAAATTGCATTAAGCATAGACTCAGAGGGAGATACTCCTGATGAAGTTATTTGCAGTCCACCAAACTGAACCGTGTCCTGACAAAACTGGAATTTGTCTTTGCTGAGTACAATCCCATTTTGTGCATATTTTATTAGAAAATCAAAGGTATGATAGAATGCCTGTTTGATGTCGGTGTTGTAAAGCAAAGTATCATCAACCAATTTGATCTTCCTGGGTATGTCTTTTATGACTTCATCATATCTACGGGTGTATGCATTACCAGATGCTAGATAGCCTTGAGGCATAACTAAGGTACATAAACCTCCCCCACTCTGTGATAAAAGTTGTGAGTGGTTGGGATTCCTAATCTAATATACAAGGTAACCAAAAAAGTTCTGTCCATTTTTTGATTAGTCATTGAATGAAGTTGAAATATATACGAAATGCGTGTAGCAATTGTTTTCAAATTTGGACAGCCGGAAGTAGGAACATAAGATGTTATAAAAAACACGTGCACCATGTCCGTCCATCAGTTATAAGCCAGACAGCTGTGAGAAGGATGGAAGTTTCTAGAGATCTCATTCGGGGCTGTTTGCTTTACGAATTTAAAGTGGGCATATCAGCAGCTGCATCAAGTCGCTGCATATGTCAAGCGTTTGGGGATAGTGCTGTGGATGAACGTACTGCAAGGCGTTGGTTTCAAAAATTCAAGTCGGGAGATTTGTCTCTCCATGATGAGCCTTGCAGTGGACAACCACAGGTCTTGAATGATGGAGTCCTGAAGGCAGCCATTGAAGAGGACAGTAGTCTAATGTGTGGTGAACTTGCAAAACAGTTCGTTTCTGATGAAACAGTTAGACTTCACCTGCACCGCCTAGGTAAGACGTACAAACTGAGCAAGTGGGTTCCGCCATCGCTGTTGGAGGTCCACAAGGGACAACAAGTAGCAGCCTGCTTATCGCTGCTTTCTCGCCACCGTACCACATCCTTTCTCGCCACCGTACCACATCCTTTCTCGCCACCGTACCACATCCTTTCTCGCCACCGTACCACATCCTTTCTCGCCACCGTACCACATCCTTTCTCGCCACCGTACCACATCCTTTCTCGCCACCGTACCACATCCTTTCTCGCCACCGTACCACATCCTTTCTCGCCACCGTACCACATCCTTTCTCGCCACCGTACCACATCCTTTCTCGCCACCGTACCACATCCTTTCTCGCCACCGTACCACATCCTTTCTCGCCACCGTACCACATCCTTTCTCGCCACCGTACCACATCCTTTCTCGCCACCGTACCACATCCTTTCTCGCCACCGTACCACATCCTTTCTCGCCACCGTACCACATCCTTTCTCGCCACCGTACCACATCCTTTCTCGCCACCGTACCACATCCTTTCTCGCCACCGTACCACATCCTTTCTCGCCACCGTACCACATCCTTTCTCGCCACCGTACCACATCCTTTCTCGCCACCGTACCACATCCTTTCTCGCCACCGTACCACATCCTTTCTCGCCACCGTACCACATCCTTTCTCGCCACCGTACCACATCCTTTCTCGCCACCGTACCACATCCTTTCTCGCCACCGTACCACATCCTTTCTCGCCACCGTACCACATCCTTTCTCGCCACCGTACCACATCCTTTCTCGCCACCGTACCACATCCTTTCTCGCCACCGTACCACATCCTTTCTCGCCACCGTACCACATCCTTTCTCGCCACCGTACCACATCCTTTCTCGCCACCGTACCACATCCTTTCTCGCCACCGTACCACATCCTTTCTCGCCACCGTACCACATCCTTTCTCGCCACCGTACCACATCCTTTCTCGCCACCGTACCACATCCTTTCTCGCCACCGTACCACATCCTTTCTCGCCACCGTACCACATCCTTTCTCGCCACCGTACCACATCCTTTCTCGCCACCGTACCACATCCTTTCTCGCCACCGTACCACATCCTTTCTCGCCACCGTACCACATCCTTTCTCGCCACCGTACCACATCCTTTCTCGCCACCGTACCACATCCTTTCTCGCCACCGTACCACATCCTTTCTCGCCACCGTACCACATCCTTTCTCGCCACCGTACCACATCCTTTCTCGCCACCGTACCACATCCTTTCTCGCCACCGTACCACATCCTTTCTCGCCACCGTACCACATCCTTTCTCGCCACCGTACCACATCCTTTCTCGCCACCGTACCACATCCTTTCTCGCCACCGTACCACATCCTTTCTCGCCACCGTACCACATCCTTTCTCGCCACCGTACCACATCCTTTCTCGCCACCGTACCACATCCTTTCTCGCCACCGTACCACATCCTTTCTCGCCACCGTACCACATCCTTTCTCGCCACCGTACCACATCCTTTCTCGCCACCGTACCACATCCTTTCTCGCCACCGTACCACATCCTTTCTCGCCACCGTACCACATCCTTTCTCGCCACCGTACCACATCCTTTCTCGCCACCGTACCACATCCTTTCTCGCCACCGTACCACATCCTTTCTCGCCACCGTACCACATCCTTTCTCGCCACCGTACCACATCCTTTCTCGCCACCGTACCACATCCTTTCTCGCCACCGTACCACATCCTTTCTCGCCACCGTACCACATCCTTTCTCGCCACCGTACCACATCCTTATTCAATCGAGTGCTTACCAGTGATGAAAAGTGGGTTCTGTATGAAACTCCCAAGCGTTCCAGACATTGGTTGTCTCCTCAGGATGCTGTCCGTCACACCGCAAGACCGCCTATGCCCCCATGCAAGATTATGCTTTGTGTCTGGTGGACAGGTCGTCAAGTGGTTCATTACTAACTGCTACTAACGGGCCAAAGGGTCACTGGAGACTTATACTTGCAGCAATTGAAACATGTGCAACAGGCATTGCACCAGAAGGAGCCAGCACTGGTGAATCGCAAAGGTGTGCTTTTCCTCCATGACAACGCCAGGCTGCATGTTGCGCGAGTGGTCAGGGATACCATACTGCAACTTGGGTGGGAGACTTTGTGCCATCCACCTTATTCACCGGACCTTGCGCCATCCGATTACCACCTCTTCCACTCCCTGGATAATCAACTTCGTGGGAAATCCTTCACTAATGAAGCAGACTTGCGCAAAGCCCTCATGGACTTCTTTGCGTCATTTACTGGAGGGATATATGGGTGAATAGAGACCACTCATGCAAATGTATTGGGAAGGTCCATTCTAGCAAAATGGACAACCTAACTGTTGTATTGGGCACTCTCCTATAAAATGAGGTAAAATTAGCTGGCCTGCTTTTCAAGAGGACACAGGAAGACAGCCATGTTAGTAGGTAAGTCACTTGACTTCCACACTATTTGGTAAGAATAATTTATATATCATAATTGTAGAACAATCCTTCTTACTAAGGATTAACTTTTTTTTATATCATCTCGTATTAGTCCTGTGCTTTATTTAGTAGATAGCTCCATTTAGTCTTCTTAGCTGTACATTTGCCAACATGATTCAGTTATTATAAATAGCAAAACCTTCCCATATTTTAATGAAGAGAGTTCTTCTGCAATAGCAGCTTTAGTTAAGCAACTAAAAATGAATTTAAAAAAATTACTCTTGGTAACCAATGAAAATATTCCCTCAAAATTTAAAATCCTTGATTTGTTGTTTTGTGGTAACATTTTTTTCTTCCACTTTCTCTTCAAAGTGTTATTTCATTAGTTACTTTATCAAAGCATCAGCTAAAAAAAATAAATAACTCATTAAAATAAAAAACAGTAGAAACAATTATGACATAATAGTAAAATTTTCTAGAAATATAATTATGAGGAAGTGTTTGAAAACAAATTTTATTCAGAGTATTTATTTAGATTGGATGTTTTAATGATTTTATGATAGTTGTCTTGAATTTCTGCCATTGATACTGATGTAAGATTTGTGAAAGAAAAGAAAAAGAATTTAGAAAAATTATTGAAAGAAATAATAACTGATATTTGGAATTGTTTTTTATTGTCTAAAGATAGTTTTACAAAGGTGTTTTGCTAATAGATTGTAATATTATCTTGCAATACAGATGAATACAATGGAAATGGTAAGTAGGGCATTATCTAGAAAACTTTGAAGATGACCTTTTCTGATGGAAGTTATTTTTTCTAGTAAGAACAGTTAGAAAATCAAAGAAAGAAAATTGATAATTTGCTGCTTCTACTTATGGCAAAAGGAAAAGAATAGAATGAAAGTGGGCAAGAAAATGAAATGATGAATAAGAAGTTAAAAAATAAAAAGCAGTTGGAAACGAGAAAGCAAAGATTAGTAAGTGTGAAAAAATCGAAAAAGAAAAGATTACTGAATATAAAAAGTATAAAAGAATTTATTTTTCTGGAAAGGAACGGAAGAAGAGAGAAGGTCCACTCTCTTTCCTGGATGTTAAAAAAAGCTATGAGCTAAATAAGCTCAACTACCACATGAAATTTAAAAAAACAAGTATTTATTACAAAACATATTAAAATAATAAAACAAATACAATTTTTTACAAGATGAGCTTGCAAAAAAATTTCCTTTTGTGTACCTTATATAAAAATAATGCAGGATAATATATCAAAAATATATAAGTGAATTTAAAAGATTTCAACACTATCTTCAAAAAATGAAAAAAACTTTGAGAAGGTAATACAAAATCACAGAATGAGGGAACTGTGGCAATTTCAAACCATCAGTGTCACAGAGACTTCTTATAATTAAACACAGTTCTATTAACAGGTTTCAGTTCCTTTTATATATATGCTTCTGAAGTAGCAGTCAAAAATTGATTTCCCTTCTAAGTCCTTATTCTGCCTTTAGCAGGAAATTTTTATATCAACTCATCTTCTATCTTGGTTGAAAGATTTGATTCTTTGAAAATTTGATCTTCTTCCTCTTGAATTTTGAATACCTTCTGAAGCTTATTTGCTAGCCCTTCTCCTTTTATAACAATCAAAATCAAAGAGGCTCCTTAACTTCAAATTTACGTGGGCATAAGACCACACTTTTGATTAGATAACAAATAGAAACTGTACATAGTTTTTGAATTTAAAATATGAAATTGAAAGAATCCACTCTGAGCAAAATAATTTTGGCTGTTCTTTAATGACCAGTTCTGAAAATAGAAAGTTTTTATGAACAAATGTTTCACTGTTTTCATAAACCATCTGGCTTTCTTTAAAATCCACTTCTCTAAAATGTACATGTATAAGACCAACCTTGACAATTATAATATTTATTCATTTGTTTATTTACACTTTTTAATTATTATTTTTAATCATTTTGTAGTAAAACTTTTATAAGTAAAAGAAGACTGAGTATTTTGTGTGTATCTTTTGTGTTGACTGACTCCTTTCTATTGTTAACCCATTATAGCTCCTGAATGAATTTACCATTCACCTTTTTGCTTACAGTGTGTTTCTCATCTGTTGTGTATTCATGATCATTTGATTACCATTCTCCTGGACACCTATCCTAAACTAGTGGTGAGTAACCCTGGTGTACAATTACACTCTTTAATTTTAGCTTCCATTATCAATCTTGCCACTCATCTCTTTAAATGTCATGAAAAACAGATATTATCACAGAAGTTTTACTTTAATTCTTAGAGAAAGAAGAATCAATCATTATAAAAGTTTTCATATTTTCATGATAAGTGCATTCTAATTCTTGTATTTTGGATTTCTACTGATAAGTATCACAGATTTTGTTAATCAGTTCACACTTCATATGGAACTATTGCAAAATCAGTTTTTCCTACTCTATTCATAACCTAATAATATTTATAAATAATTAGGTACCTCCACTCGGTCGCGTAAAAAAGCAGCATATCACGAAAAAAAAAGACCCATAACTCAACGAAAACAAAGTTTTGTCTCAATATGCTGTTATTAATTGAAAGCTAAAGCATTAAATTTATTACTTACAGTAAGTAACATATTCTGGTGTATTTCAGATAGAAATTATATAGATTGGAATGTTAAATATGTGCTCGATTTTTTTTTTTTTTTTTTTTTTTTTTTTTTTTTTTTTCTTAAAAGTGGCCATTTTCTTAAATTTTAAGAAATGTGTAAACAAAAAAAATTTTGATTTTAAACTTCTTCCTAAAATAAATTATATATTTTTGACACGTTATTTGAGTAAAATTAGAAAATTTAATGTTAAATTAATCTGATTTGAAACAAATAGTACTTATAACATAAAAGAATTGTATCCAAACATTTCTTAATGATGTGTCTGAATTTTTTCATGTCTATCGATTTAATCTAAATATAGGTGATGACAGCTATTATGGATGATCAAATTTGACAATTTTACTAAGTAAGCAAACACGTTTTTTTATTTTTAACTAGTAATTTTTAAATATTAACATTTATTCAGCAATTATGTAATATTTATTTTTTATTTAATATTGTTTTTTAGTCTGGATTTTGTTTTTTAGGTTCTTAATCTTTTTATCTTATTTAACAACTTACTAACTTAAATAAAAAATTACTTCAATGAAATATGACTCATACTAAAATAAATACCTAAAATAAAAATAATTAGTAAAAATGTAATTCACAAAAATTAAAACTAACTTAAAAATTTTGAAAGGGCTTTTTGCAAACAAGTTAACGATGTGAAACAGAACTGGATATTGAAGAGAAATAGACGACAATTAAATCATGTGATCTTTTTAAGGTTTATGTCATGTATAGATTCCCCATAGATAGAAATTAGGAACGTTTTTTTCATTAAAAATTATTTTTTAAATTATTTTAAAAATAATTGGGTACAAACGACGGTTATGAGCTTTTCAAATTTCGATTCGTAAATTTACTTTTCCATTAACCTTATCATTGAATTACGTGCTTAAAAGCAATAAAGAATTTTAAACAATGTTTGAAGTATTAATAAGTTAATAAAAAATTTTTAAAAAAATGAAAAAAATTTTATAAAAATACATTATTCATTGAAAATATTTTATTTCTTCACAAAATAATGTCCTTAATATAACGTATTTACAAAAGCAAGTCAAAGTTTTTCTAATTAATTAATGTTATAGTTTTTTTACATTTTTTTCTTTTTATAATTCAGAGCAGATTTTCTATGTAACAGGTAACTGTTTTACAAAAAAAAATTGGTGATTTACTTTCTATAAAGAGTCCTGTTTTTAACTAATAAAACAAATCCCATGCTTAAAGATTTAATTTCTTGAAATTTCATGAAAATATGTAAGAGGGTAGAAACATTAAAAAAAACTATCTTTTTAACAAGATTTTCTAAAAAAAAAAATAAAAAAATAATTTGATTCATTTCTGAATATGTCCTGAAAGTTTCATTAAAATCTGACAATTATTTGATTTTTGCAAGAATTTCCAAATCAACGTGTGTTTTCCTCTGGAAAAACGCAAAATAAAACAAACCTTTTTTCTCTATTAATGCGATGTCGTAAAAAAAAATTTTTTAACCAAAATTTTCCATGTGCTAGAAAGGAATAAAAAAATTTCAAAAAATAATTAAAAAATACTTTGGTCTTTCCTCTTCATAATAACATAAACAATATGATGACAAAACTTTGTTTTTGTTGAGTTATGGGCCTTTTTTCATCGTGATATGCTGCTTTTTTATGTGACCGAGTGGAGGTACCTAAATGTAAAGCATAACAATATCATTTTTTTAAATTAAGAAAGATAACTATTTTTTTTAATTTATTTTTTCTAATTTTATTATTTGGTTTTGATAAGTGAAAATATTGTGAAAAAATTAGATATTTGTTGTGTATAAATATATACAACATTGTATTGTTGGGTGAAGGCCTTCCTAGACTGAAGTCAGTGGCCAGGGCAGAGAGTTTCCCCTGATGAAATCCATGACCAAGTTGAGCCTTCAAGTTGGAGGACATTGATTGGGGTTTGACTTATGTCTACTTGCCCAATACATACTGTACATGAATGAATATCAATCTGGCTTTCAGAAGGAACTGGAAAAAAGCTAAACTGGATTGTGACCCTACAACCTCACCTGTCTATGAGACTGATGGTGTATATAAATTACTACAAATAGATAAATAGCATCTTAAAAGAATTGTCATATATATAAAGAACAATTTTTATCAGGAATTATAAATATATCAAAAAGTGTTTTATATATATTAAGGTTAAAAATATTATAGAGTCGGTGTTACTGTTGTTTTCCATGTTATCTATATAAGATATTTTATAAATACTAATCAAAGAAACAAAGCCTTTGAATATAGATTGTAACACTACAGCTGGAATTATCCCAATCATGGCAACACTATAGATGATGAACAGGCTTGTGCTCCAGTCACTGAATTGGTCACATCTTGGAGAGGAAACTCATCCACCTAAGTTGTGTTTAGAAGATCTGAAGAAGTCTGAAACTCAAGCTCATACTAGACATGTCTCACAACAAACACAGATTCCCAAGATTGGTCCCAAAGCTGTTTCAACTAGCATGTTCCTTAACACTAATACTTGACAACAATATACCTCCTATCTGCTGGCTTTAGCCAACTTCTCCTCTCTATCTTTTTTCATTAGTGGCCTAAATCAGATTTCACTGAGAATTCTGTGCACTTGTAAGCAACCTGCTAGCTTGTTGCCAATGATGTATTGGTTTGATTTGACCACTAATCTATATTCCTAAGGATCTTCTTTGTTCCACAAAGCACATGGCTAGCTAACCCATTGACTGAATTTTGATGTGACTTCCTAATAATCTACCATGGAATATGTTTGTATATAAATGCAGCTTATTGGCGTTGACTGAGTTGTATTTTTTTTGCGGGGAAGGAGGCATTTCTCCCAAATTATTCAGCCTAGGAAATCACACAAATCTGATGGATAGGTCTTTGTGTAAACAACTTAATCTCAAGGGTTTTTTAGAAATAATTTATGATTATCAGCTGGTGATGTAATTTGATAAATTGTCATTATTTTCAACCACCTTGGCCAATGTAGCAGGTTGGTCCACAGCCATAACCAGTTATATTAAATTACTGATATTCAAATTAGATTCCTTAAAAACCCACTGAAGCCCATTTAATTTCTTAAAACTAATTAACTTAATTAGTTCTTTTTTCATATTTAATTCCAATAATCATTCGACACAATCCAGCCTTCTCTCATGTTATTCTCTGATTCTCTGCCCTAAAACTGGGCCTTTCTATATTTAACACAGTTTGTCAACTGTTGTACAGCATCCTCAAGGATCTACTCATTTTGAATCAGTGATTTACTACCTACCTCATCACATAGGGTATTTTTCAATAATTATGTTTCATAGATACAACTTTATTTGCTATTTTCTTTTTGTAGGGGGCATACTGAATTGTCAGCTTTAAAATAACTTTTTCAGAACAATAAAAGATAGTATTAGATAAGCTTATGCATCCTGGTTATACTAAATAACATTACTTGTAGCAATTCATTTGAGATCATTTAATAAGTTTTGCCAAAGATGAAACTGAAGATGTTATGATATAACAGTTTTAAAATAAATCCTTCAAGTAAATTTAATACCTTAATCAAATTACTAATACTTTACCACCTTTACATTTGATTTTTGGGAATGAACTACATCAGTGATTTCTAAGCAGAAAGACACACCTGTGTAGGATTAAAATAAATTCCCAGTACTGATAAAGATTATCAAATTTCTAGATATGGATTATCAAAATGCTGGCTGGAGACAGCAGCCATAAAATATCTTCTAACCAAAACAACTTATGATACCAAATTACCCTTTTTAATCATCCTTATTTCAGTATTTAATTTGTTTATTTCTTTCTTTTAAATTTTAGTAACCTATTCGGTCTACAGGGTGTCTATAAGAACAACACTACCCAAAACATGGTGTGTCTGTCTGATGTATAGACATAGATATTTACTTATTATAATATTGAATATTGTTAATCATAGTTAAAGTATGAAGGATCCAATCAAACTGTTTCCTTGCTGGTCAATCTGCTTTTTTGTTTATTACACTTAATTTTTCTCAAATCTGTTTTTGTAATATTTTTAAAACAATTTTTCTTAACCTTGCTAAAGTTTTCAATTTCTTTTTTGATTGATCTTTGTTCAACATTTTTATAACTTCCAATTTTGGGTTCCTATCACCTGAGGTTATATCTTTCTTACAGCCAATAGCAATCATTATATATCTAAAATTAAAGAATAATTATCAATAACTATGTTATTTTATGCATTTATTTCCAATATGATGAGCAACTCTCATGTTGCATAATAAAATTTCACCCCACCAAATAAGTTAGTGTTAATATTTCTAATAAAAACAGATATCATAAATGGAAATTCACAGGGTATATTTATCATCTAAATATAAGTATATTGTTATTAGTATTAGTTGGTTAATACCAATTTTACTGTGAAAACATTGATTTTCATAATAAAATCTGACAGTATAGATTTAAGTATGAATGAATTATGTTTATTGACCTCTCCTTTTTTAATCTTGATTCTGCAACTGTCATTTTTGATTCTCTCAAATATCCATTACTTAGATATCTCTCTCATTCAATTTATATTTTTCAGTGTAACTTAAACAAAGTGAGTGATATTGGAGCCATTACAGTTCAGTTTGATAAACCTGAGCAAGTTTTGGATTTGATCATTGAAGCTATTGAAGGTGCTGGCTTTACACCTGGAAAAGATTTTAGTATTGTCATAGACTGTGCTGCAGATGAAGTTGTTGATATGGTAAATTTTATTTTTTTGCTTCATAACATGGACTTTTCAAATTTCTATGATTATGATCTAATTAGAAACAAGAGAGAATGTATTTAAAGTCCTCCTAAATAACCTTTTCACTGTTTTAACTTTCATAAATATTTATTTAGAAGATATTTTATAAATGTTATATACAAACTATATTTTTTGACTTTTCAATCTCATATACAATCAAAATCTGAGACTGGTGCTCTGAATATGACAGCTTTTTAATTCTCCTTTTAATTTTTGTCCATTTTATGATTAAATCTTAAAATAGCCTCTCTTAGAATATATTTTTTTTTTAAAATGAATTAAATTTTAGGTGCAATACTTATAAACTGAAGTGCCCTAAAATTAGAGACAGTAGTACACTGGATAATTTTGTCTTCTCCAATTTAATGAAATGAACTCTGCCAGATGATACCCTATTGGCAGGATTTAGAATGTGTTAACTGCGTCTCTTGCAGAGAAATAGCACTCCCCAAAAGAGCCACCTACCAAGTAATGTCTTTTAGACTCAAATATAAAGGACCAATATTTATCTATTCTCAAACAAAGTAAATACTTATAGATTCAAGTGTAATAAAAATTGACATTAAATAACCCAACAAGAGTTGACATGTCATAAAATGAACCACCTCAACCATATGACATATATGTGATGTAATAGGTATTGTAAGTGTGACAGTGTAGCTGTGGAAATTATGTGATGCAGACAGAATTTAACACGGTTTGATCGCCCTGGGTCTGACAATAAACTACATCTGGCAGCAAAGCCTCTGATCGGGAGATTGGAACTGAATCATGAGTGAAACATGACAGGTGTAATACACAGATTTTATTGCAGATAATTTTCACTTTTTTATGAGTGACATGTTTCACAATGATGATAGTTTATTCAGCAAGATCACAGATCATTTCTCATTATGTGGAGAAAAGTAACATGAAATTGGTTTTCATGAACACTCAGTTGACTTCCTGATATTCTATTGAAGATGTATTGAATATATAGTAGGCCTCAATAAACTCCTTGCAGTCACACCTAACAAAAACAATTCAGTTATGGACAGCGCTAGAATGTAGCTGGATAGATGCACATTTACAATGGCTCAAACATTTTATAGATTCCATGCCACATTGGGTAGTGGACATTATTCAGGTGATGAAAAGAGCTACACATCAAGAAGCTGTCTGTAATTTTCTGCACTTCAGTTTAGGTGTCTTATATCAAACTTGATTCATTCTAGACTATATTTAAATACTAGTAGAGGTGGCCTATAGAGAGCAAATTTTTCAAAAAATGTGGGGGAAGTGTTTTATTCCACTCATTTGTGTCCAAATAGAAGGAAATGGGCCAACTTTTTGAAAATTTTTGAAAATTGGGATGGAGCCAGATCAAAACATGCCCAGACCTGCCTGGGACCTAAAAAATCACTAAAACTGACAAGGTATTTCAAATAACATCAATATTCACCAACAAATCTTCACCAAAATGATTCAAATGATGAAATTCATGGTTCTACATACACAATATTGAGTCTATACATTAATTTCCAAAACAATAGGGTAATTTTTTAGGAAAAACAGGAACAAAATTGATTATTTTGAATTGAAATCACCAAATACTTCAACATTACATTCTATTGGGCAAAAGTGTCCATATTTGAACATCTCAGGTCATTATAAAGAGCAGGAAGAATGGTCAAGAGGGTTTTTGGTGATTCCAACACACATGCATTTTAAAAATGTCATTGTGACTTTGAAAGTAAACCATGCGACACATCTTAAAGTGCATTCAATATATTCCACTTCAAGGTACAATTCACATGTCTGTACCAGTTGATTATTATATGGTGTATCTGAAACAGTATTCCTTAGATCATCAAAATGGTGAAGCAAGGCAGCAGCACTATATCCAAGGAGACAAAAACGTCTTTCTTTATATAATGCAACCTTTTCTTATTACCATCTTTATTCAATACATCATTAAAGTCCTCATAGATTGATGTTTTATGACCATCATTCGATACAAGTTTACAAAATGCATCAATTACATCAGGGATTAAACCTTTAGCCAGGAAAGATTTCAATGATGGCATTGTTTTGATTATTTTTTCCTTTAGTTCAAATTTGCTCTCTACATACTTCAGAATTCTGTCATGAGGGCTGTTATTTTACCCAAAATCGGTCTATTTTTGCTTCTAACCTCAAAAATATTTTCCTAATTTCTGTGTAAGCTTTGTAGAAACAACATGACCATATATGCAATCCTTTGACTCAAAAGCAGCAAGGTTTGTGGCTCATTTTTAAAGTTTTGTGGAATACGGTGTCATTTTTAGTGATTTTTTTTTTTTTTTTTTTTTTTGAGCCCCAAGCAGGTCTGGGCACATTTTGGTACAGCTCTATCCAAATTTTCAAAAAGTTGGCCCATTTCCTTCGATTTGGACATAAATGAGTGGAATAAAAAATTTACCCACTTTTTAAAAAAAAATTTGGTCTCTATAGCCCACCCCTAATACTAGTGGAAGTACCCAGTATTACCCAGAAATACCTAAAATAAATACAATCATATAAGTTGACTATACTTTGTATCAATTCTTTTTAAAAAATGCTGACAGTTTTCAATTAATTCAGCAATGTTAATTCAATTTGAATAGTTCATTTCAAGCAATTACAAAAATATTTCTTCTATACCTTAATAAATATTTGCAAAAAAATATAAACAAATATAGGACCTAAAATTAAATTCTGTTCTTGCAATTTTAAAAAATTTCTGGGGGAAAATAATTTTTTTTATCAAAATACTGTAATTGCTATTTGCAACATTTTTAATTCAGAACATTTTTAAGCAAACTTGGACCTTCATGCCCATACAAAGGTCCCAGTTTGCCTAATTTTCATTATCAGCTGCAGAATGTAGTGTAGCATGGGGGAAGGATTGGCAAACAAGAGCACTCATTAGACGAGGACCACTCCTTCTGTGGACCCGACACAGCTGTTGGTCACTGTAGAGCTAAGCTTCAGAAATGGGGATATGCCACCAGTGTTGATCCCAACAGCCAGTGTGGAACATCTTCTAGTTTGCCCCAATCTTGATGATCCATGCACTCTTAATGACCTTGAAACCTTAAGACCCCAGGAAAGGCTCTGTGTGCAACACTGGATGGGTGTGGTGTAGCAACTCGACAAGTAATTGTAACATTTTTTCCTACAGAGAGAAAAAATAAACCTATTCGGCCTAACTGACCATTAATTACTTCTAATAATTTCATGTTTTAATTATCCATGTCTACTCATTTGCCTCTCAAAGTCAGTCTACCCAAATATAATGGAAGAAAGAGGACAAAAAAAACTCCTTTGACCCACACGAGTGCCTTGGGGTGGGATAATGCTTAGTGAGCTAGTTCAGTTTGGTAGTGTTTTCAATTCTTACTAGGTGCCAAACTAAACTATGCTTATTAGATAACAACTCCTTTGACTTTTAATAGCTGTTTTAGATTTCAACTACTACTCACTAGCATAGCAACAGGTCCCTCATGAAAAGTTGTATATATGGACAAATTTTTAACTGCCTAAATCTATACTCTTGGAAAGACAACATGGACAGACACACACACACATACAAATTGACTCCTTTATATATATATATTAGATGTATTCACTCAAAAATACCTACCATTTATATCAATTGTATTTGTACTATACAAACAAATGAATGTGAACTTTTTGTTATCATCATTATGATGTTATGTTATTTGTTGTAATTTTGTTTTGCAGGAAAAAGGTCGTTATGAATTTGTGACTGGAATAAACATGAAGAGTATGGAGGATGCAGTTGAATTCTGGATGGATTTGGTGACATCCTATCCTACAATTGTTGGTCTTATTGATCCTCTACGCAGAAAGGTGGTGTAGAAATTCCTAAGTTCTTTTCAATATTCCACAACAAAAAAGAACTTCTCTTACTAGTTACTTCAGTAAACTATTCAATAAAAAATACTACTTTTCTAATAAGCAAAGATAGATGAACCCATCTGCATGTATAATTTATCTTAGAATTCATATATATTAAGAGATAACTTATATTGAGTAATTAAAAGCTAGAAATTTTTAATAACTTTTTACTATAAGCCATGACAGCTACTAATTCACATTGCATGAAATTCATTTACTTACAAAGAATTAAGATGAAAAATGTTGCATGCAAGTCATAAAGGACATTTACAAATTTATATTTTACTGTATATTTTATAATATCATTCTTTTTTTATACAAGTATTTTTCTTGTGTTTTTATTCCCTTTTATAATTTTTAGACAATTTGATGAATATATAAAACTAGCTTTAAAGGAAAGTGGTCAGTGCAGTTTAGTGAAATTAATTTTGACTTGCATTTTAAATTAGAAAAAAAGGAACATTTCTTCAATCTGATCACAAAAACCTGCTTTCTTTTCTTTTTATTAAAATAAAACATTTTCTTTTTAGGCAAATATTTGCATGTGTTTTAAATACTTATAAAATTTAGCAATCATTAGCCTTTATTTTATTAATGTTCATGCACTGATGGAAAATAAAATTTCAGCATTGTGAATACTTATTTCAATTTACCCAACATTAACCATAGATAATATAGTTGGCTTATAGTAAATGAGCATATACAAAAGAATATATGCACAAGTTCCAAAATAAGAGGTGTATCAACAGTACTCAAAAAACCCCTATATTAATATACTGTATATCTTACTTTGATATTAACGTAGGCTTGTGCTCTTGCAGGCATACAATTGTATAGATGAGGAATACCATTCTGCTATACATTATTTCATGCCTCTTGTACCTGTTGATACAATACCATAAGAGGTGTAGGAAGCCTAACTAAATAAGTCAGGATTTGACCCATCATGTCTCATACATATAATACAATAAGGACATGTCCTATGCCACTCAATGTTAGACATCATGTCGGTGAGCATTATCCTGCTGGAACAGTACATCATCTTCTAATTGTACAAATAACAACTGAAGTTGTGTCTTATGGCACACCACACCATGTTACCAATGTTTGGGCCAGTGTGTTATGGGTGAATACACTCTAGAAGATGTTGCTCACCAGGTCTACATTACATAAACACAAATATGACTATCACTTGCATGAAGGTAGAACCTGCAATCAACCCTGAACACTATAGAGCACCAATTGATACCCCAGGTGACATAAGTAGAAGTTTGACTAGAGGCATGCATGTCTGTACTTCTGCTACAAATAAATGATTCTCAATGGTTCATGTTGACTCTTGGGGTCATTTTTGCTTTGATCTGTGCTATTGATGCTAAGCAGCTTGTGTCTGCTGTCCTTACAATGTGTAAGGTCTTGTTGAATGTCTGTACTATATTGTTATCCAGAACATGGTCTATGGTTGGAGAAATGTTCATTTGACTACTGTTGCTAACACTGAAACACTATTGCTGTATCATGTGCAGCAATTCTCCAAAATGACTACCCAGGCTTTTGATGGGTCACAATCTAACTCCTTTCAAATAATTCTAATTAAACAAAAGAAGCACATGTACATCTCCATGGTGTAACACCTGATACATTGGACTATTTCACCACACTGAACCTTATTACAACATGTATCACTGTCTAAAGCTCAGATACAGATGGTGTACAGGTAGGAGTGTTACTATATCAAAAGATGGCCAAAGACTTTTAAAATGTTATCAGAATATTTACTACTCACTAGGATTTACATATTGTACCCAGGTCAAAATTGGCATTGTTCTTTAGGGTGTTTTTCTATCATTGTATATATCGAAAGATAGTGTCAGGATGATGTTTCTATTGCACTTAGATATGAAAGTTATGAATTAAATGAATTAGAAAAAGAATTATACTGAAAGATTGGTAATTTAAACCTTTTATCAACATTGTGGTAATTTTATTCAAGTAGGAAGGGAAATCATTGCTGCAGCTGTGTCAATACATTTCTAGTCATTGCCTGATCATTGAAGACTGTAATTCTAATTGCAAAGAAGCCAAAACTCCTGATCAACCAGAAAGCACATTCAGTCCACTAAGTGATGACATATCTCAACCAACACAAGAGCACAATTCTGAACAAGTAGATATTTATGTTCGCAGTGGCCAAGTCTTTAGACTGCAGCAAAGTACTACAGTTACGGATCTCATTAATTCAGTAGCAGAGCACAATGGTATGTCTTTTCTTTATTGAATTATTAATTTATTACATTCATTGTATTGCATTAATGATTACTAATGTAATTTTGAAATAATGTTGTCAAATCATAACCAGCAGTGATTACTTCTTTAGGCAAAATTATATCTTATGCTTAGCATTTTTATATCAATTCCACTGCTATCATTTTGAATCCTATTTCATCCTATTTTCTGTGCATGTTATTGAATCTTTACTTTTCTTTATAAACTTTATCCACAATTCTAGATTTTATCAACTAGACAAATCTTTGTGACTGGATTGAATACTTTTGACTTTTCTTCCTGGACCAATAATTGAAAGGAATTGATCATAAATTTGAAATAGTCAAACTTGAAATAGAATTTTGAATGATGCACTCACACTCAATCTGAATTACAAATCATTTACTGTGTGTTTTGATTATATTCTTGTCTTTAAGAGAGAACAATTGGAAGCATCAATATGATAAATATCATTAATTTATTTATTTCTCTTTGTAAATCAAATCTTTTAAGAAAGAGTTATAACCAATTTTATAAGTAAGTGTATGCTTTAAATTATGTATCTAAAGTGGTGATTATCATATCTGTCCTTGGATTTAAAAAATCAAACATAGAACTTTTGAAAATAATTTCAAGATATAATTATTTATCAATGAATAACAGACAGACTTAAGATATTTATAAATAAATTAACTAAATACTGAGGAACCAGAAATCTTGATATACCTGTTAAATGTCAGTAGTTATATATATATATATATATATATATATATATATATATATATATAATATTCATGAGATAATTTTTTTTTTCAAGTTATGTTCTGTAGTGGTTTTAGAAAAAAAAATTGTATTATTGGTGATTGGTAGAAGTACTTAAACCAGATCTTGGTTTGTGTTCCTGACATCTTTTCAAGGAATAAGTAGTCACATAGTGTCAATGTCAACTTCAAGAGAAATTTCCATAGATGTATTCTAAATTCCACTGGAAACTCAGCTATTCTGATACTGATGCCATGAGGTAGGGTTATACCTTATCTGGTAAAGGCAGCTCTTACATCAACTGATTTGGTTTTTAGTAACAGGCAACTTAAGCCTGCCTCTACTGCTATCAGATTTTTACTTGCTCTATCTCTTATACCCAATTATTTGTAGAAGTTGTGCTCTAAAGAATCAAGTTAATTAATTATTTACAATTCATTATATAGTGATATAATAATAATACAAGCTTTTGGTGTATTTTATTTACATTCATTGCATTACTTGCAGTCCCTTGCATTACTTTATTACTTGCATTTTGCTTCATAGCTTTGTGGTATGACCATTAAGCTGAAGGTTATAAATTGTAGAGTTTTGTTTATTTTTGGTTCATTTTCTTTAATTCACCAAAGACAACGATTAAAGTGACAAAACAGGCAACTGTTTTAACTAAGAATAAAATTAGGTAACAAATATAAAGTAAATATATTGGCAATAATGGAATTGACAAAAATATTTTTTAAACAGATGTCATTAAGTTCTAAATTATTCTTGAAAAGTTCATGATTTAAGTTACAGATTTTGTTTTGTATCTGATCTGATTGCTGCCTTCATGGTTTTATAGTTGACTTATATTTTTATCCTCCTCCTGATATTTTCACATATATTTACAGGTGTCTTTTTCCCTATCCAATGTTTCATATCTCTGGGCCTAATCTTTCTCTTTCATTCAATTGCTACAATCTTTTAAGATGGAGAAAGTAAAAACTGTGAAGCCACCTGTCAGAGAGATTGAAGCAAGTCATGTCAGATGCACTTGTCACAGAAATGGGACAAACTAGCTACTCAAGTAGCAGCAGCAACAAACACTAGACTAAACTGATGTTATCAAAGATCTACATTCTCTCCACTTGTCACATCTAATTGAAGCTGCCTAGCATGCATACCTATGATAGCCAAACTTATTTTTAGATGTTCAGTAACTTCAAGACCTCAAGCTGAGTTACATTTTATCACATAGAGTTGCCATTGTTTAAATTTATAGAATTGTTTTTAATTTCATGTCATTGTGGAAAAAAGTCTATAAGTGATACAGTTACTCTGCCTCATTAAGAATTGCACTTCTTTTATATATTTTCTATTACCTGTGATTTTTTTACTTGAAGACTTCCATAAAACCATTCATGTCTCAAGTAAATCTTTTACTGTTATTTCAATTCATTCCAATGGTATTTTTATAATTTTCTTTCATAGTTTTTGTGAGGTGTTAACGTCTTTTTGTCCCCATTGATACAAATTTTATGATTTCACTGTTATCACCAACTTATTTTTGTTGTAAGAAAGCAATATTTAAATTTTTGAAGCATCAGTAACTAAAGTGCTTGTTCTTGTGTTGACAGCTCAATTGACTTTTACTCCACAAAAATGTATTTCCACGTCCCTTCATATACTTGAAAAATCTGCATCATTGAAATATAGAAACATAATGAAGGCATCAAAAATTTCTCTGAAGTGTTTTGGGAAACCTACAAACAGGTATTTTTACAGCAGCCATATTCTTATGAAATGATTGTTAAAACCATTTCACACGTTAATAGCATTATGATTATTATTTCATTTTAGAACAACCAAGAAGATAAATGGCTGAAATTTTAATTTCTAGGGAATTAAAAAATTAAGAGATTAGAAATCACTTGTTTATTTTTGTTCAGTACTCTCACTGCATGGAAGTTTGTACTTCATGATTGCAATTTTGATGTGAATAACTGAAGCACATCTCATCTTGGCTTGCCTTTTCTATGTATTGCATATGTACACCAAATGTGACTCCACCCTGTAACTATCAAGAAAAATATTTGGAGTCCAAAAATTTCAACAATATAAGTAGCATATTCTTATTTTTGCATGCAGCTTATTTTAATGATTAGTTCAAAGTGAAGATGTGGTTAAAATATAATTTGTTCAATCACTTTTGCTTTCACCAATCACATTTTCTTTTATATTTTTTAGCTCTTATAAAGAATAATTCACTCCTTTTGCTTCTCTCTCTCTCACAAGTCACATTGGCTTTGTTTCATTTCACTTTTTTTCCCTGTTTCTCACTCTTGTAAAACATTTAATTTGCTCTAATAAGGCCTCTTTTTATCCATTTCCCTGGAAAAGCAATTTTTCTTTTCTACCCTCTAATCAAGTATTTTATCTCTCTCTTCTATTAATTGCACCCGCCCAGTTTTACTTCACCCTGCTGCTCCCATTCTTATCACTTATCTTCCATTTTTGTCTACTGTTTCTTCTTCAACCATAACTCATAACCAGATGTCAAACAGGAACATCTAACCAAAAGCAGAATTTATTGAAATAAACACATCTATCATGAAGAAAAACTCAGTAGAATAACAAATCATTTTTTTTTTTCACTTTCTGCTAAGTTAAATATTAAGGAAGTACATTTTCTGCTTAAGTTTAGCTCCTTACGAATAATCTGGATTTTGATTGTTCTACTCCTAATTCTCAGGTCTCTATTGCTCAGTATTTACAACTGATTTTGTTTTGGCCATGAGATACCTGAATATGAGAGAAACATTCAGGATTAGCACAACGTCTAGGATGTTCAACAATTATTATGGATAACAAGACCAACATCTGACTGTACAATATGTTCCAAAAATAAGCAACACAATATGAATAGGTAATAATCACTCTAAAAACTTTGATAGAGAAAAACGGAATTGATCTGAAAAAAAAAAAACTTGAATAGTTGATAGCAATATTAGGTAGATAAAATATATGGATGCAAAAGTTTGTTTCTCAATGCAAATTTATTTACTTAAAATTTTTTGTTGCAAGAAAACTTTTTTATTATCAGCATACTGATGTTTAAGTAATGATTTAAAGATAAAACAATATAAATTTAAAAAAAATGTTTCTTTGGGTTTTCCAAAAAGTTTGTTCTGTGTTTGTGTTAATGAGTTTTAGGAGTGTTTAGCTTTAAACTCCATTTCAAAAAACTGCTTTTGATTGTGCTGTTATACCATTTTTTAGGAGAAATAAAAATGTATCAAAATTGCTCGGTTTTTTTTTTTCCAATCTCAAAGTTTGGTGCTATTTCTAAAGAAGATACTGTGAATAATGAATTGTATTAAAAATTGGTTTGTAAAGATTTATGTTGGATTTTTCTCATTGAATGATGTTCTGTTGTCAAGTAGGCCAGTTAAGGTTGGTAACAGTGAAGTCAAAATATTGCAGAAGAGTAATTATAGGATGCAGGAAGATAGACAACATGCTCAAAAGATCCAAAGTGTTGAAAATCATTTGCATCAATTTGGTTGTTAGCCACTTTGAGGGAATAAAAATTAAAAGTAAAAAACAGCATAGTTGTTTGCAGTGGCAAGTTAAACTTTCTATTCAGCAAAGTTGCCTACAAAATGCTAAAGGCTTTAAATAAAGTATTGACTGACTGAGACTTTAATATTGTGGTACATGAGTAGTCAGGTAAATTACAAAATGTTACCATGAATGAAGTAAAGAGGTTTACATTATTGATCATGCTGTAGTTTTTCTCTTGTTTTGTAGAAGCTGGCACTTATTCCATACTCAGCATGTGTCAAGGAGAAGGACAAGAACCATTTATTGCCGATTTGGTAGGTGCCTTTTTTTCCTCTTCTTTTTTTTTTTCAGGAATTATTTGGATTTTTAGAGTTTAAAATAGTGTTAATCTTATTTTACTTAAATGACATTGGTATGAGTGAATTGCAAAGATTGGGCTTAATTATTTATTCATGAGGAAAGAAAAGCTGCTTGTTTATTTTACAGTTTGGAGTGAAGCTTTCATTAACAGTAGGTAGTCTTACTGAGTTGCTTATTAATTTTCCTATTTTGAAATATCTGGACAGACCTGTAAAGAGAAATTATCCTTTCACATAGGTTTCTATTACTAATTACTTCCTACATGTCACAAAACCAACTGGAATGACTAAGACTTATCAAGAGGAAATATAATAAGACCAATACACTCTACTATAATTTATTTTTTATCTTGAGAAACCTCTTATTAAATTCTTATATCATAATGAATGAACTGAAGTAAATCTGGATTTAAATTTAAAAGAGATAAAGCAGTCTTAATAATAGAAATGATGTAGTCTTTTTGAGAAATCACTGCATCTATAGATGTTGGCTGCTTTTCTCAGTTGATGCTGGAAATATTTTCAGGTATAAAGCTTACTACAAAGTGGCAGAGATGAGAAATAGAAGACAAGGTGTGGTGGAAAGTTGGTTTCTGTTAAGCATAGTAAAACTCTTTCCTGCTATTAAAGAGGAATACATTAGGTTCTTGAATGTATAGAATATATCATATTTAAGAATTGAAATAATGCTACAAATTAACATAAAAGTACAAGTGGCTTGGCACTTTACAAAGTATAAAATATAGTGCAAATATAGAATGGAAATTAGTGTTACAATAATTTAAAAAAAGCAAAAAGAAAAAAAATGATAACAAAACATATGATAGGTAAAGGAGAAGGTTTTTTGTTATTTCCTTAAGTCATTTTTAGAGGATTTTCTACTTTAGCATTAAATCAATCTGATACACCAACAAAAAATACCAAAGTAAATGTATTTGAAGTTATTAAAAATTTCTATATTAGACAGGATAGTAGCAACAAAACTTTTGATCCTGGTTCTATATCACAAAAGTCGCCTTGTATGAATTTTCCACTTATGCCACATAAAGATTATCTCTAAAAGAAAAACTTGTGTAAAGCCCACCAGAAGGCAATCGTAAATGACTTCTTTGTTGTTATTGTTGAAACTGTTGTTCTGATAAGGAGACGTCATTTACATCCCACATTCATTGTAATTCTCAAATTTTATAATAATGCCTACGAGATAAATTAAAATATTTATAATGTGTGATTGATTTGATCATTATTTATTGCAGGCTGTTGGTCTAAGAAGTAGATTTCTCAAAACAGGAGGGCTATCCAGGGGTGAACGATTTCAAGTACTTAATCGGCTAATTCATATTGAGCAAATCCTGTCTGAGGCAGGTAAAGTGGAAAGAGACACAACTCATTGGTCATTTCCTAAATTACTAACTGAAAAATCAGAATCTGTGCAACAAAACCCTGAATTCTAATTCACTGAATAAAAAGAATAAAAAAAATGTAAGTATAAACTCATATCCTATATAGAATTTTTTTTCCCTTCCTGTATAAACTTTCAATTTTATAATTTATAAACATACACTTTCTGCTAAAAATAACTCGACTAATACATATAACTTTAAATGCTAAGTTTTTGGTTAAGTAAATTCATTATGATTCTGCAGATGTTACAGTAATTATGAACATAAAAAACATGAAGAAAGCAAACATTAAAATGATGAAAAATGACAACAATCAGGCAGATATAAACAGTAAGCCAGACAGGAACAAAATATTTTGCAGCAGGGAAAAGTAATAAAATAATTTCTTAACTTCTAACTTAGAATTTTTACATTACTTTTGGGGTTTGTGAATTCTCTGTTGCTGTTTCATTAGTAGTAGTCTTATTGACAACTCAAGATTCTTTTCAGCAGTAAAAATTATGAAGAATGATACAGAAAAAATGAACCAAGAAAGGTGGAAAATGCAACACCTTTTATTTTAATAAATTTTTGATATTATCACCTTTAATTCTCCAGAATTGTTCAAAATGGTCAACATTAAAAATGAAGAATCTTAGCAAAGAAATAATAAAATTTCTAAAAACAAATCTTTTGCGGAAAAATGCTGATAATAATTTCTATAACCATTTTGAATCCACATTAAATAATTTCATTTTAATATTGTAGTAAAGTTAAAAACCTAACATATTTGATATTTTAATTGAGTATAAATTAAACTTCAAAGATGAAATAGGATGAAGAATACTGAGGTGGGTTGGTAGTCAAAGGACTAATTTGTTTCAATTTGAAGCATTTTAATCCAAGTTCATTCAAAAAGATTAGTTTTGCATTGCAAAAGTTGTCATATATCAGTATGCATTTTTTTATTTTAAGAGAGAGAAAATGAAATTCAAAAAAATTTTGTGCAATTTCTGGAGGAAGTACTGTAATAAAACATGTTAAAAATGGTTTCTGAAGATTACTTGATGACTGATTCTTTATGGTTGTGTTGATATCAATCAAATGAAAACATTACTTGAAAATAATTAAGGTTATACAATTCAAGAAATAGGCAACAAAATCATTTGTACCAGCTTAGTTATCGTAATTACTTTGTATGACTTCCAGATCAGTTGCTGAACCATATTTCCCTGTGATTCACTACTTAAATGTAATGAAAATGTTCTGTATTTGAAGTCAATTGTAGTGAGTGATAAAAAGTGGATGCTTTATGACAATGATTGCTAAAAGTTGTCTTTATTCAAAGAAGCTGATGCTGTGTATCTGGTTCAATTGCAAAGGAACTAGATACTATGAAATCCTTCTAGAAAAGTGAAGGATTGATTTAAACAGGACTCTCTAGCTAAGCCAAATCTGAATTAGTTAAGAGAAAAAGCGTAAATATTGTATTAGAGTAATGCTAGACTACGCGTTTCTTTGGTGACCAGGAAAGAAATGGTTGCAACTTGATTGAGAAGTTTTATTCCTCTACCATTTTCAACACATATTGTACTTTTAGATTATCATTTATTCTTGTCTTTAGAGAATTCTCTTAATGAAAAATTTAAATTTCCTGGAAAACTGTAAAAGACAGCAAAAACAGTTTGTTGTTGCTGCATAAGAAAACGGAATTAAGAAATTATCTGAAAATTTTTAGAAAACCCTGTTCAATTCTCACATGATATACTTTAAAACCCAACCTTTTGATAACATAATGCTAATCCTATTGTTGGTTAAAGTGTATCTTCAAGCACATTTAAATGCATTGAATTATGTGAACAACTCAAGTTGACAAGTGAATGACAAATTAATATTTTACTTAAATATCCACATCAAATCTGGGTGGCCAAACAGGAAGATCAGAGGTAAGAGAATGATAAACCCATGGAATTTTTGAAGATTAAGCTCCTTTGGCTGATCACAAGTCAACAGTAATTTTTGCAGCCTACACAATCTCCAAGACAGCCAGATGTCCTCTAAGCAAAGATATGTTATCATATTGTGAGATTTGCAGACATCCTGACAGAAGACCCACATTGAATTGTGTAGATCATTAGATGACCTGTGGTAGACTAAAAATAGTGGTTACATTCTTAGCTGATGATAGAGATAAGATGAAGCAGAAGCTTTGTTAATATATGAAAGAGGGGAGTTTGGTATGATTTTTGCCCAACAAATGGTCAGCAGATCAGTTTACCTTCAAGTGTTATGCACTTTCTTACAGTTGGTTTCCTATCAAAAGTTAACACCTAAAAAAAAAAAAAATTCACTAACTTTTATTTTTCATACAAATTATTAAAAGGTATCAGGTTTTCTATAACATAACATTCATGTTTGTAGTTAGGGTCATTAAAAAAAATTATTTCTGCTATATGCAACAAATTTATCTTTATCAATGAAGAGCTTTTGGGCCAACCCACCTATCAAACAGATTTGTTTGAGGAAAATTCCATGTTGCATGGGCTAAGAACTATTCAGTACCTCATATATAAGCAGAAAAAGACAATGGGTACTCTGAAAATAATGCTTCCTGTTTGTTTCAGTGGAATCTACAACAGATACAGAGATCAAAAAACATTTAGGTAGAGCAAGGTTTTAGTTACAAGCAGAATTTTCTGTACATTGACACCATCAATGTGGATAAGCTGAGCAAGGTGCTTTTTATTTTATGGAATGACAAATCTACAGGGCTGCCCAGATCATTGTTTACCACACACACAACTTCTGTTCCACTACCTAACTGTGCTGACATCTCAGTAGACATTCAGCAAACTTGTTTATTGGCAGGTATAAAGTTTAACTTCTGCTGGCATACCACCAACATAATAAAATACAAAGCATTACTTTTGGAGTGATCTCTAAAGCCTATATACAATTTCAGATTTTATTATGCTAAAATTGTTTTAAGATTTTCAGAATATACTTATAAAAAAAAAATCCATAGTATATTTATGATAAATATAAGCTGAAACTCATAAATAAATATGAAATTCTACTAACATTAGTTGGTCAATATGAATAGTATTGCAAAAAAACAAAACAAGCATGTTATATTAAATAGAATAGAGGAAAATCTATTGAGTCTTTTAGTGAGTTTCTCTTGGTGCTGAATTAATATCTATTTCAGATAGAAACTTGCAAAGGAACTTACCCAAATTAAGTATTAGGACCAGAGTATTTTTGATGGGCACTGTTGGTTCTTTAAGTTAGAAAGTCCAAAATAACCAACATGGTAGTTATATCGAGCATAGGTTCACATGTGTATTTAGCATCTGATCTGTCCAGTGACAAATATGATTTTACAATTTAAAAAGCATTTTTTAATAAGACAGGGTTGTTTTCTTTTAATGTAAAGTGCTTCCAGAATTTGTAATTTTTTCCAGGTAAAGTGATAGCAATCTGTCAAGCAAAATATGACAGAAATTAGTAGATACATTTAATAAAAGCTGTTGGAATGAACGACTGATAGATTTCTGGGAAGTGTAGTGTCACCCCTTGGTTATTATTCTAAAGTTCACTCTAACCTAGGGTGATAGTACCTGTTAGGGTCCCATTTATAGGTTAAATCTGTCTGTATAAAAGTAGCTCACAGGGAGGGATGACCTCCAATGACTAAATCATCCATCTACAAGGCACTGATATAAAACTTGTGACTTTATTTGCCCAATATCAGGAATAGAGCATATGTAAATATAAAAGTGGACATTGATGTCAGCACCCAAAAGTGGCAGTCTGTTTTGTGCTAAATGTAATTGTCTGACAATTGTGTTTAGCATGAAACTGTTGCTTCTGGGTGTTGACTTATATACACACACTTTAAGAGTTGTGTTTTTAATTAAATTGTCCATGCAAGAGAAAAACAGTAATTGCACAAAAATCAACCCCCACTTTCAAGCACATTTCAAATCAACTTGCAAAGATGTGTACATATCAACTGATCAAAAGTTAAATGAAATATATATTTGTAAATTTTTTTTCTTTCATGTTTATGAAATAAGGAAAATATAATCATCATGATTGCAAAATATTGAAATTACAATGGTCATAATTGTTATGATTGTTATGATTCAATATATTGTTTTATTGCAATCTTTCTTCAGCTCTGCAATGTGGTAGGAGATAATTATGAATTAATTTTACCAATTTATTTTTATATACAATAGTAAAGCAATTTTATGATGTTTTGCACAGAAGAATAAACAAACTATTGAATTTTCCACTTATTTAAATTTAATGTATATTTCTTTCATATGACAACTTGTAGGAAATGGTCAGAAGACTTTGCAATATGATAGAAACTAAATTAGAAAATAATCTCATCTTTTATTTTCAACACTGAAAAGAAAAATATTGCATTAGCGAAGCAGGCATGAAATGCGGGTGTGTGGAAAACATTATCATATTTCTATACAAGACAAGATGAAGACAACAAAGCAGTTGATATGAAAAATCAAATGTTGAGTTTTATTGTTTCTGTCAGTCACATGACATTAGGATGAACTTAATAAGGCACATGTTGGGTGATGATGACAGAATGAAGAACATTTCTAACAAAAAATTATTGATTCTGATCACAGAAACAGAAATGAACATTGCTTCATCAATTTTGTTGATACAAATTTGTTTGCTACAGACAAAATATTTGAAAGTTTGTAAAAAGGCTTCTAAAAAATTTTCTTTGAATTTTTGGGCTGTTGATATTTTAAAAAAATATCAAATTACCAAATGAAAAATATTAAATTAAAATTATATTTGTATATTTTTCAGAAGCAGATCTTATTTACACCAATTGATTTTGAAGACTTTCCTAAACTGATAGAACAATCACTGAGAAGTTATACAATGTTCTAGTGTTTGTGTAAGTTTAACATTTTTTTAACAGTTATTTGATATCTATTTTTATGTCATTGAAGAAAATTTTAAAAAGGAATTAACAATAAATAAAAACCTTTTTACAAACATCAATCAAATTTAGGATCAGAATTAAGATATAATAATAATAATAATACAAATAATGAAAATGCAAAAAAAAAAACCTGTACATTGAAGTAAATAATTCTTCAGACTGGCTGATGGCTTGTAGCCCTATTTTGAGTTTACCTTACTGCAAATGTACAAGAAAGCAAGTACAGATCAATTTTCAAGGGAAAAAAAAGGCAAACCACTACAGATGAAACTAAGAGATGCAGCAAAAGGCAAAAATGCCTCAAAATTACCATATTCAGTAAATGACAATTAAAATTTTAGGCAAGTTTTGTTTTCTATTTAAATTGTCAAAAATTTCTTTTTCAGTAAATATTAAATATTAAAAAGAAGACATCTGATGTATTATGTGCATGCGTGCAGGAATTAACACGAATTGCATCAATAGACAAAATATAAAACCACCAGAAACTGCTGAAAAAGGTTTGTCAACCAAATTTGGGTTTGAGTTGATTTGAGTTGTAGAGCTGAGGTCTTGGATAAAACTTTCTGACTTTTTTTTTTTTTTTAAATATCAGAAACGGGAATGTGCGATTGTGCAGCACTTTGAAGGCTTTCATTTGTATCAAAACAAAAACTTTTGGTAGACATTTTGTACATTGAAGTGAAAGAAAATAATTCTGGAGTAAAAAGAAAATTCACAAATAGTGAAATTGTCAAAAACAAAAAAAATTAAACATTTGATTGCTATGAGAATTGAGAGATATCTCAGGTCTCCTATCTGATAAAACAAGTTTGAGAGCATAAAATATCAGAAGAAATTTATAAGTCAATTTTTCAACATCGCCACCATTTAATGCTACATATTTTTCTAAATGTTCTTTCCATGAAGAAAGTTTCTGGTTTACTTTTGATTCAATTACACATGCCAACTTCAGTATTAGATGAAAAGTGTTGACCTTTCAAGGACTGTCAATTTTAAGAATGACTAGAAACATGAAAGTGCCAAATCAGGACTGTGTGGAAAATGAAATTGAATTTCAGGCGTTTTTTGATATTTGTTGATTGCAATGTAGCTTTGTGTTGTTGAAATGCAATAAAAAAAGTATTCTGCAAATGTTTGAATGTCCAAAAGGTGTCACAATACAGTTGTATCAAAAGTAAAATCAGTAATTTCCTTCAGGCAGAATAAAAATCGGATAGATTATTTGTAGAAATGTCTCGTCTAAAATTGAGAATCCTGAAGAGAAATTTTGATACCAGTTTAATAATTTTATCTGGTCTAAAATTTGTTTTATAAAACTGGAGACATTTTTTTGCCAATCAACCCTCAGACTAAAATGATTTCAATAATGGAAACTACACAATTGCTTTATTAAAACAATTAAAGTCTGATGGTTCAAAAAGCAGTTGGAATTATGGAAAAAACACAAAGTTGTCAACCAAACAGGTAATTGTAACAGCAACGTTTTGTGAGCAAGTAATTTGGATAAGAGAAAATATCCATGAAACAGCAGATTTCACACTGTATAAATCTCATGCAATAATTTAACTTTTTCATGATCAAAAAGGGAAACAGTTTGAAGGTTGTTGTCTGCACTAATGAAGTTTTCCCATCAATAATGTGCTTCGACAAGAATGTTGTCAAAATAAATAGTAATGATCAAATTTAAATGATTCACTTGTTGCTAATCTCAAAACAGCTGAAGTAAAAGATTTTAACTCTAGGCCATTTAGAAATTGAACCACTAAATAAGTTATATTTTCTCCAGAGATTTAATTAAAATTGTTAAATTACTATAGAAAATGAAGAAAGTGGATAAAGGACAAAATATTTTGAAACCTCCTAACCCTGCTGCTTGTATATATTATACACCTTTGGTTTCTTTCTGGATTCTATTTCAAGTTTCCTCAAGAATAAAAAAATAGCAAAGGTAAACCAGTTTTAGTTAGTGTCAAAATTCACTTCATAAACAAAGAAAATTTGTTTTTGACCATTTCTAGATCTTTGTAGAAAATTTAATAAATGTGAGTTTCTGCATTCATTTGAAAAACATTTGTTGAGCAAAAAGAACAAAATTGTGTAAAAATATTTCTGTTCATTTGCTGAATGGACCCTCCACTTTTTTTTTCTTTTTAAAAGAAAAAAAAAAAAGGGGGGGAAGATATTTGTGAGATATTTTCCTGGTGTGGAGGTATACTTGAAGAGCACTTAATTTTCAAAGAGGCAGAAATTGACATATTAATGTTGTACTATAATGATAATATCACTTTTTCTAAGGCATAACATCCTTTGGGATATTTCCCCCCACCCCTGAATTTATAGGTATTTATTATTGTCAGCTGTTGGAAAAAAATAGGCAATTGTATCAGAGTAGAGAATAGTAAATTTATAAATTTGCAGACATTACCAAAAACTTGTAGGCTGTAATTTGAGGACATCTGTTGGTTGAAGAAGAAAAGCACAAATACAGGACAGATCTTGATACAAATTTGGAGAGCATTTTTTTTATTTTTAATCACCAGAGAAAAAGTAAAGTATTCTAAAAATAATCTGAAATCATAAGCAGCTTTGTGTGCGTCTTTGCAGCTTAAATTTGATTTCTTATTAATCAATGAAATGAACCTTGGGACATGGAAGGAGATTTGAAATGAGACTACTACAAATGAGTAGTACTTTCTATATATTACCAACAGGAAAATGAAGCTAGACTTAAATCTTTACAGTAAAAGAATGACACTGCAGTCATCTTTTAAATTATTTTGTTGATTGTATGGTTATATTGACAGCAATATTAAAGTAATTTTATTTTTGCATGAGTAACTTGGAATTTGTATGTACACAACTAACTGTCATCACACATAAAAAAAATAGTTTCTGCTGTTTAAATCATTAATAGTAAAAAAATATTCAAAGAAAGCTATTATGAAATAAATAAATAAAAAGCATTGTATTAGTAGCCTGATATCCCCTACTTAATAATGAGATCTCTCATGATCTAGGCATATTTGCTTATTGATGATCATGCCTCCTGTTACTATAGCAACGGAATATTTCATTATTGAGAAGGGGTAATGAAGGTTGTGCCAGCCATTAAATATATCACATTATTTTTAACTATTCAATATATAAAACACAGTCAGGATTTTAAATCTACCAACCAAACGACTTTTGGGGCCCGGTTTCATTTTTACCTGTGTAACCTGTATATTGAAAAATCACTGAGAAAATTGGTCAAATTGCATATTGTTAAAACTGGAATTATTGTAGCAGAATGATAGAAAATTGTTGTCGTTGTTTCAGTTTTGTTCAACACAAAGTAAAATGTTTGTTGACATGAAGTCATTGATTGAAAAAATTTCTGTAGATAAAATTCAAAAGAAAACAGTGATGCACAGATTGGATGGCAGAAAAAAAAATTCCACTCAATCTCCAGGATGGAAGTGTTCAAACAACAAATGTTTATCTTGAAGAGAAATTGATTTAAAAAGAAAACAACAAAATCCAACTAGCTGAGAGAGACTTAAAAATTCTCAATTTGTTATAAGATTTCATTTTTTTTTTTTCCATTTCTCCCCATCATTTTTTGATGCAAATTTTATTTATTTATTTTTTTCAAATTTAAGTCTGGAATCTAATCAAAACCAAAGAAATCATAAATTACCTTTTTTGGAGTTAGTAACAAAAGTGGCACATGCAAAAATGTTTTAGTATCTAAATTAACTATTTGCAGTTGCTTTGAAGCTAGAGCCAAGGCAATTAGCAAATACCAAGCAACTTTATTCTTCACTAAAAGAAAAACAGACAAAATTGATAACCAAGTATGTTTATGTTTATTTATTTCTTTCATTCATTTGTTTTTCAGTTATAAGGAAAGGAGTTGAGAAAATTACTAAAGAGGATTAGGGTTGATTGATTTAGAAGACAGAGTGAAGATTTTGTGGGGTTAGGTTTATTCTCAGCTATTTTTGACCTCAGCTGGAATTAGAATTGGGTGAGTAGGTAAAGGCAATTTTTTTGGCAGGTTCACTCAAATTTGTTGCCTAAACATGAGGCTCTGAGTTAAGTCTTTGAAAAGAGGTGGGAACATAAGTAAAGAATGGAGGAAAGGACAAAGAAAAATTGATAAAATACTTTGTATTATTTGATAGAGTTTAAAAGTAAACATTTGAGACATCAAAAGTTGCTGTAACAAAGTTTACAGAAACTTGTATCTCCTGCTATGATTATCTTTCGAATGACACAAGATGTCTACAAGTAAGAACAAAAGCTCACTTGAAGTTTTTCAGTCAAATTTTCAAGACAATTTACTTGATTGTTTGCTGAAAAGAAAACCGACTTTCTATCAAATATTAAAACAAATTAGTCAATCACAATTGCAGATTTCAGAAGAGTTGGGTGGGAAGTTTACATTGAAGAACTAATGTTGATTTACAAATTACTGAGTTGGACTGTGCTGATTTGATGTCACAAACCAGTGTACAAAATATGTGCCTCATTAAAAAAGCGTGGGGGGAGAAGGGACTTGAAATTTTGAAAAATTTACCATCCAACTCATGTTTGTGCCTCTACTGTTATTAGGTTGTAAGACGACAAAAAGAAAGAAGCAACTTATTCACATACATGCACAGATATCACACATGTTCAATTTCTCACATACATATACACACACATACATGCATAGTCTTGTCTTGACCCCATAGTAATCTTTATAGCTCTACTGTATCATCATCATTATTATATACACATGAGAGAAGAGTCAACTCAGTTGACAAAAGCTGGTGATATTCAGATATTTCCAAATTTAAAAAATCCTGAGATTTCATTTTAAAATTAAAAAAAAAAAAAAGAGAGAGAGAATCAGTAGCAATACATTTTGCAGAATTATTAAAATAGAAGATGAATATTGTGAAATTTTTCTCATTATACAAAAATTCCTACAGAAAATCAGGAATAAAAGGGCTTTAAGAAAACATTTCTACACAATACTGCATGAGTAAGTTTATTAATATAGATTTTGTTTCTAAGAAAATCTATCCCCAAAGGTTAACTCCTTTGCAATAATACTCTTAAATTGTTTTGGGTAATTAGACAATTTAAAAATGTGTAGGCAAATGTTATTATTATTGTGTCAGCACCAACCATTGCTAATCCCCAATAGAATGGGTAAGAAAGGCCAGGTTCTGTCCCCCAAATCTACAGAGGCTTGCTAACTGTTCCGATTTATTGTAACTTCCCCAAAATAATCAAGTGAAGAGTAGTTAGTTAATATGTGGACCTTCTGGAATTACATCACAGATGACCAATTTGCTTAATGGGGAAAAACAACAATTTGTTCAATTTATTAGCTGTTTATGAATTTTTTTTTCTTTGCGTTTCCCTAAACTAATTTTTTTAATTATTTTTGTTTATGATAAATTTCAGTGTTTCATTTCCATTGTTGCTTTACACTCTCATGACCGGAAAATTTTTATGACATCTTTGATGTGTTGTCTGCAAATTGGACAGAGAGCACCACGATCTTTCTTCACAGCCATGGCACACTCAAAACACATGCACATGTGACCACATGTGTAAAGAACACAGTTTATTGAACGTTCATAGCAGACATTGCATTCATTGCTTTCATTGTCTGCAATTGGGTTGTCATTGGATGCCGACATAATCGAAGGGCCTAAGCCTGACTCAAAGCTTGTCGACGGGTACAAGATGTGAGAATTATGCTGGCTCCCTCGATTAAAGTGGAGTGGAGGCATAGGTGGAGCTGAGTAGACCTTAGTTGGAGCTTGCTGCTGCTGCTGTTGTTGTTGCGGGTACATATGACTTCCTCCTGCCCCATTTGACAATGATGACGCTGACGTTAGAGATGTGTGATGGAATGATGATGTAGGCATGCTAAAACTACGCAGCACCAGTGTAGACATAGCTGCAGATGATGATGACGTCGATGAGGAGGAAGAGGAAGAAGAAGAGTTGTTATTGTTGTTGTTGTTAGTGGGCCCACTATGGCTCACATGGTATGGGGTAGGAGTTGTCGGTGTTGTGCACTGGCGAGGAGGGAGGGCCACAGTCAGGCCACTACCATTCCCTAGGCAGGCAGAGGCTGGACGTAGTCGTCTTATCTGCGATGGGTGTGCAGAACCTGAAAAAAGAAAAGTTTTAAGAGATGATAAAGATGAAATCACCTTATCACAATAAATAGAGAAAATATAAAAATTAAGATGAGTTGTGGGCATCTCCCTAAATTTTACTAAAAGTTAAATTTAGGCCATATTAATTTTCTTGACATTTTAAACAGTAGCAACATTTTGTCCTTGAATATAAAAAGCATCTTTTTTTTTTTTTTTTTTAAATTATACAAATCCTTTGATATTAAATCTTACATGATATACAAAACATACATTGGTTTCATTTGTCCAGATTTGATGTCATTGTATGATATTCAACAAAGACAATTTATCAGCAAGCACTTTGATAAGTCTTTATTAATATCTTGTTTACTCATATTATCAAAGAATGATGGAGTTTAAGTAACTTTGTAATTGTATTACTTATATTTTCTGTTAGAGTATTTTATTTATACAATTAACACTGTCACATGTCAGAAAAAAATTATGCTTTTTAAATCAAAGTAAAAAAAAAATATCCAAAGAAACAAAACTATATTAGCAGCCTGATCTTCCCTACTTATTAATGAGGTATACTGTTATAGTAACATGAGGCATATTTTCTTATTGACATCAGGTAATGCCTCTTGTTATCACAGCAGAATTATTATTTAGAAGTGCATGACAAATAAATATAGAAAGTTACATTGTGCTTTATATTATGCAATAGATATCAAATGTTTCAAGGTTTATCACAGTGATTCAAAAAGGAAAAAAAAATTATACCTGGTATACTTCTTATTAAGTGTGATTAAAACTCACCTGACATAATTGTCATGTTTGTTAACAATTAAGAAGTTTAATTTAGTGCCTAGAACTTTTCATTTTAAGAAACATTTAAATAATTTATATTTAAGAATTTTTTGACATTAAAAATAGTGTCTTGTTTATATTTTAGTGATGTTTGGTAATTAATTGATTTTCATGTGACAATTATTTTTATTCACATGCTTAATTTTATAGAAATGATTTCCATTTGATTACACTGATAGTCTCGATACATGTGCTTAAATTGGTTGATATTTTTCTGCTAAAATATATAAATGCAGCAAAAGTGCAATTTTCAAAATTTAAATTTTTGCTCACATTTAAACAATCCACTTTAAGACAACTCACTTATTTTTTTTTAATTATTAAGTTTAAACATTTTAAACAGGTTGAAAATTGCCAGGACAAAGTATTGACAATAATAGAAAAAAAAAATGCAACAATTATTATTGGGCAGAGCTTGTGCATTAAAGTTTACACAGGAATTTAGATCCAATTATTGATATTATTATTTCATTTATTTCCCTTTTAAAATACTCATCACTTTAAGATTAAATATTTAATGAACTTTAAATGGATAAGGACCTCTTTTTTTCCAGCCAAGTAAACTAAACTGACAAATGATTGGGTCCTCTAATATATTTTATTTGTAAGGGGAGCATGGATCTTTCTTAGAGTCAGGGGGCAAACTTGAGCAAAATAATGTAATATTGAACATAGTAAGTTACCATAAAATTGTCAAAAAAGTTTTCCCCATAAAATAAGGACTAATAAACAAGATAAAACTTTTTGAGATAACAAAAGGGAAACATGTCTCAGAGGATAATTGATAAAAAGATGACTACGAATTAACATTTTCAGTTGCTTGGATTTTCTTTGAATGACTAAGTTAACAAGCCTCACCTATTCAACACTACAAACAGAAATATAGCACCAATTAATTTTCAGACAAGTCTGAAAAATAAGATACTACCAAACACGATTGTCACAGATTTTATAAACTAACAGAAAAGAAAAAACACAGCATTTATAATAGAGATCTAATAAAAATTTTCATCTTTTTGTTTTGTAATCCCTGCCGTCTCAAATTTAGTATTCTGACTACAGGGATGCCAAATAAATTGCTTAGCTGATAATGTACTTGTGTTTTGGAAATGGAGACAAATAGATAATTAAGAAACAAGAAATGAATTCAACATCTTTTGTATCTGTTGTTTCAAATGTGTGTATAGATATACATACACACAAACAATAATCCTGGCTTCAAATACCAGTTGTTAACACTAGTAAAAAAAAATGGGCAATGCTCTCTCTCTCCCTCCCATGAGGTATTATCAAAAGTTTTTAAAAATTCTTTTACTGTATAAATGGAAGAAATTTTAAAAGGTTATAAAAAAAGTGGAAAACTTTTTTGGTTTCAGTACAATCCACAACCTTTAAGATCATCAATGTTGAATAATTGCTTTTCATGGCATTTATTAGAACAATGGGAATCACTTTGCAATGCCTGTCTCCTCTCCAATATGCATGCATCAGGTTACACTAAGTTACATGGTACCAGCAGGAAGTAATAACCCCTGACTTCAACAATTCTTGGGAAAGATATTGGAGTGGTTCCTCCATTGCCTTCCTCACAGTTTGCAATTCAGAGTACTTCTCCTCTTAGATTGGTTGCCACAATTTACCGTTATTTAACCCATAGAGGGAGAAGAGACGGATTCATGCCTTTCCAAAATGCAGAAGTGAATGCAGCAGAATCAATCAATTTGAACTTAGCTCAATGATTCCACTTTTCTGCCCCAATAACCACTGGTGTAAAAAGTGGAAATTGGTAAGTTGAATTCAAATTCTATTGAATCAATTGCTAGGTCTGCTGTTAGGAAAGTGGGCTCACCATTTTGCTAGATAATTATTCTCACCAGACTATCTTACACATTCGCCCATGCAGTGAATATTGCTTCTATGTATTTAAAGATTTTTGATAAAATACAAAGAAGAATCTGCAATGTTATTGGCCTTGACCTCGCATCTCTGCTTCAATTTCGCACCACTGTAACATAGCTTCCCTGTATCTTTCTTATAAATATTTTCATGGTAATTGTTCTGATGAAATTTCCTCTATGGTACCTAGACTTTATGAATTTATACACAAGAATATAATTTAATATCAGTCCTCTCCTATATAGCAGTGAATGCTGGATAATCTCCTCACAGATGAAGAGGAGACTTGAAGTGTGGACAAAAGTGCGGTTCTACAAAAGAATACGGAGAATACCGTGGACCAACCATGGGAGTAACAACAAAGTTTTATTAGAGATCGAAGACAAGGGAGAGGAAAACAATGCATAACCTAGTTTGGCAAGTTTGAGTGAATGGATAATCTTTGGGAGAGATGGCAAAAAGACAAAATTTATTGAAAGCTACAAAAGACAGGAAGTTGTGGAGAGCCATGATTGCCAACATCCTGAAGGGACACAGCACATAGAAGTAGACTAGATTGGTGGTAAGGTCTGATTATTTTACAGTTGAAATTGCTAGATGTAACCATAAGTTCTATTCTAATAATTTCTTCTCACTTGTGGAACTATTTTGGCTTCTGGCTTTCCGGCCAACTTTGATTATCAAAAATTTAAATGCAATGTCAATCATTATCTTCTGTCTTCTTAATTCCTGTTCTGTTATTGTTCTCTCTCCTTAATAATGTTTTCTTTCTCTCATATTTTCTCACACTCAGTAACCTCTTGCATCTTAGTGGCTTTATTGCCTTGCTTGAGGTGATAAAAAAAACAAAACATATCTAGAAATAAAAATAGGTTAAAAACAGATGAAGGAAAACTAGTGAAGGTTCTTGTAAATATGCAGGTTTTTAGGTATCATTTTGTTTAAATAAGTTTTTTATATCAATTTTCATTATCCAAAGCCAACCAAAGATGAAATCTAGTTTTAAATTGAGTTGTTAACAAAAACTTCAATTCAGTCTCTACCAAAGCAAGCAATATCTTTGCAAAATGGAACAAGTTAAATCATTTTATTTGTAATGAACTAGTCATAATTAAATTTAAATATTAATTTAAATAATTTAATTAAAATTTTTTTGATCTAAACCAACATGCAGCTTCATTTCAGTTTAGATGAAATGATTAATTGAATTTTAATTTAAACTATTCTGTTATATATATATATATATATAAACCCTTTCTCCAATGTGGCAGAATTCACAACTCACATGATTGAAGAATTTCAACCAGTGTGTATTTTTATGGGATGATGCATCCTCACAAGTGGCCCAGGATTGCTTGGAGATGGATGATTTTATTGAATCACCATCTCCAGACTGGTTGCCACCCAAGGCTATATAGAACCCAATCTGTCCTACTATTTACACATACCGGAGAGGAGAACAGTTGGATTCATACTGTTCCCAAGCGTATCAGTATGTAAGTGAATATAATGAAATCAATTGGAATTCAAAATCTGTTCTCCATTTCCTTAATCCGAGCTGCAATCCATTACTCTACCATACATCCTAAATGCAAAGTACAAACTAAGCATCAATTTAATTTTAAAAACTTAATATAATTTAATGACAACTTAAATAATGAATTAAAAATTTTAATTTAATTATGATTAAAATCTGAACTGACACACTATTGGTGCATATCTAAAATGTACAATTTGGGTTTGTGTGTGCAAACATTCAGAGAGAATGAGTATCAATTCAAATTCAGAAGTGGTTTACAACTGAATAGCCAAATTGGTAAAAGGACAAAATACTTATTACGTCACATCACACTGTTATGCATAAACAAGAAACAACCATAAACAATCAGCATTAAATAAAAGACTCAAAGTCTAACGATGATTAAAATATAATTAACCAAGAACCTTTTACATTTCATCCACCATAATGTGAAAATTAAATTATATAAAACTTGCTAAAAACAAATATTGTATTTTATTGACAAAAAAAAAAACAAAAAACAAATAACGAAATAGCAAAGTTCTTTTGTTTATCTTCTGCCATCTTTCATTAAAAGGATTTTGTAAAACTCTAAATGGTATTCCAAGAGTCTATTATTTAGTGAATATGGTGGATGATTGAAATATTCCTAACTAAGCTGCAACCATATTTTTACCTGGTCATCAAAGAACCATGCAACCTACCATTGCTGTTTCCATTAACTCAGAGGCTCGCAATACATGCACTACAGCATCTCTCAAATGTTAACACAGTCATGGTCTACTCAATTGCAGGTACATTTTCATAGCATAAAAATTAATGGAGGAGATTAATTTCAACCATTGCAGATCAATAACTTAAGTTGAAATTGAAGAAAATCTTAACTTCTCCAGGCTGGGAAGGTGAGAAAATAATAAAGTTGATACACTTTGATAGGCTGAGCTAATGACTTGGTAATGAAATCATTTTTCTTTCTCTTTAGGGAGAAAAATGTGTGATGGGCTACAACCAAATCTATCTGGCACATTTACAATGATATATAATGTAAAACTAAACTTACATTGGTTAACTCAGTCACTGGCTTAAAGTTACTTTGAAAAAAAAAAAAAAAAAAAAAAAAAATGAAACAACTTAAGGAAAAAGATTATATCAAAACATTTTTTTTAATCGTTTCACCCCAAGCAACGTGATAATGCCACTAAAATGCAAAGGGCTACTGGAAATGAAAGAATTAGAAGACTTTAGAAGGAACCAGAAACCCAATCTTAAACAAAGAGGAAACCTCTACTCCTGTTCAATAGATGGGGAAGGAGTGTGAATCAGGCTATAGGCAAACCATGACAAATTATAAATAAATCCATTAATTCTTTAGAAACATATATAAAAATTTAATATATATTTGACAGAAAATGCATCTCATCCATGTTATATAGTATGGACAAAGGTTTAGCAACAGAATTGTGAGAACTTAAACATAATAAATGAAAAATATTTTTCTAATACTTTTGAAACTTGAACAAACTTCTTTTCTTTTCTTTTTTTTTTAAAATGACTTAAACATATAGCTATAAATGCTTGTTGCTTAGTATTTTTTTGACTTGGGGGCCTCTGATTTAAAACAATTTGGGGAACCACTGTCTTTTCCTTAGTAGCTGCTTTTTGTTAGATTCAAACAAGTACAACTCCCAATTAGACTATCAATTGAGTTTCTGGAAAGAGTTCATAATATGAATTTTATTATGCTCTTTCTGGAAACTCAATTGATAGATTCAAACAGCTTGACTATCTCTTTCATTGTATAATGTTCATCATTTTCAAGTAATATTTTCATCTGATCTCAACTTATCATCATCATCATTATTATTATTCAGTGAGAAATCTCCAGCATTGCAAACCACTTTGACATGTTCGACTATTTATTGTAGCTTCTCCATAAACTAAAAAAAATAATTTATTTTGCAATTTTTCTTAAAACAATGAAAGGATAATATATTGAAAACTTTGCTTATTTCCTTCTATCTTCAATGTTCGTATCAATAAAACAATTCTGACAAATTAAAAAAAAAAAAAAAAAAAAATACACCAATATGACAACTGTCACATTGCAATCAAAACTCATTTTGAATGAAGTTTTGCTAAAACCAAGTGTGGCTACTCCTTTTATAGTGCCTATAGTAGGAGTAGCGACATTGAGTCACTTGAAAAATGAAAATGTCAATCATAATGCAGTGTTTATTCTTATGTCCACTGTCTATATCTACAAATGATCTATTTATGATATTAAGCACCCGTCCCATAATTATAGCAAATTTTAAACTATGTGTCAAATGATTAACCATCAAATAAGACAGGCTAGAAAATCATTCTGAATAGGTAAATGGATTATGTTTACCAGATGAGCCACCACAATCCATGCTTGTGAGTAGAAAATCTTTTGATATTGTATATTTCAATGAAAGTTCCTCCTGCCAGATTAACTTTCAAATACCAGACCCACCCACAAACAAGCACCTGGCTTCAACCTTTCCTCACAAACTCATACACAAAAATTATTTTTAGGCTTGAAACCACTTACGTAGTATCAGCAGTTGAGGATTAGTTATTTTGAAGAAATTTATTTTAAAACTGAGGCATGTTTTATTACATATGGGATATGACTATTATAAATACTTACCATATAATATATTAAGTGGAATCTTTCATATATTCCTGAGGGAAATTAGATATGTATTAACATTTTTTAAAATAGATATTGGATCTTGGCTATTTTCTGCAGCCCAAAAGATCAAAAATGAAATTCAAGTAATAACTTATGTAGAACTTTATTATATAAGGATAAAAATAAGAAATTCCATTTTTGGCAGAAAATTAAGTAGTGGGGTATGTACTGGGTTGGGTGCAGTTGACTAAAGACCCAATCAGGGGAGTTTCTTTTTTTTTTTTCTTGGATATATAAAAGAAAAAGAATTTAAAAAAAAAAAAAAAAAAAAACTGCTAAAAATTCTCATCTCTGTTTATACCATCAATTATTACTTTCCTTTCACAATGGCAAAAAGAATTTTTATTTGAAACTACAAATTTGACAGAATATACTTTTCCCCAGATTTCTATGATCTTAATAATTGAAATATTAATTGAAATTAATTAATTAATGTCTCTATATTACATTTGCCGAATCTCAATAACCTCGCATGATAGATTAAATATTTCAAGGTGCTATGCAATGATTCAAGTGTAAAAATGTATCAACTTGTTAAATTTTTCTCAAATGAAAATATAAAAGCAAATCTATCATTTCTTATTTTTAGTTTTTAATTATTACCATCTTCCTTCAGGACAATAAGCAATCCTAGCTCTCCATAGATTGCTTTTCTTTATTATCTAAAACCCGCCATAACTTTTTGGGAAAGATAGTGTATTGGTTTTCCCTCTTGCATTCGTCATGATTTAGAGTTCAAAGTTTTTCTTCTCCTAGATTGGGCTTCCTATCCCTGGGTGGTAACCAATCTATCCTGCTATTTAACTTATAGCAAAGGTAGGGAAGAGATGGAAGGAGGCCTTTCCCAAAGGTAGTAGTGTGAAAGTGGACACAATAGACTGGGCTAGATTTTCAAGTCAGCTTGCCAATTTCACTTTCCATGTTGATACTGGTTACTCTACCCACCAGTTTGTCAATAAGTTCAATAGCATAGGTCAATTAAGTACCATACGTGATACATTATTGGGGGATCATGTCTCTTAATTCACGACTGACTAGGCAGAATATTTTCCTGTAAGAGATTGCCATTTCTTTCTGCGGTAAACTGGTTGCCAACCAAGGCTATAGGACTCAGTCTATCTTGCTATTCATCCCATAGCTGGGAGGAGAAGAGATGGATTCATATCTTTTGCAAGGGTATTTGCACATAAGTGAATAACAAAACCAACTGGAATTTGAACTTGGCTCTCTGATTTCTCATTCGGACTTGACATCCATTACACCAAGATGCACAACTAGCAGAGAAGTCATTAAAAAAAAAAAAATATGAAAGGATAATTTATGTAGGGATGGAACTTTCTGCCTTGCAATTTGTGAAGTGTATTACACACACACACACACTTTACAGCCATTAACTGCCTATTTCCACTGGACAAGAGATTTAGAAAAAAAGCAATGAAGAGAGAATGAAAGTGTGAGGCCATAAAAGTAGAAGATAAGTAAAAAAAATCTAAGGAAAAATGGAAAACAAACAATAAAAGCAAGTGAAAGGAAAGAGACAAGCGACGTAGACTAAAGAAAGATTGATTACTGCCACAAATTTTATTACTCCTTTACTTCTGGATGAATTTTTTTTTTGATCATGATGCACACCATAGGTAGGTAGGTAGAGACTGCTGTATTAATCTATAGATAATTAACTCAACCTTTAAAAGCTAAGTAAACAATTTGGTAAAGCCACATTAGCAAAATTGTTGCCTTGAGTCTTTAAAACAGTTCTCACAATCTGAAAACACATTCTTTCTTTTTCCATCATCAGGTTTCTTAAATTCCTATCACCATTTTGAATTGTCATCTTTTTTTTTTTTTCACCATTATGACATATGTAGAACTGAAATTCCTTCCCTGGCTAAAATTCATTGGTTTAGATTTGAAATTCCTTCTCTGGAAACAAATTTCCTGCTATTTCAGAATCACTGTTCTGATTCCATAACTATGGATAGTTGATAATAGACGCGCTTCTTTCAGAAAATATTGTTGATTTCACAAGATTGATTTTATGTTGATACAAGAGAGTTTTATCATCTAATAATCTGATAATGCTTGTAAATATATAAATCCTCATTAAAAAAATTCTTAAACTTAAAACCATACAAGTTTTCATATATACAGTTTTATTACATTAAAATAAATTAATAAAATATAATTTTTCCATTACTAAAAATATATTAAAAAAGAAACTTTCCTAAAACATTCATCTCTACAAATAACTAAAGAAATATTTTTCCTTTTTAATTAAAAAAGGAAAAGATCCTTGTCCCATTTCTGGACTGGATGGCTTTATTTGGTGATAGATAAAAACATAATTAACTCTATATTTTTATAATAAATACCCACTGCAAAATCCAGTATTAAGATTAAAGGAGCATGTTTTTTATTATTAGTGAAAAAGATATGGCACTAATGATTACAGATAGCAAAAAACAACAAACATCAGTGATTAAACCCGGAGAAAAGATGCTATCTGTTTCTCAAACATCAAATTTGTCTTAATGATCAAAGAAGGCAAATAGAAACAATAAAAAATAGATTTAATCGGACTTCCATTTAACCAATGAAGATTGATTTGTTTGTTTTTTACGGTTTATCAACCCTTCATGGATTATTTAAATCCGAAACATATTTTGAAATGTAAGATTATATTTTTTTGCAACTGAATATTGCATTAAGACTTTTTTTTTTTGGAATAACAATGATTTTTTTTTTCCAGATACAAGTCCTACTATTTTAACCTTTAGCTGGTGCGAGGAGATGGATTTAGGTATTTGTGCAAAAATGAATGTAGCGAATGACCATTGAAGAAAAAGGTGGCTGTTGAATGGATTGAGTTAAATACGAACGTCAATCAAAATAAATGGACAACTTACCAAGTATCTTAATCTTCTGTACATTGCCATAGACATCGAAAAACATCCACAATGGAAGAGTCGGGTCAACATGCATCAATGTTGTCATCTTACTTGTGTTTCTCGCATAACGAACTTCACCTGAAGAATCAAAGGCAAGGAAGAGTTTAGAAAGGCAAAAATGGAATCACATGAACATTTTTTTTCAGCACCATTAAAAGATACAAGAGAAAGAAATCAACAAAATGTTGTCATTTTTAATATTTTTGAAATTTTTTTTCTTATAGAATTGTTGCCTGGATGTGCTGGCCCATTTTGTGAAAAATAGGGAAAAAAAACATTCTGTTTACTAAGCATTTAAATGCTGACAGTTATTCCTCATATGCACAACCATTTTGGATTATCATCGGATAATCTACAGCTTAACGATGCCCACAATACACACTATAATAGAAATACATCACCAAACAGACGTACGAGTACATTAACAGCAGTGGAAACATTACTGAAAGTGATTTTTAAACTGCAATGAAATATTAAAGAAATTTACTTGAAACAAAAATTCTACTTTTAGTTTTTCTCTTGGCTTCCAAATAATTCTAACATGGAAAATCTTATTGTCAATGATCATAAGTGTTTATACTGGGGAGCAAGCGATATAAATACAGTCATGTTTATACTTTTGTGTGTTGCTTGCAAAATTTATATCTCAAAAATTTGGTTGACTTGTAAGTAATATCTGCATTTCCAGTCTCACAGTAAATTTCAACTGAGTAAGACCCACTTGTCCTCCCTATCTGCATTGTGTTACTCATTTAAAAAAAAAAACACTTTCTAAATTATTATTGTGCTTAAAACAATATCCATTCAGCTGAAATAAAGGGTATCCAGTTTTGAGGAATAGACCCAAAATGGGCCAAGTGATTATACAGCCTTGTGTCAGATTTGTACCTTATTACAAATAAATATTACCTAATGACACATGAAAATAAGGAATCAAAATTTTCAAGTTGTAACATGTGAATTGGATGCGTGAGTATTGTAATGATTATCAATATAGAAAGTGAAATTGGTAATTTGAGTTCAAATTCAGTCCAAGTCTGTTGCATACACTTTCACATAAATGCTCTTGGGAAAGGTACAAATCCATTTTCTCTTCCACTACCTATGGGTTAAATAGCAGAGTAGACTGGGCTCTGTAGCCTTGGGTGGCAATCAGTCTAAAAGAAAAACTGAATTCTAAACTGAAGAAAGCAATAGGAAACTACTCCACTACCTTTCTCAAGAATGCATGGCAATTCACAGATAAAGAAAAGGAACCTGTGGAGAGCCATGATCCCTTATGTACTAAAAAGAGAAAGACTACACTGAATTCAAAACTACTCTCTTTTCCTAGAATCCATGGTAATTCACAGATACTAAAACAAAGAAACCCGTGGAGAGCCATGATAGTCTATGTCTTGAAGAGAGAAAGACGACTGAATTCATAACCGTGGAGAAGGCAATGTGAAGCACACTGTGCTATCTTTTTCAAGAAAACAGCAATTCACATATAATAAAGAAAAGGAATCTGTGGAGAGTCATGAAGGTGCTACATCCTGAAGAGATGACAAAAAAAAAAAAATGAATTTAAATTAAGATAAAATATACTTGAATTGTTAAAAAGGAAACTAACAAATCTCATAATTACTTTGCAAGAACAACATTTTTCTTTTTCATTTTCTTAAAATCAGGCTTGTTCTTTTATTTCCTTAAGAAAGGCTATCAAACAGAAAAGAAAAGCATAACCACTTCTTCAGATGTTTTAAGAAATTGAATATGTGAATATGGTGTGTATATATATATATATATATATATATATATATATATATATATAAAAAGACAATTTGGAAAACTGACATTTCACCGATAAACTGGCATCACCAGAATAAAAATGTTATTTTACAAAACCAAAATCTACATTAACAAAAGAAAACACTTCACATTAAATGGATTGATGCTTGATTTTTATTTTAACTTAATACTTATAAAATTGGATTTTAACTAATTTCGACTGACTTTTTTAAAAATTATTTTTTAAAGTTTACATACCCCCTTTGTTTCAGTAGTAATTTAATAAAAACAGGTGATTAACTGAAATAGCCCAGTTGAACATTAATTGGAGGGAACAATTTGCTTATTTATTATTAAATGAAATAGCCCAGTTCTATATTAATCAGGGAACATCTAAACACTCTCCAATTAATATACAACTGGGCTACTTCAATTTATAATAATAATAATGATAAATAAGCAAATTGTCTCCTATATTTATCAGTGTATCGGATTCTTAGTCAACCTTAGTCTGACATGTGAATTTAAAACTAGTTTACGGAAATCATAAAAAATGATGGCAAATATAAAGTTGATATTTTGTTAAGCCTTTACTATTATTAGAAAGAATTCATATGTGAGTCTTTAAATATTTCTTTTCTAGTTATTATTGTTGTACTCTGCACTTTCACAGAGTTGACCTTTCACCTTCTGGCATCTTAAACATCTTGAAACAGTCTGCCATTGTCAAAAGAAAGACACTGCCACCTTGTGTGGCCAGTACAAGAGTGAACTCTTGTACATTAAAACACTACAGATATTATAGACAAAAATATACAAATACACTCGCCATATTATATAGATTACAGTAATAACAACAACAACAACAACAGGATAAAATGTTACAAGTTTGTTCCAGTTCTAAATTTTCCACTGGTTGGCATTGGAATCAAAGTAAAAGCTAGAATTGTGCATGTTGAGATTTAAGGCAGGCTTGGCTTAGGTGATTGACACAGGAGAATCTTCCTATTTCTTTTATTTGAATGGAACAGGGCTTAGTAAACACTGACAGTCATACATGGTGAAGCTGAGACAGAAACGTGTTTAAAGAAGACGCAGAGATTTCTATGAATATGACAATATGATTTATGTAATGAAGAAAAGATGCCACACAACATACAACAGAGTCCTAGGAGCAACATCAAGTTTCAATCAAAATGCTCCCAATTCAAAATATTTAAATATTGTTATTTTAATTATAATGGTCGAATAAGTATTTTAGCATTACTTAAAAAGCATCCTGGATGAGAGTACAAATTCAGAAGGTTTTAGGCAAGATGGAAATCCCTATGAAGCTGGAGATTTCACTTTTTTTTTTCTTAAAAATACTATGTTCCTTAAGATTGTAAGGCAGTAGCAGGTCTCCACAGCTTTCCTTCTATTATCTGAATTGCAATGACTATTCTTGGGGAAGATAATGGAGTGGTTTCCTCACAATGCATCTGAGTTTTCACACACTGCCAGAGATGGAACACCCAGTCAGGATTGAACACATTACTCAGTAATTATGGTCAACCAGACTAGCTGACTTGATCATTACCCCAACCTGGAGTAATTTTCTGTTGCCTTCTCCATGATTTTGAATTCAGTCTGGTTGCTGTACAAACACTTGAGAGTCTAATCTGTCCCACTGAAGGGGGGAAAAAAAGAACAGATTTATACCTTTCCATTTCCATTTTTTTTCCTAATGTTCACCCAATACAAGGCCCGAGTGCCACTCAAAATAGAAGGTTACTGAATAAGGTTGTTGTATAAATGTAAGAGGACGTAAAGAGTGCAGATAATGAGGATAGATATGATGTAGGAAACATAACAGTTAACCCTAGACATTAAGATTGTAGTGATGAGGAAAGCTTTCACTTGGGAGTCTGTTCCACAACATAGTGGTTCTTGGGAAGACGCAGCCCAAATGGAATGTCCTCCTTACTAATGGAATACAATGGGGATGGTTCAGCCGAGTGTATGTGGCATGGTGGGTCTGTGAAGGTTAAAACTGGCAGGACTAACATTTACCATGGAAATAGTGATTGAGTAGCAAGAATCTTGTGACATTTCATCTATGGGAAAGGTGTTGTAGGGTGTAAGACGTCATCACCCACAAGGCCGAGTAGATGCTTTTAAACTCTATCAAGACTGGCTAAATATGGCAGCAGTACTCCATTTTCAGTCTGATCTGGTTCTTGTAAATAGTAGGAGACAGGTACAAGGAACTGACCATTTTTTCCAGTATCTTTAGTAATTGGTTATATATGAGTTCCATTCAAGGTCTGGTGTGAACTTGAGCCTTAATAGGTGTTCAAAGCAAGGGGCCTCCTTAGAAGAACACCCATCCCTTGTGATGGGTGAAAATTCAGGGTCTGCTCGATGATGATGGAATGTTACAATTTTGGTTTTTCAGGTACTGAATGAAACAAAGTGTTCCTTCCCACATTGGGGGCTGTTAGAACTTACATCAAAAGACAGATTGGCGTCAGGCTCTGGTCATTTAGATTTATGGAGATGAAGACATATACCATTGTGGCATATGTGTAGATATTCATTGAAGATTGGAGTCTATGCTTAGGCAGATCGTTAAAGTAGAGAGAAGCAAGCCTTGGGGGATGCCTGCACTTATCTCATCAGCATTAAGCTGAAGTGAATTTGAATGATAAGCAATGCAAATGTGAAGGTCAAGCATCATTTTGAAAGATATTTAGAAATGATTGTTATTTTTAGGTTTTTATGAAACAATAATTTCTGAAGTTCTTTCAAAAATATGCTCAACCTCCACATTTGTGTTGCTTTCTTATCATAATGAGGTTATTTTAGAAACTAAATACAAATAGGATTTTTATTTGACTGTTACTATATTGATAAATGTAAAGTTTTCATGAACAATGAATAAATTAGTCTTCTGTTACTTTGATATGGAGAAAAGCATTGTTTTTAATGCCATGTTCCTTCAGGACAGATTCTTTTTCTTTATGATCTGTGAATTGACTTATGTCTCATGACTTCTTGAGAACGACAGTAATATGGTTTCCTGTTGCCCTTCTTCATAGTTTTAAATCCAGACTTTTCCTTCTTTTAAATTTACTACTACCCAAGGCAAGAGAGTCCAGTCTACCCTGTTACTTAACCTCTTCCAGGAGAGAGAAGAAAAGGATTCATGTCTTCTACAAGAGCATTGCTGAAAAATATACACAAAAGACTAAGCTGGAACTTAAACTTGGCATGCGAATTTTACTCTTTGCTGATAATCATTATACGAACTCAGTCTTCAGAATTGTTTGGGTTTTTTTCCACATTCTTTCAAATTGTTTTATTAACTGACAAAAATAATTGATTAACAACTACTTTTAAGATTTGTATAAAAAAAAAATATGTTGCTTAATTTAATAACATATTCACCTTTCTTTGTTTATTTAATATCAAATACAAATCTTACAGGGCAAAATCACAACAGAATAATAGATAGAAATGAAGTGAAAGCAACATGAGTGAATTAAACCAAAGATTTCTGGACCAGAAGTGGCCACCTCTGGACCCTTGTCATGTGATCAGAAGTGCAGATCAACAATCTCTCACTGATGTCACAGTGGTAATCAGAAGTTACTTCAAGCTTGAACTGGTGTGTTACACATGACCAGAGGACATTAAATATGACCACTCAAAGCCAGGATCTTTGGAAAGAACTATGTAATTAGTATGGAATCTGTTTTAGGCAGAAATTAAATAAAGCAAAAAAAAAAAAAAAAAGTGAAAATTATGAGATATAAGTTTGGTTTACACTAGAATAAAAAAGGGTTGACATGGGTCAAGTTTATACCAGTCTGCAAGTAGCCACCAGAATGGTAGCCACTTCAGAGTTTTACTCCTCTGCAGGAGATGCTGTTGGTGTATTCAAAACTCTGCTGACAGAGCAATTCTTATATCAATATAACAGTTGTAATAGTTTAGAGCATCGTTTGTTCAAACTTTTTTATTGCAACCCACAGCAAGAACCTCATTTTGCATTGAAACTCATTATACCTATGTGTTATAGATCAAAGAAAAACTGTTCACTAGGTTCATTTATTTAGCATTGACAATTTATATATATATATATTTTTTTTTTCCTTATGATCTGCACATATTGGAGTCACATGTATCTATTTGTATGAATAGAAAAGTATTAATTTTAGAAAAACAAATTTAAAGGAAATTCTGTCACTCAGTCCAAAAGTTTGGCAAACAAGATACATAAACTCAATGTGAACAGACTATATATATATATATATTTAAAAAAAACAAAATACAATACAAGTTTAACTTGGTGAAAAACTAGTGATGATTTATGAGTGCTGTGCAACATTTAGAGTTTACATTCTGCAATTTGCTCTCACTTGCATATTCTTTTTGTATTTTTCTCTTTTTTTTGTCACAACCCATTTTACTTATCTCATGACCTACTGAAGGTTTGGAACCTAGTTTGAAAAACCCAAGTTTAGAGCAAGGACTGCAAAACTATAAGGAATATACTAGATATATAGTACATTACATCCAAGTTATGACACTTGTCCATATTTATTCTTTGTGTTATGCAGAGATGAGATGAGAAGCTAGCCTGAAAAGTGGAATTGACAAGTCGAGTTCAAATCTCAAACATTTGCATAAATGCCTTGGAAAAGGCATGAATCCATTTCTTCTCTATCTTCCAGTTTTGGTTAATTGGCAGGGGAGACTCAGCACTGAAGCCTTGTATGGCAGCCAGTCTAAGAGAAGGACTACTCTGAATTCCAAACTGCTTTGAAAATAAGCTGTGGAAAGTTGTGATCACTTATGTCTTGAAGGAACATAGCATTTCAAGAAGAAGAAAAACTTGTATATCTATCAATGCAAATAAACATGAATTCTGAGATCATTATCCATCATCTTGAAAAATGGAAAAGAATGGAAAGTTTAATAATTATATATATATATATATATATATATATATATATATGAAGAAATATAGTTTTAAGATGTGCTATATTTATGGGATAAAGTGCTCAATATCAGAGATAGAGCGTGTGTAAATATAAAAGTGTACATAGAAGTCAACACTCAGAGGCGACAGTGTTTCATGCTAGGTGCAATCGTCAGGCCTGACGATTGCATCTAGCTTGAAACAGACTGTCGCCTTTAAGTGTTGACTTCTATGTTCACTATATATATATATATATATATATATATAATAATAATAATAATAAAGAGAAAGAACAGTAAGATATATAATCTGGTGTTCTTATTAATATTTTTATTTTCACAAAACAGTGCTCAATGCAAATCTACAGAGCATAAATATTATAAATTTACTAATTTAAAAATATGGTTCATCACTACACAAAAATTACTATGTTTCAAAAACAGGAACTAAAAACTTCAAATTTAATTATAGAATTAAATTAAAGTCCCTACTGTTTCATTTTCATGCAAATTTTGGAATCCAAAATTTGCTTGAAAATGAAACAAGAGTAGGGACTTTAATTTAATTCTATAATTAAATTTGAAGTCCTTTTTTATATTTGCATACACTGTATCCCTGATATTGAGCCCATAAATATAGCATACCGTAAACTATATTTTATCATTTCTATCTGTTTTGTACAATTTCAAGTAATATTTTTGGAAAAGTACATTCACAACTCTTGCTTAAAAAAAAATAAATTATATAATGCAATATTCAAACAATACCTTGGTATTTAAAAATTGCTCTCATTGTCACACACAAATACAAGTCAGAATGTTATGGCAAAAACCAAGAAATAAATGAGTCAGAAACAATCTGAAATGATTACCTGAGTAAAGAAATAAAATAAATCATTCAGATTTGGTAAAGCTAATTATAAAGACAGTTTTACATTTGATTTTCTGACCATATCATTTGAATTCTTTTAAAGAACTGATCAATGGCAAATAAAAATAAACATTTAATAGACATCAGATAAATTTGTCAAATTTACTTTCATCCAAAATATGTGCAATGAAAATGAAGCTATAAGAAGTGATATGATTACAGAAGATTTGAATATCAAAATTGTTTCTGTTGCTAATTCTTTTCTGTAATTCCTTTTTCTTATAATTATCTGGATTCATGTCTCTTAGTAGGTTACAAACGTGTGTTAACATTAACAATCATTCTGTTCCTAGGAAGGCTAGAGTAAACTATTTCATTCTTAACAGCATTGTGAAGCTCAACTATTTGTTTCTGAGGAATTTCAACATATTTAGCATTGCTACTGTTCCACGAGTCAGACGAAGGACATTTTTATTCCAAAGATTTTAAGTAAGTACTTTTTTTTCTACAGAGATTCCAAACAAAGATGCACAAAAACAGACTCAATAAAAAAATTCTAGGACAGAATTCTTTGAAATTAAGATGACAATTTGTCATAAATCTTTTATATTAGTATCTTCATCTTTGCTAGTTTTAACACAATGTATTGATGGATATGTTCTTCAGCCTTCTATTACTGATGAAGATCTCAACAGACCCGAGTGCTCAAGGTAGTGGCAAGGTTTTCAGGTAGAACTGGAAATATTTGTGAACTCTTTAAAGACATTATATTGTCCCTTAAAAGAAGAATAATTCGGGGTTCAAATCCATTCTAAGTACTGGCTCTTTGGGCACCTCAGCATGGTGTAATGGTTAGCAAGCTTGTTTCATTAGAACAATTACAACTGAGTAGTGAGTTTGATCCTCACTGGGTGTCCCATACCTTCTGCCTTGTGACACATCTAAGCTATACTTAGAAAAATTACTAAATACTAGCTATTATATGATATTAAAAATCTACACACTGTTTGCTTATAGATTCATTCATTTATTTATATATATATATATATATATATATATATATATATATATGGGGGTGTATATGTATGTAGTACAGTGGTTATTGACACAAATCAGGATTAGCATCTTGAGTTCAAATTCTAATGTGGGCTGTCATGTTCACTAGCACACAAATCAATCACCCCCCCCCATTCGATAACAGGGTAGTCTGGGTTTTTTTAAAGCTTTGGTCAGTAGCCAGTTTAAGTGAAGGAACACTCTGAATCCAAAATCATTTTGTTGTAGAACTAGCAACTCTCTTCAATAAAAACATACTTGCTATGGAAACCATAGCAGGAACATCTAGCATGATGAGGCTGTCACCCGTACACTCCACAGGGAAGTCTGCAGGGCTAACATACACCGTGTGTGTGTGTGTGTATATATATATATATACACACACACACAAACAAACACTCACTCACACTCACTCTCTCTAATCCCATTGTTTCACCAATTTTTGTTTTTTTTTATATTTTTTAAATTTGATCCCTCCAGGAAGAGTGGCTGGGTTGGTTTCTCCCTTTATATTCTCAGTTACAGTTGCCTGGAATAATATCGTCACAGCCTTTAGTTATATTTTTCGCTTGCAGAGATTTGGCCTTTGTAAGGCAGTTGCACAGTTTAGGTTTACTATTAGAAAGAAAGAAAGAAAGAAAAGGAATTACTGTGTTATTATATAAGCTACAGATCTCTTGGATCTGTTTAGTAACCTTTCTGTGCAGGAGTTATATGAGCTATCATATAATTATTATGTATAAACTTTTAAAACAGCAGTTAAGTTCAGAGCACCTTGAATAATAATACTTTGTTCTATAATAGTTGTTACATTTAGTATATGAAATGAATATGCACATGTAACAAATATTATAATTATATAGGTAATATTTACTAAAACTTGAAATACTTTGTTGGGATTTTGGAAAAATTCAAAAAATATTTGTTCTTTTAGGTCAAATACATGTTTTTGAGTGACAGGTTTTGAATGTCACTTAATGACGAGGAACATTCAAGGCAATCAGTCACCAACAAAATGCCAGAAAATATGAAAAAAATGGTTTGCTAACATCTTGTTTTAAAAACAATTTGAATAATTTTTCTGAAAGACAATGAATCCTGATTTTGTATCTTTGAAACTTCTTCCTGACATGATGCAAAATAATTTTTTATAATCTGTAAACTTTCTGTTACTGCAATTTCAGTTTTACAAGATAGAGTTGCTAACCCTACACCAAACCAGTTTGAGTTCAGACTTGTCCTTCTAGATTGTTTGCCATTCCAAGCTAAACAGGCTAGTCTGCTGTTATTTTACTAATAGCTCATGGGGAAAGAAGAGATGGAATCATGTCTTTCTCAAAGCTATTATGGTGAAAAGAAGGTCATAGCATTGGCCAGAATTTGAATGCAGCTTACCAGTTTCATCTTCTGTATCAATAACCATTAGGCAAAGTGCAAAATGTGACCCCCCCCCCCAAAAAAAACTATTCTTGATTCCCTGAAGAAAATGTGAAGAAACTGAGTTCAAGAAAAGCTTTGAGATATGTGGAAGTTGCTTGATGTATTTCTGTTCCAACTTTAAAAATGGTTATTAAAATAAATAAAAACTAAAAGATTTTTAAAATTAGAGTTTTCATTTCATTTATTTATTTTTTGATACTGTACCAATTTCGAGTGCTGCATGCTAATAAAAATCTAAAACAACCTTAAGAAAATTAAAGAATTTTCTCAGGCAAAGAAAAAAAAAAATTTTTTTTTCTTTATCAACCAATAACACAACCACTATAATCATATCCTGTATTAAAAAAAGAGAAAGAGAGACAAGCAAGTCTTTTCAGGGATCATATTTCATGGCTCATAACTTAAAGAAAAATCTGGGAATTGGAGGGGAGGGGTTGCAATGCTCATCAACTAAGGTTAAAAGGCGAGAGCAAGACATACAGATAGACAATGGAATCCTGTCATGAATTCAACAGGAGCTGAGAAGGAATCTTGAATTCGACTTGAAATAGAGGCTCAATTCAGACAGAGTGACGAAGCCAGAGAGTAAATTGGTTTTGTAAATTGGTGTCGGCCAAAATACAAGAAGCAAAGTCCAGACTTAATGATTATCTACACTTAGAAAGTTAACAGAAGACCAGGAAGAAAATAGCATCAATTGGTTGGTCTTGAATTCACTGAAAATTGTGTTTAGATGAAAGAGAGTAGGGCACGAGAAAGATAAGCAGGAAGATTTTGTGAATAAAGAGACAGTGGCAAAGAGTTTATTTTTTAACATTTTTTTTTTTTTTTTGGTAGGGGCATCAAGTAAAGACGAAAATATTGAGAGAGAGAAAGAAAAAAAAAAAACAATGAACTGCTTGTTTAATATTTTGATTAACCAGAAGCAACAGCATAAACAATATGAATGGTTTAAAGTACAATACAAATTAAATTGGCTTTCTGGATTGATATAATACACTGCATACATTTGTATAATTTTGTCTTATTATTGCAAACCTTACTTTTTAATGGATACACACATTTCTGTAGATGCCCTATTTTTTTTTTGAACCCTAGAACACTAACCATGGGTATATAGTACCCAGCACAAATTTTCCTATTTTTAATTACAATTTTCAGTACCTGATTTTCCTACCTAAATAATGTTTTTCAGTTCCTATTAATGTTAACTCAAAGTACAAAGATTTAAGTGCCTGCATGTAAAATATTTCAAATAAAGATTTATATTAAAATATTTTTTTGTTGATATTTTCAAAATCAGGTATGATATACCCATGGTTAGTAATGGGGTAACTTTAATTGATAGTTAGTGTTCTAGGGTTAAACAGTGCAACTTAAATATACTAACCAGTGTATTTGAGAGACTTATTCTTATGTGCTGTCTGACAGTTGAAAGTATGTTGGAACGGATAGATGTTTGCCTTACAAATGGGGGATTTAGGTTTATAGCCTGCCAGAAAGCACATTTTCTATAAGTTTCTTGAAAGTGCAGGCTGGTAGATGAAATTCGCACTTTAAGAAAAAAGAAAAACAAGCAGGGCATCTACTCAAATATATGTATCCACTAAAAATAACATTTACAATAATAAGAAATAATGTTGAATTAAAAATGAAATCCATTTAATTTCTTAGAAATATTTTTGTCTCACACATCAATGACTTTTTGCCATGTAATTATTTCCTTTGAACTAACACCTGACATCAATGCCATTGTCTCATTAGAATGGCAAATTCTTTGAACATGTTTACCAAGTGAAAAGAACAGAAGAAAAAAAACTAAACTGAAAATATTCAAAGACTCACAAGTGAAATCCTAATAATAGTAAAGACTTAACACCAATTTCATGACAATATAGGTAAATGGACAAAGTTCGACAATTATTTTAAGACATTTTTTTTATGTTTATACGTTCTTTTTATAGATACAAATATTTAAGTAAATGCTCTGTTTTATAATAAACAGTATTAACAACATTTACCGACCTGGATGTCTGAGAAATTTTCATAGGAGGAGGATGCAAATTTTCTATGAAAATTTCTCGGACATTCAGGCCGGTAAGTGTTGTTAATACTGTTTATTATAAACACAGCATTTACTTAAATATTTGTATCGATAAAAAGAACGTGTAAACATAAAAAAAAAATGTCTTAATATAGATAAACTAGTAAGAAAATAGAACTTTCAATCTAATTTGAGAAAATCTGGAACTAGACATAACAACCTCTTATATAAAATCATTTCACCCTAGTGAGATGTTGAGAAAGTCAGGTGTACTTGTGTTTGAAATAGAGAAAAATGTCAACACATTATTTACCCCACCAACAAAAGAATATAATTATATTATATAATTATATATAATAACCATACAGGAACTATAACATACAAAAAACACTCAAAGGAGTAAACAAAAATATACCAAAACAGCATTACAAGTACTTTCACAGTAATTGCTCCGAGGGGCTGCTTTCGCTTGTCCTTAGGCCTTGTGAATTTAAACGTCCTACGAGGCTGGCATCCCGTTCCCACCCCTACACCGTTGAAACTGTTAGATGTAGACGTCTCTTCTACTCCAATAGCTTCATGTCTCGCACATCTCGCCTATGGAACTCCCTTCCCTATTACTGTTTCCCTGACAAATACAATCTCCAACGGTTTAAGTGTAGTGTCAATCGACATCTCCAGATGCCTTGATCTATCCACTTCCCTTCTCCACATCCTTTCATCTTTCATTCCTATCTGCTCTCGCTCCAAATCTTCTATAACCCCCTTGCCTTGATCGACCCACTGTCTTTCTCTTTCACCACATCCTCTCCTTTACCACTCCTATCTGCTCTTCCTCCAACCCTTCTATAACCCCTTGCGTGATAGTGGCCTCCGGCCTTGCTTGGGGTGATACGCTTAAAAAAAAAAAAATGCTCAATACAAAAATGACAGAGCATATGTTTTATACAATAAAGACCAGTGTACCTATGACCGTCCATGACTGCCACTTACATGTGTGCTATTGCACAGTCATCAGGCAACTGGTGTTGGTCATTTGGTGATGCAAACATGTAGATACCCCCAACATGTTGCTATATACAAAAAGTTGAAGCATAAATGTTCATATCATCAAAAAACCAATACTGGTCAATGGATGATTAGGCACAAAACTGCCAGTCATAGGTACATTGAACTTTATTGCATAATTCCCCTGACGAGTGGACAGAGTGATTATTGAGGATCTGTCTACAAAAACTCTAGAATCAGGATACTGAAGGTAATACCCATCAGCTAAGTGATAATTTTTTTAATTATTTATATATATATGTGTGTGTGTGTGTGTGTGTGTGTGTGTGTGTGTGTGATAAACTCTTAATTAGGAGAAAAGTTTCTTGTAGTGATTTTTCTTATAAGAGTCGACCATAATCTGCATCATCAAGTCAATGCAAACAATCTTTTCCTTAGCTGCATAGTATGTGCTTTGCCAGGGCTACATAGAGTTTTGAATTCAGAGTTTTCCTTCTCTTAGACTGGTTGCCACTCAAGGCTATAGAACCCAGTCTGTCCTACTATTTACCCATTTCTCCTTACTATGTACTTTTCTAAACTGATATCCTCCGTTCAGATTCCATAAACTTTAAATAAATAATGATTGAAAAAACTGCCCACACAATAACTAAAAGTTTGTGTTTAGTGGGCTGCAAGCAATTAAAAAAAAAAAAACTTTTGGCTACTCACTTTTTAGACACACTCACACACATCCACTATTTGAAAATGAAACATGGACTCATCTGAATAGATATCTATATTGAAATTCCAAAGGTCTGTAAAACAGTTCAAATTTTTTGTTGTTGCTCTGCAATAATGACCCATGTGATAAAGACACAGAACTGCCATTAAAACAAGGATTTTTTTTCCCCCATTTTTTCTCTGCCATTACATGAACGTATTTTTCTGATAGTCCAGTTGACCTGAATGCAATGCAGTGGTTTCCTTTCCTACATTAATGAATCATATAGTTCACAATTCTGATGTTATGTATATAATGCTGGTTCATTCCATCTTTGAGCTGATCAACAATATGCACTCATTCTAAATTCCTTTACGCCTAGAATACAAGTCATTGTGAACTGACTGAGCAGTTATTTCTCTTGCATTTTTGCAGCAAACCAAATAAAGATAGAAATTTTTTATTAATAAGTGAAATCCTAGTAAAATAAAATATCTATATATGTTGTTGCTTTTACCTGTAAAAAAAAATTCACATTGAAATTTCTACGAGATAACTTTCTTTTTTAAATACATAAAAGAAATGAGAAGAAAAAAAACAACAATTTTCATAATTTTAAAAAGTTTTCTCTGTTGCTTTCTTTGATTTTCATTAATCAACTTTCAGGTTAGAACAGGAATACTATATATATATATATATATATATATATATATATATATATATATATAGAGAGAGAGAGAGAGAGAGAGATAGATAGAACTATATATCTATATATCCATATAGATCTATATCTATATATATATATATATATATATATATATATAAAAATGTGAAATGGATTACATCGAACATATTGTTATATTTTATTTATTTTGTTTAAACATTATTTTTGATAGATACTCATATTCAAATAGAAGCTCTGTTTTTAATTAAACAGTATGTTTTATTCAATTACATCTACAGGCCTGGATATTGGAGAAATCGTGTCAGAAAATGTAGAAACCTGGTCTAATTCAACTCTGACCAATAACTGTTTTTATGTGTGTATGTGTGTGTGTGTGTGTGATAAAATATAGTTTTATGTTATGCTATATTTATGGGTTAATGTGCTCAATATCAGGGATAAAGTGTAAAAATGGGTATTGAAGTCAACACCCAGATGCAACAGTGTTTCATGCTAAACTCAATCATCAAGCCATTGACAATTGCATTTAGCATGAAATAGACTGTCGCCTCTGTGCATTGACTTCAATATTGACTTCTATTCCTATGGTTGTCTTGTTAAAATGCAATAAAACTTCCAAGTTAGTTTAATGCCTTATTATTATTTGAATAAATAAATAAAAATTGATACCAAGAAATAATTCTTCTTCAGGACATAGGCAATCGTAGATCTCCACAATTTCCTGTCCTTTGTAACCTTTAATGAAGTTTATAGTCTTTTTGCTATATCTCCTAACCTCTTCTCAATCAACCATTTACACAAGACTGCTAGGTAAGTCATGTACTGCTTATCTCTGTTCGTCTTGCCTTCATTATGTCATATGAGTATCAAATTTTACAAGTGCTATTTCTTCATTATGTGCCTTAGAAATTTCAACTATCTCTGATGCTACATATAAGTTTCCTTTTTGCTTCCATTTTCTGTAAAACTTCATTGCTCACATGTTCTGCCCATGGTATTCTCAGTATCCTTCTGCAGAACCACATTTCTGTTGCCTCAAGTCACTTCTCCATTTGTAATGAAATGGTCCAGCATTCATTACCATATAGGAACACTGATATTTCGTTACAGTTCAGTACTCTTTTCTTTGTTTCCGGTGAAATTTTCCTAACCTAAGAAAAGTTACATATAAACCATACAGAAAACCTAATGATAGACCCACTGTATATACACGCATCTTTCAACCACACACCACCAATAAGCAAGCAGATAACACAATCAATTAACCAGAGGGTTTCTGACAATTCTTCCAATGAAGCCAAGAAAGACTATGAAACAGCCCTAAAAGATAGGGGATTCTTGGCAACATTCACATACATAGAAAAAAAAAAAGCCAACAGAAAGAGAAACATATGGTTCAACCGTCTGTACAACAAAAATATAAAAAAAAAATGTAGTGAACAGCATAATGCTTTCTAAACATATCTGGGTGATTAAAAATAAAATCATACCGAAAATATCATGGAAAATAAGGAAAACAATATCAGCTTACAACAATCAATCCAAAAACCTAAACTCTGACTGGAGGGAAACACAGCCATGATCACCTCCCCAGACCAAAGCAAACTACTAAGTAAATGATCAGAACTCCTCTCAAAATGCAGACATGAAAACAAATTATTACTAAGTTGCTTAAAAATCAAAAACTGAAAACGAATAAGAAGAAAAATAAAAACAAGCAAAATAAATTAATCTAAACAAATAAATAAGTAAATAATAGACAAATTAACAAATCACATATGCACAGATAAACACAAGAAAACGCAGTCATAGCAACCAACAATAAAATAATCAATAATAAATAAAAAATTTAACTAACAACATTATAAATCACAAAAAAAAAAACTGCATTTGGATCCACAATTATTCCCACTCAATAGCCCCTAGAATAATTCAAGATGCCACTGCTACCACCCCTCAAAATAACTGTTAGAATAGACTACCCACAATGCATCAATGACCGGTATATATAAATAGTCAAGCAAAACCAACAAGCATGAACTGACTATTACATTTAGCATGAAGCAGACTGTCACCTCTGCATGTTGACTTCAATGTCCACTTTTGTAATTACATATGCTCTATCCCTGATACTGAGCACTTTAACCCATAAATACAGTATACTGTAAAACTATTTTATCATATATATATATATATATATATATATATATATGGAGGCACAGTGGAGTAATGGATTGCGGTTTGGATTGAGGAATCATAGAGTCATGCTTGAATTCCAGTAGAGTTTATTACATTCACTTACATGGAAAGGTATGAATTCGTCTCTTCTTCCCCCAGCTATAGGTAAATAGCAAGACAGACTAGGTTCTATAGCCTTGGGTGGCAACTGGTCTAGGAGAAAGAAAACTTCTGAATTGAAAACCTCCAACTATGGGTAAATAGTAGGGCAGTCTGGGCTCTATAGCCATGGTTGGCAACCAGACTAGAAGAAGAAAACACTGAATCCAAATCTAAAGCTGAGGCCACTAAGACACTCTGATGTCATGTTTGACTTTGTTCTGACAACACCGGTCTCAAGCTGTATTGACCTCTGCCTTTCCTTTGGACATCATTGGTGGTGTGGAGAGAGGAGACATACTGCATGGGCAACTGACAATCTCTCTTAAAAAACCTTCTTAGGTTTGCACCCTGGAGAAGGCATAACTCTTTGGGCACAGATCCACGGTGTCTCAAGATCGATGGATGCCACATTTACATTTACTTGCCTGAATATTTGAGAAATCTTGTTAGAAAAATATGCGTACTCTGGTAGGATTCGAACGTGTCTCTCCTAGGGGAAACTGTCATAGACCAACTCGGCTATGTAAGCCCGAAAAGTGCTTTTGAACAAACATCTTCCTCCCGATTCTTGAAACATACAGATCTGCTCTGTTTTGTATCCTAACAAAAACAATTTTTTAGGAAATGGATTAAATCCAACAGATTTTTATTTATTTGTTTAAACGTTATTTTTTAAATGGACACTCATATTTGAGTAGATGCTCCGTTTTTATTTATTTATTAAACAGTATATTTATTTATTCATGTTAGGATACAAAACAGAGCAGATCTGTATATTTTGAGAATCAGGAGGAAAATGCAGATTCAAATACGCTATTCAGGCTTTGTTTGATCAGCGCCTAAGGCATGTCAGATCTAATGGCAATTTTCCCAAGGATATGTAGGTTTGAATCCTGCCAGAGGATGCATATTTTCTAACAAGATTTCTTGAATATTCAAGGCCAGTAGATGTAAATAAATATACCGTTATATATATATATATATATATATATATATAGATATGTGTGTGTGTGTGTGTGTGTGTGTGTGTGTGTGTGTATATTACTTAGTGGATACTCATATTTGAGTAGACACTCCATTTATTTATTAAACAGTATATTTATTTATTTTCATCTACTGACCTGAATATTTGAAAAATCTTAGAGAATAAAAATGCACTCTCTGACAGGATTCAGACATGCGTTCCCCTAGGGCAGGGGTCACCAAACTATGGCCCGTGGGTTGGATCCAGACCCCAATGTCAGTTCATCCAGCCTGCCATTTCACTGTGCCACAAATGAGCTAAAATATAATTATTTATATGGAATTATCAATAGATTGTATTTAAACTTACTCTGTAGGAAAATAAATAAGTAAAATGCCAAAATTTGGCCAATCTGATTTTTGCAACTGACAGTAATATAAGTTTTAGGAAAATCAGTGAAATAAAAATTTAAATTATTTAAGTTGCATTGCCGTGTTTAAACCAGTTTGAAGAGTGCTGTATATAAAAAAGACTGACTTCTACAAATTAGATCATATATTTTGTCTGAACTTATAAAATCTAAAGTATGTAAAGTCAACACATGTAACGAGGTAGAAAGCATTTCCCTTGGTTGGCTGCAGCAATACCAAAACAAAATTTTATTATATCTTAAAAAGTAAACACCAGTTTCACAAATCTCACTAATCTTTTGTGCAGCTTAGTTTGTGAGATGCGGATACGTGGGCACTTGGTGGGATATAAATATTTTATTGCTATTGTTGCCTTCTTTGATAACCTTTTAGTAAATAAGTATGTTTGTAGTCTTTATTTGTTGAGCATTCAGTGTATTGTATTGAACAAAATGGTTATCTGGCCCATGCTTGTCATTCTCTGTTATCTGTGAAAAAGGTTTGGTGACCCCTGCCCTAGGGGAAAGCATCATTAGATCTGAGGTGCTTTGAACCTCGGGATGTATTGCATGTATGGTGTATATATTACTATTATTAAATACCCCCATGCCACAAAAAAAAAAGAAAAAAAAAAAAGAAAAAGATGTACCTAAGTTTAAAAAGCATTTAAAAAAAAATGAAAATCTTTGAAGTTTTTATTTTAGTTTTAATTCCAAGCTAATAGATTAAATTTAATATTCCCAATAAACAAAAGACTTTGGTGTATTACAAATCAAATTTAAACTGATTGGAATATATTTCTTTTTCTCCTTATCAGTAAAATCAGTAAATTTGTTCATAACACAAACTAATTCTTTATTAAAAAAAATCTTCTAAAAATAAAATATACTTTCCTGAAACATTATTTGAGGAAAATTAGCCAATTTAAAGTTTAATTAATCCAAATTGAAACAAATATTACTTTTAATTTTCATAAAAAAATGTAAACATATGCCTGATATACAGCAGATAATGTAACATACTTTAGACAAAGCCAATAGTTTAAACTAAACAAATAAGACCCTCAAAAATGTTTTTAAATAAATAAAAACTCTAAATAAACAAATTAACTATGAATGCGCAAATACAGCATAGTAGTAGTAGTAGTAATAGTAATAATAATAATAATAATAATCAACAAATAATTAAGCAATCAATAATGAGTAAAACGTTAATGACACTATAACAGAGCTACAAATAACCACATTCAGATCCACAATTATTTCTACTCAATAGGTTCTAGATCGTGTCTGTAGTGAAATCTTTTTGACACTACCATTTACTCCTGTCTCACTAGTAAATCCGGCATTGCTGACAAAGTTAACCTGGCCATTGGTCTAAAAAAGGACCTCTAATCTGTGGTTGAATGGGGCAAGAAATGGCTTGTAAACTTTAATGCCTCCAAAATGAAACTGCTCCCCTTTACCCATTCCCCCTGCTTCCTATCAGCATGGCTGATGCTTAACTCCCCAAGAGCATCTCTCTGTGCCTTCTAGATCTCACGTTTTCCACTGACCTGAGGTGGAGCAACTACATCGAATCAATAGCTTCATCTACTGCAAGGAAAGTCGGTTCTCTGTGTTGCACCAGAAGGTTTTTCTCATCTGAGTCCATCCTTCAAATCTACAAATCTATCATTCGTCCTTGCATTGAATACTGTTGCCAGATATGGTCTGGTGTGTCTGGATTTTGTCAAAAACCTTGAGATAAACAGCAAAGATGGATATGCAATGTGATAGGTCCTGACCTGGCATCTCGATTCCAGTCACTTTCTCAAGACATGGCTTCCCTCTGTCTTTTCTACAAATATTTCATGGCAACTGCTCTGGCAAGCTACTTTCACCTGTGCCCCAACTGCATGAATTTAAGCGTGCTACTAGGTTGGCATTTCGGTCCCACCCTTTCACTGCCGAAACAGTTAAATGTAACCACCTCTTCTACTCCAACAGCTTCTCTCACACTTCCTGACAGTGGAACTTCATTCTTCTTACTTGCTTCTCTGATAGAGATAATCTTCAAATATAATGTCAATCGACATCTTCTGATGCCTTGATCCCCGTCCTTCTCTTTATCCTTTCCTCAGACACGCCTCTTTACTCTTACTTTCACTCTATGTAACCCTTGTGTGCTAGTGGCACTACTGCCTTGCTTTAGTTTGAAATATAACTATTACCACCTTCCTAGTAACTGTCAGGATAATACAGTAGACCTTGCTACCTATAATGCACCACTGACCAGCATATATAAATAGTTGAGCCAAAACAACATAGATGGCCTGAAGATTGTGTTCACGCATGAAATGAACTAACACTGGTGGCATATTGTTGAATATGACAGATAAAGAATATTTTGTAAGATTTTTATTGTAAAGATACGAAAAATATTCCTTGTCCATTATATTCAAAGAAATATATATATATATATATATATATATATATATAATGGATTGCAATCATAGTTGTTAATTCTAGCTGCGATAAAGCTGGCATTTAAAAATGCTCAATACAAAGTAGAGCCTATAAAACATAATATAAACGAAGAATAAAAAGTAAAACTGAGGCAACTCTAGTTCCACCCTCAAAATTAGAGGATCATCAGGCCAGGTTCAATCTTTATCCTGTGTAGCTTGTGTCTTATGCCTTAAATATGGAGAACTTGTAGTTTTTTTGTTTTGTTTTAAGAAAACATGAATTCTTGCTATTTAAGGCATTGACCCAAGCCTTGTGAATAAAATTGGACAAAGAGAACTACTTGGAATCGATCAATGGTTGTGCCAACACAAATCGTGACCAAAGGCTTGTTCAAGGCTACTGATCATGTCAAGTTATGTGTTCTCCCACAGAAACTGTAAGTAGTGTATGATCAGCATAATTGCAGTGTGAACCACAATGATTGACACTGTAGGTGCTTAAGAAACACAACATGCCTGAGCAGGCACCTGCAACAGAAATTAGCCAGTTGCTCTAGAAAACTGCTATAATTAGAAAAGAACAGCTTACTATAAATTAGAAATGTCCATGAAAATTTCATCCTTTTTCTATTTGAATTTTCTGAGGAATTATGACTGAATAAGGTCATGGGGAGTTCAATGCCTATAAAATAGCCATGGAAAATCCCCTATTGCATCATTAAATATCTGAACAAAACTTAACAAAATATTACAATAACAATCAGAAATATGAATGCTGGTCATTTTTTAAAGAAGTAAGAGGGTACAAATAAAAAGATTCAAAACTGACTAGGTTTTCCATTTCATTGAAGCAAAAGTTAAACAAAAGTGTTATTGTCGCATTTATCTTCCTCCCCCCTTCCTTTTCCTAAAACCAAACAGAACCTTTGATGTATCTTTTCTTCCATCTTTCCTCATAATCAAACAGGAATGGTTCAGTGTTTATCCGAAGTAATGGCAAGGCATAACATACATGCTAAGGAAAAAGCAGAATTATAATATGAGAGTGCATTCAACTGACTGAAGATACATACTAAATATTTTCAATATTTAACTGGTGCCCAGCTTCATGTCAGCATTGTGTTTGAGATTGAGTAATAAAAACCTTTGATAAATGTATATTTTAAATAGATATTTTATTTCAGTTTCTGTTGAAAAACTTGTTTCTATCAACAGCCTGCAAAAAATGTTTTTTTTTTATTTATCAATAAAATTCCAAGTAAATAACCTCAATTCTTTTGTTTCATTACCCCAGATTTGGATTTATCGTCTTAGACATGATTCTTCATTAACTAATCTCAATGGTCAGTCTGTTCTGGAAATGATTCCAAGCAGACATGACCTTTACATAGCAAGATTCTTCACTAAAGATGCCAAACTAGAGATAAATCTTTTACCACAGAAGCAGACAAGTTGAACTCCATGTGACTTTTGATAGAATTTCTAACTACTTTGTTCCAATGGAAGATAAAGGCATTGCTAATGGAGAGCGGGGGGTGGGGGGTGTTAGGGAATGAAAAAAACATATAAAACAGTATCACAAAGATCACATACTGTTCTTGTGCACTATCAAAGTCCTTAAAATATTAAAAAAAAACCTTTTTTTGTATTGAATGAGTATCTTGAAGAATTTAAAAAAAAATTTTTTTATATTCTTAAAAAAAAAAAAAAAAAGAAAAAAAAAAAAAAACAGATTTCTTATATGTCCAAGCTATACCAAATAAAAAAAAAAAAACTATCCTTGAAAAATTTGGCTTTTAATTGTTACAGGTTGTGTTAAATTTTTTTCAGAAATGAATTTTTTTGGAAGTGTTTCTTTGTTGAGTACTTTTCTGCACCACGATGTAATCATAAAAATAAACATGCATATATGTTCTTACAGAATGAATACAATAGAAATTCAAATAATTTTATTATTGTTAACAATTTAATAAACCTGTAAAAAGTACAACTTTTTAATTAATGTAATTGTTAAAATATTGAGGGGAAATTTTTAATAAATGAAAGATTTTTGATAAGATAAAAAAAAAAAAAAAACAGGTACAGTTATGGACTTCCTAAAATATCTCAAAAAATGCATTTTAAATTATTTGTCTTCTTTCAAGTTAAATTTTGATTTTATTCCAAAGATAATAGCATAAAGCTAATTCTTATTGACCCCCCCCCCCCAAAAAAAACAAAACACAAAAAACTAATTTCCCTATGTAAATAAAGTTTTTGGCATTTTTTAAATATTAGCACGTTTACTTGTCACTCATCAAACTACCGTTATAGTAGAAACTTGTAAAAAACTAATTTAAAAATCTGCTTAAAACTCCAATGAGATGTAATTCAAATAAATTAGTAAATTTAAGAATTAACTGGATTTTGTAAAAGTAATGCTTACTTTCTGCTTAAAACAAAATAAAAATAACTTATTTACACACAATAGACAGTGATGTCATAGGCCAACAACAGTAATTTTCTGCTTTCATCCTTGACTTCAAAAGTGTGCAAATTTTCTTTTTTAAATTAAAGCAATATGGAACTCCAGCAGTGCAATAATGAAGAAATTTGTATTTATGTTTAAAAATAAATTATATTTAACCTTATATAACCACTAGTTTAGGAATATAATTTTTTTATTTTGTATGTTTTTATAAAAAAGAAAATGGTTTCATAACTTAGTAAAATGAATAATTTTATTTTTTTATATGTTAAAAAGGAAATTAATTAAAAACTAGTGAAATTATAGTTTAATTCATTGCTTTTATTTTTTTGATTATTTTTTTAACCATTTATTCTGAATTTTAAGAGTTATTGAATTATATCAAATTACTCTTCCGATAAGGAAAAGTAGTCAAATTCAGAATTTCCTTTTTGAACTTTCGTACAAAAAAAAAAATTAACAGTTGCTAAAATGAAAAAAAAAAAAATTCTTTTAAAAATGGTTAACACTTGAAAATGGCATTAAAATTTACATTTTTCAATTCTTCAAACTTGTTTTTAATAAAAAGCAACAGGATGACTTTCAAAACTGCATTGAAAAATTACAAGTTAAATGTTTTAATTTAAATATTCAATGTAAATATTTTTTTTTCTTTCTAATGCTCTGATATGATATTTACTTGACCCCACACCTCACCGAGTCAGGTTGTGACACAAGGTCAGTTTTTAACGTGGAGTGCCGAGTGTTTTAAAAGTACCAACAACTTTCAATTTTTTAAGTTTCATTGAATTATTTTGGGGAAGGCTCTGGACGAATTTTCGGTATATTGCATAAAGTTTTTACTTTTACTGAAATAAATTTTCGTGGATTTTTCTTTATATAACAAACACCCTCCAAATTTAAATGTACACGAGTTATTGAATGACCCTCCCCACCACAACCCAATATTTCCAACTAAAGTTTTTGAAAAAAATGACCTATTCAGTCTGCCCAGTTCTTTCATTAATGATTAAATATTGAAAATTCCGTTTGAATCAGATAATTCCCTGATTTTTTTAAAAAGGTGTAGCGATTTTTTACTTTCATTTCGGAAATGCTACAGTACATACACACTTGTTAGTTTATGAAGCATTGAAGAAGCCATTCTCTATTGATAATTTATTATTACGAAATTAACCAATATTCGTGTTAGTTTAACGAACCCATGTTCGTGTTAAAAATTAAGTTAAAATTTAAAATGTTTTACATTTGAATATGTTGTATTAATTAATTATTAAATTTATTTAAATATCCTCAAACAAGATAGATCACTCGGCCCTCAGATAATGTCTGAAACCATGAACAAACAAAAAAAAGTTTTCACCAGGAAATCAGCACTATTTTGAAAAAAATGTAATTCAATGTTTATAAAAAACCTTTAGTTTTTTTTAGAGTTTAATTAAAAAAAAAAATTGTTTTTGTTAATAGAAAGTAAAAAGGACAACATTTTCGTCTCTAAAATCATGACACAGAATGGAACTGTAATGTTTAGTTTACGTTGTTAGCAAAATACATTGTATTGTTTATCAAAGTGAAAAGAATAAACTAAACATGTTTTCTAATAAAATGACCTCCGATTCAGTACACTCACTACACGGTTCTTTCATTAATGAATTTGTTGAGTAAGAATTTGTTTTTGTGAGAGAAAAGACAGTTCAAAACAAGTCAGTTCAGTCTTTGAGGACAAATTATCTGACTTGAAAACCAACTGTAAAAAAATGAAATAGACAACGACAACGTCATTTAAAAAAAATAATTTGAGCTTTTCTCTCCAGTTGAGGATATTGAAAGTTTTTCAAAATACTAAAGTAAAACTTTGAAAAAATAAATTTCAATAAAAAAAAGAAAGCTATAACAAAAGAAGTCTTTAGTTTTTTTTTAGTTACTAAAAAAAAAAGACTTGTTAATTGTTTTATTTACAGTCGTTTTTTTGCAACGTAGTTTTCTGTTTATGCTTAGCTTAATAAAAATTTTCAACAAGAAAATTTTGCTAGTTTGATCAACAGAGGCAAACTAAACTAAAAAAAAAACAAACAACATTCATTGTATTATTAAGTCGTGTGTGTGAGAGAGAAAAAGAGTGTCACCTGAAAGGAGAAAGTGCCAGTTGCAACATAAATTAAAATGAACTTTATTAAAAATATTGTATGTTTTTTGGAAATCATTTTTGTAACAAAATTGGCTTTTTTTCCTTCTTTTTTCTTTAACTAATTCTGTTATTGTCATAACTAACAGAACTGAAAAGAAAAACTATTGATTGGGATTAAAAAATATTTTTAAACTTTAAAAATCAATTTGAAGAACTAAAAATTATGATATTTTTCAATATTAATTTTAAAAGGAACTTAATATTATTGCACTATGCATTTTTAAACATTACACACGTACACACTACTCACTCGAATTAGTGTCCTCATCTTGGGTGTTATTTTTTCAGCCGGTCTTCTTCAGGTGTTTTTCGTAGTTTGTAACTGTCTATGAATTAAAAAGCCATACCTTTTAGGTTTATTCATTTACCTAGTATAGGTTATAATTCCAAGGTTTATGCGATTTACAAACCAAGACCGACACCTGAAGAAGACCGAAAACCTGATTTTCTCGAACTAAGTGTAATAATTGTAATTCCTCATCCTAAAACTTCAAGCAAAATGTATTTTATTTTTAAACAGTTTAAAAATTATTAACTGAACAAAATGGATTTCGAGTTCATTCTATAAGACTGCAATTTAAGATGATTTAATTAATTAAATAAAAGTTAATTACTGTATGAGAAATATGAATATTTGGACAGTACAGTCACCTCTAACCACAAAAATTAAAAACCTACAATTGTGATCTTAAATCAACTATGTTCATAATTAACTTTCACTGCTCTTCAACTTAAATTTATTGTGTTGAAAAGTAAATAAAAAGTACATTGATTTGTGAGAAAATATGGAGAAGATAAAAATAAAAGCTATTTTTAGGTTTAAGGCTCCAAGTTCTCTACAGAGAATTGTCCAACTTGCTTTGTGAATTGTTCAATCTCTGGGGCCTGGCAGTGTGTACTTGAACTCAGTGGAAACAGGACAAGTAACAACTGAGCAGTACTAATAATAGATGTGGAACAGTCTACCCCCCCCCCCCAACGAAGATTAAATAACTGGATCAATATACACCTGATGAAGCCCGGAGAGCGAAACATTGTGATAGCAACAACAAATGAAGACAATAGTCCGCATGTGTAAATTATTTTTTAATACTATTAAAAAGTATTTTTTTAACACAAGATAACATTTTAAAAATCTATTCAAGCCAAAAACACATTTTAAATTTTTAGTCAGGATTGCAATTCCTCTTTTCTGCAAAAGTCTATGACAGAACAAAGGGGGTCAAAGGAAAAAGATTTTTTTTTTTTTATCATTACGAGAAAGGGAAAAAAGTCATTTCAACCTGTAGGTAGAAAAAAGTCAGAAAGTAATATTTTGATTTAAATTATGCAATATTATTCATAAGCAAAGTAACATTTTAATTTATTTAATAAGACATTGAGGAATCGTAGAGCTGAGTTTGAATTCCAGTTGAGTCCATTACATTCACTTACATGCTAATAACCTTGGGAAAGGTATGAATCCTCTTCTCCTTGCCTAGCTATGGGTAAATAGCAGGACAGACTAGGTTCTATAGCCTTGGATGGCAACTGGTCTATCATAGAAAGAAATAGCAACCTACTGTGGAGAAAAAAAATCTGCCTCGTCAGTCATGTATCAAAAGGTACATGATCACCTAAGTGTGTATCACATGTGGCACGCAAGACATTTAATTTATAGTAATATTTTAATAAACTAAAAGTTCATTATTTACATTATTCGGACTATTGTCCTCATCTTTGTCGCCATATTTATTACAACATTTCGGCCGTTGTACACTCTGACCTTCACCTGAAGAAGGCCGGAGCGTACAACGGCCGAAACGTTGTAATAAATATGGCGACAAAGATGAGGACAATAGTCCGAATAATGTAAATAATGTACATAATACCTCATCTCAGAAATATAGACAAACTAAAAGTTGAATTTAAATTTTAGTGTATTAAAATATGGATTATTTCATTTTTTTTTTCCTATTTACAATTTACAAACCAAGGTTATAACATTTTTCCTTTGACAGAAGTTTATCTTGTGACTTTATCCTGCAATTTGAGAGAAGTTTATAAAAAAAAAAACAATAGATTGTAATATGACAAAGTTAAAACACCGACATTTTTAATTCTTGTTTTATCAAATAGAAATAGTTATAAACTGAAACATTTTAAGTAATTTATCATTTTGTGTACAAAAAACATTCAGTGTCATAACTTCTTAAATTGCATAATTTAAAAAAATCAAGTTTTAATCATAAATGTTAATTAACGAAATTCAAAGACAAGGTTAATTATCAGGTATAATGCAAGTAAACCTGAATCCAAGCTAGTCATGTAAAAACAGATGATGTTTTGAGGAAAATTCAGGAAATTAAATTTATGAATTAATTTCCATATAGCATTTGTACCAAAAGACAATACAACCATAAAATCTATTTTTTTTATTTGTGTGAAACATATGTCATGTCTATTTAAGTTTATGTGCCCTCATTGACCAATACTGCATGCTTCAATTGACCACAACTTTCTAGTGACCATCCTCAACATCCTAATGCACTTATTGTCTTGAGAATGTGTTCAGCATGGGAATTTATAGCAAGGATTAATTCCAGTCAGAAAAATTAACATTTTAAAATCACTGGTCGACCTAATGTAACAGAAACAACAAATAAAAAATCTGAACATTTTGAAAACAAACCAAAAAACTCTTACCTAAAATTTTCAGAGAAACACTTATAGCCACAGTGAACATAAAATATGAAAACACTAATCAATGTTTAAAATCTTGGACTCAAAGTATTAAATAAACAAAAATTGAAAAGTTTATATTTGCTCTCATTAGGTTTTAAATAATTTGCTTTTAGAGCTATTTCTGCTAACTTAAATATTAACTCTTGCAAATGAAATTATGTAGACAAACTACTTGGAAGCTATCAATAGCTGTGCTAGCACAAATTCACAAGTCATCATGACTGGGGAGTGATGTATACTGGTCTTATTCAACTACTGATCATACCAGACTGTGTACTCTCTCCCAGAAACCATAGTCTGCTCAGCATGGTTTGCAGTATAAACCACTAGTCAGTTTTGCAGATATTGAAAAAACACAAATTTGCCTGAGTAGGCATCTGCAACAGGGATTAGCTAGCCTTCCTAGTAGACTACATAATCTTCTGAAGCTGACAGATACACATACAAAACTAAACAATATTCTTTAGTCTTAATTAGAAATTGAAATTCAAGTGGAGTATAAAAAAGGGTTTTATTTGAAGAGAACTGAAATAAATCCAGATATGAAATGTTTGATAAAATACATTCTTACTTGCCAGAGCTAAAAACCCCACCACATCCCCCCAAATAATTAAATGCTTTATTTTTCCTCTTAGGGAATAATTACATTGAGAGTAGATACTATTACACATCCTCAGAGTAGCATTGGGAATTGACCATGACATTCTCTTAGTGATCATAGGGAAATAGGAAAAGTGTTTTATGAAAAGCTGAGCCAAAGATATTTTCCTCTGCTTAAAAAAAACATCTGGCTTGAATGTCATTTTTTATTTTTTAAATTTTTCTTCCGAGATAGAAATCTATGTTGCTAAAAAAAATAAATAAAATAATAAATAAAAGAGGGAAGAAAAACACTAAACTTGGTAAATTGGAACAAAATTGATGACCATAACAATGTATGACTGCAGGAGAGAGTGAGTTAGGTAGTCCCATGTTAATGGTCTGTCATTTTTGTCACATGTTGCTCTAATTCACATTGCCGCCTGCATTCCATTCTAAGGATTTAGTTTCTAGCAGTGGCAAGGAAAGAAATATGAAACAATTTGCCAGCTAAATATCCATGACAAAAATATGCCAAGCTGTGCATTTTTACAAGGATTAAGCCATAGAACGAAATAGCGGAAGAGAGAACCACGGTTATTAACCCAGTAACAGCAGCAAGAATTTCTATCATCCACAAATGAACCACTGAATTAAAATGACAAATTCCTATAATCTGCAGGTAATGTGCTAATATTTTTCAGCACAATGACATTATCATTTTGGAACCAAGTAAAAATTATAAAATATGGCTATCTAAAAAGTTCCTCATGTAATCATTGTATTATTAATTCATACTAATTTCCTTTTCTTTTTTTCTTTTTTGTGTTTTGGTACAATGTTTTTACTCATTGTATCCTCTAGGTCTTTGAGTGTCTATACTCGAGGGCACAGGGCACAAAATATGTTAATAAAAAAAGAAAAGGAAATTAATAAAAATATATTGATTAAAACAGCTTGGTTAAAATTATGTAATGCTTAAAAAAATGGTGTAGATGAGTAATTATTGTTAAAACATACTTATTTGTAATAGAGGTTATTCAGTGTAAAGCATTTAATCTTAAACACCCTTTACAAAAGAGCAGATCATTAATTCCATAATAATCCAGAGATTATACTTTCCTATTTCTTTTTTTAAAATCACTAAACAAATATGTCCTATAATAAAAAAACAAACATCAGTTTAAACAATTCCTATGATGTATTGAGAGTTTTATTTAAGTAAAATGGAAAACACTACTTTCACTTTTAATAATCAAAAGTAATAAAAAAAAATGGCACGTATTGGCCAAGGAAAATTATTTTGATATATGAAGTTTATTGATGAATCCTTAGGCAATGATTTTTAGTTTTATAACAAAATATACAAAGTGATTTCACAGTTTCAGATATTTCTAGTTGTCTTCTTATATTTTAAGGGATGAACATCTCATTTTAACCCACAAAGTCTTGCTTTTGACTAATTTAAACTCTGCAAATGATGTTTTAAATTTTACCTCAAAATACTCATTTTATTTTTTCAAAATATAAATTATGTTGGGAATATCATAAGAAACGTGAGTGGGTGCTAAAAGGTTCTTGGTCCAACTTTCCCCAAATCTAACCAAACATCAGAATTTTAGGGAAGGGTTTATTGGTTGAGCTGAGAACATTTCTGCACCCATCTGTAATCATAAAAACATACATACATACTTACAGAATTAATACATGTGTATGGGTAGATAATTATTACAAAATCTGTATTACCTAAATTAATACTGATTTTGTAATGATTATAATAAGGCAGATTATGAAAAGTCATTTTTATTATGATAACAATTAAACATATGACTGTGTAAGAGATGAACTAAGTGAAGAAGGTTTTGTCTCTCAAAAAGATAAGGAAATGCAGTCATAAAAGAAAGAAAAAGAGAATATTAAAAACATACTTGTCTGTTCATCACTTCCAGTAGAACATTGTTCATTGGTCTCACTATCACTGCTTCTGTCAGTATTTGTAGATGGTTCTATATCTACACAGCTTAAGAAACGCCGAGGGGATGGAGGAGGAACTCTTGGCCTTTCTTTACTAGTTTCACCATTTTCTCCTTCGTCCTCCTCTTCCTCGGACACAGATAATTTCTTGATGTCTTTTTGCAGTTCAGATGTCGTGATATCTGTTAAGCTCAATTCAGTGAGGTCAGTAGGAAGTTCAAAGTCCTTCTGGCTGAATTTAATCAAGGAAGGGTCATCTTTGAGAATGTATTTGCTTGTAATGTAGTTCTGCTGATGCTTTTTAAATGTTAAGCAACCTTCTGAGCTTGACCGCGCTTTTGTATAAGATTTGGTAGCTCTTGTCCTGGCAACCGTTCTTGAAAGGTTCTCCTCCATCCCGAAATCAAAAGACGAGGCCTTTTGTTGCTCAAGATCAGAGGAATCGCTCTTCGGTGCTAAACATTTTTTTGTTTTCTCATGATGTCTTGTTAAAGTTGCAATGGATTCCTCCATGCTAAAAGTGTCGGATGAGATCTGATATTTCAAATGTTTAGCTGCTCTTGTTACTTTGGAAGCATGCAAAGTCTTTTTGAGCTTATGCTTGGGAGTACAGAGAAAGATCTAACCTTTTGAACATAAATGAGACACAACGTGGCAATAAAGAAGTTACAAGAAAAATTAACTTAAAATCAGTTGCTTGTGTAAGTGGCTTTGAGTCGAGCAACTCATGAGATGCTGGTTTAATTTTGATATCATCAAAACTGATGCAATTATTAAAAGGAAATTTTAATTTAAGATGGGCATAAAAAATTAATTATAAAGCAAAGATGTTTACAAAAGGAAGAGACTGCATAAAACTAAAAAATTTGAATTTCCAAGTAAGGCATTTTCTAATTTACTGCTAAGATATGAACAATCAAAATAGTAAGAAATAATTACAAAGGACTTGCAACTTGAATATTAATCTGTATTGCAACAGGACAATATGAATCCCTCAACAGGTGTTTAAAGTAAATAACTTTGTATACAGGGGTAGATAGCAGAGAGCATGTGACAAACAATAACAATTGTTCATTTGAGCACCTGTCAGTTAAGTAAAGGTTTATCTACTACGCACATGGGTGCCTGGATGCAACCAGGTCAAAATGTTACTGATGAGAACTTTGGAACTGGTTTCTAGTTTTTCATTATGTATTTATAAAACTTTTTCAAAAATGTTTTTAAAATTCCATAAATTGATTTTGAGATACCTCACCAAATTTTAAATGCCGACGGATATTAAAAGAAAAGAGAAAATAAAAAAAGTAAAAGATTTTGTAGCATCTTTAGTCTCCGTCTGGTAATGAATCCATTTTACAGTTCTTTGATGAAACTGGTTTTTATAATTAGAATTTTTCTGTAAATAGATCCATGGCTAAGTGAAAAGTGACAAGTTAAAATAATGCTACAAGTGTATATATACACAATTTAACAAACCTCCATAAGTGTTGAACTTCTTATAACAGGTAAAAAGAGGCAGAGAGAAGCAGTAGCAGACACAGGTGTACAGACTACAGACTAGTAACTTATTCCTCCATCATTTTTTTTTTTTTTTTCAATACCACAAAGAACCTCTTTCAGGAGAAAACTTCAGAGAAACTTGTTTGAAGAAATCCAAAAGAACCGGTAATGGTAAACGGGGAAGTTGCTCGGCTGGTTGGTAGTCAGAGGAGTGGAAGTGAAGAAAAATAAAACAAGTAACTGACCAGAAGTGACACTTGTGCTTTCTCAGAGTGGTGGCTGGTTGTTGTGGCTGTAAAACAGCCCCTGTTCCTCTCCCCCTTCACTTAGTTGGTTCTTTCTCAATAAGCCATAGTAGCAGAACAACCCAGAAGAGGAGGAGGAGGTAGGTAGTAAGTTTCTCGTAGGTAGGACAAGGAGGAAGATACACTCACACTGGAATTGTAGATGTTAGGGATGGGAGAAACTAAAAAGAACCATTAGCCTAGTGTGTATTATGTGCTAAGCAAGGGAATTCTGGGAAGTATGTGTATATAAACACACACACACACACAGAGCGCACGTACCAATTCTAGCAGTAACAGTGATAGTAGTCAATCTACTTGCACTGTGATTGTATGCTATTAGTAAATAGGTAGATATTTGTTAGCTCCTCCTTTACTACCATCTCTGCTGCTTGTACCTAGAACAATATATATATATATATATCTCCTCATCCTTTATCCATCATCAGCCTCTACATCTTTCACCTCTCACTTACATCATCACTATCATCTACATCACTAACTCAATAATATAATTCTAACAGCTATCTTGGGACAAACAGTTTCACGATGGAGGGAATAAGAAAAAGATGAAAGGTGAAAGAGAGGGGGGGGGCTCAGAAGTAATCAACATGACACCTACTAAATGTGTGTATGTTTTCATGTACACTTATAAAAACAAAACAAGGGTCCAGAAAGTATGTTTATTTTTTTTCTTTAAGCACTTTATAGAACAAAGCAACATTTTTTTTTCTCTCTCATTTTTTTAAAAAAACTTTTGAGAAAAATGATTGTTTTTTTGGTTTAAGGTTTTAAAAATAAGATCAATATTTTTTTGTACCAAAACAAGAGAGAATATAAAAGCCTTAAAAACATGAAAAATGATATCATAAAGGAATTGATTTGAATAGACAAGATTTTCATTTTGCAGAATTCTATGGCTGTAACTTAATCATATAAAAAAAGTCATAAAAACTATACAGAAAAAATATTAAATTTATAACAATAGCAATTTTCTTAACTCTTGGAGAGCCAGTTTTACCTGTACACAATTACTACTAGAAATGTAGCACTTTTTCCTAATGAAAATCAAGTGACTAAAATATACCATGCTATTGGTTGGTTAAAAATACATGTGTATCCAATTCTGTAAAGTTGTGTAAACTTGCATTGAAGACAAAGATTCTCATTGATCACAAAAAACAAAAATGGATGATACCTTTAATATTTACAGTGTAACTATGTCGAGCGAACATAAGAATACGACAAGCAGTATATATGTTTCCAGGTAGGTTACTGAAAAAGGTTGATCTACTCCACCCGTTAAATGTGTTCTAAAATAGTAGAAGAGATACAAAAAGTACTTTAGAGAAGTTAAATCCAGGGTAATAAAGTTAAAAGGAAACTCTAAAAAGGAGAAGTCTTTTTGGATGAATGTAAAATATAAGGAAAAGAAAATACTATTATAGTAAATGTTTTCATTCTCGAGAGATACAAGACAAAAATTAGAGTACCAATAGGTTAAAAGATCATCTTCGTGGACAAGATAAAACAGTTAACTAATAAAATCTGTAACTTGTTCACTTAAATATTCTGGATATTTTTCATTTTATTAAATAAAGAAACATTTTCTCAATAGATATTTTCAGATAATTTATTTCAAGTTTTTTCCTCATATTCAGAAAGTAGATTTTAAACTGTTACTATAAACGCATAGTTTGTAAAAGAATTTTGTACTGGGATTTCTAAACTTTCTAAAGGTAAACTTATCTGAAATTTAATTAATCGGTTTGAAAATTTTATTTTCAAAATGTTACAATAAATATACTCCAAGGAATTTTGTAAATTTCTCTTACAGATTTTTTATTGTTTCCATATTTAAAAAAAAAAAAAAAAAAATTATATCCCAAAATCTGGATTATTTAGAAAATTAATTACTACCACTTTCCTGGGCACCTCAGTACGGAGTAATGGTAAACTAGTCTGGTTGATGATTATTAGTGAGGTCAAGCCACAGGACCAAACCTGTTCAGAAATATTTAAACTCTCAGCAGTATACAACCACATTCTAAGATCAATGGTTAAAAAAGGCTTTAAGTGAGTGAAGCCCAAAGGTTTTGGCAAAGATCAGCCTTCATTGAACATTGTGAACTGACACTACAGAATCACAAACAAAGCAACAAATAACAGAAACCACATCACTTGAGGACTACCAACAGCAGAAACAACTAAAATGGATAACACATGTAAATCAGAAATAAAATAATAACCTAATTAGGATGCTGACATTTCACACTACTTGAAACAGAAGGTAAGGAAGGAAACCCCCATCAATAATGAAAAGACCTATTGGAATTGAGAAACCTGTTTTCCTGTAAAATTGTTTTAAGAGAAAAATTTAATAAATTTCAACCAAAAGCAGTATTAGTTGCTCAGTAAATGAATGCCAAATATTTCCTTGTAGGAAAATGGCTAATATTACTATTACTATACTTGGGATTCCATAATAATAATAACTAGTGTCTATGCCTCATAGAAGTTGTTAAATTTAAATAGAAAGTTATTTGTATTTTTTTTGTTTTTTTGCTCATGTTGAAATTAGTTCCGATATTTGGGATACCTTAATAAGGGCTTTTAGGGTGACTATCCTAATGTCATCTGATATATTAATTTTATATTTATTTATTTTTTTTTTTACGCTTAGGCATGCAAAGTCTATTCTGATAGCATTTGTATCCCCACCACCAATTGACAAACTTGTGTATATTGTTAATATAAGCTTTATTTAATATCAGTAATTTTTTTTATTTATCAATAATGGTACAAAAAAAAAAAAAAAAAAAAAAACAGGAAAGAAAGACAGTTTCTTGTGATTGAACAAGTAAAATTATTTTAAATGAAATTGCTTTCATCTTATAATATACAATTAAAAAAGAAAACTTCTGGTAAATATATTCCAGAAATTGACATTTCAAATTATTAAGTAAAATATAAATGCTTTTCCTAAAATTAATTGCCAGTCATTAATTCAGTATAAGAGTAAAAAAAAAAAAAAACTTTTATATTTTTAGTCACTTTTCCATGTTTTAATTAGCAGTAAGTAGAAATTAAGATTTAATAAATGAACATCTATTAAGTTTATTTTATTTTGGGGAAACAATTTAATCTTCTAGTCACAGATATATAACTACAGTGCATATTTAAATGAAGTACCTATTTCTGTCAACAGATGGAACCACCAAAGCCTCTTTTTTCATTCACTACAACATATGTTTTCCATTACAGCCACATAATGAGTACAGAACAAACCTTTTTTTTCCCCTTGTAGAAATGGCTATATTTAATACCATGAAAGTGGTTAGGAGATAAAGAAATGAAATAGGTTTGAAGCCTGTCTAATGATTGATTATGTTTTGTTTGTTTTTTTTTTAACTAAAAGTAACAAAATATAGAAGCACAGAAAAATAATAAAAAAAAAAATTTGTACTTTCTTATTTTAAAAAGAATATAATTTATCCATGCTATGGTATGTATGAAATTGATATTTTGTTAAATCATTACTATTATTGAAAGGTTTTCATATATACACTATAGGCCAAAAGTTTAGGGACACCCTCTGAATTTAATAATTATGAAGTTTCATACATTCTTTGGTTTAATTAACTCCTACTAAGCTAAGAGGCTGAAACTATTCAACCCATTAGTGAATGATGCCCAATTTGTTTTAGAGAGTGGGGTAGTAAAATTTAAAATCTGTCATCCGTAAGATTACTATTAGCCAGCAAGGTAGGTTAGTCAAACCAATGATAAAATTAAAAAAAAAATATAGTAATTGGTTAATTTTGTTAATATTGAATATATGATAAACTGCTTCCGTAAAAGAAAGTCCCTCTGGCCTGAAGCAATCTAGTAAATTAGTTTTTAAAAAAAAGACATGCAACTTTCAATTTTTAAGGCAGTTCTTTGAAGTTCAGAGGGTAGCACCAAACTTTTGGTCTATTGTGGAAATCTACATATCTTTTCCACTTATTATTATAGTTGTACTCAACTCTTTCAAAGAGTTGGTCTTTTCACCACTTAGCTTTATAAACATCTTCAAACAGGTCACCATTGTCATAACAAAGTCACCAATAAGCTAAAGATATTAACATAACGGTTATCATTGTGCAAAATGGAATCGTTATTTAGTTCCAATCCTTTGGGAAAGCAACAATCCATCTTTTTTCCTCAAAGGAATAGTTAGTTGGCCAAACTTGAGGTTTTAGCTTTGATAGAACAACCAGTTCTCATAGACTTGAAGATGACTGAAATCTTTCATATTATATATATATATATATATATATATATATATATATATATATATATATATATATTTTAGGTCTAATGGCACCACATTGGGTTATGGTATAAAAAAAAATCTTTAGACAAATTTTGAATGCATTCTTTATTTTTCTGAATATCTATAAAAAAATAAAAATAAATCCCTTTATTGATATCAATGCACATATTAAACAAATATAAAAAGTGCAAATGTCAATGTTTTAATTGTTGCTATGAAATGGTTAAGAAAGTATTACTGTATATACTTGCATATCATGTGACCTTTGAAAACCTAATTTAGAAGTTAATTTGACTACAGTAAATGGATATAGAGTTTTGGTTAACGATGTAGCCAGGATCAACAGTACATATGCTGATTTTATATCTCATGCATGATGTGCCCCCCCCCCCCTTCAAGAACCCAAATTTAGTAAAATATTTCACTAAAATGATAAGCAGGTTTTAAACTAACCTTTTGATTTCATTTTTAAATTTCTCTTTAACATCTTGATCAAAATACAAAAGCATATTTACTTGGGACTATTCCAGAAGTATTTTATTTTACTAATGAAAGATTTATTATTTAATGCACCCCCACCTTCATAATTTAGAGTAAAAGCCAAAAACATAAATATAACTAAGTACTGAGTATAAACGTGACAAGCAATGTTTTTTTTAAAAGATTTAATACTTAACTAAGACTTTTTCTTAAATTACTTTTTAAAAGACTAAAGTTATAAAACATATTTGTTTTGAAATAAAATCACTCAGTGTGATTTAAATGCAGTTTCCAAAATAAACACTGGATTTATTTATTTGAAGCATAGAAAACTGAAAACTAAGGTTAAAAATAATATTTGGATAAAATTATATAATGTTATTACAAATGTATTGCATTAAAACATTCATCTCTGATTTGATTGATTTTTTTAAATAGGGAAATAAATCTGGAAGAAAAATATTAAGACAAAAAAAAATCATACAAAACATCTATGTTTTTGTTATTAATGTTATTTGAAAGTTAACTACAGCCAAGTTCTTTGAGTCATCAATTTTGTAAAAATCAAAATATTTTTTCATTTCAATGTATGTATGTATGTATGTATATATGTATGTGTGTGTGTGTGTGTTTTTATATGTGTGTGTGTGTGTGTGTGTTTTTATATATATATATATATCATGAGTCATTTGTATACCTATAAATGTGTGTATGTAACTGTATTAGAATTAAGAACATTTAATGTTATTGTTTTTATTTTGATAATACAGAATGCTCCCTGAAATTAAAAATCCTTATCTAAGTTTAGCAGACATTTAGGAGTTACACTCACACACTATAAACGTTATTTTAATGGTTACATGTGCTTGAGTAGACATTGCTGTTTATTTACAAACACTGAAGTTTATACCTAAACTAATGTCTGAAGTAATAAAAAAAAAAAAACTGGATTGAAATAAAAAAAAGTATTGCTTACACACGCACACAAAAAAAAGAGTCTTAATTTTTTTTGTTTTTACAATGATGTTCACCCTGTACAAGACTCAAGAGCTACTCAAGGTAGAGAGTTACAGATTAAGAGGCACAGTTTATGGTGATATGTAGGAAAGATAACTGTTAAACCTATTGAACAGGTTAAGATTGTAGTGATCAGGGAAGCACCTTCTTGGGATTTGGTTCCACAAAGCAGTTGTTCGTGAGAAGAAGCTGATCAAGTGGAACTTATATCTCACCAATGGAATATAAAGGGTAAAAGTGCTCAATATCCTGGCTAGAACAGATGTAAAAAGTGTGAACACCAAATGATGTCAGTCTGTTTCATGCTTGAAAGCAATCTTCAGGCCATGTGGGTTAGATAGTAGCTTGATTACATATGTTAGTCATTAGAGCATTATGGGGAGCTCTATCCACACTGCTATATATAGCTATGTATTTAGGCAGCATATCTTCATTCAAACTTGTTTCATTGAATAATATAAACATATTATGCCTATTTATTTTTTTTTACTGATCCTTTCCAGTTGTCTAATCAGTTTCTTGATGTTAAGATTAAATTCATCAAAGGCGCCATAGTTTTTTTCTACCCAAGTACTTTCAATCTGCTCCAAGATCCTCCTTATGCATTCTAGATGCATTCACACTTATTCCCACATTCAACTTGTTCTTCTAATACTGAAGGTCACCCAGGATATTTACTTTAACACAATTATCCTGTTTCAAATTTCTTGTACCAATAAGAGATGAATTATCTAGGTTTAAAAATACTATTGTGAAGAACGTTAATAAAATTTATTTTACTTTAATTTAATCATACAAAAAAAACTGCTGCTGCCAAAAGCCTTGTTGACTCATATCCAAATGGTAATGGTAATATTTTCCTTAAAAGGAAACATTTGGCATTTGTTTAACAGCTAGTGCTAATTTTGGTTGAAATTTATAAACTCTTTCTTTTAAAATTTTTTTTCAAGAAAATAGGTTCCTTAAGTCCACTAAGTGTCATTGCTCTTGCCAGTATTGATGGGTATTTCCTTCCAAATCGTTTGTTTGAAATAGTGTGGAATGTCAACATCTTGATTATATCATTATTTTCTCATTGGGTTACATGTACTATCCATTTTAGATGTTGCAAGTCCTGAAGTGATGTGGTTTCTGTTATTTAATACAGTCCTTTGTTTGTGATTATCTAGCACCAGTTCACAAGGTTTAAAGAAGGATGGTCCTAGCTAAGACCTACAGGCTTGAAGACATTTTTAATCATTGATCTAAGAAAACAGTTGTATTCAGATAACAGCTTAGACATTTCTGAATGAGTTTGGAGCCATGCATGATATCTATAGAAAAGTCTCAATCTGATTTAAGAACATAACTAGTTTTGTAGTAATTTGTGGTGTTGTGTCAAACTACCCCGAGCACAAGCTATTTTATATACAATAGACATCATATTACGTTGTTGTTATAAGTTCCAAAGTTTCTCTATAAAACTGTGCATCGTGAATGTCAATACATTAAATTGTTTTTCTCATTAAAGAAAAAAGCCATTAAAAGAAAAACTGTTTCGGGAACTTACCTTCTGGAGTAAGATGAAAACTGAGCTCATCACCCACATCAGGACTTCTACACACATCTTTATTCACTACCCAATATTCACGACGATCAAGGAACTGGTCAGCATCATCAGGGAGTTCATTAAAAGTCAAGCAACAAGGGTCACAAGTTGTGAAACCGAAAGCTAGTCCACCTACATAGGATCTGTCAATGGCTAAGATTTGCAGGACAATGACTTCATTGCGAACTGGGCGTGATGTGAATACATAGCCATTGCAGTACTCCTCCCGTCGTCGCATGGCCACTGTCTTCTCCACATCAAGCAAGATATTTCGACCCTGCACTGAATGAAAAAATAGGGGGGTAAAATCAACATTCTTGTGAAAACGGATCATGGGCACCAGACCTTTGATATTGTTCGGGGTCATATTGCTGCCAACATTGGTAAGAGCATTGTTGGTACTGTTGTTATGGCTCAAATCCATTGACTGGAACGATGACATTAATTCACCAATGCTTGAATTGTTGATGGAAGGTGGAATGGAAGAGACTGCATCTGGACAATAAATAAAAATAAAAAAAAAAGAAAATTAAATGATGAATAAATAGGAAAGACTAAGAAAAACAAAACTGGTCAATTCATTTTGCATTAATTTAATTTTTGTCAGAATTTTTAAGATGATGAATTATTATTCTATGCCTTTCCAAGAGATATATAACCTAGGGATTAAAGTGTTTATGAAAAACACGTGGTCTCTTGGCAGTTGCGAGTTCAATCCCTTGGTTATTTAGTATAAAGAAAAAAAAAAAAAAGAAGAAGAGAAAAGAAGGAGGAGAAAAAAAGAGAAAAGAAGGAGGAGAAAAAAAGAGAAAAGAAGGAGGAGAAAAAAGAAGGAGGAGAGAAAAGAAGGAGGAGAGAAAAGAAGGAGGAGAGAAAAGAAGGAGGAGAGAAAAGAAGGAGGAGAGAAAAGAAGGAGGAGAGAAAAGAAGGAGGAGAGAAAAGAAGGAGGAGAGAAAAGAAGGAGGAGAAAAAAGAAGGAGGAGAAAAAAGAAGGAGGAGAGAAAAGAAGGAGGAGAGAAAAGAAGGAGGAGAAAAAAAGAAGGAGGAGAAAAAAAGGAGGAGGAGAAGAAAAGAAGGAGGAGAAGAAAAGAAGGAGGAGAAAAGAGAAAAGAAGGAGGAGAAAAGAGAAAAGAAGGAGGAGAAAAGAGAAAAGAAGGAGGAGAAAAGAGAAAAGAAGGAGGAGAAAAGAGAAAAGAAGGAGGAGAAAAGAGAAAAGAAGGAGGAGAAAAGAGAAAAGAAGGAGGAGAAAAGAGAAAAGAAGGAGGAGAAAAGAGAAAAGAAGGAGGAGAAAAGAGAAAAGAAGGAGGAGAAAAGAGAAAAGAAGGAGGAGAAAAGAGAAAAGAAGGAGGAGAAAAGAGAAAAGAAGGAGGAGAAAAGAGAAAAGAAGGAGGAGAAAAGAGAAAAGAAGGAGGAGAAAAGAGAAAAGAAGGAGGAGAAAAGAGAAAAGAAGGAGGAGAAAAGAGAAAAGAAGGAGGAGAAAAGAGAAAAGAAGGAGGAGAAAAGAGAAAAGAAGGAGGAGAAAAGAGAAAAGAAGGAGGAGAAAAGAGAAAAGAAGGAGGAGAAAAGAGAAAAGAAGGAGGAGAAAAGAGAAAAGAAGGAGGAGAAAAGAGAAAAGAAGGAGGAGAAAAGAGAAAAGAAGGAGGAGAAAAGAGAAAAGAAGGAGGAGAAAAGAGAAAAGAAGGAGGAGAAAAGAGAAAAGAAGGAGGAGAAAAGAGAAAAGAAGGAGGAGAAAAGAGAAAAGAAGGAGGAGAAAAGAGAAAAGAAGGAGGAGAAAAGAGAAAAGAAGGAGGAGAAAAGAGGCCAGATACTCTGGTTCAATAGAAGAAACAGAAAAGCAATACAATGATGAAAAGGCTGGAACATTAACTGATATGAGTTATCTCCCCTAACCATAGCAAGTGGAATGAGAACAATTTACATTCATGAATTTAATTTTCTTTAACTAAATGTTCACCCAATACAAGTCCCAAAAGCCACTCAAGGTAGAGAGTTACTAAATTGCATAGACACAAGAGAAGGCAGATGGCTGTAAGTGCAGATTATGGGAATACATATGTTAGGTAAAAGTTGATCCTAAACTTGAAGGGATTATTAAAATGTTTGGTTCAAAATTCTGAGAAGGTCACAGAGTACAACAGACGCATGAAGGCGGCCAGAGGACAAACACAACAACTGAAACATTGAGTAAAACAACCGAGACAAGGATAATAGTCTGAACATGAAGGTATAGAATATAATCTAAAATTGTTAACAATAAAGCCTGTCTTTATTATCATTGTTTACAAAAACATTTTATCTGCAGTCGTAAGATTTATTTTTAATATACAAAATACTTTTATTGGTACATGGAGGTTATATTATAAAATGAAATGAAAACAAATTAAAACCTATATTTTTTAATTCAGTTAAAAAATAGTAAATTGAAGTTTACAAATACCTCCCCCACTTTAATTATTTTATTTAATTAGAAAACTGATGCAAAATAATACAATGAAATATTACTTCAATATTACAAAGGTGACCAGGTTTAATAAGGTGACCAGGTTTAATAAGGTGACCAGGTTTAATATACAAAACTCAGCTGTGATGGAGAATAAAATATCATAGAAATTTAAAGGATATATTGTATAAAGAAAACAATAACAACAATTTTGGAGGGAATAAACTTAATTTTAGATAAACTGGTTTCAGTTTTAAATTATTTTAAAGTTCAAAACTATCGGTTTAACACTAAAACAAAAACTGAAAAAAAAGTTCTCATATTTGATTGCATAGAAGATTTTAAAAATTGTTTAAGGGTTTTAAAAAAAAAAAAGAGGAGTTTTTATTCATAGTCAAAATAATGTCTTAATCTTGTTATGATCACAGCCTTTTGGCCATTGCACTCTTCAGCCTTTTTTCAAGTACCTGTTGATTTTGATAACCTTCAATGAATTTCTAATTAAACCCTTTATTCAATCTGAGAAGTAGGCATTAGATTTGTTCTGATTCTGCTATACATGTTTAGAGATAACTCAATTTGGTTAATTGTTAATTCTCTTTCCACTTAGTTTGAGTATATCTGTAACATCCAGCCCAAGTATTGAACTCGGTTATGTTGGATATATACTTAGTACAAGTAGAATGAGAACAATCTAACCTCATAGATTGAATAAAGAGTTCAGTACAAAATTCCTTAAAGGTTACCTGAATTGATAGATACTTAAAGACAAGAGGGCACAATGGCTAAAATATTATTGTAACAAAGATGAAGATATTAGTCTGGCTTTAAATAATTATACTTAAAATTTCCTCTGGAGTGAGATGAACAAATAAAATTTCAAATAATAATAAAAAAAAAAAAAAAAAAAAAAAAACATTTTTCAGTTTTCAATATTTATTTTTGTAAAATAAACACACTACATTAGAAACAGAGATTGTTGTTGTTTTACAGCTTATCAACCCTTCATGGGTTATTTAAAGCTGAAACCTATTTTGGATTGTAATAGTTCACTTACAGTATCCAAGTGGTCTTCCATCAAAGTGCTCAACACCTTAACTTCAGTGATTGAACAAGAACTGGTTAGAAACAAAGAAAAGAGTGCTGAACTATCTATCAATCCTCGTATATGACACTGAATGCTGGATAATTTCCTCACAGAGGTAAAAAAAAAAAAAAAATTTAGAAGAAAAGAAGAAAAGAAAAAAAGAAAAAAGAAAAAAAGAAAAAAGAAAAAAAGAAAAGAAAAAAGAAAAAAGAAAAAAGAGAAAAAAGAAAAAAGAAAAAAGAAAAGAAAAGAAAAAAGAAAAGAAAAAAGAAAAGAAAAAAGAAAAGAAAAAAGAAAAGAAAAAAGAAAAGAAAAAAGAAAAGAAAAAAGAAAAGAAAAAAGAAAAGAAAAAAGAAAAGAAAAAAGAAAAGAAAAAAGAAAAGAAAAAAGAAAAGAAAAAAGAAAAGAAAAAAGAAAAGAAAAAAGAAAAAAAAGAAAAGAAAAAAGAAAAGAAAAAAGAAAAGAAAAAAGAAAAGAAAAAAGAAAAGAAAAGAGAAAAAGAAAAAAGAAGAAGAAGAAGAAGAAAGTAGAAAAAAGTAGAAAGAAAAAAAGGAAAGAAAAAAAGAAGAAAAAAGAAGAAAAAGAAAAAAGAAAAGAAAAAAAGAAGAAAAAAAAAAGAAAAAAGTAGAAAAAAAGAAAAAGAAAAAAAAAAAAGAGAAAAAGAAAGAAAGATTTGAGGTAAAAGAAATGTGGTCCTACACAAGGATACTCAGAATACCATGGGTAAAGCTTGTGAGCAACAAGGAAATTTTAAGTAAAATGGAAATTAAAAGGACACATATTTAGAGTTAGAAAGAGACAGTTGAAATTTCTGGAACACCTAATGAGGAAAGAGGGTTTGGAGAATATGACACACAGGACATACTAAAAACAAGAGAAGCAAAAGGAAACCTACAGTAACCTAACTGAGTTTGTGTAAATAGATATCAGGACAGGAATTGGAATGCATACGGGGATAAACATTGCTGAGAGCTACAAGTTATAGGAAATTGAGGAGAGCTGTGATCATTTACATTATGAAGTCTTAAGAAAATGGGAACAAAAAGGACATTTATATTGAGAATCAAAAAGAAACCATTGAAATTTCTAGGACACATAATAGGGATTTTTGGATGTTTGCTTGGAGAATTTGACAACACATATTGAAGGATTATGAAAGCATGTGTAAACAGATGGTAAAATTGGGACTAGGAGAGATAGTAAGAGGACAAATATTGCTTCTAACAACAAAAGAAGTTGTGGAGAGCCATGATCGCCCATGTTCTGATGAGACACAGCAGATGAAGAATTTTTGTCATGGCATTAATCAGTTTTGAAACATATTTTTGATAGATTAAGGAATCCAGTAAGTAGACTGGTTAGAGCAGAGATTCTTAACATCCAATTTGAATGTTTTAAATTTATATTCACGATAGCCAGAAGCCCAGAGCTTTCAGGTTTTCATTTTTTCTCCTAGACAAGTTACTAATCAAAGCTAAAACGCCCAATAGGGTGAAAGGGTATTGGCACATAAGTGAATGTAATGAATTCAACTGGAATTCAAATTCAGCCTTTTTACACCACCCACACATCCATCATCATATATGTTTGTATAAAGTATTTTTCTTGATCCTACATGTAAATGGTTAAAAGTGACTTTTAATGAAAGGAAAAAGAGAGAAAAAATGCTGGTTTGTCCAATTTTATAACTAACCCCCTACCTTCCACTAACCAAACCTTTCTAAGTCTCAGAGCACAAGCACCAACTTCTCTATCCAGAATCAGAGTTCCTCAGGGCATTCTTTCAGAAGTGGCAATATCATCTCCTATCAAATTAAAACTGAGTCACTTCTTATTACAATCAAATATGGTGAGAATATTCAGGCTCTGTGCGCCTGACTGTCATAGTTTAGTAATGTTGTCCTACACTTAAAGTCAGTTTACAAGGAAACTAGGATTTTTGTCAAAGACTTCAAAGCACTTCAACCAAGTTCAACTCTGAACTTTTCACAAATGTTTCAACCTCCACCTATTAACGAGTAATCTTCCTACATATGAAGCAGCTCAGAAGTTACAACTTTGTTACTTTATATTGCAATGAAAACAAGACAATCATGATTAATACATTGTCTAATATTTATTTGCTATACCAGACTTTTGTCTACCATATATAGCTTTGCCATTTTACTAACATTATCTGTATGTGACCTTAAACATGAAATGTTCACTGTTTTGAGATTATTCCAAGACTTTGGCAAGATCAATTGCCTTACACAAATGAAGCAATAATATTAATAAAAACTAAACATTTAAGTAGCTAAGAAATTTTAAAGTAATATTTGATATTTACTATAAAGAAAAAAAAGTGAAATTTTATAAATCTCTCTCTTTAAATGCCATATCCCTTCAGGACCTGTGCAATCACGGCTCTCCACAGTTTAATTTTTTTTATATCTTTTTCTGCATTACAATGATTGTTCTTGAGAAAGATAGTGGAGTGGTTTCCCATTGCATTCTACAATGTTTTGAATTCAGAGATGTCCTTCTCATACTCTGGTGGCCAACCAAGACTAGAGAGCACTGTAAACCCTGCTATTTCACCAATAGTTTAGGGAAGAAGAGATTCAGGCCTTTCTCAAAAGCAATGATGCAAAGGGAACACAAACTGTCTCAGCTGGAATTTGCTTGTTGATTTAATTTTTTGTACAGTTAACAATTAATGCAATAACTTTTTTTTTAAAATCATTTCACCCCAAGCAAGGTGATAAAGCCACTAGGACACAACAGTGTGAAAGAATATTAATGGAAGAGGCAAGAGAAAAATAAAAGAACAGGAATTAAGACAGACGATAACAATTGACAATGAATTTAAATCTTTGATGATCAAAATTGACTGAAAAGCAAAAAACCAGAAGAGATTTTAATAAATGAGAAGTGTAATAAAATAAATTATTAGCATAGAATTTATGGTTACATGTAGCCATTTCAATTGTAAAATGATGAAACATTGCCACCAACTCAGTACGGTGCTTAAATTTGTGAAATCAAAATACCAAAGAGGAAAGTTCATCAGAACAATTACCATGAAAATATTTATAAAGAAGGCACAGTGGCGGGAAAGTAACTAAAATTGAGATACTAGGTCAGGACTGATAACATTGCAGATTCTTCTTGGGATTTTACCAAGAATATGTAAATACATAGATGCACCAGACTAGATGTGGCAGCAATATTCAATGCATAGTCAAATGGTTGACTTATAAAGGTGTAAGATAGATTCTGGCAAGAAAAACTGTCCAGCACAACACATTGAACTAACTTTCTTAGCAGCAAACCTAGCAATTGATTCAATATAATTTTTCCACTTCATGTCAATAGAAAATGTTGGCCTGAGAAAGTGTAATGTGTCACTCTCCTGGAGGTTAGTATCATCCATGATAGTGAAGTCAAAAATGGTTTTCTAAGATGATAAAAAGAGAGCAGTTTCATTTTGGAGGCATTAAAATTTACAAGCCATTTCTTGTCCCAGAAAAACTGATTTCTTTACAGTAATTTTTAATAATGAATCCAGAGAAATCTGATGGCTGGGTTAGATGTGTTCTTTATAAAAATAGTCGACAGACATGACTTAGAATGACAATGACAACATATGCGGAATAATGTTTTAAGTTTGCATTTTAAGTTGGCAGTAAAATCATAGATCCTTCAAAGTTGATGTGAAAATAAATGCAAAGAACTATTGTAAGTTCTTGGACAATATTTTTTTTTTATGGTGGTGCTGGTCACAACCAAAAAGCTTTAAACTAAAAAGTAAATTCGTGAAAGACAATTCTTCATATTCTGCAAGGTTGGCTTTTACCTACATTGATGAAAAGGTTACAAAGACACCAATTAAATGGAATTCTCCCTACTTAACCTCTCCAGATATACAACTGTGAGCTATAGTTTTTAATAAAATACAGGCATCTTTTCAATTTTATATTTTCATTAAAAACAAAAGAATTGGTTTTATTTTTTCTTAATATTTTATAATAGTTTTATATTTCTTTATATCTTGGTCAAGTTACAAGCCTGTAGCTTGGCACTACTGTTGTCTAACAGTAGAAATGATTTCAATAGTGAAGTGAATTTTGGAAAATATCTAATAAAAACAAAATGAAAGCAAATTCAAAATTATTCATAAAAATCTATAAAAATTGTGTCAAAGATGTTTTTTTAGACTTGCAAAAATGGCTTTTGATATTTTTTTTTCTTTTTCAATTCTCTTCATTTTTATTTCAGCAATGACTTAGCAAATTTTAGTTCTGTTGAATTTTGGAATATCAGGAATTACATTAATCCTTTACTTAGAAATCTGATATGTGTTACTTACATTTGGTTACAAAAAAAGAACACTGAAAAGTTCTTGGCCTGACCAAGAAGAGATTTATATAAAAAAAATTCTGAAGTTTGCTCAGATTTTAGAATATGGTTTAAGCTGAGAACTTTTCTGAACCGTCTTGCATAATTGTTTAAATTTACAAAGAATTCAGTTTGGCAACACCAACTTTTAACTTGAAAATAAGAAACGAAATCAGACTTGAACAAGTTGCAGCTGAATGCTTTTTTTTTTTCTTTTTTTTCATTTTGTTCATTATCTTTACAATTTCTCTTATGCATTCCATTAAGCTTCAGCTTTTGCACAAGTGGTTCTTGCTAATAAAAGAATTGAAACTTCCAGAAATAAAATACAAAGTGTTTTTAATAGCCATATTTTTTTTTTCTCGGGGGGGGGGGGGGGTAAATAATGGTTACTGAGGAAGTAAAATGTGGAAGAAGACAATATAAGATGTGAAATGTGTTTACTGCAGACATGTGTCTTAGTTATTAGAAATTTTATCTGATTTTACCGTCTTGTTATCTCAAGCATAACCAAAAACATGATTACATCAATTTTCTTTTTTGCTTCTACTCTCTCATGTCCCTTCAGGATGTTGGTTTTATGATTCTCCACAGCATCCTTTTTTCTTTTTTCAGCTTTCAGCAATACTTATTGCTTTCTGCCCCTATTTTTGTGGTATTTGTTTGTTTTTTTTATCCATTCACCCATTTGCTTAAGTAGGCTACTTGTTGCTTTCTTCTTCTCTTGCATTTGATGTGCCATGTGTGTTAAATTCTCCAAGGCTTGTTTCCACATATGCCTCCAACATTTCAGTTGTTTCTTTCTGATTGTTATCAAGTTTCCTTGTAATACCTGAGAACTTCTCCAGCCATCCGTCACAAGCTCTGTAAATGGTATTTCTCATTCTTTTGTTGGTAGAACCGCATCTTGATTAGTTCAAGTCATTTCTTTCATTTGTGACAACTCAGTAGCAAATGTAAAGAACAGACGTCTTTAAAAAAAAAGAAAAGAAAAAAAGTAAGGTTCTATTTGAAGTAGTATATTGGTAAAGCTTGATTACCTACCTATCTGATCGAATATAGTAGAGAGTACAGAGACCGCAATCACACACTGTGAACTTAGTTGCGAATTCCATGATCTTTTTCATGGTTGTATAGTATACGCTTGCGTTGCCAGAGCTACAAAGATTTCAAATTCAGAGTTGCCCTTTTTATAGGCTGGTTGCCAACCATGGCTAGAGAACCAAGTCTGCCCTGCTGTTTAACCCGTTTGATTAGTGAGGCTGGGAGGAAAGAGATTAAGGCATACTTTTCCCCCCAAAGGTAAATGTGCAAAAGCAAATATAAAACTCAATTGGAATTTTAACTTGCTTCACCAGTTTCCTGTTCTGAGCTGCTAACCCTTGCTCTACCTGCGCATTAATTAAATGATACAATCTCACTTCAATGAAGGAAAATTCAAGTTGAATACCAGGTAAGAGATCATTTCTAAGTAATTCAAAAGATGTGCGTATTTGTGAAAGTGGTCACAGCTACACAAATCTCACAAACGCATATATGCATTAACAGAAAAGTATGCAAAGAGACATTTACATGAAGTTAAAAAAAACAAAACAAAAAAAACAGGATTGTGATATGAAATCAAGTAAATTATTAACAGAAGCTATATATATATAAAAAAAAAAAACAATCTTGTTTTGATAAAAATCCTTATCAGCTATTGTTAAGTCCACTACTAGATGAAAAGTGTTCCCACTCCTTTCATGACTAGGCTATATATCTTACCTATAAGCTATTTCATCAGTCTGATCTCCTATTGTGTTTGTTATCCATTAACTACAAACAACCTTTAGCTTCTTATCTCCCATCTTCACTTTTTTGTTGTTTAATCACAGGAAACCACACAAGAATGTTTATAATGATTATCAGACTGTAAAGAAAAGAAAGTTGTGGAAAGCCATGAATGTTTAAATCCTGAATGGACATTGTATTTAAAAAAATAAAAATTAATAACAAATACCATACACCTCCAAAGAAGACGTAATGAATGCATATCTACAAAGATGGATCAAGGGCCCGACAGTTACTATTTCTTTTATATTATTCTGAGTCCTGTCAGGATGTGAGCGATCATGGCTCTTCGCAACTTCCTATCACTTGAAACTCTTAGTAACATATCTTTTTACAATGCCCCCCACCACCGCTTCTTGCCATCTAGTCACACAATATTGTCAATATTGTCCACTGCCTCCCCATATCCCTTTTGCCTTCAATATGTCCTGTGAGGCTCAAATTCTCCAAACCCCTCTTTCTCATTGTGTCCCAGAAATTTTAGCAGTTTCTTTCCGATTCTAAGTATGTGTCCCTTTTGCTTCCATTTTCTTTAAAACTTCCTCGTTGCTCACATTCATCATCCATGGTATTCTTAGCATCCTTCTGTAGAACCGCATTGTTATTGCTTCAAGTCTCTTGTTCATCTGTGAGTAAATTGTCCGTCCATTCACTGCCATATAGAAGAATTGATATTACATAGCATTCCAGTCTTTTCTTTGTTTCTAATGAAATTGTCCTGTTTTTTTTAATACTTTGCTTAGCTTTTGGAAAGCATCTGAAATGTTTATTGTAAAATAATCAACATACGAGATTAATATTTACCACTGAATTAAGTGCATTGACAAAGAAAAGGGATTAGGTTGAAAAGAATTTTTTAATTCGTTTTCTTAATCTACCTACATATACAAGTATGCCAAGTAGACCAAGAAAAATATGTTAAAAAAAAGTGTCTGAAGTAAATGGTAGGATAGAAGTATTTCCTGAAATGAATAGCAAATATATTTTAGCAAACACACATGAAGTGATGTGGTTAATGATCCACTATTTGAGGCCTTAAATAAGGAATTGTACCAACTATCATAGAAAGAGGATGAATTTCAGAAGCCATCAATAAAAAGGTGGCTATGCAAGTAGAATCAACCCAATGTTACAATATGAATGGTACACTGTTATAAAAAGCTGGCATATTTTCTTCTTTCTCACGAACTAGTTACCAATACAAGAGCCAAGATTAATACAACTTTGTGATGTTTAATCTCTCTCTGTTCAAATATATTTTTCTCCCAGAAATTAAGCCAAGTTTTATATAGGGAAGCCACTGTGTTTATTAGTGTTGACGAGATTAAAATGGCTTTTGGGAATAAGTGTGAGTGGGGAGCTGAGCAGACCTGTTCCTTTCCATCAATTATCTTGGAAGTGTAACAGAAATTTCTTTCTTCTCAATCATTTACTAAAGATAAAAATGAAGAGTTCTTTTAAAAGCTCAATAACAGGCACAGCCCAAGGTGTAAATTTCAAACTGGAGATGTCAGAATCAAACAGGCGGATAGTGTAGTAACAGGAGACAAAAAAGTGTGATACAGAAATGGTAAGAGAGTTTGTCAGAAAAAGAACAAGGTACTTGAAGGATGAGAAATAATATTGGAAATAAAAGAAATTTCTAATGTTTTATGTGGCAGTGGATGCTGAATAATTTCATCACAGGTGAAAAAAAAAAGCCTTGAAGCAACCAAAATATGGCGCAACTGAGAAATACTGAGAATATTATGGACAGAGCATGTGACAAATGAAGTCTCACGGAGAATAGAAATGACAAACTTGATAACAATCAGAAACAAATAGCGAGATCTTTGAGACACGAGGAAAGAAGTTTGGAGAATTTAACACTCACAGAAAAGCAAGAGAACAGAGAAAAAGCAAGAAGTATTCTGCTTGACAAATTTGAGCAAATATTAATCTAAATAAAAGAGAGGAAGCTGTGGAGAACCGTTATTCTTATATCTTGAAAGTGACAGTACACAGAGATTAGATATAAATATCAACACCTTGTAGTTTGGAATCTAAAAAAAAAAATCCATTTAAATGGATAAATAACTTTTCAAATGACTTTTAGAAAAATGAATTTCATCTATTTGAGATTTTAAAAGCAATGTTTCTTTACCTTCAACATGTCTGATTAAAAATAGTGATTACAAGTTCAATCTCTAGGCTGGGTAGTAGCGACTCAGTGGAAACAACACTAGCAATAACTGGGTAGTAAGTACAGACACAAAAAAGACATGGACAGCAAAATGACAAAGATAAGGATATTAGTCCTACAGTAAATAATGGAAATAAAATCAGTTTTCAAAGAATTAAACATATTTTGGAGGATACATTTCATCTGTTCTGCTTTGTGTTTGTAATATATAAACAGAAATATAAATAATTCAAATAAAAAAAATACCTGGGGCCAGAAAATACTTTTCTTCAGAATTTTGGAGGAATTGTTGTCATGTTTTGCTATTCAGACCAGCATGTTCATCTTGATTACAAGACCAAATGAACATGCTGGTCTGAATAGCAAAGCATATAATATTGGGACCAAAAACTTTTGTTAACCCAGTAACTGTGAAAGGAACAGTTCTTTTCCTGTTTTCAATATGTTTTGATTTTTGAAGCAATTACTGAAATAGTTTATCTTTTATTTTTCTTGCTTGAATATGATTTTAAATAGTGTAAAAAAAAAAAAAAAAAAAATTGCTAAAGAAAATGGTTTACAAAGAAATTAGAAAAATAATTTGTAAAAAGTACTTAGAGAATTCTGCACGAAATCATGGCAGATTTCAAATCATGGACACTATCTGATCCCACATGGCAATCTTTATGCATATGCGATGTATCCTTTTTATTTTTAGCTGCAAAAAAAAAAATGTGATTTTGAAGTAAGGATCTTTCAGGTTTTCTTCTTTTGAAGTAAATTTTAACGTTTAGCACTGCATTATTAATATTACTTCCCTTTCTACTGCATTCTTCCTCAAAGCCTCTCAATTGCAGTAACCTTATTGTTAATTTCACTCAAAAGTGTTTCTGTTTCCATAGAAGGATATGACAACACATCTACGAAATTCAAACACACTATTGTTCAGGGATCAGAGTTACCTTCAGTGGCAGGATAAACATTTTGTACAGCAAATGAAGTCACAGAGTGATAAATGTTAAAAAAAAAAAAAAAAAAATGATAGAAAAGAAAAAAAAATTGAACTAAAATTTCTAAATTGGTTAGAAAAAAAAGTTTTTATTTCCTGATTCACAGACAGAACTCAATTTCCATCAGTCACAATTAAATATAAATTTTTATTATTATATGCATGACTGATGGAAATTTCCATTTGACTGAAGAGCTGAGAAGATTCATGTTAGTCTGTTTGATTATCATTCAGTTTCTCCATAATCCAATTGTAAAGAGGAAGTTCCACTCAGACAACCCCCACCAAAAACTGCTATATTGTAGAACAGACAAGGATGAGCCTATAAACATTGTTATCTATCCTCCATATCCTCATAATCTTCACTTCCTACTACCTCCTCTTACATTCTTATCACATACCACATTCAGTAAGTCTCTACCTTGAGTGACTCTCGAGCCTTGTATCGAATGAACTTTAGTAACAAAAAAAAAAAAAAAAAAAAAAACAACATTTAATCATAGAATTGAAACACTGCAGCTCCCCAAGCAATTATCTCCCAGTCATTAATCGGTTAATTTGGTCTCAAGAAATTATAATTTAAAATATATGGAGTAAATTTGTGTATCACCTGAAATGTCCTGTCAATATGATTATAAAAAGGAAAAGGCTGAATAAGACACCTTTTTTTTTTTTTTTAAATTTCTATTAAGTGATAATGGTGGTGATAAAAATAGACACACTGATCCCTGAAGATAATCATGTTCAAGGCCAAACACTTGAGGTTGGTAAGTCTGCCAATTATATACTAAAAATGCATCAAATCAGTAACGGTTTAGAGAACAACTTAACAGCTTACTTGTAACTCAGACAGGTAAGGAGTAATGCCACCATCACTTAAAAACAAAAGCATTCATTGTCAGGTAGCTTCTTTCATAGAAATAACCAATTAATACAAAAATAACCAATTAACCAATTAATATAAAACACATTTGACTGGGCTTGGATTCTAACTTATTTTTTAAGAGTATACTTGCAGCAGAAAGGAAACAATCTCATTAATTTCTTTTAATAAAACCCAACTTGAAAAAGTAACATTTATTATTAAACTACAGAATTAATCAATTTTATTAATTCTTTTACGTACTCTGCCCTTTCATGGCATGGGCAGTCATAGCTCTCCATAATTTCCTATTCTCTGTAGCTGTAAGCAATATTTGTCTCTCTACCACATCTCTCACTACCTGTTCTGCCATCCATTTACACAAGCTTGTTAGGTAGGGTTACTTGTCATTGCCCTCTGTCCTTCTTGCCTTTAATATAGCTTATGAATGTTAAATTCTCCAAGTCCTCTTTCCTCATTATGTGTCCTATAAATTTCAACTATCTTTTTCTGATTATACATACAAGCATCCACTTTGTTTTCATTTTCCTTAAAACTTCCACACATGTTCTGTTCATGTTATTCTCAGCATCCTTCTGTAGAATCACATCTGTTACCTCAAGTTTTCTCTTCATCTGTCAAGAAATTATCCAGCATTCACTGCCTTATAGGTGGATTGATATTATACGGAAGTTCAGCACTCTGTTTCTAATCTAATTTTCCTGTTTCTAAATACTTTTACTTTTTGGAAGGCATATTTTGCAATTCCAACGTGCTGTCATGTTTTCTGTCATCTTCCAAGATAGTTAAATTTCTGTACTTGCTTGATTATGACATCTCCAATTCATAGTTCGCATCTTGGGTTGTCCCTTTTGCTATCGACCGACTATGAAGGAGTGATGCTAGATCTGTGAAATCTTGCATGCATTAATTTCAACTCTTCTTTTTAATAACTGCGTTGTTTATTTCCAGGTAAACTGACATCTGACTGTTCAAAAAAATCTTCAAATGTCACAAGTAGCAACAACATTGTGGTGTTATCAAGTACCTGCAGAAAAAGGGTTTAGCCACCAACGACATTCATGCTGACAGGGTTGCTACATTAGGGAATGATGTTCCAACTTTATCAACAAAAGTGGGCAGCTGAATTTAAGGGGATGGGAGCGTCTTGAACATAACCCAAGGCAGGAATGTTCTGCAACTGCCACCACCAAAAAAAAACAATCATGTTCACCACATGGTGATGGATGACAGGCGTTTGACTATAAATCAAATAGTCAATGTTATTAGCAGATCCTGTGAGAGAGTTGAGAATATTCTACACAATGATCCTGGCATAAGGACAGTTTCTGCTCGGTGGGTACTACATCTTTTGATACCTGATCAAAAGTGCACCAGTCACATCACATCACAGAAAAATCTGATATTGTCTGAGTCAGATCCAGCTGATTTTCTTGAATGTTTATAACCCAGTATGAACCTATCAGTGAGCCAGAGATAATCCATGCAGTGGAATCACCCTCGCCTCACCTGCTCCAAAGCAAGCCAAGGTCGTTTCATCTGCAGGGAAGGTGATGGCCTCAGTTTTTTTAGGACGCAAAAGGCATTGTGTTGATGGACTATTTTCAAAAGGGCCACACCATCAATGGAGAGTACTACACTAACATTCTGAAGCAGTTATGAAAGGCTATCAAGATTGAATACTCAGGAAAGTTGATGAAAGGAGTCTTGTTTCATCAGGACAATGCTCCAGCACACAAGTCCTTGTTTTCAATGGTTGCCGTGCATGACTGTGACTTTGAACTGGTTGATCACCCTCCCTATTCTGATTTGTCCCCATCTGACTATCATCTGTTCTGTTCCCCTATATGAAAAAAACCCCCAAAAAAACACTTGGCTGGGAACCAGTATTGCAGTGATGATGCCATACTTGCTGTTTATGACATTTTTGACAAAACAAGATGAATGTTTCTTCAACAATGGATTCCAAGCGCACTGCAACATTAAATGGAAGAATTGTGTAGACCACAAGGGGGACTATGTTGAAAAATCAACCTTATTTCGTCACATTACATGAGAGTATCTTGGTCAACCTATGAACCTTTCAGCTGACCTTTGTATATTCTTTCTTCTTACAACTGAAAGTCCTTTCTTCTCACTTTCTTTTACTGTCTTGTGTAGGAGTTTCTGTCATTTTCTTTCTGTTCTTTTAGTATAATCTGCATCTACTCTTATATTATTAAGATGTTATTTAAAAAAAAAATTGATATTATACAGAAGGTACTGAAAAGTTCTTGGCTTACCCCCCCCCCCCAAAAAAAAAATTTAAATTACAAAATAAAAATCTGCTCAGATTTGGGGGAGTGGGTTGGGCTGAGAACTTTCCAGCACCCTCTTGTATATATTAGAAAATATATAATCTACTTTTCTTTTACTAAGATTGGAAATTATGGAAACATCACCAATAAAGAAACTTGGCAATTTTTACTCAAGTGACCAATTTATTTTACATCTTTTTTTTTTTTTTTTTTTTTTTGCATCTTAGCAAAACAAACATTAATATCTTCCGAAAGGCAGCTTTGCATAAGGATGTATAATAAATAACTAAAGGAGTAATTAGATGGGGCAAGGAAAAAAAATATAGAAAAGCAAAAAAAAAAGAAAAGAAAAAAGATTAATATATTTTCACATATATCTCCCACCTGTCTGTTTTGCTTTCTCCTGCCAGTGCTTTTTAACGGCATCAAAAAGTTTTGTTCGACAACAAAAAAAAGGATTCTAAAATTAATCCTTGACTGGTTATATTTATCTACATTACCTTCTTGTGGCATATCCAGAATGTTCTTTACTGCCAGGAAATAAACAAATACTTATGACCTATCCTCTTTAAATAGACATCCCCAGGTATGCAAGTGGTATTCAAATGCCAAAGTTTTGTGTTTATAGCACATATCTAGCATGTTCTGCCCTCAGAAGATATAAACATACTTCATTTGTATTCTTGTTTGCTTGTAAATCTACCTTTTCCTTGTTAAGACTTTTCACCTGGTATGTAATTGCACCAGAATTGAATGCTGCTTCATTTAACTGGCTTGGTGATGCTTATAGATCAGTCCCATCAGCAGGTAGTTAGAACATAATGGCCATAATAAAATCTTCAGTTCAGTTCCTGCTCAAATAGAATTGGCGGCCAGGTGCAGAACTCCAAAGTTCTGCTACTCTGCTGAAATATGTATTTGGAAGGTAAATAGTTTCCCGTCCTAATATTATACTACCTCTGTCCCATAATGGTTGTTTTATTTAGTGTATGAATGTGCATACAAATGTAATAATCATTTTGGGACAGAGGTAGTATAAAATTCAAATAAGAAACAAAGTTTTATAAAAAGAAAAAAGAAAATAAAATGGACAAATATGCTTGTAATCTTATTGTAGAATTTAAGGTAAGAACGTAGAAAAACGATCTGTGTACTCATACAAAATAAAAATTGATGCATTTAAGGAACAGATAAAAGGCTTTAAATATTTTTTTTTAATTTAATAAGAATTTAGTTTTGCAAATATGATGTTTGTATAAATATTTAAAAAAATGATATGGATTCATTTCGCGTTGCTCTGTGAAATCACACGGGGTAAAAGATATCAATTCAAAATATTGAGAACTCCTGACTTCATTGGAAAAAGTTTTTTTAGAAGAAAAAAGCACGTACAGTACTTTGGGAATTCCCCAACTTCTGGGCAAGTGGCACTTGATCTTAAAAGTTTTCATTTTTTTTTTTTTTTTTGCTTTATCCACCCCACTCTACTTGTAGACAGACAGTAGGTGATCACTTTGAAGATCTTACTTTCAGGCTGGTCATAAGACATCAGTTCCTTCAGTCCCAGATAAAATCCATTTAGGACCCACTTGACTTTGCATATGTCCTAAGCTAATTCAAGTGGGATCCATCGTGCCAAAACAAAGACTGGAGTCATAAAAAAAAAAAAAAAACTGCTTCTACTTTTATGACTCCAATCTCCAATGGTACTTGTCCTTCCATCTATTTGCATAAATCAGTCAAGACAGCTTCTTAATGTTTTCCTCTGTTTCTTTTGACTTCAATGCATTTTGGGAGTGTGTTCAATTTTTCAAGCCTTCATTCCCCCATTGTGTTTCCTAAAGATTACAGCCTTTCTGATTATTAGCAAGAAATTCTTAAAAAGTAACAGGAAATCACTTCCACTATCACAGCAATTCAGTTTGTACACCTATACATTAACAACATTGAAATAATATATATGCCTAGTTTTAATAAGTAAAGCAAATTTGCTCATTTATCTTATTTACTCAGAGCTTCATGGAATTATATCCTATTTACTATCAAGTCACCTGAAGAGTGTATATAATTTTGCAAAACTCACGGCAGAGATTCATAAGTGAATAAATTTGTCACTATAATTACAAAGACTGCTTAACTTCAAAACATTATCTTCCATAATTACCTTGGTCAACTTTTTTTTTGTTGAAAGAAATCATTCTTTGTTATAGATATTTTTGTATAAAAATGTATTTATAGTAATTCGTTTTCTTTATTTAAAAAGAAAATATTAAAAATGTAAAGAACTCACAAAAGCAGTAGTTTAAAAAAAAGATTTTTTAAAAAGATTAAAAAATTTCACATATTTAAAAAAAACAAAAAAACATTGTTAAACTGCTAAAAAAATAAAGATAAAAAAATACCGTAATAATACCGTAATATTATTGAACATTTAGCAAATCCCAAATTAAATTCTTTTAAACTGAATATTTAAAAAAATAAATAAATAAAAATAAAGATTGAATATTTAGAAATAAAATAATAGAAAAATAAACAGAAAATAGCAAGAAATATGTAAAATATTAAAAAAAAAAAAATATCACTATATATCACAAATATCCAAAATCCATTTTAAGGAAGGAAATGCTAAAACATTTGATGAATCTGCTATCACTTCATTGGTTGTAGTCTACTTAATCAGAAAGAAAGAAAGAAATAAAAAGCAAGAAACTTGAGACCAGTGGAATCTATAAAATCCATTCTTCCTAGGAGTAGCAGTGTTGTCATTTAACTCTTTTCCTCCAAGATGTTCTGCATAAATAGATAAACTCTCAAAGTGAAGGGCTTAAGGACTACTTTATATTCTCAACTCTAAAGAAAAGATACAGATCATAAATACAAAAAACATATGCAGAGAAATATCTGAAATATATCTATCAAATCAGTTTCTCTTATTAAAACCTCTTTAACCAATTCTATCTGCTTCCTATTTTGAAAAAAAGTAATTTACTGAAAATTATCAATTACAAACAGTAAAAATACTCAGAATGCCAAATTTAGATAGAAATTTCTAAAAGAAAATTTAAACAAAATATGAGAAATTATCGAAATAGATTTTCTTGAATAGGTATACATTCATTCTGTATGCCTACAGATTTTTGTTGACAGAGGGATTATTGTATCATGACTTTAAAGTGCATATACAAATGAATGTATCACTTAGTCAAATGTCATACATAATACAGTCCAGGCACCATTAAAAACGAGCATAGCATGATGAAAAAAGGCCCCAAACTAGATAAAAACAGTTTTATCATCATCAGAATGTTTATGCTGTTAAGAGGAAAGACCAAAGTATTTTTTGATTATTTTTTAAAATTTTTTAATTCTTTTTAGCACGTTCGAAATTTTAGTATTAAAAAAAAAAAAAAAAAAGAGAGACTTGTTTTCTTGCAATCAGTGGGTGGGCCAAAAATTAAATTCTTGCAAAAATTAAATTGTTGAATTTTATTTCAATTTTTAGAACTTATTCACAAATGAATGAAATTATTTAAAATGTTTGTTTTTTTTTTTTTAATGAAAAATTTGTAACAATATTTTTTTTTTTTTTTTTTTTAATAAATTAAAATTAATCTTCATGTTTATAGTTAGAAGTATGACTTCTTGGAGAATTTAAATTATTAATTTGCTTTTGTTAAACAGAAACCCCATTTACCAAAAATCTGCTCTGAATTGTAAAATAAAAAATGCAATAAACTATGACCTTATTTAATTAGAAAAGCTTTTAATTTCTTTTATAAATGAGATATATTAAGGACAATATTGTCTTAAGAAAAAAAATTTTCTGATGAATAATGAATTTTTACAAGAATTGTTTACATTTTAAACAAATTTTAATTAGAATAATTTATTATGTTTTAAATCTTAAAATTCTGTGTTAATTCCACCCTTTTAGATGATGTTATTATTAAGTAAAAACTATATTTACTAATCATAAATGGAAAAGCTTAATACAAATCATCAAACACCAATATTTTTAAAAGTATTTTGATTTTTTTTTTGTATCTGCATAAATGTGCCAATTTTTGTAGATATGGGGGATCATACACAACATTATCAAAAAATAAGAGCGATAATTGTAGTAAATTTAAAACAAACATTTCTAAAATTCAATAGAACATCAAAATATTTTATCAAATTTTTAAGATTACTAAATACTTAAAAGTTATATACAAAAGGTACTCACGTCATTTTCTTCAATTGTTTTACAGATAAAGTTCCCATAGAACAACGTTAGATTTGTCATCACACTATCAGCACATCAACACAAATAAACAGCTATTGTCAGGTTAAAAAAATGCATTTCTGTAATATTTTAAACTTAAAGTGAATATTTGTTTCGAATCAGATTAATTATACTTTAAATCAGTAAATATTTCTCAAATAAATTTTCAAAAAGTATATTTTATTTTTGGAAATTTTTTTAATAAAGAAATTACATTGCTATAAATGTGGGCTAAAAAAATGGCGCTAGAATCAAATTTTTTAGCAAAAAATAAATAAAACTCCTAGTCAATTTAAATTAATTTTGAAATAGAGCAAAGTATTTTGCTTATTGGAAATATTAAATTTAATCCTTCCTTTCCCAAGGGTATTTTGCATGTAAGTGAAAGTAACAAAACCAACTAGAATTCAAATACCTAGTCAAAAATATATTTTCTATAATTTGCCTCCTCATCTGTGGAATCACCAGCTGCAAGGACCTCCCCCACAACTTTTTTTTTTTTTTACTGATTTTACTTCTAACTGATTGTTCTGGCAAGCAAAAGTTTTTTTTTGTATTTAATCATTTCACCCTAAGCAAGACAATAAAGCCACTAAGGCACAAAATGTTACTGAGTGTTAGAGAATATGAGAAAAAGAAAATATTAAGGAGAGAGAACCATAATAAAGCAGAAGATAATGATTGACATTGTGTTTAAAGTTTTGAAGATCAAAGTTGACTGGAAAGCAAGAAACTGGAAGAGTTCCACAAGTGAGAAGTGCGATAGAAAAAACTCCTAGCATAGAACATATGGTTACATCTAGCTATTTCAACTTATATTTTACAAAGTACTTTTATAAGTAAAAAAAAAAAAAAAAGACAATGATGATAATAGATATTTGAAATAAAGCCTATTATCGCATTGCTTCAGAAGTCTGTGTTGCTTGGTACCTCAAATATTCTGTGAAAGGTGCTCTCTGTTTGAAATTGTATGACCATAATGTATAGTCTCCAGTTGTAAATGAAAAATTATATGGAAGAAAATAATAATCTATTTAAATATCCTCAAGGTACAAAAAAAACTTGAATCTACTTGATTAATTTGAGCTTACTTCAAAACATCACCTAAATTTCTGGTTTGAAGGCATGAACAGAAAATGTTCCAACTGTTCACCAAGACATTAACATTTTCAATTATGTTAATTAAAACAAGATCTCAGATTTCCTAGTGAAATTGTTTGGATATACCTAGATAATAAATGGTTCACTATTGTCTGGGGATGTCATGCACAGGTCTTTCTGTACTTTAGACATCTGTTTTATTTGTTTTTTTCTCCATTTTCTTTGATAATCTGATTTTCTTTAAATGAAACAAACAAAATGTAAAAACTTTGTTGATATATTCTATATAATTTTTTGTAATTATTTTTTTTTTTTTTTTTTTACTTTGTAAAATTATATCTAATCAACAAATCTAAACTCATATGGAAATAAGATTTCATCAATTTAGGTCCTCTGATGAGATAAAATTGAAGAAAAAAAAGAAAGAAAATATACAAAAATTATTATTACTATCTTTTTATCAAAAGGTAGTAAGAATATTTTTGTATATTTTGTATTTTTTTTGTATTTATCTTAGAGAATCTAAATTCATATTTAGGATAAAAAGGCAATAATATTTTTGTATATTACATAATTTTAAAATTTTAATCAGATGATGCAATTCTCACATAAATAAAATTGATGACAGCAATAACATTGCCCCCCTACTCCTACTGCATAAAAATGTGAACTAATTTTAGTGTGTAAATTCTTACTTGTGCCCTCTCCCCAACACTCTGGCAACAGATCTGGATACTTCTAAAATTGAAATGGAATAATGTTTATACCCAGATGTCTAGAATGACTGTCTTTGCTAAATAAATTATTTTATTGTTCTAACTCCTTAATAGTATTTTTTTTAATATTCTCTAACATTTGTGTCTTAGTGGCTTTATTGCCTTGCTTCGGGTGAAATTATTAAAAAAAAAAAAACAATACAAAACATACTTTTTCATAGTTTATCAAGTAAATATAAACAGAGACAAAACCAATATTTGCTTGGAAATAAATTGCAGTGTTGGATGAAATTAACCCTAGTGCAGCCAATTCTATGTTCAGTTTCCTTATCCCCTATGGTGAATGTGTTAGAACGGATTCATACACTGAGGTATTTCAAGTTTTTGGTATTTATTGATTTCACATGTTGAATTTTTATAATGGATTCATTGCTTTCATTCCAATTCCCAATGATAATTTCTATTTTGGAAAGGTTTGTCTAGTCTTATTCCTTGAAACACTTTGTAAAGGATGTTGATTTTCTCTGTTCAAAATCATTCTTATCCTAACTATGAATAACTATGTCATCAGCATACCCCCCCCCACACACACACACACCTCAACATCAGTATATCGGGCCCCAGGGAGAGATGGTAAAGAGTCACTCATTGCTTAGAACTACAAGAGACACAAAGTTGTGGAGGGCCAAGATTACCAATGTCCTGACGGGACACAACATATAAAAGACTTTTGAGCATGATAACAGTTTGCTTTTTTGCTTACAGATCCCACTATCCTTGTCCATAAGCTCAGATTTATCAGCATGTGGCCATGTGCAAATACACACTAAGGGACTCATGGTTTAGTACCTGAGGAAGCAGTGATAAAAAGGTGTGTGTGTGTGTGTGTGTGTGTGTGTGTGTGTGTGTGTGTATAAAAAAGGCTTCCTAAAACTGATAACCTTGGAAAGAGGATGGATTTCAAAACTTTTGCTGATAAGCATTCTTGTATTAGAGTTTGATATTTGAAACAACTTATTTTCAGTAGAACAATAAATAATTTGTGAAATGTTCAATATCACCACTGGAATTTTTCTAAGTCATTCATCATTATTAGAGACAACAGTATTTTCTGTTCAAATATTCAATAATAATCTAGACTTTACAAATGAAATGTAATTTCAATTTTGCTAATTATATGACTGTTCTTAAATACAAACATCTAATTACATTTTATTATATATTAGACCCATTATTAAAGATCAGGAAATCTATATATTAATCCACCAACTACTCTATTCCTTAATGCTCTTTTCAAATATTTGTTTTAATAATGCTAAATTTATTAATGATAATAAAACATCATGAACAGATTTCAACTGTATACCAATTATTTTGGTTAATGTACTATATAGTTATTCTAATAATAAATATATATTTATTAGTAAATACAGAGTGTAATGGGAAAATTGTCACCATTTCATATGTTTCATTTTGTGCAGGCATGTTGTTTGCTTTTATTTTGTTGACTGTACAGTATTGTAGGGTCAGTTGGGCACTATCTATGAGAAAAAGAGCACCATGACACAATTTAGTCTGCCAGAAATTTGAAAATACCATGCTGTTCTGCTTGGCATTTGTGCCCAAAGCTCCAATATGAACATTTCAGAGTCTTTGGGTATCAATCTGAGTTCAGTGCAAAGAATTCAGAAAGAGTTGGATGAGTCTAATGGGGATTACAAAGGTGCTGCAGCTCAGAAAACTCACTAATTGTTCTGATAAGAAAAGAATTTGTTGGTGAGGGCCTCAGACTCAACATGGAGGCCTACATCAAGTGCTACTGAAAGATCCTATGTCTGGCAACAGGACTCTGCACCATGCCACACAAGCAGGAGAACCTAGTCAAGGTTGTCAGACAATTTCTGCAATCACATCACCCCTTACATCTGACCACCTAACTCGCACACTGCAACCACCTTGATTATTATGTGTGGGACACAGTTGAGCAAGAGACCAACAAAACTCCTTGTAACATCAAAGATGAACTGAAAGCAAGAATTATTTCAGCATTCACCAACTTTAACAAGGAGACTGTCCAGAAGAGTTGCAGGAGATTCTGAAGTCATCTGAAGGCCATGGTTGAAAATTTTATCGAATAAATTTACTCTTTAGTATTTCAAGATATTTTTGTGTAATTTAGGCGACAATTTATCCACTGCTCCCGGTGTGTGTGTGTGTGTGTATAGACAACCATAAGTTTCCATGACTATAATTTATTTCCCCAGAAAATATATTTTTCCTGGTTCATCAGGTCACATCTCTAGTTACCTATATATTAAAATTAATCATTTAGTTATATAGAACCTAATATCTCCGGATATTTCACCAGTTTTGGAAAGTTGATCTCAGAGGAGATTGATAGCTATAATTCATTTCATCTTGGCACAGGCTCAATAACAACATCATATATTATAAAATGATTGCTGGCACACTATTTTCAGTCAGTCAGTTATGTGATACATGTTTGATAAGGCAGAAGTTTTTTCCCACAGTAGGCTGCCATTCCTTTCTGTGGTAGACTGGTTGCCAACCAAGGCTAAAGAACCCAATCTGTCCTGCTATTCAAGTCATAGCTGGGGGGAGGAGAGAAAAGATGGATTCATGCCTTTGCCAAGGGTATTTGGCATAAGTGATTAAAACATACTTTTACTAAATAAAATCTTTATTTAACACATTAATTCAGCATAATCTTTCTTTGAATATGATCTCTGAGGTGGGTTTGCATTACAAAAAAAATTTGTTTCAAATTTTGTCAGGCACACAATAGATGGAGCAGGCACAAGCAAGGAGCTGGGAAGAAAATGCCGTTTTTAAAATTGACATTGTTGAAGAGGTGTACACTGTGCACCCCAATCAGCAAGAGTGCTTCTTTCGGAGTCTGCTGCTGCACACTGTCAGAGGTCCTACATCATTCATAGACCTGCGAAGATATAATGGAGAAGTCTGTACAACCTACAGAAAAACCTGCACCAAACATGGACTACTGGAGGACGCCGGCCAATGGGACCAGACACTGGAGCAGTCAGCAGAGTACCAAGTCAACTGCGCTAGCTATTTTCCATCATGTTGATGACATCCTACGAAGGAGTCAAAGGCAAACCTCAACAGAAATTGTCATGCTCAGTGATGCCATTTATAATGAGGCATTAGTTGACCTGGACATCAGAGTGCAAGTTATGAGAGGCCAAAGAATTGCCTCATTTGGCTTACATCGACCCGTGCAGGCAGCAAACACTATCACAATTGAGTATATGCAAGAGATCACTGAGGAAATGACGGCATATATAGCAGATGACAAACACAAACTGATGGAGGACCAACTGGGAGCTTATAACATGATTATTTCGAACATTGAAGGTGAAAGAGGAGATTTACTCTGCCTCGATGCCCCCAGGTGGAACTGGCAAGACATTTATCATCAACCTACTTCTGGTTAAACTGGGTCAGATGAAACATTGTTCTAGCAATGGCATCAAGTGAAATAGCTGCAACCATGCTAAATGGTGGCTGCACAGCTCATTCGTGCTTCAAGCTCCCTCTGGACCTGTCCAAGAAAGAGAAGGCAACCTGCAACATCAGTTGTGGTTCTATAAAAAACAAAATCCTCAGTGATTACAGATTGATCATCTGGGATGAAGCAACAATAAGCCACGAGGGTTCCTTCGAGGCTCTTGACATGGCACTTTAGGATCTTAGGCATAACACATGGGAAGTGCAACAGTTGCTTGTGGAAGACTTTAGACAAAACCTTCCAGTGATTCTTAAAGTGACAAGAGCTGATGAGGTAAACACCATTATAAAGTCTTTCTACCTGTGGAGCAGTGTGAAAAAGCTGAGACTCACAACCAACATGACAGTGCAGCTCAGTGGTGATGAGGAAGCTGGTACTTTTTCTAAGCAACTATTGGATGTTGATAATGGCACTTTGGTTGACGAGCAGGATGGCTGGGTTAGTTTACCTTTTGGACATATGGTATCTGATTTAAATGAAATATTGACTAGGGCGTTTTCTAACCTGAGGAATCAGTTTACAGACAACTGGCTGAGAAACTGTGCCATTTTCGCTTCAATGAATGTGGCAGTTCATGATTTGAACATCAAACTTCTGGAACAGTTGCCAGGTGAGCATCGCAGCTACAATTCCATTGACGCTGTATTAAACACCAATGAAGCTGTGAATTATCCTATGGAATTTTTGAATAGCCTAACACCAGCAAGCCTCCCACCTCACAAGTTGCACCTCAAGATTGGAGCACCAGTGATGCTGCTAAAAAATCTGGATCCACTGAAGATGACTTACAATTAAGAAGATGATGCCAACAATCTTGGAGGCAACAATTCTGACTGGCAAAGCAAGCGATGAGGCTGTATTTATTCCTAAAATTCCACTAATTCCTTCAGATATGCTTTTCCAGTTCAAGTGACTGCAATTTCTGGTGAAACTGAGTTTTGCAATCAGCATAAACAAAGCTTGAGGGTAGTCCTTGGGTGTGGTAGGCCTTAACCTTGCAGAACCTGTTTTCTTCCATAGCCAACTTTATGTGGGATGTTCAAGAGTCAGCAATACCAATCATTTATACCCCACATGGAAAGACCAAAAATGTTGTTTATCAAGAGATTCTGCAAACTTGTTAAGAAACACCCAATTATCAGGTATTTAGGATTTAACTGTACTATTTGTCAGTGTTGTAAATCTTTCGTTAATCTATATGTTATTCTATTTGTAAATCTATATATAAATCTATTTTTCAGTGATCCTTACTTTGAATTGCTACTTTCGGATAACCAAAAAAAGGATGAGAGAACAGAAACTGGAGATAACATCCGCTTTCCTGAGAATTACCAGGTACGTCAGCTAGTACTTATATAAAAAAAAACAAAAAAACACTTGATAATAATCAGAAAGAGACAACTGAAATTTGGGGCCTCATTAAGAAAGGTTTGAGGAATTTAACACACACTGCACATCAACAGCAAAATTGATTAATTTGTCTGTTTAACAGCATGTCAACATCTTATGGGTCATTTAATGCCAAAATTTAATTTTCTTAGGAGCTTGGAAGTAATAAAAATATGTTATGTTATTCTGCTTTCACAATTGAATACATGGTAGATGATACTTAGCTTTCGTGTATATACATGTTTGTGTGGGCATAATTACTAGGAGGCTGTGATACGTGTCTTATTTTGTTGAAGTTATATTTTTGAAATATAGTGTGATTTTTTAAAGAAATTGTAGGATATTATATGGATTAATGTCATGAAAGTTCTTTCACGTTGGTTGTTTGGTAAGATTGTAGATGGAATGCGGGTAATGTTACTACAATTTGTTATGTGTGTATTTTTGATATTAATAGGTATTTTTGCTAATTTTTTTATATAAAAATGTATTGATGGTGTTTTTACTATAAAAGTGTATTTTTATACTTTCATAGTGTTTTTTTATGGGGGGGGCACTATTTGCCCATAGCTGAGACCCTAACAGATGCTACCACAAGTCAAGGTGGACCTAGTAGCAATAGCAATTAAATTACTCCTGAAAACCTCCAACCTCCCAACCAGAGACCTTGCTCAACAGCAAGAAAAGCAAAGGGAAAAAAGTAAGTAATGTTCTTGATAGGTTTGAAGGAATGCATTGAAGAACAAGTCACACAAATGTAAAGAGAGAGCCAGAGAAGCAAGTATTGTTGAGAACAATGAAATACATGTAATTGTAGCAAACAATTTCTTTTCAGAAGATCACACACACACATTTTTATATATAAGTTCTTTAAGAATTTAATTTTTTTTTTTTTTTTTGATATTTCAGACCATTTTTCTAGTTTTGTGTACATATTTAAATATAAATTGTCTAATGACTACTTTTGGATTTCAGAAGGCATCCTCAAAGAGTTTTTTGTGCTATGCTGGTTTCATTATATATAAAAAAAAATATATAAGTGGACACTGAGGTCAACACTGAGCAGTGAAAGTGTTTCGTGTTTGAATACAACCTGAAGATTGCATTTAAATATGAAACAGATTGTCACTGCTATGTGCTGGCCACAGTGTCCACTTTTATATTTACATACACCCTATCCCTGATATTGAGCACTTTTACCCCAAAATATAGCATACCTTAAAACTTTGTATATATATATATATATATATATATATATATTATTAACTATGGCAGACAAGGAAAATTAAATTAATTTTTTTAATTTAGTTTTTCCATGAAATGGAAAAATGTAAAGATGCTGGAAAAACTAAATAAATAAAAAAAAGTAACTAAATCTTTCTTGTCTGCCCTATTTAATGAAATATGTTTAAAAAGGTTGCTGCTTCTCTCTCTCTCTCTCTCTCTCTATATATATATATATAAAAATAGGAAAATGAACAAGTCGGAAACATATCTTAATCTAACATGTGTCATTTTATTATAGATTTGTCAGAGATCAAGATAGAAATGATAAAAAATGATTAAAAGCAAACAGACACAGATTAATTGTATGTTGTGTTAGGCTGTTTCATTGCTTAGATACGTGTCACATGTATTGAAGTAACAAATAATATTCAAATAAGTGTAAGAAAACATTCTGAATGCTAAAGTATATAAAGGTTAGTGAGACGCTGCAGGATATTTTGAACAATTTTTCATTAGAGTATATATGTTGTATATTAGAGTGTGTGTATATGGTATGAAGATGGTTTTCAAATATGAAACAGACTGTTGTTGCTCAAAATAAATCATTGATATACAAAACTACTAAGTATTAAAAAAATCAGATTTTGTAGTAAAATCAGTAGAAAATTTGTTGGCATCACAAATCAAAATGTAAAAAAAAAATACTTCTTCAAATATTAGTTCTGTTCACAACTACATATCTTTCCAACAAAGCAGGATTTTCATCCCTAATTCAAATAGACAAACTTCAGCTAAATGTTCAACATGTCAGCTGGATTGCTCTCAGCATGAGAATGCCATGCATTTCAAAGTTAAATGAGAAAAACTAACAGTAGACAGCAAAGTTAATGATTTTAGTAGCAACTAGAAAAAACCTGTTGAGAGAAAATTAAGATTTATGAAAGTACATCCTAAGGGATGGATGGATGAAAACTTAACACATGTTTGGTTGGATGAAATTTGGATGAAAAGACCAGGGACCTTGCTCAAACCCAGAAGTATGGGACATGTTTAAGTCACATTGCTGTGAGTCCATGAGGCTAAGTTGAAGGAATACCAAAAAAGGATTTGGTCAATTCAAGCACAAAAAAGCCAGAGAATGAGGATGGAAATGAACATACCATAACTAATGATGAACTGAATGAACAAATGAAAAGAATTTTTGACAGTGATGATGAAGAAGTCCTGATGAAGTTTAATAACTATATCTAAATGAATAAACACTTTTCTTATGTTTTAATATATGTAAGCAAAGTTTTGAAATAAAGGTGAATATTTGAAAATATTTAATATTAGTTATATTTATGTTAAAAAAAGGGCCATGTAACTCCCGAGATTATACTGTGACTTATCTGTGAGTCAACCACAAATACCCACTTTGACAACCCCAAGCTAATGGTGCAACCTATTGGTGAGTATATACAGTACCTAATGAGCTTGTGTAAATGGATGTGAGAACAAGGACTGGGAGGACAAATATTGCTTAGAGCTACAACTGATAGGAAGTTGTGGAGAGCCATGACTGGCCATAGCCTGAAGAGCTATCTATATCTATAAAACAGGTGTGTGTGTGTGTGTGCGCGCGCGCGCGTGCTATTTATGCGCATCCACATTTCTTGACCAATTCCAATGAAATTGTATACACATGTTTAAAATTTTCTAATATAGGTCAAGACTAACTTTTCAATCTCCAGGACCCCCAGGTTTGGCAGAAAAATCACTAAAACTGAAGGTGGGTATGACTTTTTGCAAAAACCAAGGCAAAGTTACATGCGAACAAAATTTTTACTGGATGAGCTGATGTTCTTTGCACTTAATGCAAAACATCCGCTCATCTTACGGGGTTTATCTTGAGCGCTTGATAGTTTTCCTGCAACATTGGCTTCACACAAAAAATTGCAAAAAACTGAAGAAAAAAAAAAAAAATCAGGTTTTTCATACTACTTAAAATAAAAACTTGAATAACTCATTTTTTTTTTTTATCGGCTTTTCTTCAAACATGTCACCAAAAATTTGCCATCATGCCAGAAATAAGATAGTGTGGTTTCAGTCCTGCTCACTTCCCCATGTACAACAAAAAACCCACAATAAACCACAATTCATAAAGCCCGTTTTTTGGCCATAACTCCCTGGTTTTTCATCTGATACTTTCCAGATTTGCCATGTATGTTACGTATGACACACAAATTGTCTTGTGTGAATGTTTGGTTTTGGTTATTTCAGTTAAGTGGACGATATCTACGCTAAACTATGTCCCAAATTGGCTTTTGCCATTTAGCCTATAGTTTCTTCATATGATTCCTTCCTAAATTGGCATTCAAACAACCTTTGATGCAAAGATTGTTTGGGAAGGATTAATGAAGCATTAAAAAGGGAAAAATTTCCGAAGAACCTCTTATTAACCCCAGCTTTACAGTAAACGTGTGAAGAAGGGGGGGGTGTTCATGCATTTGCAGTTGAATCAAGCTCTGACGCTTCATCCCTGTTTTTGTTTGATTATTAGATCTGTTAACAATGCCATACTATTTGAAATTTACTGAATATCTAAAACATTGAAAGAATTTAACCCCGAGCAACAACCACACAAGAGGGTTTTATTGATGGAATTCCTTTATTAAGAACAATCAAACACTTGTGAGCGATATACTGTAAAAAGATTAGGGGGGAGATAGCTTAGTATATCAACAGATGATGCACGCAAGCAGGAATGCAGGCAGACATTTCTATACATGGGTGTGCAGTTATACAATTGCAGCCATTTACACACGGGCAATGCCGGGTACCTCTGCTTGTAGAACATAGAGGAAGAATCTAGTTGAATTTATTCAAGAGAAAATGTGTGATAACAAACTTGGGTTAATAATAAAGGTCCCCAGCCTAATCATTGAATAAAATTCCTTGAAAAGTCCACTGAAATTCCCTGATTTGAGGACACGGCATAACAGGCAAACAATAGTAAGTATAGAGCTGTGCCAGAGCACGGCTAAAAAGATGAACAGACAAAGAAACACACATTGAATATAAACTCGCTTATCATATACAAAATGTTGTCAAATTCATTACTTTCTTGACTTCTGCAAATGTCCCTATCAATGATACCAAGTTCTTTTTTGATGTTCCCTTCCAACTTTAAACAGTTCTCTTCTAAGGTTTTAATTTGTTCAACTGCCCTCTTTCTTGCTTTTGCCTTCTGGTATTCACTGATATCATTCCTAAAGTTATTTCCTTAAAGTATTCCATGTATATGTTCACCATACAACTGGTGACAACAGTGGACCCATAGTCAAGCCTTCCTCCTGCTGGTATATGTCAGACAAAAGTTGGAAGAATGTTGTCAGTATATAGAATGTAATCATTTTAATTGGGTTATCTATTGGGATGCTAGTAAAATAAACAGCCTGATGGAAATGGCTTTAGGAGAAGTTAACACTTTCATACGCTGATGACCTCACCAGAAAGCCATACAAATACTGCTAGACCAAAGGAACTCAAGACATTCAATCCAGTTTATATTGAAAGAAGAAAACAAAAATCAGCTGGCCTTCCTGAATGTACTAATAACTTACACAAAATGGGTTCAAGACATTCATAGAGGGACCGATTTTCCATTACAAATCTTCCTTAATTCGGTTTCAGGTTTTAGAGAATTCCCCCCCCCACTCCATTTACACTATAGAATTCCGTTTTTTTTTCACCTCCCCCGTTTTCAGTATAGAATTCTATTTTTTTTTCACCTCCCCCGTTTTCAGTATAGAATTCTATTTTTTTTCACCTCCCCCGTTTTCAGTATAGAATTCTATTTTTTTTTCACCTCCCCCATTTTCAGTATAGAATTCTATTTTTTTTTTTTTCACCTCCCCCATTTTCAGTATAGATTTCTGTTTTTGCTTTATTATAATACTTAGCGTAACAATATATAAATGTTATTAAAACAAGAAAATAAAAGGAAAATTAAAATGCTTTACTACCTGGAATATCCATCCATTGAATAAGTTGCTTCAGCCTGATAAGGTTTTGTACCTCATACTTCTGCCCTTAATCTAACTTGATGAGTTTCTGGAACAACCCTTGCAAAGAATTCTACAATCTTAAATAAGAATTAAGGGAAAGTGGCAAAAGCTACAGAAAAGTAGCACTACAAAGTCATCTAGAGACAAATAATTATCATTTCGTCACTATATTGAAATTATTAAATAACTTTTTTAGAAAAAGTCTAATTCATAAAATTTGGCTTTCTGAAATGACAAACTGCCCACACCTCTGGCACTATGTGTGATAGGAAGAAGAAAGAATAAAACAAAAAAGCAAAATTCCCCCACCACTACGTTTTTTTTTGTTTTGTTTAAATTATTAAATCAAAATAACTTCATAAAACTTTATCCTTTGATGTCTGTCGGACGGGTGAGTTAGGAAAGGCAAACGTAATAATAAATTAAAATGGCAGTTGACAAATCAGATTGTTAGAAAAAAATTTTCCTTGCAAAATCTTGATTTCTGTTTAAAGCCATTCCATTTTCAAAGAAAATAAGCCCCTCTACATTCTATATATCTCAAGCTTCACTGGACAATACCTTAACTTCAAATCCCACCATCCATACCGTATAAAGAAAGGGATTGTCCAATGCTTACCGGGCACAAATTATAAGTGGCAAACAAGAGATATACCAACAGGAGATGATCAGCATCAAATGTCCCCTTCAGAATAACAACTACCCTGCAAACATAACATCAGCTTCTGAAGACAGAAACAGAAGGCCTGAGCTTGGAGAATTGGAAAACTGCCATGGTGGTCTCCCTTATGTCAAGAGGACAATATTCAGAAGTAACTTGACTTTATAGAGAAATCTCTTCCAAGTCAAGCCTAATACAGAGGTGAATATGACTAAGAAGTGTGTATATCTCATCCCTTGCAGTTGTGGCAAAGAATACAAAGTGAAACCAGCTGCCCCCTAAATTTAAGGCTGGAGGAACATCAAAAAGCTATAATTAGAGGAAAGACAGTTAAATCAGGCATGGCTGGTCATGTATGGAAGGAAAAGGGTAATCACCAATCCCTGCAAAATGAAATAAAAATCCTAGAAAGTTTGAAGGACTTAGCAGATATGCTAAGCTATGAGAGCCTCCTCAGGAGGCCTAGCATAGAAATAAATACAATATTGGAGGCATTAATAAAGAAAGATAAAGGGCCACAGAGCTTCAACAGCAGCAGTAAAATATCCACAGTGGATGCAGTCAAGTGGATGCAGTCAAGTGTGAGAGCAGTAGCAAGCAGGTTATGTTTAAAGCTCCAAATTCTAAGTTCAGGACTCTCCCAAAACACAATAGTAGATTAAAATGTTGGTTTGTGAATTTTGTGATATAATAATTGTGACTTCAATCCCTAAGCTGGGCAGTGGGCATTTGGATTCAGTAGAAACAAATTGAGAAGTACTAAAATAAGTAGATGAGATAACCCTAGGCACAGTCGGCAGAATGAGAACAATATATCCCTGTAAATTAAATAAAGTATTTGATGTGATCTACAAGCACCTGAAAGAGATAACAAAGATGAGGATAATAGTCCAATTATAAATGTAAATAATGATAATTCCTCATCCCAGAAAGGAGTCATTTTTATTAAAATTTTACTTATTCTAGAAAACCAATATGTACTAAATAAATAACATTTAGCATTTATTTTCAAACAATTTTTGGCAATGTTTAACCTTTGTACCTGCAAAAAAAAGAAAAGAAAAAAAAAGTGTTTTCCTTTTGACACCACTATTACTTTATTACACTTTTGACTCCCACGCCAAAAATATTGTTTTTAAAGTTACGATTAGAATTTTAATAAAGCCCAAACATATAAAAGTGGATTTATACATTTTTTTATTCTTAATAATTGGCAACAAAGATATTAAACACTATTTATTAGATTGCTTATTTACAAGAATAATTTTATATTTACAAGTGTATAAAAATAAGTCAACGAACTATAATAAAATATTTATTTACAATTTTATAAAGAAATAAATATGAAAAGAAGTTTTTTTTATTCATAAATTTATAAAATGTCTAAAATTTAAATTTTGACTCCATTTTTTTTGAAGGCACAAAGGTTAAACATTGCCCAATTTTCAATCTACAAAAGCACATAATAAACATGCCATTCAGTGCATGTCAAGTTATGTAAGAAAATTCCTTGATTTCAAGTTTGGCTGTGAACCCTGGTAATAATATTTCAACCCTCAAATCCTGCCTAATTTTAAGGTCATCAGTCGATAAAAATTTTGTTTGGTGTATTACAGCCACATATGTATGAATATATACCTACCTACTGATGATCTTATGATAAAAGAGATGCACTTAAGAATTGTAATTTTCTATGTAGGAAATGAAATTTGATTTTCATACAGATTACCATTTTTTTCTGATATCTCCAATGCCCCTAACATACCCTTCCCATATGATGCAAAGTCTTTACACACCACCCTTATGTAGAGAGAAGCAGATAACTCTTCTACTAGATTCTAAACCCGTGTTTGCAACTAAAAATAACTGATACAGACAGGTAAACTGCTGCTTGACACACTCTAGAACCACCATCCATACAAAACCTCACCCCCACGCAGTCCCTTCCTTCTCAACACCATAGATGAATAAAGCAAATGCTTTACAGGTAAGATTTCACCAATTTGATTGGTTACAGATTAGTGGATGGCAAACAGTAACTTTCCTCTAAATCTTGGCAAATGACCACTGGTAAAACACTATAGATTAGAATGATTCTTTCCAGAAGGTGGTTACTTGCTTTCTTGGCAATGTATATGATCTTCCTCATAAAAAGAAAATATTTCCTTTAGTAGCAATGATTAATATGAAAAAACACACACACACAACAGAAATGAGAGTTTTTATCTGCTTTAGACAAAACCCAATCTTCAGTTGAGGTTATTTTCTGAGTGGGCTCTGAGGCAAAATACATCTGTTTATTTCATTACATTTTAGTCATTTCTCCCACTCCTTCACCCTGCTTCCCAACATAATGAGCGATGTTATAAAGAAACGAATGGGAGAACACAAGAATGAAGAGGAGATAATCACAAAAAAAAAAAAAAAAAAAAAAAAAATTTAACATTTTTTCTCTTTTAAAACTACAGCTGTTCCTGGTTTTTATAGTGAAACATGAATTTTAGTAATAATTAACAGTGAACAAAAAGGTTTTAGATATCTTCCAGAAATGTCCACATGCTTATTAAAGTGGAGCATTTTCCATTTTTTATAAGGAAACCTTCATATGAAAAACTCTGAATTAATTTCATTTGAGAGAGTGTTGATTAAAATGTTATTATTGATTACAAAATCAGGTACAATCCATCAGTAACTATTTTTGGAAATCAACTTAGATGAGAATCAAAATATATAAACAAAGCTAACAGCTTGTAAGAATACATTACATTAAATTTGTATTACACACACAACAAAAGTTGCTATAAAGAAAAATTCATTTGTTTCCATTGAAAAAAAAATAAATAAAAAATATTGTTCCCAACTACAGGAAGATAGAAAGATTTGTCTTACTTTATTTACTCAAATGTGGACTTCTAGAAGTTTGTAAAACTACATACTTTAAAATGAGAGCAAAGGACCAAAGTAAAGCTAATGGAGGTGATAGATAGATTTACATCCCTAGACAGAAACATACACAGACTTCATTTAAAAACAAAATTTCAGTGAAAAAATTTAAGCTTTGATTCTATGTATTTGAATTTGATCATATATTGTACTATTTCAGAAAAATCAGTTTAATTTTTAAAAATTAAAATCCTAGTTTAATTTTAGCCAAATGTGTCATAAAAGTTTGCTTTTTATACAAAATTAATTGATTGCCATCTAACTTATGGAAAGATATCAATAAAATTGAAGAAAAATTGTTTTTTTGTTTTGTTTTTTTTTTGTCAGCAGTGTTTAACAATGTTTTGTGGTTAGAGTTATCTCCCTTGCACGAGCAGCACTGATATATTTATTACGACAATTGTGAATAGTTCCAAGATGTTTATGAAGCTAAGTGAAAAAAACTGACTAAGAAAAAGCAGAGTGTAAAAATAATAATTAGAAAAATATATTTAAAGCTGCACATGTGAAAACCTAATGATATCAATTTCATATACACCTTCATTTTTGACAGCATTGGTAAACTGGTATTAATATAAGTTTCTATGGGACAAAGTAAGAACTGATTTTCTATTGTTATTAAGTAATTACCTGATCCCCTCCCCCATAATTACTACATATTAATATAACTGGACTGATTTGTGTTTTTTTTTATGGCTTATTAACTTTTTGTGGGTTATTTAAATCTAAAACATATTTCATAATGTAGGCGGTTGCTTAAGGTACCCAGTGTTCCCAAGCAATTTCGCATGTAAATAATAACTGCACTTAACTTGCTTAACTCTAGTGATCAAACAAGAGCCGGTGTTTTCAGCATGATTTGACTGTAAGTTAATATAATTGGAAAATAATATATTTAAAATCTCACATGTGAAAACCTAGTAAAAGTAAGAACTTACAAAACATGCTATCATTTTTGGCAATTATTACAGATTTTATATAAATGATTTTGGAAGAACAATCCTAGATAATTTTTTAAAATCCTAAAGAAAAAAAATTTTGGTACCCCCCCCCCAAACCGTGTCAAATTTATCAGCAATGATTTCCTCTGAATGAGCATTTTATTAATACTTAACAGCTTCAATGAACAAATGTAACTGAAGCTCAAGTAAGAAACATTTACAAATAAGAATTGGCAGATTTCAGAAAAATGTATTTAGTAAAAACAAAACTACTTGTACAAGTTTATCTAGTTTATTCTGACTGAAGATGAATGCCGAGACCAAATACTATTTATACAGTAGAACAACAAACTGATGACCTTGAATATTTCAGGTTGACTTATGCACACACATGAAATATGCTACTATTGTTAACATTTGCGATTTAAAAACAATAACTGCTAAGAGGTAATACCTGATATTTTTACACACACATATATATATATATATATATATATATATATATATATATATATATACACACAAAATACAATAAAAAAAAATGATAGTTAAATTTTACTTTGATCACACAATCAGATGGTTGAATAGGAAAAGCAACATGACCACTGACAAATAAACAGCATATACACATGAAACTAAGTTGCAGGATAATAGCAAAATTTATTTATCATTTTTTTTATATATATTGTGTGTGTGTGTGTGTGTGTATGTATATATATATATATATATATATATATATATATATATATATATATATATATATATGCCCACAAAATCTTTGCAATATGAATAAAATTATAAATCAATTGCTGATGCCCCCTGACGAGTGGACAGAGTAATTTCCAGGTCAGTCTATGAAAGTCTGGTTTCAGGATGCTGAAGATAACATCAATCAGCTAAGTGACAAACATTTTACTTGTATTAATTATATATATATATATATATATATATATATATATATATATATATATATATATATATATACACACACACAACAGATTTTATCACTTTAAATGTTATTTTCAGTGCACAATTGTATTTGAGTAGACACTCCATTTATACATTTATTTTGAATATTCAGGCCAGTAGACAAAAATAAATATACTGTGTAATGAATAAACAGAGTGTCTACTCAAACGAGTATCAACTAAAAAGTGATAATGTGCGTGTGCGTGTATGTATGCATGTATGTATCTATAACCCCAAAACAAAACCAATAGATGAATGAATTCAGATGAAATTTGTGAAACACATGCTTTCTAATTCTACAAATACAATAGACATTGTTTTTAAATTAAGCTGTTATTGCAACAAAAAATAAAATATTATTTTTAAAATTATCCCTACCATAACATTCACTTATATACTTTTTTTTTTCATCTTCTTAGACAATCTCTTTTTGACTACATTAGAAGGATAGTAATATTATAATGACACAAAATTGTTGTGTAAATCAAATATGCTCCAATGTGTTGGCTAGATTGTTGGCTACCTACAACTACAGTTTATACCATCCTCCTACTACATACTAAAACCTTTTGTTTGAACTTTATTAAAATTTGGACTTACAGAAGTTTATAAAACTTTTAAAGGACTAAAGTAGGGTGATGTAACAAAGTGATGACTTTGTTTGAAGCTTTATTGGTGCTTCAAAGTTGTAAATTGGTGACTTCTGTCAATGAAAGGGTTATGTTAAAAGAAAAATACTAATTAAGACATGAATTAATGGGAGGTTAAAACAAAGAACAGTTCAAAAATATAGTCTCAAATTGAAGCCAGGAGAGTGTCAGAATGGCTTGAAACTGAAATGTGTGTGTATATATATATATATATATATATATATATATATATACACACACACTGCTGAAAGTGTACTTTTAGGGAACCCTGAGGGTCAAGCATTTATTGAAATGGGATGTGTCAAACCAATAACAGCTAGGAAACTTTTGAGTAATTGTGAAAACTTGGCTGAGAAATTAAAAAATATAATTATCTCTACCATTTTGTGGGGAATACGTAAATTTTCCATCCAATCTCTCGTAAAATGTTAAAATAAATATTATATTCAACATTTATGAAATGGGGACTTGTTGGCAAAACTTTGTTGAAAAAAAGTAAAAACAGAATTGAGTGATTACGCTCACTCCAAGATAGATTGCATTATTTGGTTTCAATTTCTTTGGGTTTTTTTTTTCTGAGAACTTGATCAGTGTTGACAAGTTTGGAATGGAGGCAAAAATTCAGACTTATCACCATAGAAATTTTGCATATTGAAAACACCAGCAAAGTGATACTGGATTCTTTATATAAACCAGTGACTGTAGGCAGCAGCAGAGCAGACCATGCCAAAAGGTTTTGGTGTCTACATCGATGATAGAAACAGCATAAAGAAGAAGAGGTTCTTCTGACCACAATGATGATAGACAGAACCAAGAAGAGTTCAGTTGTTTGCTACAGCCACTGAGAAAGTTATGGTCCAAACCATCAAGGGTAGCCAAGAGTTGTAGTTAATGTTGATAATTCAAGAGAGTGATAGCCAGCTATCAGTAGCAGCAGTCAGTAGCTGACAGCTTTTTGGAATTGGAAGAAAAAAAAAAAAATTCACATAATGCTTGAAGCAATATTATGATTTAATGGTTGCAAAAACACACTTTAAATAAATATTGTTGTATGTGAATATAGCCAAAGAACACACATACCCAGGTTGTAAATATTCTCACATCTAAAAGCTGCCTGAAGTCCCCTAAAGTTTTACATGTTTTTTTTTTGTTTTTTTTTTTAAATTATTATTAATTTTTCTGTCTATTTGCCAAGAAGTAAAATTCCTTTAATCATACTCTGGTGTTGGTCATTATTTCTGACAAGTGAATTCACACAGTTTGATTTCCAGTGAAGCAGCAAAAAGAAAATCATGGTCTAACAAGATTCTTTGAGTCTTTTTAGGTACACAATGTACCAACTAGATGCTTACAATCCTAAATCAGGACATCAGTGAAGGAGTGATCAGAAATCTCAGGTAGAGAAATAACTCCCACTCCAAAAATACATGACCACACCCATTTATATATGGTGCTGTGACATCAGGAGCTCACCCTCATTTCTCAGACAGCCAGACATTCCCATTTATAATGATAGACAGATTTACATCCCTAGACGGACATACACAAATTACATTAAAGTTGCTTTAAAAACAAATTTCAGTTAAAGAATTTAAATTTTTATTCTATGTACTTGAAATTACAAAAAAAAAAAAAAAAATTCAGAAAAAAATGCTTGATCTTTTAAATAAAAATAATTCTACAGTCTGGTTTTAGCAAAAAGAGTTATTAAGTCAAAAGTATATAAAATATAAAACTCAAATAACCCTGAGTCCTGGGTATGACGATAAACTACATCCAACAGCAAGGCCTCTGATCAGGAGGCTCTGAGGAGTGTGGAACCATCTCTTAATTGAAAAAAAAAAAAAAAAAAAAAATATTACCAGCAATACGTTTTTGAAAATAATATTACCAGCTAATACAATTTTGAGGAAACAAAATATTACCAGCTAATACAATTTTGAGGAAACAAAATATTACCAGAAATAGATTTTTGACAAAACAAAATATTACCAGAAATAGATTTTTTGACAAAACAAAATATTACCAGAAATAGATTTTTTGACAAAACAAAATATTAACAGGAAAAAAAAGTTGTTGGCATTAAATGACCCATTGAGATTGATATGCTGTAAAACAAACCAAACAACCCTGAATTCTGCATTGTGGACAATAAGAGATGATATGAGATCACCTATGAAATGTGAGTTAATCATTGACAACCATAACATTGTAGTCAAATCAGTATTGAAAACAAATGAACAGTTCAGTGTTACACTAACAAGTCTAAGTATCAAAAAGAAAAAAACATATTCATAAAAATATCTGAAAGTACAAACATAATTTGACTATACAGAAATACTTAAAAATCTATATATTAACTTAAATCACTCAAAGGTATGATATCTTTAAAATATCATAGCTGTTGATGTGGATATAACAACTGACATCAGATAAAGATATGTCACTGTTATCACATTCACCAGTGCCGAAGTGACACTGACCAAAATTTGCTGACACAACAATTAGTAATGAAAAACTTAAGGGTATAACAACAACAGCATACATTTTAAATTCATTGAAAAATGATCCTTTTCTTGATATATAAAAATAATTTTTATAAAAATCATCCTTTTGTTATTATACAAAAATAATTATACTAAAAACAAACCTTTTTTTGTTATATAAAAATAATCCTTTTGCTGCTATATAAAATAATTTGAATAAAAACAATCCTTTTGTTATATAAAATAATCCTTTTGTTGTTATATAAAACTAATTTTAATATACAATCCTTTTGTTATATCATTAATAACCTTAATAAAAATTATCCTTTTGTTGATAAAATGCAAATAAGAAACCAATTTCTTGTTTCACTATCAAAGAATACCTATCCCACATGATCTGTTTACAATTAAATGTCTTAATTTAAAAAAAAAAAAATTGTGTCAAAAATCCCAAACTACATTTACTGCATATGACAATTGTTTAAAGTTGATTATGTGATCATTTTTCATATTAGCCAAATTTTGTTTGTAATTATTATATGACCGTTCAGACCAGATTATTCAATTTGGTTTAATCCAAGCATTGATTAAATTAAACCTGGATTAAAGCATTGATTAAAACATACCTTGTCCCCTGGCAGCCGTGAGTTCAATCGCTGGTTTTGGTTGTGTTGAAAAGTCATAGACTCCGGTTCAGTGAAAGAGACAGACAAATGATACAAAAGCAAAACAGAAAGTATTAACAGATTTAAAATATCCCCCCAAGCATAGAAAGTAGATTAACTTCTATGGATTGAATAATAGATTTGTTTCAAGGTTACAACATATGGTAGATACCCAAAGAAGGCCAATGAGTACAGCAGACAAAAATGGAGGAGATAATGCAAAATCAGCATGCTGGTCTGATTAAAGATTTATAATCATTATAATTGCTCTTTAAAAAACAAAACAAAAAATCATTATTCCATTTTTATTCCATTGGTATGGAGGTAGCTCCACTCAAACAGCTTCTTCTCCAGAACTATTATTTTGTGGAACAGACTGCTGAGAGAATACTTAATCTCTTCAAGTCGAGGGGGGGGGGGTCAACATATACATATCCTCATAATATGCATTCTCTCATGTCCTTGCAACAACCTCATTCAGTAACCCTCTAACCTGAAGAACTCTTGGGCCACTTGTAAAAAGATTTTTTTAAAGTAATTGAAACACTTTTATTGAAACGTTACTTCATTTCAAAAATACAATTAATCTTTAAACAAAATCCTAGATTGCATCAGATAGTTCTTCTAGTAGAAGAATACAAGTAGACAAGAATAATCTCTTTTCATAAACACAAATTAGAAAAAGAGAATGAAAGAATTGGATTGAAAAAGAAAAAGACAAAATAAGAAAATATACTTAAAAATGCCTAATGGATGATATAGAAATTTGTGGATGTAAATTGTTTAAAAGATAGATTAAGATTACAAGATAAAGCAATAGCAGGCCTAATATATTTGAATGTAGAAACAGTGGTGGATAAAAAAAAAAGAGTGGTCATTTTTATGCAACGAGGCAGTATTCAAGGGAAATAACTACGTATGCTTATGACAGTAACGTCCCATAGTTAAGCCATCTTTTTCATAGGAATAACAATTCATGTCATGATTGGATGACTGATATATGGGGAGTATAAATTCATTATAAATTATTTTTAAATTGATTTATTCACAAATGAAGGGTGAATACCATTTTGATAACTGCCGATATGTAAATACTGAAAGAGAATCATTGAAACATTTGAAATACCACTATTCTGATTGAAATACTAATTTTGGAAAGTGGGTCAAAGTTGTGAAATTTTCCGTATTTTATTTTGCTTTATGATGGAATTGCACTATAATCAATAGATTTATTTCTTTCATATACAAAATATGTAAAAGAATGCTAGTTTTAATTCACAAATTATAAATATTCTGTAAAAAAAAAAAAATAAAAAAATAAAAAAAATATATAATATTATTATGTGTAATATCTTGATATTCAATTATTGTTCAGTGTGGTGTTAATAGTAGGCTAACTTGTCCAGGTAGTAAAAGTTTATAGTCAACTAGTGTGTGTGTGTGTGTGTTAAGGGAAGGGTATCACTCAATAAGATGGTAAATAATAATTAAAAAACAACAAAAAACATCTTTGAAAAATGCAAATCATGAAGACCCAAGTCAAAAGGTTTGGTTTAATTTATAAATACATTGAAAATAAAGACCTTAGAGAAATATTTGGTTCTGTGCAAAATTTATTTATATATATATATATATATATATATAAAAATAAATGTTTATTTTTCTATTTTGAATTATCTTGAAACTATTGTAACTTGCTTCTGTTAAAAAAAAAATGTTTAACCTTTTGATACCTTTGTGGAACATATTTTATGACATGCTTTGATATCAGTTGTGCAAGCACATTTTATTTTTCTGTTTTTGTGTATATTATCAATAAAATCAAAATGAATGCTTGTTGGGTATCAAAAAATGTCTTAAAATGCTTTAGTGGAACAATAGGTACTAAAAGGTTAAAATTGTTTGCTTCAAAGATATATTCATATGTTACAAAGTTTTTTTTTTATTTAAATGAAAGAGTATGAGAAATGTTCAAAAGGTAAATCAAAATTACTGTTAATTTTACTCAATAGAACACAGTTTTATAATAAACCTTCTGAAATACTCAAGCATTAGATTTCAAAAGTTGATATTTATAACATAGGTTAATACTACCAAAGTGATATGTAGGCAGTGTAAGGGTTACCAGCATGGAAAATGGAATTTTAAATATATATAAACTACATTTAATTTCTTTTCTACAGAAAAAAATAATTTAAAAATAAGAAAACATTCAAAATATTTAAAAATGTGATTTTTTTTTTTAATGCACAAGTATTAACTAGTATCTTATTATAATTCTGCTTGGCCCTCTTTTATTTGTCACGACCGTTACACCCAGCCAATACTTCATAAATAATGGACTATGTTGTTTTGACTATGTGGAGTGACAGAAAAGACATATCAGATATGCTACTTGGTTTTAATGAGCAAATGAAAGAAAAAAAAAGTTTTTATATATATATATATATATATATATATATATATATATATATATATATATATATGTGGCTGTTTCAGTGAAAAAGATGTCAATTTCAAATATTTTCATTTGTACCCACTTCTTAAAATAAAGACTGGCATTTATATATATTATTGTTACTGCAATATTTTGTTAAAGTTGTTAAGCTCAAATATTTAATGATGAGGTAGGGGAATTTCTACAGATATTTTGATTTTGTAGACCTTGCTATGAGCTTATTCAATCATTAGGATTCATCAAAAAATTCAAATCAGGAATCCAGGAAATTTTCACAGGTATTTCTTGTATACAGGGTGATTGAAAAGTAACTCCCTTTTTTATGTATGATGGATTCTCCCATCTTGTAAAAATTATAGTTAGACGAGAGAGTCCATCATACATAAAATAGGGAGTTACTTTTTAAACACCATATATATATATATATATATATATATATATATATATATAAATAAATAAAAGTGAACATAGAAGTCAACACTTAGAGGCGACAGTCTGTTTCATGCTAGATGCAATCGTCAGGCCACGACGATTGCATCTTGCATGAAACAGACTGTCGTCTCTAAGTGTTGACTTCTATGTTCACTTTTATACCTACACACGCTCTATCTCTGATATTGAGCACTTTCTCCCATAAATATAGCACACCTTAAGACTATATATATATATATATATATATATATATATATCTCAATTGCTGATCACCCTGATGAATGGACAGACAGGTCAGTCTACGAAAATCTGGGTTTGGGATGCTGAATGTAACACCACCCAGCTAAGTGACAAACCTTTTACTTTTATTAATTCTGTTTGTGCCTCTCTCTCTCTCATATATATATTATATATATATGTGTGTGTGTGTGTGTGTGTGTGTGTGTGTGTGTATTATAAACATACATATACAAAGCTAAGTATATATGATGAAAGTACTGCCATTCATATCTACCTTATTAGGAAGGAGCTATTAGCTTTCTATGCAAGACTCTTCTCCACTCTGTACATGAGAGTAGTAAGTAGTTAAGAGAAACTGTGTCTTGTACTCAATGGCAGATAAGTAAACAACCTATAAAATCATTTCTTTTCCTAACCTCAATCTTTCATCCCATCTTCCTTTCTTCAACAGGTTGGACTTGATGGATTGCTTGTTAGTAAAACACAAATTCTGATGTTTTAAGACCTTCATCTATGCCAACCTACATTTCACTAGTCTTTGCTAAGTTAAAAATAGGTGTTGGATTTCTCTTGCAAAGCTAAGTGAAAAAACAGAAAAAAAAAAAAAAAAAGATTAGCAAAAAAATTTAATATGCATGTCAGAAGGTTCCTTTGTAAATTACTTTATCAAAAGACTTAAGTTAGCGGCTCAAATAGGGAGTGGGAAGAGGCTGGCTTGTAAAATTCCATACAACCAAAACCAAACTAGAAATATTCTACCACCACTGAGCAGACCCTGAACTTTCATCTATCATGATGGATGGGTCTTCTCTCAAAAAGGATCCTTGCCATGGATGTCTATTGGGAGTCAAGCTCTCCCCAAACCTCAAATGGAACTTAAATCTGATTTATTGCTAAAGATGCCAGAAAACGGGTTGGTTCATTGTACCTCTCCAGTAAGTATCTGACTAAAAGCTTGTCGGTGATGAATTATTTTCCACCGTACAACCCCTTTTCCAGAGACAAAACCTTGCAAGCCTCTGACATCTTTATTGCTATTTCCATAGCATGTGGTTCTAGCAAGCTACATTCCTTAGCCTCACCAGCACTGACCATTACAACTAGGACCCACCATGCCATGTGCCTAATGATGAATCATCCCCATTCCCTTTCATATTCCATTAGTAAGGAGGAAGTTCCATTTGAACAGCTTCTTCCCAAGAACTACTACTTTGTGGAACAGACTCCCAGCAGGATGTTTTCCCAATCGCTACAATCTTGACCTCTTCAAGTCGAGGGTTAACTAATATTTTTCCTGCATAATCCCATTAACTTCACTTCTTGCCTTTTCTTATGCTCATATAACACCACGTAGTGACCCTCTACCTTGACTGGATCTTGAGTGTTGTATTGGGTGAACATTAGTGTCTAGAAGGAAAAAAAAGAACAGGAAGAGAGAGAGTATGAGGAGACATGAAAATGGGGAAAGAAGAAATAACCACAACATTCTACACACATGCGCACACACACACACACACACAAAAAAAACAACAACCCAATACCAATAGTGTCTAAATTATTTTTAACTCAAAATAAAAATAATGAAAATAAGAAAAATCAACAGTCAATTGTTGAAATCTGTGAAGTGGACGGAACGATTACAAAAGGGTTTGTCTATGAAAATCTGGAGTCAGGGTGCCGAATATAACATCAGCTAAGTGACAAATTTGATATTTGTATTAATCATATATATATATATATATATATATATATATATATATATATATATATATATATAAGGTAACCAAAAAAGTTCTGTCCATTTTTAAAGGAAAAAAAGAAAACGCTTCACAGTACGTGTAACTTATATTTAGTCTTCGAAGTAATCGCCATCAGCATCCAGCACCTTCTGCCAACATGTCTCCAGCTGTTCAATGCCCTTGCGGTAGAAGGGGGGGCTGTGTGGGTTTGACGCAAAGAAGTCCGTGAGGGCTTTGCGCAAGTCTGCTTCATTGGTGAAGGATTTCCCACGAAGATGATTATCCAGGGAGTGGAAGAGGTGGTAATCAGATGGCGCAGGGTCAGGTGAATGAGGTGGATGGCACAAAGTCTCCCATCCAAGTTACTGTATGGTATCACTGACCACTTGTGCAAAATGCGGCCTGGCGATTCACCAGTGCTGGCTCCTTCTGGTGCAATGCCTGTTGCACACGTTTCAATTGCAGTGAGTATAGGTCTCCAGTGATCGTTTGGCCCGTTGGTAGCAATTCATAATGAACCACTTGATGACCTGTCCACCAGAGACGAAGCATAATCTTGCGTGGGTGCATAGGCGGTCTTGCGGTGTGAGGGACAGCATCCTGAGGAGACGACCAATGTCTGGAATGCTTGGGAGTTTCGTACAGAACCCACTTTTCATCACTGGTAAGCACTCGATTGAATAAGGATGCGGTGCGATGGCGAGAAAGCAGCAATACGCAGGCTGCCACGCGTTGTCCCTTGTGGACCGCCAACAGCATTTGCGGAACCCACTTGCTCAGTTTGTACATCTTACCTAGGCAGTGCAGGTGAAGTCTAATGGTTTCATTGGAAACGTTGAACTGTCTTGCAAGTTCACCACACGTTAGACTACTGTCCTCTTCAATGGCCACCTTCAGGACTGTCATTCAAGACCTGTGGTCGTCCACTGCGAGGCTCATCATGGAGAGACAAATGTCCCGACTTGAATTTTCGAAACCAACACCTTGCAGTACGTTCATCCACAGCACTAACCCCAAACACTTGACATATGCGGCAACTTGATGCAGCTACTGATAAGCCCACTTTGAAGTCGTAAAGCAAACAGCCCCAAACGGGATCTCTAGACACTTCCATCCTTCTCACAGCTGTCCGGCTTATAACTGATGGCCAGGCACGGTGCACATGTTTTTTATAACATCTGATGTTCCTACTTCCGGCTGTCCGAATTTGAAAACAATTGCTACACGCATTTCGTATATATTTCAACTTCATTCAATGACTAATCAAAAAACGGACATAACTTTTTTGGTTACCTTGTACCTTCATCCCTGCCGTGCGCTGACGGCTTAGTGGTAGAAGTTCCGACTGACGCCAATTCAGTCGGGTTTCGATCCTAGCTAGAGGCAACCGGACGTCTAGCCACATTGATGAGCTGTGAAACAGCGAAACTGTCTGTGGATGACAAATATATATATATATATATATATATATATATATATATATATATAGTGTGTGTGTTGGATCTGTGCATTGATATTGCTACTTGGAAAGAAGTTTGCTATACAATCCAACATTGAATACAGCGACCAATTGCATACGTATGCACGCAACGACACATGGATGCACATATATGCTCAGTCCCACACTGTTCACATATGTTTAGGTTTATGTGAGCAGCAACGTGTGAATGTGTGTGTATGTATGTCTGCGTGGCGATCCGACGACAATTTTTCCTACCATGACCATAAAACACTGATATATGCAACCATGAATAAATCCAAAATCTTAAAAATTAATCAGTTTGTCTGATGATCGCAGAGAGCGTGAAACCCAGGGTCACAAACTCACATCAATCCAACTAAATATGTTAGCTCTATCACTGATATTGAGCACTTTCCAATAAGTACAGCACGCACACACATTATATATATATATATATATATATATATATATACATGTGTGTGTGTGTGTGTGTGTGTGAAAAATTTCACAGAGTTAACCTGTAGAAAAAGACAATATTTATAAATGTAAAAGACAATAGGAAAAATGTAATGGTAGCCACTGCGTTTTGTCCAATGTGGACATTTTCAAGGCAAAAATGAAATGAATTTATTAGTTAATTTGTTTAATAAATTCATTTCGTTTTTGCCTTGAAAAAGTCCACATTGGATGAAATGTGTCATTACAGTTTTCCTATTATCTTATATATATATATATATATATATATATATATATGTGTGTGTGTGTGTGTGTGTGTAAGATAGAATGCATACTTGTGGACAAAAGGGACAGTTCAAGGTGTGAGGTACACATTGGGGATGTCAAAATCAAGTAAGTGTAGAAATTAAATTGGGTAGAGTAGTAACAGATGATGCAAAGTGTAGCACAGAAAACGAAAGGTGCATAACAGCAAATGATGCTTTTTCAGAAAATAAGTAGGGTATTAAGAGATTGAAAAATAACATTAGAAACAAAGGAAAAATGTTAGACTGCTATATAATGTTTAATTTTTTTTTATAAAGCAGTGAATGCTGGACAATTTCAGCACAAATGAAAATAACCCAAAAAAACTTGACACTACTGAGATATGATTTATCAACAAATATTGAGGCCAGCATGAAGAGAGCTTGTAACAAATGAGGTTTTAAGAATAGGAAAGACAAAGACTTGTTAGCAAACAGAAAAGGACAGCTAAATTTTGAGGGAAATATAATGAAGAAAGGTGGCTAGGTAAATTTAATATTCACAGGGCATATCAAAGGCAAGAGCAGCAGAGGATAGCAGCAGGTATCATTTGACAAGTTTGAGCAAATGGATGGAGGAACAAAAGCCATAAAGACAAAGAGGGGGGTCATAAAGGAACAAGTATTGCTGAAAACAAAAATAGACTTGAAGCTGTGGAGAGCCATGACTGACTAAATTCTGAAGGGACAAGACATGTACAAATACTGTTTTCATACAGTGACAAAAAGATACCTCAAAAGGATTATATACTCAATTTTACCTACAGCAATTAAAATTTTAACCAACTATACATGTTTCATAACATCAATGATAATTAAATGCTAATATATTTATATAGATATGTAGAATCAGATAGAAAGTTGCAAGACTCAATTAACCAAAGCACATTCTCTGTATAAATCAAGTGCTAGATAGCTCAACATATTTGGGAAGGATGTTAGAATATTTCAGAATTTATGCTGGGAGCAAACAACCTGCATGAGAATAGAAAATGAATCCAGTAAATGCACAAAAACAGAAAGGGGTGTAAGACACGTCATCTCAGCAGACTTTTTCAATCTTTACAGTGAGGCAGTCCTGAGAGAATTAAAAGTCCTACCAGGATTCATTATTGGTGGTCACAATGTTACCAACATTAGATATGCAGATGACACAGTGTTGATAGCAGGTATAGAATGGAAACTACAGGAACTCTTACAGAAGGTAGTGAAAGAAAGCATAAAGAAAGACTAAACATCAGTTGTAAGGAAGGCAGAACATACGCCTGCCAACAAAAAGAACAGCCCAACATACAAATTGGAGATACAAAAATTAAACAAGTATAAAAATTTAAATATCTAGGAAGTGTTTTAACAGAGGACAGAAAATTTGACACGGAAATCCAAAAAACATTGGAATAGCAGAAGATGCTAAGCAGTGTATTAAGAAACAGGATAATTTTGTTAGTAACAAAGAAAAGAGTACTGAACTGTTATGTAACGAGTCCTCGTATATGGCAGTGAATGATGGATAATCTGGCAAATGAAGAGACTTGAGGTAACAAATGTTGTTCTACAGAAGGATGCTGAGAATACCATAGACTGAACATGTGAGCAATGATGAAGTTTTAGAGCAAATAGAAGCAAAAAGGACATATATATATATATATATATATATATATATATATATATATAGCACCAGAAAAAGGCAGTTGAAATTTATAAGGAACATAATGAGGAAAGAGGTCTTGGAAAATTTGATACTCACAGGACATTGAAGGACAAGAAAGCAACACATAACCTATCTGGCAGAACAAGGACTAAGAGAGATAACAAAAAGACAAACTTTACAAAGAGCTTCAAAGGACAGGAAATTGTAGAGAGCCACAATAGCCCATGTCCTGGAGGAACAAAGCATAGAGAAAAGAAATCTGAATTCCATTTTTTTTTTAAAGAAATAAGTTTAAAAAAAAAAAAGAAATCAGATTATTTTATGAATAGGCATTTAGAGGCAGAAACATCTCATAGGACCAGATTAAAATGTACATAGAGTGTAGAATTATTATTTTGTAATTATAAATAAGACAACTTGTTGCTTCTGAAAAAACGTTGTAGAAAAAATGTTTTGTCTGGATCTCTTCAAATCCTACCAGAACAACATGTATAAATAGAAAATACATTTTCTCGGTACAATAGTTTCTTTATAAATTTTAAATTTACTTTACAAAGTAAAATTATTATTTTTTTTTTTAATGTGATTCTTATAAAGAATTGTATTTTCATACTATTTCTTGTCATTTGTATATATGTGTAGTTTTAAAATATAAATATTGATTATCAAAATCAAATAATTTACAACACTCAAAATATTTTTTTTTTAAAATTAAAAAAAATTAAAAAAATTAATGCTTGCTTTGATTAAAAATTTAAACCCAAAATTATTCAAGCCAAGAATGTGTGAAATGCAACCTCATTTTCATTATGGACAAAATATATAAAGTATGCATATTAAAAATACAAAATAAAACAAAAAACCGAAAACTGTTCATTTTTAAACCATTTTGTGAAGTACGGTTCCTCGTCTAATAAAACCAGCATTGAGTAATTGTGGACATCAGATTTATCTCCCTTTAGTTAGTATGCCATGGTCGGGAATAAACGTTGAATTATGATTGTGAAGTAACCTTATAGACTAAAGAATCTATGTGAAACATTAAATAATTAGTTCAGCAGTCTATTCATGTTGCTAAACTGTATGAAATGTACATAATGAAGGAGCCAATAAAATGTGTTCAGTATGGAAACTTGTTAATGTAGTAATATTGAATTTGAAATAAAGGAAAAGCAGTCAGTAGTTTCTAAGTTTAGATTTAATAGGACAGGGTGAGTTTGGATAAAAGATACAAGACAGCAAACATTGCTAATAGTAATAGAAAATAAGATTTGGAAAGGAAAATGATACTTGAACAAAATAAATATTTCTCTACAAGAAATTCTGTTGAGAAATATTTAAGACAAGAACATACAAAATTATTTACAGCAAAACATTCAAATAATTATCATACAGAAATTTGGAAAGTGATGATGGAAAATATGACACAGAAATCAAGGAATATTGGAATGACAAAAGATGCCTTCTATAAGTTAAAAAAAGTATTAAGATACAGGAAAATTTCATTAGAAGCACAGAAAAGAGTGCCGAACTGCTACATAATATCAATCCTCTGAAATGACAGTGAATGCTGAACAATTTCTTTCTTAATGAAAAGGAGGCTTGAGGTAACAGATGTGGTTCTGCAGCAGGGTGCTGAGGATACCATCGATGGAGCGTGTGAGTAACAAGGAATTTTAAGGAAAATTAAACAAAAAGAACACCCTAACTTAGAATCAGAAAGAGATAAAAATTTCTGTGATACATAATGAGGAAAGAGGGCTTAGACAATTTGACACTCACAAGACATATTGAAGGCAAGAAGTACAGATGGAAGCATCAAGTAACGTGCCTAATGAGCTTGTGCAAGTGGAGAGCAGAAATAGTAAAAGGTCAGACACGAGTAAGAGGCACGAAGAATAGGAAGTTGTAGAGTACCCTGATTGCTCACACCCTGACGGGACATGTCACATGAGATCATAAAATGGTTGGTATAAAACATTATTCAAAGTTTCTTGTTCAGAACAAGACAAGAACAACAAATACTAGGTTGGCCAGAAATTCCTGACTCAATTAGGAAGTGGAAAGAAAACAACAAATCTTGATCTCTGTCTGTTGGAATTTGCAAGGAGTACTGCATTTCGGGCTTATACTACATGGTCGCACCATCAACGCCAAACTGTATTGCCAGCAGCTACACCACATGTATTACAAACTAAAGGAGTATACTGCTTTGGTCAGTTGAGGTAAAGATTTTTTTCAGCAAGACAATGTGAGGCGACAAACACTGCCTGGTTGACTAAGGAGAATTTCAAACAGATGTACGGTGTTAAGATTCTTCCTCATCCACCATTCAGTCCTGATGCTGCTCCAAGTGACTATGGCCTATTCCGCTCAATGGCACACTTCATCCTTGACCAGCGATTTAACACTTTGGATGAAGTGTAAGAAGCTTGTTCACAGTTTTATTTTTATTCAAGGCCAGCAAACTGGTATCCGGGACAGATTCAGATGCTGGCTGATCGCTGACAGAAGATCGTCAAGAATGATGAACTTTATTTTAAAGAATAAATGTTGGTGTTGCTCCGTAAAATTTTATGATTTTCTTTCCGCTTCCTAAGCGAGTCAAGACTTTCTGGCAAATCTGATATTTATTATGTTAGCACAAACTGAGCAAAAGAATTCTCTATTATGGGCTAAAGTATACAATACTAAAAAAAATCTTAAACTGAAAAGCTTGGCATATTTACTGGAGAGAAGATGTAATTCAATAAATTAATCACATCACAATGCTCATCATAATTAGATAAATCTATTAAATTATTAGCAGAGATATTTATAATCTACATAAACACATAGAGGGGATGCTGAATATATCATCAATCTGCTAAGGGAGAAATTTCACATTTGTATTAATCCTAAGAAACACAGATATGGTTCCAAAATTGGCTTGAGGATGAAACAGAACTAATGCTTTTAATTTTATTATATAATTAAATTTGAAGTTTTTAGCTTCAGTTTTTGAAACATGGTAATTCTTGTGTAGCGAAGAAACCATATTTTAAATCAGTTAAATATATATATATATATATATATATATATATATATATATATATATATATGAATGAATGAATGAAATGGATTAATCTAACAATTATTTAATATATTTCCTGTTTATGCATTATTTTAATAGATACAATTTATTTAAGTAATTGCTCCGTTTTTTAATTAAACAGTATTAATTACATTTACTGGCCTGAAAGTTCAAGAAACTTTGTAGAAAATATGTGTTCTCCAAGAGGAATTTGATTTGATGGGCTATACCACTTTGCTAACCAGACACTTTTCTATAGCTAAGTCCAAATTAATGTTTTAAAACAACAAATCTTTGAAGATTTTTTCCTATAGCTAAGTGGTATAGCACGTCAGATCAAATGATGGTTCCATATAGGTTCAATTCCTGTTTTTTTTTTGTTTTTTTTGTTTTTTAAAAACAAAATTTCTCGAACATTCAGGCCAGTAAATGTAATTAATACTGTGTAATTATAAAACAGGGCATTTACTTAAATAAACTGTATCTATTAAAATAATATGTAAACAGAAAATATACACACACACATATTTTATATATATATATATATATATATATATATCCACAAAGCATGCTGTCACCAATTTGGCTATGTCACAATAAAACAAGCTTGAATTACTTACTTATGGAGTACACCACACTCATTGGAACTTCAAATATATATTTGCTAGCTTCATTTTTATACTCAAAATGGAACACAGTAATTTTCTAAATGGATTTTTAAAAAAATCTGACATTGATATTAATGTCACAGTTTAAGAAACAAACCCACGTAACCACTAAAAATAATGTCTATATTAATAACAAATTATTACTATAAACATTATTTTTAGTGGTTAAATGTCTGAGTTTACATCCCCGTTATTTTTTTTTATTTTTGTTTTAAGTGAAATTAATATTAACTGGTGTAGATGAAGAAGCCCTACTAATGAAGAATATATCTCCCAACATGAATTGCACCTGTATCCCTTTTTACCATCAGGGAAGCCAGTGTTAAAGCTAAATCTTCTTCCCAATTTGGCTGTGGGACACTCAGGATGAAGCATAAGCTCAATTGCCTGCTTAAGGAATGCACATCTCTCATTGGGATTTCTTTCACTCTATATCAGGATCTTCAACACCAACATCAAGTCGGTCCTACTTTACGGCTCAGAAACCTGGTGGGTAACCAAGACCAACCCCCACAAACTTCAGACATTTACCAACCAATGTCTCAGAAACACCCTCAATATCAAGTGGCCGGAAGTTGACTCCAACAACCAAATGTGGGAGAGGACCAGACAAGCCCCAGTCGAGAATGACATCGAGAAACGGAAATGGGGATGGATCGGCTATACACTCTGCAAAACTGCTTCTAGTGTCACCAGGCAGGTAGGCAGGCAGGCCCTTGACTGGAATCCACAAGGGAAGCAAAAAGTGGATCACAGTGTTAACACAGTGGTGAAAGCAGCCGGCACAACATGGGCTGAGTTGAAGAGGACTGCCAAGAACCGCGTCCATTAGAGAGGTATTGTTGTGGCTCTATGTTCCCTAACAAATCAAGAGGCATAATAATATAAAAATAAATATCTGCAAGCTTCAGTTTTATAGCTGAAACATAAACACAGTAGTTTTTAAATCGGTGCTGCTGGCACGGAATTAAGTTTTTACTGAATACTCAACAAATAATATTTCACATTTAGGTATGATGCAATGAAAACTTACCTGGGTTGGCAAATTCTACAGAGACTGTGTTGCCATAGATGTCAAGCAATGCCCACAAGGGCCCAATCATGGAGACTCCACTGAAGAAGAGTCCCTTCTCAACCCCATTGATGCCATATTTGACATCACCTGTCCGTGTGATGTAAAAAAAGAGCAGATTGGCTGATTCAGCGTATCTCTCTCCAAGAGCTTTGGCCCAGTTGCCAGACATGTTTGTGAGGTCAGGGCAAGCATAGCGAGGGAGGTCGGCACTGTTCAATGTAGCAGGGTCAATATTTGTGAAACCAAATCGAAGCACTCCACTCCAGCTGCTGCAGGTCTCCACGAATCGGATGTAAACCCTCTCGTTAATGGAAATAGGTCGGTTACTGAAACAGATTCCTTTGCAGAAAGAATCTCCCCGTGAAGCTCGGCTCTTGTCATCACTAAGAATAACATTCTGCCCATGTACTTTGTGGAACAACAATGGGAAATCACTCTGCGAGCCATTGGTAACTGGAAGAAGAAAAAAAGAAAGAAAAATGTCCAATTTAAATACAACAAAAAGACTTTTATAGGATTTTTTTTTAAAAGCTTATTGTATTCAAGGAGATAAAAAAAAATAGATTTTCAATATATAATCATTCAAAAAATATTAGCTGAAGTACTTCTTTAGATTTAAGCTAGTTACAATGACAGAAATAGGATTCATTAGGACTGTAATGGTGAACTGGTAAAACTCAGTAAAGTTATTTGATACACACATACATACATTAGTTGTATGTCCCAATGTGATCCTTGAAACTGATAGTCACCATACAGTGTTGATTCCTATGCCCACACTGACTATACTTATAAATGCTAATATACAGTTAAAAAATTTATATATTTACCATTCAATATTGGATATAGAACATTTATAAGAATAGACAGAGTGGACATAGGAATCAATACTGCATGGTAACTGTCAGATTCAAGCATCACATTAAGGTATAACTAATGCGATACAACTTTGCGTAGGACATAACTTTACAGTCACAAAATACTTTACTATCACAAAATTTGCTATCTTTAATAATACTTTAGGGTTTTTTTGACAGGAAGTACATCTATAAAATATGCCTTAAAATGCAGTCTATGAGAAAAATAATATAAATAAGTGGAAAGATTAATTAAAAATTTAGTGTAATATGTGGCAGTGCAGAAATATTCTTGGACATACCAAGAAGATATTAAAAAAAAAAAGATTTTGATTTGTCAGATTTTCGGAAGTATATTGAGCTGAAAAAATTTGTAAAACCAATCATATTTAGTTATTTGATTTTGTCTATATATTGTTCACAATATTAACAGCTAAGATGTGGATATTTTTTAATGAATTTTACAAGTAGTCTATGTGTAAGCCTGTAGAAAAACACAAAACAACACAGTTATCTTGGTACAGTCAGCTAGAAATCTTTAAGAAAAATGACATTATACATATAACACGAATATTTTTAATATATCAATCTCCCAATCAGCACTTTATATATATATATATATATATATATATATATATATATAAACAAGTGCAACAAAAATCCTATGTTGCACTGATAAAGTCTATCAGAGGACAAAACATGTTGGCTAAGAATACTTTTCATCTTTTCCCTTTTTTTATTCCTTTATAGCCACACTATCTGAAAATAATTTGTACACACACACTGTGTGTGTGTGTGTGTGTGTGTGTGATAAAGAACAAATAGGAAATGTTTATCAATCTAACATGCAGCATTTAAGCTAGCTCCTGTGGTGGGCTCTTGATTGGGCCTTCATCGCAATAGTTAGGGAGGAGTAGATGTGATAGGCAACAATAAACTACAGAAGAACTCAAAATTGATTGCTGCATTTAAGTATTGCATTAATATCTAAGTTTACCTTTTAAAAGTGCAACAATAATTCTTCTGCTGCCACTTAATTTAAAGACAATTTGATGTACATAGGTCTTTACTTTCTACATAAACAATTATTTTTATTTCATGGGTGACTTTTGTAAATAATTTTGATTATTCCCAAATTGATTTCCAAGCTATAAAAATTGTTATGGTAAAAAAAAACAAAAAAAAAAAACCTGCTGAAAACAACTACAGTAATGAAAACTTAGGAATCCCAAATTTCAGGATTGTGGGTCTGGATCTGGCCTGGAATGTTTTTAATTTGCTCACAGTGTTGGCCTGATTCCAAAATGGTATATGTTGGGCTATGACCTCCAGGATCAAAATTGAAAACATGGACAATTTTATTTTGAAACACTAATTTGAGAACATTAGTTTTTCAATTTAACATGAGCTATTGAAAGTTAGAGAGTTGTGTCCCTTTAATTGTTTTTTATCAGCAGAAGCCAAGATGGTGGAATCTGAAAACAATTGCAGTAATGAAAACTTGGGAATCCAAAATTTCATGATTGTGGGTCCGGATCAGGCCTGGAATGTTTTTAATTTGCTCATGGAGTTGACTGGATTCCAAAATTGTACAATATGTTGGGCTACAGCATCTAGGAGCAAAGTTGAAAAAGTGTGACACACTGACATTCACATTTATTTTATAGATATGTGCGCGCGCGCACACACACACCAAAATAAAAATGAAGTGGTATGCACAAATTCTAGTCAATTATAATTTGACCCAATACAAATTTATTGGCACCTCAAAAGGTGCTAATAAAGAATCTGAGAATCACTTTCTGTTAGATTCAATTACTAATTGATTAATTATAATTAATATTATATCAATAAGACCAACATATTTTCATAAGATTTCAGTTTTTCCATGTTGTTTTTCTGATAAATCTTTAAACACAAGATTTTGAACATTTGTATTTGATTATTAAATAAGGTTAACATTTGTTAATCTTGTATAATTTAAACTGGAAGCACAGTGGATTAATGGATAGCAACTCAGATTGAGGAATCGGAGATCCAAGTTTGAATTCCAGTAGAGTTCATTACATTCACTTATGTGCTAATACCCTCGAGAAAGGTATGAATCCATCTCTTCTCCCTCCAGCTATCAGTAAATAGCAGGAGAGATTGGGTCCTATAGCCTTGGATGGCAACCAGTCTAGGATAAGAAAAAATTGAATTCAAAACCAGCTCAGAGAGGGTTGGGCTCTATCAGGTTATCTTGCCCAGGAAACACCACTGCTACTGTGGTGGCAGTACATGTAGTGCCCCTATGACCCTAATAGGATTACGGTTTTGAGATCGTGAATTTATACTACTCCTGGTCATGATTGAGTAGATTTTTTTCGAATATTCCAATGATACTAACATTGTTAGGAACTTATTGCTAGTAAGGTCACCTATAATTAATTAGATGGTCCTTTGTAAACTATTTCACACTAAATTTGATTCCAGTATACTAAAAACAGTTACGGATCAATTAGTAAAATATACAATCTTCACAATTGTCTTGGAGATTTTTCATTTTTGTTATAAGCTGAACAAATCTAGAATTGATCTTTTCATGCTCCTAGACCAGCATTTCTCAAGCAGCACATTAATGCACCTTAAAAGGTAGCCAGTTGTGCCGAAATTATCAGAAGGGTAATTTATGAATTATTTTTATATTTAAAAAAAAAAAAAAAAAAAATTATTTTAAAAAAGTTAGAGACACCACACCCATGGCTTCTATGTCTAAGTCAAGTCTTTGTCATTTGATATTTTAAACTGGATGCTAAATTCCTTAACAGAAGTAGTGCTGGTCACCATATCTGTTGATCATGGTTTACGAATCAAGCATAAAGATGTGTCCATTGATCAATTTTGTTCTTCTATTAAAGAATAGTAATGCATTGAATATTTTATTACAATTTTCCACATGATACCTTTGTGAATTAGGATTTCCTGTACTTATCAACATTAAATGCAAAAATAGATGAAATATTAAATTGATTGATAAGGAAATGAAAGTATGTTTAACATTCAACATTCAAAAAATTGCCGACGCATATCAAGCACAAGGTTCACACATACATACTGAAATATAAAATGTAATGTCTTAAAAATAAACGTATCTTTCAGGAGACTTCCTTATTTTCCTATTTTCAAATTTCATGACTATTTTTTCTTTATTAAAATTTAAAGTGCACCCTGAAGTAAAAAAAGGGTTGAGAAACACTGCCCTAGACCTATAAGTGTTGATCATCAGACAGGTTACGTGAAATACTACATGAAATATACAGATTAAGATTTCCTCTAATATTTGTCATCACCTGCTGATAAAACCAAAAAGCTTATGAGTAAATGAAGATGATGTGTGTGCAGAATGTTTTGATTTTGAGATGATCATTAACATTTTTTTTTGTTTAGAATTTATTAATTAATTATAAGAGAAAGCGTTCGATAAAAAGAATGATTTATTCACTATATTAACCTTTCTTTCTTATTTATTATTATTTAATATGGTAATTATAGTATATATAAAATTGTTAAACATCTGTCTATATTTCTCAGGTAAGATATTGTAACTATTTACATTGTTGTTAAATTCACAACATTTTGGCTTTTGTTTAGTGTTAAAAAAAATTGTTTAACATTAAATATTTGTGATAAAAAATTCTCATGCCAAAAATGTTACTTGTATCTTGGGAAAAAAAAAAAAAAAAAAAAAAAAAAAAAAGGAAGAAAAAAACCCTCTTGGTCCAATATTTAAAAAAGGTTACGTTAAACCTTTTTATTAAAACTTTCAAAATTAATGCACAGTAATGTACTGTATTTTTTTAATCAATTCACTCCAAGCAATGTGATAGTGCCACTAAGATACAAGGGGCTGCTGAGAGTGAAAGAGAGTGAGAAATCTTTAGAAAGAGGAACCAGAAACCAAATTCCAAACAGGAAACAAGGGATAAACCTCTTCTCTTGTTCAAAAGTCCAGGAAGGAGTGTGAACTGGATGATCAGTAACATTTTTTCCCTATGTCCATCCATACAGCTGAAAGGGATCATTGACACAGACCCACATTTCTATAACAGTTCTTCCTCAAGGTTTTACTTTTCAACAAGAGTCTTGTTTTGTTCATTCATGATCTTCCACTTTGCTAATGAAATTGCCTTGAATTTGATACTAAATCAAAATGAAAAAGGGTAATGCTCTATTGAGAAGAAATTAAATGTTTGTAACATGGTTGCAGAAGAAAATTTGTGATATTTTGAAAAGCAAAGAATTTTAAATGAACACAGTACAAGCTAGGCATATCCAAAAATCCATCAAGTGTTCAAAATCCATGAAAAGTGGAATGTCCAACAAAGTTGATAGTGTTTTATATTTTAAAGTCTCAACAACAATGAGAGAAAGGATTACCAGTCACTGGCCAAATTCTCTTTGCGAAAAAAAAAAAAAAAGTGAAATTCAGATAGTTTTCATAAAAAAACTGGAGAAAACTGAACAAATCAATGTTATTTGATTTATATCAAGGGTTCAGTTTGGAATTCCCTTTAGGTTACCTGGATGTATATACATCTGATGAAGGCTGGAAGGTATACTGCAGAAATGTTGTGATAACAACAAAGATGAGGATAATAGCTACATGTACAACCTTGTGCAAATTAATTGAAACAAAATGAATAATTCCATTATCATTTAGTTTTTTTGTATTTTTCCAATGAAACAAGCTGCAGTGCACATGTTAATACTTTTCATACGCTTACTTGGAGTAACATTCATCACAGGTAATGGCCGTAGGACAACTAATTGACAGTCGAGACGATAGTGTCTGGGTGTGATGAAAATCTGATGCAATCACGGATGACACAATATTTTTCAAGGTCAAACGAATTTCATCATACACCGTGAAAATAGATTCATATTACTGCATACCACTGCAAATGACCTAATCTGAGATAAAAATCAAAATCAATTACACCCTGTCAATTTAGTGGGTCTAAAACTGACCATATGGTGAAAGAAAGGAAACTAAAGTGGTTGTTTCATTTGCACAAGGGTGTAAATACTGTATTACTGTTACATTAACTCTTGCTACAACATGTCCATTGTAGAACTCTGAAATCATAATGGTTTAACAATAGCAAATCTATAATGGCTGGAATGGTGTCTGATGAATCTAGTTTGTATGGTTATGGGTATGTCAAAATATATCAGTTGATAATTAGTGAATGACCGATCCCTTCCAGCCTATATTCTTTATTGCCTTACAAAGCCGATAGTTATAGTTGCCATTACAGATAAAAGACTTTTGATCAATTCCGTCAGGTCATCATGCAAGCCTCGTTTTGCTCTCCTTATATGACCAACAGAACTGCTTATGACATGTGCTGACCACATAACCAATTATGATGGCAGACTTTTCCTTCCTGGGCCTCTTGCTCGCAATATTTGTTTCCTAAGACAGAAAATCTAGTCTTGGTCCTGGCACATCCCCAACTGCAGTAGACACAAGACAAATGTCCATATAATCCTTTTCTGTTGATGGAGAGAATTCATCATTATCGAGTAGTGTCTGGTTTGGATGAACTGACTATAAACTGATGATTGCTTTTCTTCCTCATATTAACCATACCGTAATTTCTCTTGCTCTTGCAACTGTACCATTACTGCAACGTACAGGATGCAGCAGAAATACCTACTATATATATCTCCCACATAATGATAAGATATTAGTGGCAATGGTGTCTGCATCTTTCTAATGTCTTACCATGATGCGGGAGGTATTTCTACTGCACCCTGTAGAAGTATTCTATCATCAACCAGTTGAATACACGAACTGAAGAAGAAGAGGAAAATGAATGTTGTATATCTGCAACCACTGCCAAGATACAACCAATTAGCCCCAACTGAAGACACCCCCCTACCACACACTCAATGATTCTTACCTTGATGTTGTAGTGGGGTTCATATATCTCAGTGATCCAAAAAGCTATACCAAGTATGCAAGTGTATTATGCATAGCAGATCCAACCAAACTTGGCAGGTTGGAGAGTAAGAACCAGAGTAAATGAGAAACCCATGTAGCTTCAATAGAGAAGTCAATCTCAATTTATGCCAACAGTGAAACACACACATAATGTGAATAATGCCAAAATGTCAAAGATCACCTTATTCCTGAAGTGAATTACTGCTATGATTACAGTATTGGCAAACATGGTTAAATTTACCCCAAATCCTGGGTATGACGATTAACTACGTTCAGCAGCAAGGCCTCTGATTGGAAGATTGGAGGTTTTGAGGAGAATGGAACTACCTCTTAATTGCTCTTGTTCCCAGGTCCACTCTAACCCAAGGTGGTAAGCACCTGCTAGAGTCCCAGGTACGGGCAAATAGTGAACTATTTGCCCGTACCTGGGATCCTAACAAAAACATTATGAAAGTATAAAAATACATTTTTATATAAAATAAACCAAAAAACCAACAATACATACTTTACTTTATACTTTACTTAGTAAAATTACCAACAATTCTTATTTATTATATATTTAACATTGTGATCAAAATATTAAGATTTCAGCATTAAGTAACCCATAGAGGTGTTGATATGCCACTAACCAAATAAACGTGAAAGAACTCTTTTAGGACATTAATCCATATAATATCTTACAGTTGCTTATAGAAATCAAACTGTATTCCAAAATATAACTTCAAGAAAACTATAACATAAAAAAACAACACATATTACTGCCCCTAGTAATTATGTTCACACAAACATGTATATGCACAAATGCTGAGTATTATCTATCATATATTCAATTGGGAAAACAAAATAACATGTATTACATGTTTATTAGTTCAAAGCCCCTGCCCCAAAAATGAAATTTTGGCATTAAATGACCCATAAAGAATTGATACGCTGTTAAACAAACAAATCAAATCATTAAATTTACCTAAAAAAGAATTGAAAAATCAAAGCAAGCTCAATACGACAAAAAACAGACTAAATAATCTATAAAGATAAAAAACAAGCATTGAGAAGTAGCGCCATTCCTGAAGATGAGAAATAATGACAATTGCAAGTGCACAAAATGCATTATAAAATGAGAGAGATGGCAAAAGTACTTTGGTTGAAAGACATTAACACTAATGCAATCATCTAAATTGACTGCATCAAATCATTTGAAATTTCAGTGCCAATGACATCAGCAAACCTGCAACACTATACTTCAGTTACCTTTAAGGAAAAGATGAGTGCTATAAATCTGTTCTATTACTGTAGATAATAGGTGATAACTGCATGAATAGTGAGGTGTCAATCATCTCATAGGAAGGGAGAGGCTTTCTTGGTTCTTTAACTCATAAAAAGGCACACCATAACATCCAGTATTAATTATAAAACTTTAAAAAAAAAAAAATCAAAAAAAAAATCCATATTAACTATAGGTTTACCCCCACCTACAATCCAGTATTAATTATAGGTTTGTAATAAAATCTAATATTAATAATAGGGGTTCTAATTATAACTTATTAATGCTCTATACTTCTATCTGCACCTAAAACTCAAAAATTTTATTTACTATTTATTTATATTTTTTTTCTTCCTTCAAAAGGAGTAGATAGGTTTGCCTATCTTCAGGTTCACACTCCTCTCTGGTCTTTTGAACAGGAGTAGAGGTTTATCCATTGTTCTGTTTAGGATTGGATTTTCCTAAAGATTTTTCATTCTCTTTCACTCACAGTAATCCCCCCGCCTGGCATCTTAGTGGCATTATCACCATACTTGGAGTGAACTGGAAAAAAAAAAAAAGAAAGAAAAGAAAAGAGAAATACGTTCTCCATCCAATAAAAGAATAATCAACTGCTATCATTACTGACTTTGATTCTCAATGCAGATGAATGGAAAATACCTTGTCACATTCCAGTTCCTATGTCCTACTACACAACCAATGATCAAACATCACAAAAAAAAGTCCAATTCAATACAGAAACTAAAAAATGTTTTTTTCTTCTTAAAGGAAAACAAACTGCAGATCAAATAGGCCACAAATTAAAATTATAAGTAACCAGTGTTGTTAAGGGATTGAAACTATTTCCACAGTATTTAAAATCTGATTAGAACAGTTTGAATTCCAGTTTTCATTGTATTCATATGTGCAAATATCATAGGGGAAGGGTATGAATCCATCTCTTCTCCCCTCAGCTATGGGTTACACAGTAGAGCAGACTGAGTTCTTTAACCATGGTTGGTAACCAGTCTAGGAGAAGGACAACACAGAATTCAAAACCGGCTAGCAAATCCACTCTGTGAAAACCGCAAATGCAATGCCTAACCTAGGAAGTTGTTGACCCATACTCCTTGGGGGCTTCACGATTTGAGTGAGTGTGTAGGCCTAAAACAAAGTATTGCTGCCATATTTGAGCTGGAGCTGATCAATCTTCACTTTCCAGCCTTGATAAAGTTCAAAATCCTTTGCATGGCCTTGTGGGTGATGACTTGTTTTCCACTCAATAACCTCTTTCCCATGACCACATCATTGCAAGCCTATCACTACTATCACTATTTTTTTTAGTTCTACCAGTTCAGACATTTACAACTAGGACACAACACGCGATTTCCACAGAGGCAAAACACTTTCTTTTTCTCCAAGTTCCAAATGTAAAATGAAAGTCCTACCCAGACAAAATTTTCCCAAGAACCGCCACTTTATGGAACAGATTCTTGCATGTGTGGTTCCTTGAATCCTATATTCTTAACCTTTTTAAAAAGGTCAAGGGTCACTCATTATCCCTCCACATTATTCTCATAAGTTTCACTTCTCATCACATCCTCTTTCGTTCGCATCACACATCTCACTGACCATTTACTTTGAGGAACTCTTGAGCCTTGTACTGTGAATTTTAGTCTAAAAAGTGTCAAAAATAGTTATCAAGATGGCATAAAGGCACTAACATCAACCATATAACTGAGTGATGCTATGTATGAATAGACATTGGATATAATTGTAAACAGAGAGTACAGAAAAACATGGAAAAGAAAACATTTTTTCTTTGTAAATGTGTTACATGTTGTCCTTTCAATTTACAGTTGCAAGGTACATTAAAAATGACAACCAGGTGCAGGTGCTAACAGGAAATTAACACCTATAAAAGCCACAAGACCCAAGAAAAACAATAACTATACAAATCAAGCTTGTGAAAAACAGGTATATGAAAGCTGAACAGGTTAGATAATAAAAACCATGATATTCTTGGTGGTTAAATGATGCAAAAATCCTAGCATGATAATTATAAGTAGGTTTACAAGAAATAAGTATAAAACAAAATACATCTATATTTTCCAAACTTAAGAAAACCCCAGAATATTTGAGAAAATTAGCCTAAATAAAGGTCTTGTCTATGACACCAGAAATAACATTGCTGCATTACCTTTGACACTCAGAGTCGAAAAAGAGTAAAGGAAAAAGAATAGTGGGAAAGTATGAGAGAAAGAAAATTAAGAAAAGGAGAAATAAGCACAACATTCATGTAGACGTACAGACATATACAAAGAAAGAAAAAAAAAAAAAAACATCAGCCTAACACCAATAAAAAGTATGTAAATTATTTTTTAACATGCTATAAAAATAACAAAAATCGACAATTGCCAATACCACCTGATGAGTGGGCTGAACAATTACAAAAAAGGTTGATCTAGAGTTAGTGCGTAGAATATAACATCAATCAGCTAAGTGACAGAATTGATATTTGTGTGTGTATATATATATATATATATATATATATATATATATATATATATATAATCTCACATTTATAAGTCTACCATTCATCCATGAATGAATATTGCTGTCACATCTGGTCTGGTGCTTCTGCTATGTATTTAGAGATTCTTGATAAAATACAAAGAAGAATCTGTAATGTTATTGGTAATAAGCTGACATCTCAGCTACAGTCATTTCCTTGCCACTATAACATAGCTTCCCTGTGCCTTTTCTATAAATATTTTCATAGTAATTGTTCTGATGAGCTTTTTTCTTTGGTAACTAGACTTTATGAACTTAAGTGCAATACTAGATTGGCTGCAAGGTCCCATCAGTTTACAGGTGAAATGGTTAGATGTAACTAAGTTCTATTCTTTTAACTTCAAACTTGTGGAATTCTTGCTTTCCTATCAACTTTGATGTTGAAAAATTCTAATTCAATGTCAATCATTATCACTTGTCTTCTTAATTCCTGTTCTTTCTCCTTATAAACTTTTACACTCTATAAATCCTTATGCTTTAGTGGCTTTGATTGGCTTGAGGTGAAATGATTTTAAAAAATGTTGGGAATAAGTGTATAAATAACTGTTTCTGGTATGATTCCTGATTTATTTAACCCATTAACAGAAATTTCTGCCATTTACACTTGAGCCATAGAACTGCAATGATAAATTCTTGTCATGCAAAGTTAATAGGTTAACAACAGAAAATTTTCTAAGATGTAGCTGAATGGTATCATTTCATGACAAATTTCTCATATACCATATAAAACTCACAAGTAGTTAAATCAAAGGCTATTTAACAGTGATATGAAACACCAAGTTTATTACAAGTGGTAAATGTACTAAATATATTTACCAATTACATTGGTATCAAATAGTGAATGAAGAGAACAATGAAAGATCTTCTGTATGTGTTCCTGTTTCAGGGTTTGAAAATAATATTGTCCTACCAACCCAGAAATGACAGAACATGAGTTTTGAATAACTGGTTAGGGGTTTGGGGACAGGATGATACAAGTTTTTTTTGTTTTTGTTTTTTTAATTAAAATTCTATTCGATTTATTCTAAAAGCAACTAATTTCTTTAAAAAAAAAAAAAATTTCTTACTCTTCACCAATATAAATGGAGCAAGAACACACCAAAACACACAAACATTTTCAAACAATATTTGCATAAGCAAAAGTAAATCTGTGCCAGATGAAAGCTGACTTGAACAGAACCAATGTAATACCTATAATCTTTGGATCCACCTTGCCTGAAGAGATGAATTTCCCAGTTACATATAAACAGCAAGCTTTTAATGAGTAGCCATTGATGGCAATTTGTAAGAAATTAAACATTTGACAACTGACATTCCTGCTTTAAAGTGTAAATAACAAAAATTTCTTTTAATAAAACAGAATTGTGAAAAAGGCAATGCAAGAGATTTTCTTCTTGATAACATGAAATTTTGTCTTGCGAAAGTACTGACCATTTAGTAACCATTATTCAGAATCTGCTAGATGATGGAATGTCACTAGTTTGGTTTTCCAGCTATTCCCCCAAGTGAGCTGTTAGAGCTCGGTCAGAGGAGAGATCAGCTACCAGAAATATCTTTTGTTTGCACTCTTCATTCAAACAGCTCACTATTGCTACCTGTCCTCACTATTGCGACAGAGATAACTAGATTTATCTCCCTTGCAAGGCAACATACAGACAATAAGTATGCAAATACACTTGATGCATTATATCATAAGACTAGCTGAATTATCCACCCCTCGCTGTGTGTTACATTTTTTTTTTTGTAAGAAAATGATGATTGATTTTAAATCAGTGTTATAAAATCTGGATAAAAATGATACATTTCAATATTACTCAATGATCTTGCCACTGTAACCTATCTTCTGTTTTCTTTTATATTTTGGATAGGAGTCATTCCTTTGTTAAAATTTAAATGAAAGGGGAAAAAATGTTCAGTGGCGGGGTTTGTGCCCCCTGGTCACTCCCTTTGATCAAAATGAAATATACTTAACCAAGTATCATGGGTTAATGTAGTTTGAGAATAATTATTGTTATTTGGGAGGGGGGGGGTCTATCTCCAAAACCCAAGGAGGAGTTTGATAACAGACAGACAGAGGCTACAATATAGTGTGTGTGTGTGTGTGTGTGTGTGTATATATATATATATATATATATATATATATATATATATATTTGTAATTTACTTTGTTGATTCTATTTTAATAGATTTTTTGTAAATAAGATGTTACAATCTTGGAACAGGACAACAATCATTAATACATAAATTGGTTTCTTGTCTCACATTGTTGATTTTTGTCTGTAGATAATAAATTTTATATTTGCATGTAGACATTTATATATTGGGCCTGTTTTTTGGGGGGACAGGGGGGTAAATTAGTTTCATACTCCTCTCTCCAAGCACCTGTGTGCTTATGGGCATATCACATTGAAACACTGGTTCTTGCATGATCACCAAGGTTAAGCAATGGGTAACGGCTTGGGAATACAAGGTGCTGTAAACTTGTATGTGCAGTTGGTGTAATGAATAATGGCTCAGAATTGGAAATCAGTGAGATGAGTTCCAATTCCAGTCTGGTTCGTTATATTCACTTACGCATAAATACCCTTGGGTAAGGTATGAATCTACCTATTCTCCCCCAGCTGTGGGTTAATTAGGACTTGTACCAGTAAATCATTATTATATCCAAAAAATTCTTACAATCTAAAAATATTTTCTGGTTTTATATAACCTACAAAATGGTTGATAAGCTGTAAGAAACAAAACAATCAAAAACTTAACCCCAGTATTCAACCCTAATTTAAAATAAGTAAATGCTAATTCCCAAGACATCAGGTTCATCTTTCTTTGCAAAAATCAGAGAATACAATTTTGCTATTCCTCTTATATGGCTCTTGTTAACTATGCTGATTCCTACATAAAATTGAACTCACCATCCTTGGCTAACAAATTAGACTCATATTCCTCAGCTTAATGGATGTATTTTAAGCAGTGGCAGTAGTTTATTTTGCTGACTGCCAGAGTCGATTTAACCATTAGGCAGTATTTAAGTTTTTTGAAATTTCTCCTCTGTGAACATTTTTCTGTTGTTTGGTGAGGTGCTGACACTGTTGAGCAAGATACCTGTTTTAACAGCTCTAATCACAAAATATTTATTTCCTCGTTCAATACCTGAACTATAATGACTGTCCACAATATTTCTTTAATATCTATAAATTTTGTACATTGCCATGATTGCTCTTGGAAAATTGATTTCCTTTTGTCTACTTATGAACCGAGAGTTAATCTCTTTCTAAACTGATTGCCAATTTGCTATTTAACCTCAGGTGAGAAAGAAATTCATGCCTTTCCCAAAGACACTAATGCATTTTGCATTTGTGTCCTTGGGAAACTGTTTCAGCTGGAATTTGAACTTGGTTCACCAATTCTCTTTTCTATAGTGTTAATCATTAAAGCACCTAACACAGTATTGTAAACACTGACACTTGTGCAAAATCTGATCGTACGCTCTCAAACAGGCAGGAAAACTAAAGTATATCAATAATGTATATGAGAGATGAAATATAAACCTAATAGATTTCATAATTTTACAATTTGTTCTATATGAGAAAAAAGAGAGAGAGAGACCATTATTTACATTTGGATTAATATTCTCATATTTTTATTTTATTATTATCACAATATTTTCAGCCTTTTTTAGTTGTCAATCTGGGTAACCTACAGGAAATTTTAAAGTTAACCTTTTATTTTGTGATGATAGAGAAATAAATAAAAATTTCACAATCTCTATAAAATAGATGGATAATAAAAATTTCCAGGCAAACAAAACCATAGTTTTACCAACCAATCAGAAAGCTTTAACAAACAGGACATAAGGCCACAAGCCAATGAGAAGTGAGCAACCTTTTCAAAGCAGATCTATAGATGAGTATATAAACAGCTGGGAAATCAACCAAAATCAGAGGTGATAAATTCATTTTGTCTATTCTCTGACACTGAGGTCATGTAACATGCCCAGAAATGAAATATGACATTTGCATGACTAGTTAGTGAGCTTACACAGCTAACTCATCCTTGCTACATTGAAAACAAGCAGCAGCTACTACGTTTGATATGCTCCCCCCATCTCTCTCTCTGTTGTATGCATCAGGACTTTTACACATATCCTTCTCTATTATTATATTGTATTATATAAAGATTTATTTTGTATTTATCAACACCGTGCATTTTCCATTAATCATTACATGAAGCCAATATACGCCCAAACCAAATATACTGGTATATGGTGAGAACAGGCATTGTTGCAAGAAAAACAACTCATACATAAGTGATAACTATAATTTAGTCTACTGAAATCAATTATTATTACTCCATTGTCCAAGTTTAGAAATATATATACACTTTTTTTTTAAAAGTATTTCTCAGTTATTCTTATTCCTGTTTTCACTGAAGCTAAATTTATATTAACCAGCCCAGAGATTGAACTTACAATTACTATGCCACTCGATCATGACTCCTCATTCTAGAAATTCAAACAGAAATCTTTGCTTCCATTTTGTATTTCAGCAAGAACTCTGTTCATTGCAAACCTACAATCTTTATTGCAGATACTTTCCTTTTGATTCTAAAAGATTTTAATTAAAAAACAAAACAAAACAAAGTGAATTCTTCTATCTCTAAAAATATTTCACTTGATTTTCACATTCTATTGTTTATGTATCAGTTAATTTTCACCCAATAAGATTCATAGGCAAATGAATATATGCAAAATTTTTTTTTTTTTTTAAATCATTTTCACTTCAAGCAAGGCAATAAAGCCATTAAGACATAAGGGGTTACAGATTGTGGAAGAATTAGGAACAGATACATTAATAATGAATGGGTAGAGAAAAGAGCAATCAGGACAGTAGATAGTGATTGACATTGCATTTAAATTTTTGCAGATTAAAGTTGGCTGAAAAGCTTGGAGCTAGAAGGAAGTTGCACAATTGAGAAGTGCGAGAAAAGAAACTGTTAGCATAGAACTTACGGCTACATATAGCCAGTTCAATTGTAAATTGATGAGATCTCGACACCAGTCTAGTACTGCGCTTAAATTAAAAAAGTCTAGGTACCATAGAGAAGAGCTCATCTGAGCAACTACCATGAAAGTAAAAGACACAGAGAGGCAACCTTATGATGGTTGTAAAATGACTGAAGCTGAGCTGCCAGATCAGGACCAATAATATTGCTGATTCTTTGAATTTTATCAAGGGGCTCAAGTAAATAGCAGGGGCACCATTCCATAAATTAAATCCAACCTCTTACAATATTGGTCAGCAGCATTAATACACATTTGATTAAATTGATGGAATCAGTTAAACCACTGTTGAAAACACAATGATAATAAATGCAGTTTATCATTACATAAACAAGAATAATTTTAATCCTAAAATTACGATAAAATTAGGATTAGGTTAAAACCTATATCTGTTAAAGTCAAATCTTCACAAGAATATCCAAGACAAACAACTCGCATTAAATATCTTTTGCTACAGGAGACGGTATTTTGAAGTGTGTGTGTGTGTGTGCATAATAATAATAATATGTATAAATATTTCATATATTACTTTCCAGTACAATCAAAGCTCTGTGAAACTGTTTATAGACAGAACACCACTTATATCTTACGTGTACATTTGAATAGTTTCTTAAAAATGCCAGGATGGAGGTAACAAAATCTCACTTATCAAACTGACAACATCCAGTTCTTGATAATAACTGACAGGCAAAAGTGTTTGGAGAAAAACAGAACATAGCATGAACTTTGGACAATTTACCCACAATTTGGATGTAAAACATCTTATTCGAACATTGGAAAAATGCATGAATAGGCAGATGACTGAATTTAACAAAAACTTGTTTAAATGAAAAGTGTGTGTGTGTGTGTGTGTGTATGTATATATATATAAAATGTATGACAAAGTGGGAAAAGTTCTTTGGGTGACGTTTCTCACCTTTGAGGACTTCATCGAACAAAACATGGTGACAAAACCTTTTTCCACTTTGTCATACATTTTCCCCCAATATTGTTCTTGATATATAAAAATATGTATCATTATCTTACATACAAGATAACGATCGATTATATATATATATATATATATATATATATATAAGTTTTGTGTCACGCATTTTGTCTGATGAAGTCTTCAAGGATGAAACATCACCCCAAAACTTTTCCCACTTTGTCATACATTTTCCCCATTATTTATATGTGTGTGTGTGTGTGTGTGTGTGTGTGTGTGTGTGTGTGTGTGTGTATATAAAGCAGTATCATTCCAATCAGCCTCGTTCTGTGTTTAAAATGGACAGCTGTAACTAATTAGGATAATATAAATATGACAGTAACATGACCATTTGCGACATGTTTGAAACATGACCAGCTGCATTTACCTACTAATATTTCATTTGTTGAAGGAATTGTTGAAAGTATTGATTTGAAACTGCCTATGTATTTCCTATGTTAGTTGAATTCACCTATGGAACCCCTTTCCAACTTCTTACTACCCTCCAACCAACAATCTTCCAAAATTTAAATGCAACACCAATCTGTCTCCCTGTATAGTGTGCTTTTATTGTCCTTTCTCCTCACTTCTCTTCAATAAAGTCTTCTCATTCTTTTACACCCAGTAAGCCCTTGTGCCCTAGTGGCATTATCACTTTGCTTGGGGTGAAATGAAAAAAAAAAAAAATCTTTTTTTTTAATTTTTTTTTTTACACACTAGATATGTTGGTGATATTATATTTAACTGTGATGCATAAGATTATATTTATTCTCGTAAAATAACACGTGTATGATAGATAAAAAGTCTTACAAGTACAATATTGTTTTGGGGGGATTGATTTTTTTTTATGGCTTATCAAGCCTTTGTGGTTTATTTAAAGCTGAAACATTTTGGATTATAAGAATAATCCTTACTTTTTTTAGAATGCATTATTGTATTATTGCGTTGCTTGCAGGTGAAATGATTAGTAGGGCTTTCTATATTATATTTAGTATAATAAACATATCTGCTCTAATTTTCATTACAGGACTTGTATAATATGTGTGTGTGTGTATATATATATATATATATATATATATATATATATATTGTTTTGGGCTGTCATGTCTAACTTTCTTACAGCATTAGAGTTATTTCCCATGCACTAATGATGCCAGGTGGCAGTGGCTTTATGAAAATAACAAACGGATGATATTATTAATTTTTTTTTTTTTTTTTTTTACTAAGCTGGAAAGTGGAAAAAAAATCACAGGCAAAAACTTAATAGTAAGAACTTAACTAAAACTAGTAAGATAAAAGTGTGTCAGAATCATTTTCATGAAGTCTGCTGTCCAGTTGGTATTTACAATTGTGGAATAGTCAACTTTATTTTAGAAGCATCTTAGTTTAGGTTTTATTTACAAGTAACCATTATTATCTTTTTGAGGTTATTAAACTGTATCTAAGCAACTAAAGTCAAATAAATAAATAGCATTTACTAGTAAAATCTTGCAGCTGTCAAAAAAAAAAAAAAAAAAAAAAAAAATAGTGTCACCTCTCTTCAGTATCTCTCAGCCTTATTTTCATCTCAGTCATCTATTAGAAACTTTAATCTCAGTGTATTTGACAATCATTAGTTTTAAAGTTTAAAGAGAATATTTTAATACTTAAAAAATGCATCTAGGGTGAATTTCTGGTTCTCTCATATAGACAAGAACTTGTGATGGATAAAACAAAAAACAAAATCAGTTTGATGGAGTTAAAAAAAAAATCAAAAAAAAAAAATCAATGCATATGTGAGACTTTGTGGGAGGTAAGAAGCATTTATACTGAAGAAGCTTTCATTACCTTTTCAAATCACAGTAGTGAGTGTGTGTGTGAGAGAGAGAGAGAGGAGAGTAAGAGGGAATGCACGAGTGGGAGAAAGGAAATGAGTGGGAGATTTTTTTTTACCTACTTTCTTCATTTGGATTTCTCAGTTCAGGTGTGTATCTGTTATAGTAGAATGGAAAGCCATCAGCACAACAAGAGGAGGATCGAGAAGAAGAATGATAGGAAGAAAAGTCCATGCTTTGTCGCCTCCTTATGAAACACGAGGAGCTCGACTGAAGCTGGTAGTCCTTCAGGTTATGCAAACTCATTGACTTTGTGAATTTGTAGTCAAAGAACATGCTACTTCTCTTCATATCAAAAATCCCCATCTTGTTTTGGTTCGGAAAAAATGGTTCGAACAGGGTTAGATCCATCAGAAGATTTGATATCAGTTATGGCAGAGACTGCCAAGTTAAAACCGGGCCACAAAGTTCCACATATGGGTTTAGTGTCTGGGGATAGTGACAGTCACACAAGCGGCTGCATTCAGCTAAGAGGAGAAGAAGAAAAGGGCCTGTCCAAACAGCAGCAAAGATGATGTCGACAACAACAGCAGCAGCATTGGCTGCCAGGCCTTCCCCCAGTTGCTACTTATTTTGTTGTTGCTACTGATACCAGCCAAATATGTCCCTCACTCCCCCAAACACCCTGATAGATGTATGGTAGTCTACAAGTTTCTAGGAACCACAACTACCTGCCTCCTGTGGAACTAACTACTGCTTGATTTGAACTGGGGTGTGGGGAGTGGTAAAGTTTTCTGATTGTATAAAATGCCCCCAGAAATGTGTATTGTGTTCTTGTACTGACTTTTTCTTTCTTTCTTTCTTTTTTTCTTTCTTTGCAAGCGAGACAGAATTTGTTGCACACCGTTTCTTCTTTGCATTCCTCATTTACCTCTTGATCCCTACATTCACCTGTCTGTCCTCTGCTTCCATCTAACAAGGATATTAAAAAAAAAGAACCAGAGACCTAATGGGTTACAACGATGCCGTGTACAGCAACTGCTGCCTCCACCATCTTCAGCCATGAAAACGAAGAAAGCTATTTTATTTGAAAGAGCTGTCTATTTGATAAGCTGCAGAAGCGCCCGGAATAAATACCAAAAGGTCTTCAGATAGTGTTTAGTATTTTCTAAAATAGAAGTTGATGTATGAAAGTTGGGTCACATTTTAAATACAAGAACTTAGATACTGACTTTTAGAAACTAAAATATTTTTTATAAGTTACTGAAAATACAAAAAACTTAAAACTATATACCATATCTATTTTGATATATCAATCTTACTATAAAATACTCCAAGTGATTTTCTTTTTTGGGGAGGGGTCTGATACCTGCAGGTTTGTATTACAGTCATTTCCCTTTTACTGGTAATACCAGGTGGCTGTGTCTTCATTATTAAAATGGCAAACTATTTTTTTTTTATGATGGTCACACTGTACAAGGCACGAGAGCTACTCAGGGTAGAGGGTTACAGAATAAGAGGCACATTTTATAGGGATATGTGTGGAAGATAAGGGTTAACCTTAGATTGAACTAGTTAAGATTGTAATTGGGAAAGCATCCTCTTGGTATACGATTCCACAAGAAGTGGTTAGTGCAAAGAAGCTGCTCAAGTGGAACTTATACAACACCAGTGAAATATGAAGGGAATGAGGGTGGTTTGTTACAATGTATGTGACATGGTTGGTCTTAGCTGTGAAAGTTAAAACTGATGGAACTAAGAAATTTATGAAGCCAGGAAGCAAAAAGAAACTCTGTGAAAGAGCAGAGTAAAAGAATAACAATTGTAAAAATACATTTCAAATATCATTTTTAATTGTGAGGGTATAAAATAACTTTCTCTACATACGTTTGATCTTAAAAGGATTTCTTAAAGGGAAAGTAATCCAGATTCATTCTTAGAATATTTATATTTTAATATATTTTTTGTTTATACATTGTTTTTATAGATACAAATATTTAAGTAAATGCTCTGTTTGTAATAAACAGTATTAACAACATTTACTGGCATGATTGTCCGAGAAATCTCAAAGAAAATATGTATCCTCTAGCATGAATCAAACCTGTATCCTACACGAAGCTGCCACATATCGTGCTTCAAAAACAGTAATTTAACCTTGCTAATCAGACGCTTCCTCTGTAGCTAAATGGTATAGCATGTCAGGTTATATGGCCTGTTGGAGGACACATATTTTCTTTAAGATTTCTCAGACAATCAGGCTGGTAAATGTTGTTAACACTGTTTATTGTAAACAGAGCATTTACTTAAATGCTTGTATTTATAAAACCAATGTACACTATTTACATTGTTTGGACTTTTGTCCTCAACTTTGTCGCCATGTTTATCACCACAACGTTTGGCCATTGTACCTTCCGGCCTTCTTCAGGTGGTTAGAATGTTGAACTGAACCCTTTATTTCGCTCACTAGGGTAGACTGTTCTAGTTCCACGTACCATGTCTAATGGATGTCAGTTATCTCCTGTTAATTCCCCTCTGAAAGTTCTCCACTGACTTAACCAGGTATTGAACTCACACACTTTGGGTCCTGTCACTGGATCTAACTAACACCTTTACCCACTGGCGTTAGGTAGATCCAGTGACAGGACCCAAAGAGTGAGAGTTCAATACCTGGTGGAGAACTTTCAGAGGGGAATTAACAGGCGATAACTGGCATCCATTAGACATGGCATGTGGAACTAGAACAGTCTACCCTAGTGAGCGAAATAAAGGGTTCAGTTCGACATTCCAACCACCTGAAGAAGGCCGAAGCGTACAACGGCTGAAATGTTGTGATAAACATGGCGATGGAGACAATAGTCCAAATAATGTAAATAGTGTACATAATACCTCTTCTCAGAAATAGAGACAGAAAACCAATGTATAAACAAAAAAATATTAAAATTGCTAGACTTAGTCCATTTCATAATATATAGAATATTTATATATAAATATTCTAAGAATGAATCTGGATTTATATATCTGTAAATAGACTATATATATATATATATATATATATATATATATATAAAAAAAGTCAATATATAAATAACATAAAAAAATATAATTAAAAAAAAAAAAATCAAGTCATTCTTTTCATTCTTTTTTTTTTTTGATATTTTAGAGAGTTTGGAAAATATTGCAAAGATATATTATAGAACGGATAAACAAATGTATAATGTTTTACAACACACATCTAGTTTAACATACTGACTGCCAATCACAAGAACATGTTGTTGGCAGTGTTTATTAGGACACCGACTACAAGTACTCAGAATTTTCTGATACATTTTCATCTGTGGGTGCCAAACAGATTTATTCCCACTGATACTGATTTAGTGCGAAAATAATGTTAAAACTTCAATTAAAGCTAGAAATCAACTCATAAAATTTTTTTTATTGCCTCAGTTGTCTATTATAAAGTTGGTATTTGAAGCCAGATTTTGTAATTGACCTCTGGCAGTTGATGTGTTAAAGATGTTAGAAGCCCAAATTATCACAGTTGGTATGAGGTTACTTTCTCAATCATGGTCAAGTCAGTTACAATAAAAAAAAAAACAACAACCCCACCACCCCAAAAAACAGTGACCAAGCAGATATCAAATCTAATGAAAATAAAGTAAAAATACAAAAGTAAACATGCTCTATCATCTACTTTAACTATAGGTTTATTTATTTTACCATATTTTTAATTGTATGAATAAATAGCAGTAAAGAAAGGCTGATTCTGTCAAAGCGATAAAAAAAAAAAAAATAACAAATCTAACCTCAAATCACATGCTTATAAAATCTTCAAGAGCAAAATAACTACAATATTGCTGTTTTCCCCCTTCACTCTCAAATTGGTTCAGAGCATATAATAATCAATCTTTCTATTATAATAATTATTAATTCATTGCAGTTTGCTGTAATTATGCATTATTTATATTTCAATATAGGACTAAAGGGGAGATAAATCCGTCAGACACATTGAGAAAAGGTTTTGCTCACTATAGAATAACATTGTAATAATACCACACACAAGCATACGTGTTTTTTTTTTTTCAGTGCCTAATTAGATTTTGAGTTATAAAAATCTTAGAGTAATTCAGAATTAAAGAATTATCAGAAATGAGTTGTGTCAAGAGAAACAATGTTATTCTCTTCGATTTACTCATAATGACTGGGACAAACAAACACTTAGAACTCAAACTGAAGCTCTATATATAGTCAGGGCAGTAGGGTGTGGTCACATGTGCAAACAGTTGGCCAACAGACAGATAAAGCCTCAGCTGTTAGTAGAAGAGATTCTATAACAGAGTGGCTAATGTGTGTGCTAAATGAAAATTTGTTAGGCTAAGAGAAATATTTGAGCATCTTATGAAATATGATTCTTGCAGACAAGAGGACACAACAAAAGAAAGAAAACAAGAAGTGAGTTTTGCCAGATGATAGAACAAACAAATCAACTTTAGTTGCATGATAAGCAAATAAACGACTTTGCCATTCATTTATGAAGATGGGGTGCTGAAAAGTTCTCAGTCCAACACACTTTCTAAAATCTGCCTCAATGACCAAATATCCTGTTTTTAGGTAGGAAGTGCTTCTGGATCAGGTCAAGAACTTTTCAGCACCCTTGCATAAACTTTTACTGCTAAAAGATATTTTAAGGTAATTGATAAGTGAATTCTTTTTTCATTACTGATACAATTTTAAAATTTATATTTTTTGAATAGATTAAAAAAATGGTTATTGGTGATAAAACAAAGAATAGTATACTAAAAAAAAAAAAATCCTAAAACACAACACACACTAAAAGCAAAATGCATATTAACCACGCACTAAAAACAAAACATGCTAAATACAAAATACACACTAAAAAGCAACACAAACACACACTATTCAGAAAATACATTAAAAATAAATAATATTACAAAAATATAACAGCAAAAAAACAGTTTTCTCCTTTTTGTTGGATTCTTACAAACAATGAATGAGAATATCTGTCTATATTTCTGAGATGAGGTATTATGTACATTATTTACATTATTCAGACTATTGTCCTCATCTCATTTGTCGCCATATGCTGTAACACAAGGGGAAGTGGAAAAATCAGGCGTGGCTGACCACATATGGAGAGAGAAGGGTGATCACCGCCCTCTGTGGGATCAGGTTGAGATCATAGACAAGAAACACCATTGGAAAATTCGTAAACTTAAGGAATCAGTACATATGCTAAGCCACAAAAATCTCCTGAGCTGAACAAGCATAGAAATGAATACAATATGGGAACCAGTAATAAGGAGTGCCAGAGAAAAGTGATAACAACAAAGTTGCAATATGAGCTCTGGTAAAAATATGTTGATAACAGCAAAAATTGCAATATGAGCACTGGTAAAAATGGTTGCTGAAGACATTAGATTTATAATACCCAGAAATTCATACACAGATGTCCTTAAGGACACATGGCACAGTGGATAAAGGCGTTGGTTAGATCCAGTGACAGGACCCAAAGAGTTCAATACCTGGTTAAGGCAGGGGAGAACTTGGAGCGGGAAATTAACAGGAGATAACTAAATCATCAGATAACAGGAGATAATTAAAACATGGCACGTGAGCGAAATAAAGGGTTCAATTTGACATTCCAACCACCTGAAGAAGGCTGGAGCGTACAACCGCCTAAACTTTGTAATAAATATGACGACAAACTCTGCACTAAAGCCCTGCTTATTGATGGAAATAGCAGCACAATGGGGTAGGTTTCCTTCAAAAAAGTGCACTCATCCTGATTGGGTTATGTGCATCCCTCCAAGTAGTCTGATTGCATCAATCCCAAAAGAAGATCAAACCCAAATAACGGTCTGTCCACAATTAGAGCATGTTAATGCTACGGGTTGTGTATGACCAATGTTCAGTGTAATACTCCATGTCCACAGCATATTTGGGCCTTACTGTCAGCAGTTAGTAACTTTTATCTCCATTGGTGGCATGCGCATTTGCTCACCAGTGTCTGCAAGAAGCCAGAGTCAACCAGGGCCATACACTTTTTTTCCTTCTATGGACACCTTGATAATAGGCAGCACTTTGTTCTTTATTTGCTTGTGGAGAAGTCTGGTGCTGACATCTGTTCCCACAGAGCCATTTTCCTTGACACTCTGATGTGATATGCCGGACCCTGTTACACTGAAAACACTGTATGTCACAGTGGGATCATAGTTCCCGGGTGACTGTTCTCTGCAAGTAGCCCTGCTAGCTATCCAGGGCAGGCGGTTGGGACTAGAGCATTTAAAATAAATGATGTCACTCTTCTATGTGTCGTTATGGGTAAGTTGAGCGGATGCGACAACCAACTCATCAAGCTCCTTACTATCAGTCATAACAGCCCAAGTCGGAGTCAAAAGCTGGTTCAAAATCATGGTGTCCATTCTGGATGATGCCCAGTGAAGTTGCTCGACTCATTGCAGCAATCCAGAAATGAAAGTGCACACCATCCATTGCTCAGGCAGTTGCATCCCAACCAACAGAGCTGAACATTTTAACTCTGCTAATAATTCATCTACGTTTTGCCCTGGGTAAAATTGTCATGACACAAATTGATCAAACTCATTGAATGAATCTGCCGCATATGTGGCTATAAGAGGGCTGATTAATTTTCTCTACATCTGACCCCTGCTCCTTAATCAGCTGCTGGTACACAGTGAGAGCCCTAGCTCACAAGCACAGTGGCAGTATCCATTCGATTTTCTTCATCTTGCAGAGTCAACATTCTCAATCTATTCTACAATTGGTAGATCAATTGCAGCCCCATTGATTTTGGTTATTAGCTGAATATGGAAACCCCTGTCTGCCATGATTGGGAAGCTTGTAGTTAAATGAAATTCTCTTTCTCAGACATCGATCATATATCACTGAATGCTCCTTTTGAAGACACTGTTCTTGAATTCATGCATGCGTCATCAACATGAAAATCGCCACACCCTTCTCACTACTCCAGCCCTTTTTATTATGCCAAAACCATAGCCGACTGACCAATCAGCGTTTTTGGCTTTGTCTTTAGTCACACTGTAAAATGTCCTCATGCAGTCCAACTAATCAGCACGTGGATTGCTATTGGTTGACGTGCACTAAGCTCATGCACTTCTGGAATAACTATGGAGTGGGGTGGGGGGAGAGATCCATACCATTTTCAAAGGAACAAAACATTTCTCCTACGTGTTATGTATTGAGGTAAGGAAGTTATCTTCCTTAACACCAGATGCAAGCCACTGGGACTCTTACTTCTACATAATTGTTCACTACAATTATCAAATTCCTTGACAAAATATCTTGTCACTGATGTACTATGAAAAAAGAGAACCTGTAAGCACTTGCATAAACCACTCTCCTATGAGCATCTTCCCTGCTAAGGCAGTAGCAGCAAAAAGCTGTTACTTCATCTCTCCTGACAGAAAAACTTGACAGGGGTTAAAAAGATAAATTTACAAACTATGACAACTCTTGTGGCATCTCATAGGAAACTTACTATAGCAGCTTTCTCTAACCATGTCATTATATCACTGAGCAAACAATGTATTTTTGTCAGTGACAAAAGTTATTTCATGAATAGCTCGATAAAGAATTTTTTGTAAATAATATTTAAAGGCGTCTTTGTGCTATGTTCCAATGCACTTGTTTACAAGTAAAAATAAAACATTCAAATTCAAAAATTTATCTGTAAATTATAATAGGAAATAATTTGTAAATATGTTTCGTTTTTGTCTTGTTTATATGGTAGTTTGCTATTGCAAATGCCCTCAAATGTGTCACTTCCAAACAGGCACAAAACTTTCATATTTTTCAATTTATGCAACAGGCTTGTTAGTTTGGTGATTAGTGGAACAGGCCTTCCTAAATTAATTTACAATGGCACTATAAAAATTAAATGTAGAATCATTTTCTTTCTTTATTTTTTTACAGAATCAAACATTTAGAGAAAAATCAACAAAGTAATAAACTCTACTAGATAATCTAAAACTTATTTTTACTGTTTGAGTAGAAGAAAATTCTGATAGAACATCAGTGGAAAAAAAAATTGACATTAGAAAAAGAAATAAAGCTCTTCAATTATACAAAAATCAGCATTAAATTTTTTTTTAATTTTTGTATTTTTTGCTAAAATTTTTTTTTTTCTTTTTAAAGGAAACTTGAAAAATTTCAAATTTATTGAAATACATTTTGAACCATTTACTTTTGGAAAAGAGTTGGCAAACAAAAAGTAATTAAAAAAAAAAATAAAAATTATATTTGATAAGTACTCTCAATTTTTTTTTTTTTACTTGCTTTTTATCCCAACTTATGTTGTTGATCTATGGTAGTGACAACATGGATTGGAAACAAAAGAAATGTCCTCAATAAGATGAAAAATGACTGCCCATTGGCTTATGGAAGATCAAATCTCACCTTAAATGCATCATAGTTGCATTTTTTTATTTTTTTACATTAGTAGTATTAATAGCAACAATATTTTTATTTTTTTGTAATAAAAAGCAACAAAACATTAAGATGAAAGTAAGTTTTAGTCAAAATTAATAATGGCTAATAGTTTTTTCATCTAATGAATACAAAATAAAAATTCTGATACTAATACTACTAGCAGAAAAGCAAAAAAATATATTGTGCTGAGAGAGTTTGTTGAATAGTGATGGGTTTAAGGTTATTTTTCATCCACAAAGTGAGGTACACTTATAGCTAAGTCAGAGCAGCAAATACATTGAACCAGCCTTTTCTTAAGCAAAAGGGGAATTTAGTTTAAGTTGCTATGGCCTACTCTTTATTTCTGATCTATACTATTTACTCATTGTCATAGATTGACAGACAGTGAGTAAAGTTTTAATAAAAATTAATGAACGAATTAAAATAAAAGTAAATACATGTCAAAAGTTAATAATTATAATTCTGAAGGTTGATAATGTTTCATTTTAGAAAAAATAAAGGTAAGATTCTTATTTTTCTCAAATACCCACATTTAACTGATTAACTCTGGGATAAATTGTTTCAAACAATACTTTGAAATAAAGACAAAATTTGACATTTTTATGATTTCTTTCAACTTAATATTCTTTAACTTCAATGTAGATTATTATAGTAAAAGGACACAGTCACATTAAATAAGAATTAAAATCAAGATAACAGATTTGTTTAATGATGTTTATTTCAATTGTATTATGCACATGTCTTCTTCAACTGTCAATCAAATTGTTCTAACCATATATTCTTTACTGTCAATCAAATTGTTCTAACCATATATTCTTTACTGTCAATCAAATTGTTCTAACCATATATTCTTTACTGTCAATCAAATTGTTCTAACCATATATTCTTTACTGTCAATCAAATTGTTCTAACCATATATTCTTTACTGTCAATCAAATTGTTCTAACCATATATTCTTTACTGTCAGTCAAATTGTTCTAACCATATATTCTTTACTGTCAATCGAATTGTTCTAGCTATATACTACATTTAAAAAATATGAAAAAGTCCAATTAAAATAATCAATATATTCTGGTGGAAAATGAATTTTACTACACTGAAGAATGACACTATTTTTTTCTTTTTACCTGGGTACAGTATGTGCATGCTAAGAGGCTAATAGATATTCTGATGAAATTTTCAGTCTTTAGCTATCATGTAACAGAGTAACACTCACACCAGTGCACCATTTGTGTCAGAGTTTTCAATGGTAATACATGCTGCAATAAGGTATAGTGTATTGAAAGGGTCCTCTGCATGCAGTTGTTATGCTGCACACGAGTTTCTTGTCAAAGAGGTGATTTCTTCGTGTCCTGGGAAAGTGATGTCAGTGTGCAGCAATGTTGGAAAGTACCTGAAAACCATCCACACTCAGTTGAACTAAACCATGTGAGGGTAATTGGGTAAATGGGACTGTATGGAAGCAGTCAATGGCTTTCATTGTGACCGAGGGGTCTTCGCATATTGGCTTCGTCAAACAGTTGAGCTCTCTCAGAGAAACTGTAACTAAGGTCTGCTCAGTATAATTGCAGTGTAAACCACAGGTTGGCTGAGTGTGCTCAGAAAAAAAAGTATCTGGCCATTATATATAATCTAGCTATATTACTTATATATTTCATCTTTAATAAATTGAACTATTTAGGATGCTGCATTTTATTTTCCATCAGTATGTGTGTGTGTGTCAGTGTGAGATATATTAGTTGGAGACTGACGATCACAAGTAGCATGAAACCCAGGGTCACAAACTCACATCGTCCCAACTAAATATGTTAGCTCCATGACTGATATCGAGCGCTTTCCAATAAGTACTGCGCATATATAATGTATACACACATTTTACCTACATACATGTGTGTGTACATATATATATATATATATGAAAGGGTCCATGTGTGCTTCTTATAATATGTAAAATAGATAGGTTAGTTAATAAAACAAGGATAAACAAAAGGGTACCAATATAATCAGTACAAAAAACATTTATCAAATATTAATTATTAACCATATGACAAAAATGAAGCATGGAAATAAAGGTTTTAAGTCCGGAATTTTGGGACACGCCTGTGTCCTTCATCAACTGATCGAGAAATAAACAGAGAAATGGGAATTACTCACCGACAGATATTTTTGTAGATGGTGTATTTTCTGGTGGAAATCATATTATTAGCAAAAACCTCGATCTCTAATTCCCCACTGTTCAAAACTTTTTATGAAAATAAACTTAAATTTAAAATTTTGATAGGTGTAAAAGAGTTAAGCTGTCCTATTATTAGTAGTAGGGGGAGTGAGTGAGTAAGATAGTAAACATAGATGAAAAGAGTTATAGGTTGTTGAGTGGGGAAGACGTCTCGTGTGTAGCTAGTTGTAGCTGAAAATTGTTCGACCAAGTTGTCAATTTCAGATAGACGGGCTGTAGTTAGAATAACATATGAGACAAAAAAGTGGAGGAGGAAATAAGGAATATATAGTAATGGAATATAATTAAATAAAATAAAACGAAAAGAAAAAAAGAGAGGGAACAATTAAAAGGATAAAAATTTTGGAAATCTACTGTTAAAAAAAGGTGGAGTACAGAAAAATAAAATAATGAATAAAAAAAAAAAGAAAAAAAAAAGGAAAAACAGAGAGGAAAAATGTATACATATATAGATGTGCATGTGTATACAAGTGCACGCACACACACACACACACACATTATATGTGTGTGTGTGTTTTAAAGTTTTCCTCCTGCAATGCCAACACCAGGTGGCAGTGTCTTATGATAATGGTAAACAAAATGCTTATGAAGCCAAGGAGATGAAAAGATAAACTTAATGAAAGAACAGAGTACAAGAATAATTAAAAAATATATTTAAAAACGAACACATGAAAATGTAAAATTAGTACTGACTTAAAATATCCATTTCATAATTGTCATTTTTGACAGACAGCATGGCTAAATAATTAACTAATTTAATAAAAATCTAATCAATTAAAAAGTGAAATCTCTAACGTGTGATATAAAAGGAATAATTAACACTTTAAACAAAAATGAGTTCTAGTTTTGCAATTGACTTGACATTAAACATTTCGAAATAAATCTGTTTAAGATAAGAAAGCTGGGAAAATTTGGCACTCACAGAAGATATTAAAGGAAAGTTCGAGCAGAGGGAAACAGCAAGTAACCTACCTAACGAGTTTGTGCAAATGGATGACATAGTAGAGAACAAAGAGGAGTGGTAAAGAGTAAAATGCTGTATAGAGCTGCAAAGGACAGGAAGCTGTGGGGAGCCATGATCACCAATATCCTGACGGGATACGGCACTTAAAAGAATGATTTTTGGCTTCAAATCTATTATTTTATATCATGAAAAACTAAAAGATATTTGCAATCAACTAAATTTAATTAACCTTACAATTAAAACTTTATCCAGTAACAATTTCAAAGTACAAGGTTAATTTTGAAAAATTAAGATATTTCCAGTTACTTCCCTCATAACTTGGATCATATAAAAAGAGAAAAAAAGAGTTACGTCCCTTGCATGGTAATAAATGGATATTCATTTTAAATGTTCAAGTAAGAAAAACAAGTTAGATTTTGTTTTCATTATTCTAAATAAAACCTTTCCTTCACTGTAATTGTTTTGTTTGAAGTTAATATTCTCATGAAAAAATTTTCTTTATCACAGTAAGTTTATTTTAAAAAATATTATATATATATATATATATATATATATATATATATATATATATATATATATATATATTAAAAAGAAGAGAGGTACCGCAAACTTTTTTGGTTGTAATGTGGGTTTTTAAAAAAAAAATTATTCTTTATTTTTCATAGTTTTAACACGTGTTTCTGGTCTTACCACCGTCTTCAGGTAAAGGGTGGAGATTTCCACATATTATTAAAAATAATTAATTTTTTCCCTTTATGATTTTCAATGTTAAATCTTCTCTATATGAGACATTCTATGTTTTTTTTAACAAAAACAGAGAATGTCTCATATAGAGAAGATTTAACATTGAAAATCATAAAGGAAAAAAATTAATTATTTTTAATAATATGTGGAAATCTCCACCCTTTACCTGAAGACGGTCGTAAGACCAGAAACACGTGTTAAAACTATGAAAAACTATGAAAAATAAAGAATAATAATTTTTTTAAAAACCCACATTACAACCAAAAAAGTTTGCGGTACCTCTCTTCTTTTTAATATACACACTTTTCTCTCATTGGAACCATTATAACCTCTTCATTTCATTTTATATATATATATATATATATGAGAGAGTGAGAGAGGTACCTCCATGAGATTGCTAAAAAAGAGCATAGCATGATGAAAGACACCAAACTTGACAAAAACAAAATTTTATCGTCTAAATGTTTGTTATTATTTAGAGGAAAGGTAAAAGTATTTTGGGGTATTTTTTTTTTTTACATTTTTTAACTGTTCCTAGGGCGTCCAAAATTTTCATTAAAACCTTTTTTTTTTTTTTTTTGGAGTCAGCAAAATTGACAGATAATCATGTCAACCATTTTTTTTCCATTTTATAAAAGAAAATGAAAATCTCAGTTTGAAATTCTTTTAAAAATCAATTATAATTTTTTTCAAAATTTATTTTAAGAAAATCAGAAATTATAATGTTTATTTCAAATATTTTTAAACGAGCATTATTTAGTTTTTTTGCGCTGAAAAGATGTAGTTTGAAAATAAAACAAAGCCGGTCATAACATTTCACATCACTTGACAGGTGATGAATGACGTATTAACAGATTATGTGAGGATAATTTATTCTACGGAAGGAGAGAAGTGAAATTATTTAAATTTAAGTGAACAAATTATTTACCTCATTATTTTTAAGGAAAACTTTCAGCGCTCTAATTTTATTTTTTTTTTGTACTGAGCTTTCATCATTACGATGCTTTATGGAAAATATATTATGAAGAAATTAAAATAAGACTGTTGAGAGTGAGATTAAATTTCATAAGAATGGTATCTAATTAATTTATAGGTACCTTTCTTATGAAATTTTATCAGAAGTGTACATAAAATACTATAATTTTATGTACATTTATTACATTTTTCTGCGTTATTTGTATTTCCATTCATTTTATTATTAATTTTGATATTTCATTTATGTAAAAATGTAAAAATAAGATCATATAAATTTCATAAGATGATACTGATACTTTTAGGTACCCTTCTCAGTAGAAATTGAAAAATCAAATTAACTTCACACGTGTTTCGCAAAAGTAAAGGCCTTAACAGCAGAGAACAATGCTTAACTCAAATAACGCAATTGTATTCTAGTTGGTCTTCCGTACTTTATAATTAGAGCCTGATTATAAACACAAAATTACATTTAATTACTGCGGATCTTCTGATTAGTCAAAATGATACAGGTTACAACGCGCTAAAAAAAGATCTATCACAAAAGGACACTTACGAAACCTGATGCAGCTTTTAACTAATTTTATAATATTTTAACAACTTAAATGTAAAAATCTATTATAATTAAAGAAGTAACAAATAATTGTATTAAAAATTCATTTTTCATCCCCCAAAATGTTTGCTTTCAGAAAATATTGTCCATATTCATAAAAGCATTTAAAATTAAATAACATCTTTGTTTTATTGAGTTTTGTATGTTACAATTCAGAGCTGGTTTTCAGGTAGGGGAGGGAGCATACAATTAAAAAAAAAACAAAACAAAAAGACATGACTTGCTTTCCTCAAAGCCTTGTGCTTTTAACTAATAAAGAGTTTTCATAAAATTAGTGGGGGGGGGGGGTAATAAATATAAAAAAATAAATTTTTCCATGACTTTAAAAAAAAGAAAACATTTATAATTTCCATCATTTGTGAATAGTTTCTGAAAGTTTCATTAACATCCGACAATTATTTTTGCAAGATTTTCCAAATTAATGTCTGTCATTAAAAAAAAACATTAAAAATTCATTATTTTACTAGTTCTCATATATATGAAAGAGATAAATAGTAAATATTTCTAAACTCTTACCCTTCCACAACAGTTAGTTTCAGAAATATTTACTATTGTATTCAGAACTCTGTCTTTTACATCAAGCATTTTTACTATGTGTGCACTATATATATATATATATATATATATATATATATATATGAGATAATGATATATAAATTTTATACGAAGAACAGTTTTAAGGTATGACAAAGTGAAAATGTTTTTGTGTGATGCATTTCATCTTAAAGGTTGAAACACGTGACATGAAAACTTTTTCCATCTTGTAATACTTCCTTCCCTTAAAATTGTTCTTTCTATCTATCTATATATATATATATATATATATATATATATATAAAATCTACCAAGAAAGGTGAAATGTTGTAAGATGTGGATGATCTTTCATCTTAGTAAATCGCATTCTCTTTTAATTAAATATATATATATACACACACACACACACACATACATACATACACAAAAAAATATTTAAAAATTATATACATACATAGAGAGAGAGAGAGTGAGTGAGTGAGTGAGAGAGATGTAATTTTTATATGCCAGAAAATTTTTAGGAGCATTGATAAAAATGGAACAAAATCATTTGTGCAATGCATTTCGCTCTTTAGAGCTTCATTGAACTAAAGTTTTATTTACATTAATTTAACTACCCATGCATACAAAGGGGAGGAAATGCTGAAATTTTATACCTAATCTTTTCTTATATATAAATATATATTTGGTTATATAGTCTAGACAATTTCATTTAGTTTATTTTTCTTTATATTTTTATCACTTTTCTTATTAAGTGTTCCACATTGTGATAATAGAAGATCTACCAAGAAAGGTGAAATGTTGTAAGATGTGGATGATCTTTTATCTTAGTAAATTGCATTCTCTTTTAATTAAAGATACATTTTTAAATGGAAATTATGGACAGACTAATAACAGTGAGCAACTAATGCATTGAGTGTGTTGTTTTGTAAAGATCCCTTCTGTGTTCATATAACCTTAAATTTAAAATCTTTGAGGTTTCTCTTGTATATTCTTGGTGATGATTATTACAGGTTATAAAGTAAATTCCTTCTTCAAGCTATTATTATTTAGTTTTGTATTAAGTTTTTTTTAGGGTTTAAAAAAACCCCAAAAAAACAATAAAAGTAAAATTGCTCTGAAACAAAACAAAACAAATATTTTTTCTAAATTCAAAATTTCACACTACTACAATAATCAGACCATGCCAAAATTTCAAAAGTATAAAAAAAAAAATAAAAAAAAAAGGTGAAATAAAAATTACTAAAATATTTGACAAAAGTACCAAGATTGATGTCATAGCAATAAATAAAGAGGTCAGATTTTACAGGGTTTTTTTTTTTTTTCAGAAGTAGGCTAGTTAATCATGCAAGGATTTAATGTAGAAAAAAAAATGTACAAAGAACAAAAAATACTTAAATGTAAAGAATTAGGAATGAATTAATATGGCCTAGAAAACTGCTCCCAATAGATAATGTGTCAAATGTTTTAACAAAAATAAAATAAAAAATGAAAATTATATCACCTATTCTAAAAGATAAAATTATCAAATAAAATACAAAGTCGTGTTTATTTGTATTAATATCAAATATAAATAAAATTTGATATAAAAGAAAACCAATGAACCTGTAGTTTCAGTAAATTGTCCCTTTTTTAATTTTAAAATCCACAACAATTTCTAATACTAGATGATAAAATTAAAATATAACATTTTTATTGATTGTAAAGGGAAGTAAGTTGTCAGTATGTGAGAATTATTTCCCTTTATTAAGTTTATTAATAAGAATTAAGGTTAGAGAGGAATTAAAAAATAAGATTCTTTATCGTTTGGAATTCATTTATTTCTGTTGAATTTATTATGCGTTGAGTGTAAAATTTTCATGTTTTTTTTTTCTTTTTTGTAGAGATGCTGTTAACATTTTTTGACCGATTATATTCTTCACATGGGAATCTGTGAGACTGAGAACAAAAGAAACTTGTCTCCTCCAGGAACAATATTCAATGGATAATGTTTTAATTATTTTCATAAATAATTAACAAATATAATCCATTTTTAAAATGTGTAGTTTCTTGAGTAAGGAGTTTCCCTTTGGGTTTTTTTTTTTTTTTTAAATTACACCCAATGAGAATACAAACAATGTCAGATATATTAGATGATTGTCTATAATTTTGAGAAGAATCAATAATTTTTTTTCTTTTGGAGTGAAATGCTTAAAAAAAAAAAAATCTTAATAAATATTTGAAAGATTTTACAATATATTTTAACATTTAGAAACGGTTTTCAATTTGAAATACTATTAGATGATACAACTATCAAAAATTAAGTTAAAACTTATTCCAGTGAGGCCTTCATTTACTTATAATATACTCTCTAATTTTATAATCATTTAAAAAGTATTTCCTATATATATATATATATATATATATATATATATATATATATATATACACACACACACACATACACATTTTAAAATCAAATATGTAGTGCAGTTCAATTTATATTATAATGATTTTGCCATTTTATATCATTAACTTTAGTAATCTACTTTTTGTATGAATGATTCATTGTAATATATATTTTAGAATATGATTGTTATAAAATTATTTTTTAAAAATATTTTAATACATTATTATAATGAAACAATTCACTGATGTCAACACAAAAGAAAAATCTTCCGAGGGCCATCAAAAGGCAGCGGATCTAAATCTGATGCCTTCTCAATTCTGTTGAAGGAACCCCCTCTGATTGACCATGTATTCAGGGATGTAGCTGTACTGATCACTCTTGGCAAATTGTGGGTTGATGAGGATATTTAACCCATAGTTGGAAATTTGGAAATTAAAGTTTGGCTCAGGCCAAGAGGCCCAAGCTGAGACTGAATCTGCCTCCCCCAACAACTTATATGCACATGGGTCTATTTCCCTTTGGGAATATATCTTTCTCACATATAGAAATCTTCAGCAAGCAGTCCTCAATTTGGGAAAACTCAAGACAAAGATGAATCCGATCTGTTTGGATTTGGAGTCATAAACATGGCTTCTCCAGATACACAGAAGAACTTCATATTATATGTAAACCCTATCTTTTTGTTCTCCTTTCATTCTTCTTGCCGTGTGGATATATGTGATATATTTTTCTCTGGTGGGACACATAAATATGTATATTTATATTTGTGTATATTTTAGTGGTATAAAAGTGTCTCTGAGAACACAGTATGTTTGTTATTCCTTTTAACCATTCCATGAAGTACAGTGTTATTATATCACAGATATAATAATGCCCATAATGGGGGAAATACAAATAGGAGAATAAACCTTTCTTCCGTATCTCTCACATTATACATGTAAGTGAATGTAATGAACTTGGCTCTCCAATTCCTCAATCCAAGCCATTACTCCTGAGTGTTCAAAAAAAAAAAAAAAAAAAAAAAAATGACTTCTATATTAGAACAGAAGAAAAACTTCTCAACTTTAAACAACTAAAAACTGAATATGAAAATATTTAAGCAACTAAAATCCTTTTACAAGTTCGTATCTGAAAACATTTTTTGAGTAAATAGTTAAAGAGAATTGAGGAATTCTACCAGAGGAAAAGAAACTGGACAGAAACAAGACAGAAAAATGTCAGAATAATTTGTTCCATATTAACTGGTTGTGAAGGAAGTGAAACTAAAGAAAAAACACAGCAACAAGATGATTTACATTAGTCGGACTATTGTCCTCATCTTTGTCGCCATATTTGTCACAACGTTTCGGCCGTTGTACGCTCCGGCCTTCTTCAGGTGGTTGGAATTTCGAACTGAACCCTTTATTTCGATCACTGGGGTAGACTGTTCTAGTTCCACGTGCCATGTTTGATGGATGTCAGTTATCAGTTATCACTTGAGGACGTCTGGGTATGAATTTCTGGGTATTATAAACCTAATGTTTTCAGCAACCATTTTTTACCAGTGCTCTGAACAAGATGGTTGATTAACATATATGACATGAATCTTAAAACAGATTTTATTATGTCCAGAAATGTTTAAGAGCATTTGAAAAATGATGAAATTAATATTCAGTAAGATGAAAAACTGCAAAGTAGATTTAATAAGAATCTATAACTGAAGAAAAACAAACTTATCCTCTTTATATAAAGTAAATCTATAATAGAACATTGAGATTTTAAAGCTTTGAATTCAGTTGAAAAACTTACACCTCTTTAAACACAAAACTATATATATGTGTGTGTGTGCGTGTGACGCTCCAGTAAGTACCTGACTCCTGCTATCCTTTACTTGCAGATCAGGCTGAAAATAGAGTGCTAGTGTCATATTTGGGCAGGAGCCATCCAGATCACACTCTCCAACCTTGATAGAATTCAAAAGTGTCTGAGCCCTTGTGGATAATGAATTATTCTCTACCCTTCAACTTCTCACCCACAGGTGGGATGTGACAAGTTTATCGCTGCTCTACCGCTACTTCCACAGAAAGTGCCCGGAAGAACTACCTTTCCTGGTCTCGCCAAGGCAAACCTTAACAGCAAGAACACGCCATCCCACTTACAGAGTAACAAACCACCCTCATTCCCTCTATATTCCATCAGTGAGAAGTAAGTTCCACTTGAGCAGCTTCTTCCCACAAACCACTGATCTGTGAAACTGACCCCTAACTGGATGTTTTCCTGATCACTACAATCTTAACCTGTTCAAGGCTAGGGTTAACCATTATATTTTCCACTCCTATACACACACAAATGGTTGCCAAATGAAACCTATCTCAAGTGGCCCCCGGGACTTGTAAAGAGTAAACCTTCCTGTTAAAAAAATAAACTTTTCATACACTTATAAAAAGAATAAAAAAAATTAGTGAATTAAATTGCCCATTGCCACAATGCTGATAGTCTCAATAAATATAATTTTGTTTTTCAATGGTGCCATTGTAATCTGACTCAGAACTGAGATTTCCTTTAACAAATTTAAAGATATTTGTACAAATTCTATACATGTATGTTAGCATACTGTATATTGTTAAAATAATCAAATTATAACAAAATAATTTCTTTAACTGCTTTGTCATATCATTTGGTTAGTGGCACTCCCTGGCATAATCTGGAATTTTATAAAAGAGGAAATAAAGCATATTTTTGAAATGAACTAATTTTTTAGAAAAGTTTTAAAATATAACTTTGAAATAAGGTTTTCTAGAATTATGGAAGTCTGTGAGAATAAAGTGACTTGATGTTAAGTTTTATAGAAGAAAAAAAAGAAAAGATTTTCCAAAGATCAAAATAATTATCTTTGTACTTTATATTTGTAACAATCACTTACTTCTACCTATTTTAATATTCTAATGAATCTTAATTCCTAAGTTAATGATTGAGTAAGCTCATGGGGAGTTGTACGGCAATAAAATACCCATAGAAATTCATTATCACATCATTAAATATTTGAGCTGAACAACTTTAAACAAAATATTACAATAACAATCATAAATATGAATGCTGGTCATTATTTTAAGAAGTAAGGGGGTACAAATGAAAAGATTTGAAATTGACAATTTCTCATTTTTCACTAAAAAAAACAAAAACAAAAAAAAACAAAAAACATTTCTATCTCTCCTTTATTTCATTCCTCATTGAAACCAAGTAGTGTCTTTCTTTTACCCTCTTTCTACATGATTAAAACAGAATAATCCATGAGATACTGACAGGGCGTAATGGTCGTGCAAACTAACAAAGGGAGAGACAAGCACAATTATAATGGATGACAATATGTTCATCATAAACAACATCAATTTAGGCCACATTGAAACCAGTTTCAAAATAAATTTAAATACAAATGGGTGATGGAATAAGAGGTATTACTTGCAAACATTTCATGGAAAAGAAGGAAAAAAAAGACTCATTATTCATGGCTTATTTATGATAGAAAAAGCTTATATAAAGGCACCAGTATTCAGAGAACTTAAAACGATTGCTTAGTTACTTATTTTAGTGCATCATTTTACTTAAACTTATTGCCATATGACAAAAACAATAGTCAGTGGATTATTTAAACAAACTAGCCATAAATAATCAACAGTGCCTTTTTATAGCCATTTGTCACTTATATTATTGCCAGCTAACAACTTCTTACATTTACATAAGTAGCAATGTAATCATTCTAAGTAATGCAATTAATCAAAATAAGTGCTGTGTAATTTGTTGCATTTCAGAAACTGATTCATATTTAGATTTTGGGAAGAGTATCAGTCCAATAACTTTTCAGCACCCTTCTGTTTTGTATGTTTTATATATCTCTAAAGGTTTTAGTATTTTAACATTGAATTATATCTTTTAATTACATATTTAATTTACACACACACACACCAACAACAATTAATGTATAGTTATAATTTATCAATTTAGCATAATTTCGCTATTATTCATTCTTCAGGATTAAAAAGGAAAGGAAATTCTCAAACTGCAAAAGCAATTGTATGCTGAGCAAATAAAGGGGAAATAACTGTTAAGGCAAAAATCACCATTTGCCAGGTCTTTCTTTTCAGCAGCTGCAATCCCAATACCTATCAATACTAATGTAACCAAACAGCACGTGTTTATCAAATTTCAGTTCCGTCCATTCAGCAATTTTACTGTCAAAAATGGTCTAGATAAATCTTTTTCTGAGAAAAAGTGTAAAAACAAATAATATTCATTTGCTTCTTGTATAACTTCACTGAAGAATTCCTAATCAGCTAAATTAACTTTTCATCAGTTTTTGAATATTATTGAAGTTTACTTATTTAATTTTTAATTCCATGTCTCTTCAGATCATGGGCAATAATGGCTTTCCACAGATTTATTTTATTTTTTTTATCTCTAACTTGTCTTGACTTTTTGAGAAAAATTGCAGAGTGGTTTCCTGTTTCCTTTTTTTAATTCAGTCTTCTCCAATACTGGCTTCCACCTAAGATATTCTCTTCTACCTGGTTATTTAACCCTTGGCTGTAGGAGAAAGAGAAATTCATACCTTTCTCAATGGTACAGTGAACACACACACACACACACAGTAAGATCTTGTGAATGAGTAGGTATATAAAATTAATCATTTTGAAAAGTGGTTCCATTTTTGAAAAAAAAAAAAAAAAAAATCTATACATATATGCAATATTAAAAATCTAACTGTATTTAAATAATTAAAAAAAGGACCTAACGAAAAAATTAAAATTTATAGCAGGTATAATTTATGCACAAATTTTAAGGAGGTATTTTGACACTTTAAAAAGGTTAGAATATGTTCTTTAACTTCTGAATAAAAATTTACAAAATCTAGAACAAAAAAGGATTGATTGATGTTTTTTATGCCTTATCAACCCATCATTGGGTATCTTAAACCAAAACATATTTTGGATTGTAAGAATCATTTTTTTTGTGAGTGAATAATTCATTAATTTTTTTTTAGAACAATCTTTTTCTAGATACAAGCCCTACTATTTAACCCAAAGCTGGGGACAGGAGATAGATGCTTACTTTTTCCAAGAGTATTTGCATGTAAGTGAATCTAACAAATCAGACTGCAATTCTAGCTTAGCTCTCTGATTTCTCATTCTGAGCAGCTATCCATTACACTAGCCACATTACACTACACGCAAAAAAAGGATAATGATGAATTAACAAGCAATGGACTAAAACCACACATGCACTGTTAGTATTAATAAAGGCATAAAAGATCTGAGGTTTTTAAGGGTAGCAGTTATCATGAACACCAATACCTACATGGAATTTTGAAGACTGTCACAGCTACAATGGAAAAGAAAAAGAAAATAAGACCTAAAAAAAAAAGTCTATATTTGTATAAACAGATGAACCAACATGAACAGTTGTGTTTATAAAAACAGGAGTGTGTTCTTCAGTTAGTCCCAAAACATTTAAATATTTTCTACATTAACAGTTTGTTTTTACTCTAGGTAGCCAAAAGAAAATATTTAAAATAAAGAAATTTAGAGATTAATTTTGTAGGGAATATCGGGAAAAAAAAAAAAAAAAAAAATTGAGTTTAACATTTTGAAAACAAGTAGAAAATAAATGAAAATGTTTGGAGCCCAAGGATTTCCATGATTTGAAGAATATTTACGAGTCTTAACCAGAATTTTACAAACTGATGTGTTGCAACACATTTACACATCTGATTACCATTTTTTTTTTTTTTTTAAATGAATTAATTCAATTTTTCATTGGATTATTTCTTTTTTGTTATATACATTTTGAATTATATATTTGGATTGAGTAATAAGAATCAAGGAATGTATCACAAAAAATATTCTACTTTTAAAATGTGTTGACAATGAAAAAAGCTAGGAAAGTTCTCGTTTAAATTGGCCTCAAAATTTCCTCTCCAGAAAAAAATTGTTATGATTGTGTAAGCTTGTTTTGCACTTGTTTCATACAACATTAAAGACAGATGAATGATATTTCCTATATTTTTAATCATTTCACCCCAAGGCTATAATACCAATAAGATGCATGAGAAGACTTTAGTGAGAAAGGACAATAAAAGAACAGGATTCAAGAAGACATAAGATGACAATTGACATGGCATTTAAATTTTTGAAGATTGTCAGTGGCAGAGAAGCAAGGAACGGGAAGAGAGTTACATAGGTAACAAGGTTTTTAGCAAGAAACGAGAACAAGTTCGAGAAAAGAAACTATTAGAATTGAACTTATAGTGACAGCTATTTTAATAGTAAAGTTAAGCTTAAATTCATGCGGTCACGGTACCAAGGAGAGCACATTAAAACAATGTCTATGAAAATATTTATAGAAAAGACAGAGGGAAGCCACATAATGGCAATGGGAAAGTGAATGAAGTTAAGATACCAGGTGAGAACTGATAGTATTACAGACCTTTACTTAAATTTTGTTGAGAATCTTGATATACAGGGTGTGACGGATAAATTGTCACCTAAATCATGCAAAAATGAAAATAACACTGATATCTCAATTGTAACATATATTTACCAAACTTAGACAAAAATATCTTGCAATACTAAATAGTAAATTTATTCAATAAATAAATAAGTAAATAAATAAATAAATAAATTTGCCATTGGCTTCAACCATGGCCTCCAGATGACTTTAGAATCTCTCTTCTGGACGGTCTTCTTGTTTAAGTTGGGGAATGCTGCCATAATCATTGCCTTCAGTTCATTTCTGGTGTTACAAGGAATTTTGTTGGTTTCTTGCTCAACTTCGCCCCACATATAATAATCAAGTGGGTAGGAGTCTAGGGCAGAGGTTGGCAACCTATGACACGTGTGCCATACCAAGCAATTTCCAATGGCACGCAGCTGCAAATGACATCACAAAGTCTGAACCAATAACTACTACAACACAAAGATATATAAAAATTGACTTGTATAAAAATATATATGCTGTTGGCACAATGAACGATTTTAAAACCCTAAGTCAGCACATAGTTAGCAAAAGGTTGTCGACTCTTGATTTAGGGAGTTAGGTGACCAGATGTAAGGGGGTGATGTGGCAGCTTGTGTGGCATGGTTCAGAGTCCTGTTGCCAGACATAGGGTCTTCCATCAGCAACCTTCTTGTTCCAAGGCAGCACTACCTCCTCAAGGCACTTGATGTAGGCCTCTGGGTTGAGGCTGTGGCCCTCATTAACAAATTCAGTAGTTCTTTTATCTGAATAATCAAAGTGAATTTTCCAAGTTGCTGTACCTTTGTAAATCGCCATTAGACTCATCCAACTCTTTTCAAATTCTCTGCATTGTCCACAGATTGATACCCAAACACTCTGAAATGCTTGTATTGGAGCTTCTGATGCAAATGCCAAGCAGTACAGCATGCAGTTTCCAAATATCTGGCAGAGTGAACACAGATGGTGCCCAACTATACTGTGCAGTCGACAAAATAAAAATCAAACAATGTGCACGTCTAAAACTAAAAATATAAAATGGCGACAATTTACTCATCACACTGAAAAGTAGATTTATAAATGTGCGAGATGGATTCTGACAAGAAAAATTGTCTGGCATGACACAGTGAACCAATCTTGTTATCAACAGACCAAGTAATTGAGTGAATATAATTGTTCCACTTCATGTCAATAGAAAGCGTGAAATCATAATGCGTCGCTCTCCTGGAGGTTAGCATCAGCCATGATGGTGGAGGGCAAAAATGGTTCTCTATGCTGATTAAAGGATAGCAGTTTCACTTTGGAGGCATTAAAATCTACAAAGTATTTCTTGCCCCAGTTAACAACTGATTGGAGGATATTTTCAAGTCAGCTGCCAGTTTGACATTGTTATTCCTGAAAGCATTTTAGAAATATAACTAAAAGGAAGAAGAAAAAAAACATTCAATGCTTGTTTAAAAAAAAAAAAAATGTTGCTTTAACATACTTTGTTTTTGATGTAGAAATATGAATAAGAGAGAAAGGGTAGTATATTTCAGCTTAATAAATAAATATCAACAAAAGATTCAGGAATGCAGTTGTTCACTGCAAAACCTATCCTAGTGCTGACTGCGGAAGTGATCACCTCCCTGTTATATGTAAACTAAGAGAGAAACTGAAGAAATTAACACACCACCCAAATTGCAATACAAGAGACTTCTGAACAAACCGAAACTGAAGGAAGAATATATGGACAGTGTGAAAAGAAGATATGAGGGAGAAAATGAAAATGGAAAATCGAAATGGGACACACTAAGAGAGATGGAGAATGGACAAAGAAAAAAAAAACGAATGAATCACAGATGAGATTCTTGATATGATGCAAAGGAGACAGAAAACAATACTAAGACATGGAACGGAATACAGAAAACTACACAAAGAAATAAGGAACAAATGCAGGCAGGCTATAAAGAAGAATGGCTCAACGAAAATGTGCAGAAATGGAGAGAACGTTATATACCATACCTATGAACACTAATGGGTATATCCCAATCCTCACAAATACGTTGGGCACTATTATAAATGGGGGTAATATGCTGTCTAAGTAGATCATCACTAGCAGTGGTTTACCTACTTCACACTGCTGGCGAGTATTGCATTTTGTTGATGTTATAAAGATTATCATTTCATTTCCAACCTCCATTTTGGTTATTCTTCATTTAGTAACTCTTGCTAGGTTACAACAATGAGTATCACTGATAAAGATACATATAAATAAAATAAAAAAATAAAAACAAAGGAACTAGCAAGACATGCTCATCAACAGGCTGTATAAAATTCAAGAACAGAACATGCATATTAGAGAAAGAAAAGATTTTTCAGCACTGGAACAAATATATTGGAGAAGTCTTCCATGATGAAAGAGAACAACCAGCAATACACAGAAATACTGACGGGCTGGAACTGCTAAAAACCAAAGTGGAAGCTGCACTGGCCAAATTGAACAGAAACAAAATGGCAGGGCCAGACAGAATCATAATAAAAATGCTGGCAGCCTTAGATGATTTTGGCATAGACAAGATTACAGAAATAATAAATGAAATCTACAACAGTGGTGATATACTGGAAGATCTAAGCCAATCTATTTTCATAATACTGCCCCAGAAACCAGGTGCAAACAAATATGAACTCCGGCAAACAATCAGCCTAATGAGCCACATAACAAAACTAAAGGTAGCAAAGAAGAGCGAAAAGCAGGGATTAAGCATAAACTACAAGAAGACAGAATGCATGGTAATCAACAAAAAGATGAGCCTAAAATGCAATTTACAGGTTGGGGACACTAAAATCAAGCAGGTACAGAAATTTAAATATCTGGGAAGTGTTCTGACAGAGGATGGAAAGTGTGATATGTGACACTGAGATCCCAAAAATATTATGATGGCCAAAGATACATTTCAAAAGCAAAGCAGAGTATTACAAGATAGGAAAGTTGGAAACAAAGAAAAAAGTACTGAACTGTTACATGATATTTGCCCTGTATGGCAGCAAATGTTGAACAATCTTCTCAAAGATGAAAAGAATTGAAGCAACAGAAGAATGCTAAGGATACCATAGATGAAGAGGACACAAGGCAACAGAGATGTAGTTTTACAGAAGGATATTGAGAATATCATGTACAATACATGTGAGCAATGAGAACATTTTTAAGAAAAATGAGAATAAAAAGTCACTTAGTTGAAAATTTTGAAATACATGAGGAAAGAGCTTGGAAACAAAAAAAAGTATTTTTTAAGAAAAATGAGAATAAAAAGTCACTTGTACTTAGTGGAAAATTTTGAGACATTATGAGGAGAGACAGTTTGGAGAATTTGACACTCACAGGGCATTGAAGAATGTAAACAGTTGATAGAACAGGCTGGGTAGTTGTTTTGTTTAGCAACATAACCTCTGTGGGCTATTTAATACTAAAATCTAAATATTTTGTATGCAATTTTATTCATATATTATTTTTTTTTAGATAATAATAGTTTTAGTGATACAAGTCTTACTAATTAATCCATAGCTGGGAGCTGAAGAGATAGATTTATAACTTTCTCAAGGGTATTTGTGGATAAAGGAATATAATGAACCCAACTGAAATTGGAACTTGGCTTTCCAATTAACAATTCCAAGCCATTATCCATTACACCACCCATATATCCAAGCTTACAGTACCGGGTAATCCTAAATGGTTACCCATTTAGGTACTGATCAGGCTTTATGTTGTTTAACTTTGGTGATTGTATGGGAACCAGTGTTTTAACGCGATGTGGCAGCAAACCAACAGAACAGGGATTGGGAGAGATGGTAAAGAGACAAACATTATTACAAAGTGTAGGAAGTTGTGAGGAGACATGACCACACTCATATTGTGAAGGGATCCACGACATAAAAAGAAGAATACTTAAATAGAAAATAGAGTTATATCATTTAAACATAAGCTTAATTTCTTTTTTTGCTGTATACAAATTTAAAGTCAGTTATGTGCCATGCGTGATACACGCTTAGGCGATCATGTATCTTTCAATACATGACTGAGGAGGCAGATTTTTTTCCCAACAGTAGGTTGCCATTTCTTTCTGTGGTATACCAGTTGCAATCTAAGGCTATAGAACTGTCCTGCTATTTCCTCATAACTGGAGGGAAAAGAAGAGGATTCATACTTTTCCCAAGATTATTAGCATGTAAGTGAATGTAATGGATTCGACTGGTATTTGAACTCGGCTCTCTGATTCCTCACTCCAAGCCACTATCCATTACTCCACTGTGCCTCCTAATTTTAAAATCTTATTTTTGGAGAATATCTTTTAAACAATATTTTTATATCTTGTTTGGTTTGCTGCCAATGTGAATGAACCTGGCAATGTCTGATATCTTAGTCTGTGTCTAAAGAATAGGTTTAGTCTGTTAACAAAAGCTTCATCCAAAAAGAAAATCCTGGCAAAAGCAGCAAAAGATTTATTGAGGGTGAACATTGGTTCAAGGTCATGAAAAAAAATTACAAGTGATGTATTTTCAGATATAGAAGAAAACACAACAGTCTTTCAAGAAAATAAAAAATAAATATATACTTTTTAAATAAACAGAAGCTAGACAAAAAATATTTTTGTCAAGACTTTTGTATCTCTAAGAAAAAAAAAAAAAAAAAAAAAAAACTATAAAAATTGGCAATTTTTATTCACTACATCATATACTAGGTTCAACCTGCTAGACTTTACACCCTGTTGACCAAAATACCACTAAAACTTTTAACTAGGGACTTCCACAAAAAAGTGATACCTAAGGTTTAAAATGAATTTTTGAAAATGAAAAATCATTCTTGAAGCTTTTATTTTAGTTTTAATTTCAAGCTAATAGATTAAATTTAATATTTCAAATGAGCAAAATACTTAACTGTATTTCAAAAACTAATTTAAATTGACTGGAAAGAATTTTTTTTTCTTCTAAAATAGCTGATTAGTGCCTCTTTTTTTAGTCATTTTGCATTGCTGTGTAATTCTTTTTATTAAAAAAATCTTCCAAAAATAAAATATACTTTTATGAAATTTTATTTGAAGAATATTAGCTGATTTAAAGTATAATTAAGCTGATTTGAAACAAATATTATTTACTTTAAGTTTAAAATATTGCAGAAATGCATTTTCAAATCAATGTGTTTCTTACTGCAAAAAAGACATTAAATTTCCCATACTAATCTTTGGCCTACCCACTGATGCAAGAAAAACAAGATTTTTAACCAAAACTTCAAACATAATAGAAAGGATTAAGAAATTTAATAAAATAAATAAAGAGAAAAGAAAAGGCCAAACATTGTGATAATAAAACTGTTTTTATCAAGTTTGGGGCCTTTTTTCATCATGGTATGCTTCTTTTTTTTTTTTACATTTTTGGAGGTACCTACTTTTAACAGACTTATTTCAAAAGGTACTAATATTTAAAATTATCTTCAGCATAGACACACGTTATTAATGAAACTTTCTCAAACCACTTTCAATATACACATACTGAAACATGATTTGCAAAAATGTAAATAGATTAATTTGATGTTGATTTCACATAGATAATTCCTCTCTTTCATTCCAATTTTATTGATCTGTTTCTTTGGGTTTTTTGTCTGCTGATAAATCATGACATGACTTTTCTTAGCAGTTTTTTTTTTTTTTTTTTATCTCAAATTCTGCTCAATTTTTGCTGGTCACTTATTTCTTTTAATATTGGTGGCAGGATGGCTGCCATATACCACTTATACAAGGCCATGTGTTAATAGTCATGCTATCACCACACATGATATTCATTCCAGCCTGTGCCATATGCTTCACCCCTGACAAAAGAAGGAATGAAAACTGCACCAAGTGGTGAACAGTGATAAAAGATTTCAAGATGGCTGCTAACACAGATAATTTTTAAAATTGTGTCACTAATTAACTAAAAGCAAAAAAATAATCAGTTAATAAAACAAAGTAGAAACTAATAAGGTTTTTTTTTTTTTTTTTAACCATTTTGACCCAAGCAAGACAATAAAGTCACTAAGGTGCAAGGGGTTACTGACTGTGAGAGAATATAAGAGAAAAAACATTAAAGAGAGAGAAAAATAAAAGAACAGGAGTTAAGACAAAAGATAACAATTGATATTACATTTAAATTTTTGAAGATCAAAGTTGACTGGAAAGTAAGAAGCCAGAAGCGAGAACTACAATGAGAACTGTGATAGAGGAAACTGTCAGCATAAAACTTACAGTTACATTTAGCCATTTCAGTTGTAAGATGAGCAGACCTTATAGAGTTTAACCTCTATACACCAATTTCCAGTATCTAATTATCATACTATTCTAATTTAGTGAATTTCATTGGATAATAAATATTCAAGCAGATTTACTGTGTATTTACTCTTGCTGATAACAAATTTAGTACATCCTAAACACAAAGTGGATCCAAATTGTTTTTTTTGTAAATACTATTGCTGACTGGTCTCTCTCTCTCATATATATATATATATATATATATATATATATATATATATATATATGAAAAATGGCAACAACACCCATGCAGTAGTGTTTAAAGTGAGTTGACTGCCCAAATTTCTAAATGTGTTCGTGAGCCTATCACATGACAAGAAAAATTCAATCCACAAGCAAACCTAGTCAGTGAGCATTTTTGCATAACTAGCAATTATCAAACTAGTCCACAACACTTGTATCATTGAAATGCAAAGTTAGAATTTCAATTTCTTCAACACGAAAACAACTTCAATGTAATTCAAGTTAAAATATTCAACTCAATCACTCACTCACCAACTTATTCTGGATTCATTTATCACTTACTGAAAACTTCTCGATCACAATTTTGATTTTTGACTGAATCTACAGAACATTCTTACACTGGAATTTATTGTTCATCAAGTTTAATTCTTGACTGAAGAAAAAATTACCTTCCAGAATTCTTGTAAGATATTTTTTATGCAATCTTTGACACACACAAACATATAGCCAAACTAAACTCTTACATTATGAATTTCATTCCAGAAGCTGTTTTACAGTTTAAGATTCAATTTAAACAAGTTTATCTAATAACAAATTCTATCGAAATTTCACATATTATATAAGACGAAATATTCAATTCAGTGAACTCAACCTCACATGACACTAAACATTCTAAAAGTTTAAAAAGCAAATTTAAAATCCACCAACCTCTCATTCACTAAAATTCAGCCAAACATTTTTTGTATATTTTATGTTATATAAAATATTCTTACTGTTGTTGTTATCTGAGATTTGTTGTTTGTGTCCTATTTGTGTTTTATCAATGTTGTGGAACAAAGAAGTTTAAAATGTGTGTGAAAATAACTAATTCATCTATGCAACCTTCACCTTCACTTTTACTTTTCTAACATTTATGACCCGACAGAATAGTTAATTAGCACATCTCCAACCCAACCTTATCACTAATCTAGTACTGAGCTTAAATTCATAAAGTATACGTACCATAGAGAAAAGCTCATCAGAACAATTACCATGAAGATATTTATAGAAAAGGTACAGGGAAACTACATTACAGTGGTCCAATCTTTATTATTTTACATTAAAACCCCTCAGCAAATATTAGGATTGAGGTTAGAGTATTTGTCCTAGTACTGCCAACCTTCTGTCACAGGACCCAGCATTATGGTGGAATATTTTTTTTTAAATTAACAATTTCTTTCTTGGAAAGAGAATAACAGGAAGCAAAAATGTAATTTTTAACCAAACAGACTTAAAACAAGAAACAATATCTTCAACTTCTAAATATTTTTTTTCAGCAAAAACACTTATCTATATAGATAAACATCTAGATGAATCAGATATGAAATTTTAAATGTAAAGCTGAGCATCTTTGTAATGTTTTTCATGAAACCACTATTTATTGTATTTCTCTTCCTACTTTCCCTTTTTATAGATGACACTGATTCCATCACTAAAACTGGTATTAGTCTGAAGCAGTTCCTTCTTGGAATAAAATATTTCACTAATAATTTTTTTCCTATTTAATCATTCACTTATTAACCAAAAAAAATTGACAAAAATAATTAGTTTGATATATACAGTGAGTTCCCCCCCATATTTGCGGGAAGCATCTGCGAATACTTGTAAACCCCCACAACCACCAAAAGTGCTTATAAGTACCTATTTTGATTGTTAAAACCCCATATGTCTTAAACTTTCATCCTAAACACTTTAGAAACATTTCAGACCATTTTAAAAACATTTTTGAAAAATAGTATTGGTGACCATACACTTAGTATAAATTTTCTTTCATACATACGATAACTGTTTTTAATTACGCATAGATCGATACAACCATTGAAAATACTGTATAAAATATGTGTAACAAGACATAAAATATAAAGTTTAAAACGTTTTCTAAAACAGAACTGTGATGATGCCCCCAGACTTAGCATAAGCCACTTTTAAAACCCCAACCACAGCCCCTAACGAAGAACAAAGCCCAAGCACTACGCATGTTTTTGTGTTTGTTTTTTTTTTACAATGAAGATGTACAACTCTGCCAATTTTGACCATAAAAACAGACTGTTATTAAGCCATTTAAATAACAGGCAAATAATACAAGAAAATTTTAAAATATTCTATTGAAAAAATACATGAATCGAGGAAGTTCTCAGCAAATAATTTGTACGTTCTTCAGACAAACACACAAATATTCGGGGTTTCCTTCAATAACAAGTACATATGTTCTAAAGAAAAATCCCAAAATCCGTGATTGTGTGAAGCCATGAAATGCTGAATAGGTGGGGGCTCATTGTATTTCAAAAACACATATGTAAAAAACAAAATTAAATCCTTCAGTGAAAGAAATCATACAAATAATTATAAGACTTATCAAATGAAGTAAAATAAATATTAACAGTATCCATATTGAAAGTGAGAAGGACAACTTCACTCAGTTTATATAGAAAAGATACATTTCACAGACAGAAACACTTTACACTTAATTTGCACATGTGGTCATGCGAACACAGGCTTCACTTAACTGAATGATCACACGAGTTAATATTTTAACAATGCCAATGTAGATAGAAATGTTATGAGATTTTATATGACAAAAATGAAAAATATGAAATTAAAGACTATCAGACTAGTTTCTTGATGAAAAATTTTAAAAGAATCCTGAAGAAAGAAAAATCATTAAATCCTGACAGCAGAAATTGCCAAAAACATCTGCTAAGAGTTAAATGCTAAAATAAATGGCACTGAAAGTGAATCTAATCTGCGAGTTTCTGGATGATGTCCAAGTGACTAGTTGCAGGATAAAACAGCAATAAACAAAATTGTTGTTCAATTCTATTTGGAATGAAAAAGGAGGTGAAAGAAAAGAGGTATTAAAAAAAAAAAAAAAAAAAAAAAAAAGAAACATGGCTGGACATTTTTGTTTTATTTCTATTTAATTTAAAAAGTTAAAAAAAAAAAAAATAGTGCATAGAAAATGTGTTAGAAATCATGGCAAAGTCAAAACTATGATTAAGTGTAAAAGAAATCAAAAAGTTTAAGTTGAAGCTGCACAGTCCAAATGGGACTTTTTTCTCTGAAGGAAAAAAAATATAATTAAAAATATAAAACTATTGTGATTGTTCATTTCCTATGAAGTAAATCTGCAGATTAATTATAAGTTGGTGACCTTTGTAAAATGTCAATGTATTGCTTCCAATGTGGATATTACTGCAGATACAACTAATTCTTCATTTGTTTTGCTGTCGTGTCACAATTTAGTATATGGTTATGGCTAAATATGCTATTTTTATTTCATGAGTAAAATGGTTTTGTCCTAGCACAAAAAAAAAAAAAAAGAAAAGAAAAAAAAGTGCAGTTAGTGAAATTTTAAATTTGGTACAAATGCCCTTTTTCTTCTCTCCTCAGCTATTGGTTAAATAAGTAAGACAGACTGGGTTTTTCTAGACTTGGGTGGCAATCAGTCTATGAGATCAATTGATATATATTTTTTTTTTTTTTTTTTTTCTGGCTTATCAACTTTTAATGGGTTATTTAAAGCAGAAACATATTTTAGATTGTAACAATGATTTTTCTTGATACAAGTCCCTCTATTTAAATCGTAGCTGAGGGACGAAGGTGGAGTGTTAGAGTTAGTAATGTTATTTGCACATAAGTGAATGTAGCAAACCCAATTGGAATTTAAATTGAACTCTCCAATTTCTCATTCCAAGCCACTATCCATGACACAACACAGGAATATAAAAAAAAAACAAAAAAAAACAAAAAAAAAAAAACATATCCTAGGAGAAGGACAGTCAGTTATGTGTCATGTGTGATAAACGCTTAGGCGATCATGTATCTTTCAATACATGACTGACGAGGCAGATTTTTTTCCTGCAGTAAGTTGCCATTTCTTTCTGCGGTAGACCAGTTGCCATCCAAGGCTATAGAACCCGATCTGTCATGCTATTTACCCATAGCTTGCAGAGAAGACGCAGACTCATACTTTTCCCCCCAAGTGCATTAGCACATAGGTAATGTAATGGATTTGACTGGAATTCAAACTCGGCTCTCCTATTCCTCAATCCGAGCCGCTATCCATTACTCCACTGTGTCTCCTCTGATGGCATAAAACATTTAAATAGAGAATTTATAATATAGAACAAAGTTAAAAAAAAAAAAAAAAAAAGGTATATATTTAAGGAATGAAGACTCTAAAAGGCAAGCAAAATATTGTCTATATTAATTTGACTTCATACCAAAACACAAATATCAAGTAAAACTGGAAATTAGTCAGCAGAATGACTATTAACTACCAATGAATAAATTTTGCTGAAAAAGTAACAATATAAAATTAAGAATATGAATAAAAAATATTTCATTGGTTACTAAATGGGGATGTTACATAGGTATGTCGGTAGGAAGCAAGGGGTTACATATTATGGGGACATGTAGGATAGATACCAGTTGACCTTTGATTTGAAAGTTAAGATTGTAGTGATCAGGGAAGCATCCCCTCAGGAATTCTTACTACATTGCAACAGTTTTAAAATGGAACTTACTCCTTACTAATGAAACATTTAGGGACTGAGAAGCTGACTCAGTGTATGTGGCATGGCAGCTCCTAGCTGTAAAGGTCCGAACTGGTGTAACCAAGGAATATAGTTTGCTTGAATGCCTACCATGAAAATAGCAGTAGAGTAGCAAGAAACTAGTAATGCTTTGGGGTGGTGGTGGGGAGGGGTCTTGTAGGTGGAAAACAAAATCTTTACAAAAAGATTTATACTTTCTCTGTCCCACAAGAGTTACATTACTCCATGAATTAAATCTGTCTTGAAATAATTGCTACATTTGTAAATAAAAAGAAAAATATTAAACTCAGTGAAAATGAAATAGTTTTATTCAGTACTTGCCGTTTCTTTAATCATTTCACCCCAAGCAAAGTGATTGTTGTAGCATACCTATGGACGTTAATGGGTACGTCCCCCATTCACATAAATATAGTAGTAAATATTGTCTGCATTTGGAGATTCGTCTCCAGCTGTGCTGGTCAAACTCTTTGATCAGGGCAGAGAGGATCTCCAGACAAGGCTATGTCGAAGGACAGTCTCGTCTCAGGAAACAGCTACCCAATCATGTTTTATATGGGGGTCTATGAGGAATTTTTGGCTGCGTCTACAGGCTCTGATATCCCACATGAAATTTGGCTTTGTGCCACATCTGACCGCATGGGGCAGTTGGTAGATATCCTGCTGTTGGAGATTCATTGAGGAATTCACTTGACTCACTTCTAGCAATTGATTACTATGTGCCACTGGCAAATCTTATGTGTGTTGTTCTTGTTCTAAGTATTATTGTTCATTACCAACCTATGTGTGATCATTCTATTCAGTAACCTTCCCTAGGTTACAACAGTGATAATTAGTGGTCAATATATATATATATATATATATTAGTGGTCAATATATATATATATATATTATATATATATAAATTCCCAAAGGGATAGAATCCAGGTAGAACTCAATGTTCAGGATAGAGTAAGAATAGAATAGGTCTGATGAATTGGATTGTGATTACGATTCCAATGTAATAAATTACGATTATAAATTATAACCATGGAATATTAGTGTTTGAGCCTTTTTTATAATATATATATATATATATATATCTGATGAAGGCTGGAGAGCATAACAGCCGAAATGTTGTGATAACAACACACAGACAAAGAAAATAAACCAAAAAAAAAAAAAAAAAAAAAATCTAAAACTTAGTGAATGAAAATGATGTTCTGAATTTTGACAGCAACTTCTCATTCTGAACAGTGATCCAAAATTACTGAATAGATGAAATAACAGCAACAGAGAAAAGCAAATTCTAGGAGATATAAGTATATACAAGATTGGTTTTACTTACAAAACATCTCCATAGCACCTGAAATCTAATGGGATTGCTGAATGAATGGAATTAAGAATGTTCTCTCCTCACAGAGAAAAATCTGAGACATTTTTAATTCATTTATCCCCCATGAAGAGTGGGCATCAAATTTGTGCATCCTTGACCCTCATAGCCTATTCTATAGATAAGCAAATACTGTGTGTGTGTGTGTGTGTGTACTCTCTACATAAATTAATAACACAGATCAAAATACATAAAAAGTACTAGAATTCAACATATTTCAGGACAAACAGAATTTTAGTCAAGAAAGTTTTCAATATAGAACTAGAGTGACAATAGTCAATAAATTAATAAAAATTAAATCAAGTTATCTCTAGACCGACTACAGAGCTTTGTGTAACACTACTCATCAATGCAAAAGTGATGGTATTTATAAATCACATGTCTGGTTCCTCAACTTTTCAAAGAATGTTAAGGAGAACAGATATGGCAGGAGAGAATGAAGGTTAAATAAGATAAATAAAAGATTATGGAAAAGATGAAATCTGAATTTAACTCTTTACTAATTAAGAGAACCAATCTGAAGAAAAATTCATATAAAATTGACTGCGATTTAAAATAATTATGTGAAAAGAATTCAATAACCTGATAAACCAAAACATTAACCTAAAAATTTGAATCATTTTCTTAAAAAGACTTGTCAGATAAATGAACAATTATAAAAGGGTTCACCTATGAAACTCCATATTTGAATATATCAAACAGCTAAGTGCAAAATTTGATATATGTATTAATCATATATATATATATATATATATATATATATATATATGCAAAATAATTTGACACAAATAAACAGCTTCCGGTAAAATATCTGCCAGATCAAAATAAAAAATAAAAATTAAATAAAAACAAGCAAAATAATTTGACACAAATAAATGACTTTGGGTAAAATATCTGCCAAAATAGACTACCCACAATGCACCACTGACCCGTATATATAAATAGCCGAGAAAAATAACAGCACTCATGGCCTGATGATTACATCTAGCATGAAACAGACTGTCGCCTCTGTCGTGTTGACTTTTATGTTCACTTTTATATTTACACACGCTCTATCTCTGATATTGAGCACTTTATCCCATAAATATAGCACACTTTAAGACTATATTTCTTCATATATATATATATATATATATATATATATATATATATATATATATATATATATATATATATATAAAATCAATCTATGGCAAAAGTGATATTTGCCAAAAGGAACAGCTAAATAAAGTGCTCAATACAATTTCCAAAATCAAAAATGTAGGGCAATTTAAGATATAAAATATTTAAAACACTCACGTTTGTGTTACTACAGTTTCAACTAAAAACTGTGGTAGCTAAAAGACCAGGGTTTCATATATATATATATATATATATATATATATATATATATATATATATATATATATAGACAATATTAGTGGTGAATATACACATACATATGCAATTGTATATACACATACATATGTGTATAAAAATAATTCCAAGAGGATATGATCCAGGTAGAACTCGATGTCCAGGACAGAGTAAGGAACACACACACACTCTTGAAATATTATTTTTAGTGGATACCCATATTTAAGTAGATGCTCCTTTTTATTTTAAAAAGTATTTATTTTGGCTACTGGTCAGCATATTCAAGAGAACTTATTAACGAAAATTTGCCTGCTGGTAGGATTTGAACTTGCACCACCTTTACAGGCGAAAACACTGATTTGGGATGCTTTAACTGCTCAGTTACAAAGAGCTTCACGATCAAGCAAGGTTCTATTTGCCTTTGAAGCACACTTGACTCCTTCAAATTTTCTGGAAAAGCATATTTGCTTGGTTTCATATTCAAAACATAAACAAAGCACACTATTTACATTGTTCAGACTATCATCCTCATCTTTGTTGCCATATTTATCACAACGTTGCAATCATTGTTCACTCTGGCCTTCTTCGGGTGGTTGGAATGTCGAACTGAACCCTTTTTTTCACTCGCTGGGGCAGACTGTTCTAGTTCCATGTGCCATGTCTAATGGATATCAGTTATCTCCTGTTAATTCCCCTCTCCAAGTTCTCCACCACCTTAACAAGGTATTGAACTCACACTTTTTGGGTCCTGTCACTGGATCTACCTAATGCCTTTATCCACTGTGCCATGTGTCCTTGAGGACAACCACCTGAAGAAGACCAGAACAATGTAAATAGTGTACATAATACCTCATCTCAGAGATATAGACAGATACTAAACAAAGCAATTTCTAAAAGAATGGATTTTCTAATTCAACATTTTTATTATTTCAAATGTTAGTTTTAGTGGGATACCCATATTTGTGAAGATGCTCTGTTTTATTTTAAACAGTATTTATTTCTCAAGTGTGCAGGTCTACTGACTTGCATACTTGAGAAATCTTAAAGTGCGCAGGCCAGTAAACAGATACTGTTTAAAATAAACAGAGCATCTAATCAAATACAGGTTTATAATGTTTAAAGTAATAAAAAATGTCAGATTAAAAAAATAAAATCTATTAATTCTTTAGAAATTTTATATTTCTAAAGAATTAATGGACTGTTTTGGAATACCAGGTGCTGTAAGCTTGGATGTGTGGGTGGTGTAAGGAATAACAGCTCGAAATTTGAATTTGGAGAACAGAGATCCAACCAATTCCTGATGGATTCATTATATTTACTTATATGCAAATAGCGTTCTTCCCTCAGCTATGGGTCAATTAGTAGCAAGGTGCTAACTATGTTTGGAAAATAAAATATTCCTATAACTCTAAATACATAAATAAAACAATTCATATATTCAGTTAAAAGTAAAATAAAATTAATCCTTGATAATGGCTAAAAACATAGCCAAAAGCACTTGGATATATAAAACATTTGGGCAATTTTTATACAATTTATGTTCTGTAAAAAAGAAAAATAGAAATTTTTAAGAACACATGAAAAATTAAATAAATAAAAAAAAAAACCCACTAATCACAGCACTGTCAGTTGTTTTTAATGAAACTTGCATAAGAGAGGGATTGCTGCCAAATGCACAATTATATATATATATATATATATATATATATATATATATATATACACACACACACACACACACAGATAAATTATCTGCTGATGAGATCTGAATTTATAAACAGACCAAAAGTACCAGGAGACCTAAGTTTTTGGCACAGGAAGCTTCCCCAGAGACTTCAAGGGGTTAAATGAGATCAAAGGTTGTTCAATCCTTTGGCCAGTCAAAGAAATTTCTCAGTAGGAAAGCGTGAAGGATGGAACCAGTGTGCAGGTGTGTAAATATCTCTGGAATTCTTGTATGGCAGTCAACATAGTGGGGTATCTTGGCACATGGAAAAAAGAGGAAGATTGGATTATATACAAAACATGGTTTTTATATCTAAACCAGTGGATAAACTGAATTTAGCATAGAGTGGGAAAGATTTTCTCATGTTCTCAAAGAATTAGTTTCAAGCTTAAATTGTCCAAATAAAAACACATTTAAATCAAAGAATTAAAAAAAAAAAATTGTACAGAACTCTTTCTGCACACTGTTGAATTAAATAAGTACTGCATTAGAAAAGTTGAAATTTGTTTTTTGAAAGTAAATGGATGTTCCTAGTTATAATAATATTGTGGCAAATGTGTTTACATCAGAAGGTCACCAGAGTGGATAGGTGATAGGATAATTATTTTATCTGAAACTTTGGGAAGAAAATGAACCGACTGCAGGGTTTAAATTAAATATTTTTTTATTTATTTTCTTTAGAATGATGAGCGAGTCCTTTGGTATTTGGCATAGCAAAAAGTTTGTTAATAAGGCAGATATTGGTAGCAGTCTGGTGGAAGGCCCGGTAGTTGTATTTGAAGTAAGACAACAGTAGGGGTAGTATTAATTTCAGAAATTAGGTCAATCTCAATCTACTGTTTTTTTTTTTTTTGTTGTTTTCCCCCTTAGCAGGGTGGAAATATCAGGAGTGGATGACCTCAGCTGCTTCTTCACAGATCACACATGGCTGGTTTCTATGCGCTAATGTTCTTTTGATTTGTCCTTTGCTGGCCCCACTCCTCATCTTGTCCATCTGCCTCTCGCCCAGAGATGTCAGGCTTATACATCCTTTTGAACAAGCTCCGAGACTCTGGCATGAACATTGGTTTTGGTTAACATCAAAAGCCCCTTTGTGTCAATATTTTTGATTGGACAAAATTATTTTATTTTCCAGTGTTCCTTTTTTCTTCATTTTTTTTTTTTTTTTTTTAAATGGAAGTTACATGTGGAGCCTTCCTGATTTTTGGTTGTTTTCAATCACAAATAAGTAGGCTCTGCTCCTCCTGCAAACTTCCAGTATTTTTCGTCAGGTTTAGTCTTTTCTTCTTCTACTTCTTTTTATTTGATAGTTGCCTTCTCGTTAGTTGAGTAAAGTATAGAAAGAGAAATTCCGTGAAGAGATAAGGGTTTTAAATGAAAGCACAAATGCTTTTTTTTAATTTTCTTATTTTTCTTTATATATTTTAATTTGATGTTTTATTTTTATCCTGACTCACTACAGTATATTTGAATGAAATTCACTCCTGCTCTTTTGAGGTATATACTGAAAGTTCTCAACCAGGAAGTACTTAAACAAAAAAAAAAAAAAAAAAAAAAAAACAGTCATGTTTCGTCATTTGATTAGATTTTGGTAAGTGTTTACACCAAAAACTTTTTGCCAACCTTCATATAAGGGATAATTTAAAAAAAAAATTTTTTTTAGGACATTATGATATACTTAAAAAAAAAACACCAGCATTATTTTTGATCAAATGATCCCTTATTTTGTCTATCTAGATAAAATATACATAGTAACGATAAAGCATAAGCTAAATTTAAATATAAAATAACCTAAAAGAAATATATTGGTGTCAGTGAATATTAACAGATAACCACCAAAAAAATGACAAACTCATTTAAAATCATGTTAAGTTAGTACAATAAGTTATCAAGTAATGTTAGAATGTATTTCATGAAGATTGCAAAAAGTAAACAAGTATAGAGGCAGGGTAAGAGTAGTAGGGAAACCAATAACAGTGTAGAAGTAATGTGATGATGGAGGAAGATCTTGACAAAAAAGAAAAGATATGTTCTTCAGATCAGGAAAATGTAATAGAAAAAAAAAAAGACGAGCCTGTGGATGATAGCAGGAGTGATGAAATGAGACTAAGATCACCATTAAAAAGAACCGGACATAAACGTCAAGAGGGAGAAGAATAAAGATGTTGAGAAGATGATCAAGAACAGCAAAAGACATTAAATCTCTTCGGTTCAGGGAGGTGTAGCAGGATTGGCAAATAGGATTTTACCTATTTGAATAAGTTGGTCATAGGATAAATAGAATAATGAGTCAGACAACAGGAAGTCGACTACTGATCACGTGTAGTAAAACAATATGATACAATATGTTTATTGAAAAGAGAAAAAAAAAGAATTTTTAAACTTAACAAAATCGTAGGTAGCCATCTTACACAATCATCAATACATATATGAAACTAAAAAGAAATAAAAAACCAAAAAAACCCAGAAAAACTTCAATTTTCAGAATTAGTTAAAAATAAGTTTTTTTTATCAATTCATTTAACAACTGTTTTTCTATTCATGTTATTCAGAGTAGCACACATCTATATATATATTCATGTAATTTAACTGAATGAGAAAATACATTAGATTTAAAAAAGAAAACTGGGGTGATAATATTGTATATTTTTTTTCAGTGAATTATAATGGAAAGCAAAACAGGGGTAAACAAATTTGCTGAAGTCATCATTTTTCTTTCTAGTTCTATGAGGTGTGACTATTAAATAAGACATGGCTTGACTAATAACCTTTAGCACTCTGTACAGGTGACTTCATTTGTCAAACAAAATGTTTGTACAGCCACTGCATGCAACTCTGATCATCAGACAATAGTGTGATTGAATTTTGCACTAGTGTTGTCATATCCTACTATGGCAACAGAAAAAAGACTAACTGAAAATCAAAGAAGATATTACTGCAGTTGTCTGGCTACTTATACCCAATGAATGACATACTTATGAATATTGCAGAGTGCTAAATGTTAAATACGGCTGAATCATACATAAACTACACATGCTATACATTGACCAATGAGCAATAAGAAAAAATTTTTAAATCCTGAAAGTTTCAATCTGTTTGCCAGAAGGAGATATGTTTTTCTGATGTGCTGTAAAAATGGTCATTTCAAAAAAACTGAGCAATGCATTACTCTGAAACTTTTGGTTAAGTTGAACAAAATGGCTACAAAATCTTTTTGTATGTTAATTGAAATATATAGAAAAAAGTGCAACTGTGCATAGAGATTTTTTTTTTAAATTTGAGAGGATACCAAAATTGAACATTGTGAAAACTGACACACATCAAGAGCCAGCATTAAAAACATTGAACAAATCATTTAAAACAATTAGCTACTCAGTATCAGAATAATTGCAGAAATTGAATCTATTGATAAAGAGTGTTGGGCAGATTTTGCAGAAAAATCTGAGCATAAAAAAAGATTGTGCCAAGCTTGCCTCCAACAGGTCCTGAATCCTGATCAAATGTATACAGTGAATCTTACATCTTCCAGTATGAGACTAAAGGAAGAGGGGAACATCATTCAGTGCATGGGAAGAGACCACCAAAACTGAAGTTGGTTGAATAAAACCAATCTAAATTCAAAGCCATGTTGCTTTCTTTGACATTAAGGATGTAATTATGAAGAATAGTGGTATCAGGTTGAGCAACAGTGAATGAACACTATGAGAAACCGGATTTAGAAATTTTGAGAGAAAGGGTCAGAAGTAAGGCTACAAATGAGGGAAATTGGTGTGTGTTAGCATACACAACATTCAGTGAAGAAAGTTTTTGTGAATTGTAATACTTAACCACACACCTTTTTTACCTGATCTTGTACCAGTCAACTTTTTTCTTTTCCCTAAAATCCAGTCTGCATTCAAGGGAATCCATTTCAAGCCTGTTCCAGAAGTGAAGAAAAAAAAAAAAGAAGCTTCTGAGACAACTAAGAGATGATGTTATATTACACTGCTTTGATCAGTGAAATATCATAATGCATCAGGATGTGTAGTTACAGAAGGGGAAATATCTTGAAGAGAAAAGAAATTGAAAAGTAATCTTTCTTCATTAAACTTGAATTACAGCATCTGTTTCATTAACAATTAAATAATGTAACAGATGATGTAATTTTAAAGAAACTTTACTTTTTAATTTCAACAGCAAATATCAATTGAGGATTCAACCTTTTTCTAACTGTATGTGACACTATAAATGGGACACCCATGCAGCGAGGAATTGAGTGTGAGTTTATCTTGGTATCAAGATTTTCATGTTTTATGACCAAGGATAAATCTGAGACATGGTCTTCAAAGTGGGTACCCACTTGACCAAAAGAGAATGAAAGAATAAATATGCAAAAACTTTTGGGGTCAAGTCAAAACAGGATATATATATATATATATATATACACACACAAGTATAGGATTGGTATATACGGAATAAATTCCAATAACCAATAATTACTATTCTTAAAAGAGTGTTCAATACAGAGTAGAGCAAAAGACACCAGAGGTGTTGAAACAAAATGGCTATTTTTGTAGTGATTTTATAACATATTTATGTTATAATTTTTAAATAATTATTATATATATATATATATATATATATATATATATATATATATATATATAATTTTAAAATAAATATGTGCAGGTATGCAGGAAAATAGGAAAGAACACGTTAGGTAAATAATCCAGAGTTCTTTAGTATTTTTGTTTTTATTTTTAAAAAGACAGTGCTCCATACAGAAGTAGAGCTTATATTACAATATTTTTAAAAAAATATGATTCCTTCGCTACATAAGAGTTCTCGTGTTTCAAAAACGAGAGCATAAAACCCTCAATATAATTATTAAAATTAAGTTGAATTAAGGTTTCATCCTCAAGCGAAAATTTAGGAATAAGCTATCTTGTGTTTATAAGTATGGTCCTTTGCAACATTAATTACTATGGAAACCGCTGGGGCGGCCATTTTGGTTAGGTGGTCGAACAGTTAATTCTTATCTACAGATCAATCACCTTCGGAAAGGTTATGCTGGGGTAGTGTGGGGTATCTATTACAAAGCTGATGGTGGCGGTCACTGTCTCGTTAGTTTAAAGCGAAAGATAGTTCATGGCGCGACGGCAGGTCGTTAAGTGTTGAGAGGATTTTGTTTTATTTTATATTATATTATCTATCTATTAATCTCCTTATTTATTTGTTTATTCAAATGGCTGTCTCATATAAACGCGTTGCACTGAAGTACAATTTGTTTTTTTGATGACTTCACAAAGGGTTTTTCTATTTAATGATTGGGCTAAATTTTTAAGACTTTTATTAAACTATGGAATTTATTTATTTATCTATTTTTTTATGCTAATTATTTAATGCTAATTTTTTATGCTAATTATTTAATGCGAAAATTTGTTGATGTCGGCAAAAAACCATTAACTCCTGTCTATGGTTTAATAACTTTTCATTATTTAGAAACTTAATGTGTAGTTTTTCATGTAGGCATAAAGGGCATAAGTCATCCCAGGTTTTACAAGTTCTTGTTCTATTTATTATTTTCCATTTTACTTTTGGTGCTTTATTCATTTCTTTTAAATGCCAAAAATATTGGGATAGAGATGTCTGATTTCTGTTTTGAATATTGTTGAAGGAGCTCTTGTGTTGTCTCCATCTAATTTTAAATTTATTCTTCGTTGACCCAATGTATAACCTATCAGTGTTAGAACTCTCAATGGATGAGATAGTGCATTGGTATACCACGGATTTTGTGAGGCATTTATTTTCTAACGGGCAGTCTTTAGGGTTTCTACAATCACATAATTTTTCATTATTTTTGTCTAATTTCAGTTTAGGATTTTTATTAATACTGTTTTGGCATGCGTGTTTTTCTAGGATTTTATTATTATGCTTTTTTATGATTCTTTCTAGGTTTTCAGTGCAGCAGTAACTTAATTTTAAGGTGTTTTTATTAAAGATCTTGCTAAGTTTGCTATTAGTAGGAAAGCTAGGAACGTATGCCCTAGTTTAGTACTGACCATTTGGTTGAACAGAGGGGTATACCAGATGATCTTTCTTTTCCTGTTTTTTTTTACTATTGGTACTATTGTTTCTATAGCTTATGTCAGCGTTTTTGTATCCGCTATTTTTCAGGGCTGTGTTATAAAAATTACTGTGTTGTCGGAATATTTCCTTAATAGTGGAGTTCATGCTAATTCTTTTCTCTATTGATGTGGGTATATGCTTAATTATTGATGGAGGGTGGTTTGACTTAGGGTGTACATACAAGGGATTATTATCAGGTTTTCTGTAAGGCAGGTAAATGTTGTTCATTAAGTCTAGAGTTACATCGTGGAAGTTTACCCTTTTTAATTTAGTGTTGACTATAGTTTTTAAATTTAGTTTTCTGAATTCACTATAAATTATCTTTCTAATTTTATCTGTTTTAAAATTTGTGGAGCTCCTCACTACCATGAGCCCGTCATCCCTGTATAGCCCGATGTCCTTAATGTCTAATTCACAGTGCGCAGTTAGATTATACAGTATAAATAATTTTAATAATTATATTGAGGGTTCCTGCTCTCATTTTTGAAACACGAGAACTCTTATGTAGCGAAGGAATCATATTTTTAAAAATAATAAATATATATATATATATATATATATATATATATATATATATATATATATATCTTAACAATCAGATGTGTTAGAATTGAGTCAATTCTGGTCCACCCTCGGCAGGAGGGTAGATTGTCCCTTGGGTAGTTCCAATGCTACCCATTCCTGTTGCCAGCCATGGAACGTAATAGGCAGTGTTGGTAGGAGAAGGTTTTATTTACAAGATATATCCATAACATCTTTTTCTTTTCAAACAACAAAGAACTAGCAAAATATTGTCAAAGTATTGGTAGAATTACTGAAGAGCTGAAATAACAGCAACAGAGAAAAGCAAATTCTAAGAAATCTAAGTATATACAAGATTTGTTTTACTTATAAAACATCTCCATAGCACCTGAAATCTAATGGGATTGTTGAATGAATGGAATTAAGAACGTTCTCTCCTCACCCAGAAAAATTAGTCTTTTTTAATTTGTATATTCCTCATGATCATTGGGCATCAAATTTGTGCATCCTTGACCCTCATATCTTATTCCATAGATAAGCAAATACTGGATTGGGGGGGGGGGGTATTTTAAACAATGAGTATTGTCTACAGACCTGCGCTCTTGAGATAGCTTAAAGAAAATGTGCTCTCTGGCAGGGTTCGAATCTGCACCCCCACTTTTTTTTGTAGAAGAGACTGCCATTTGATCTGACATGCTTTAAACTGCTCTGCCACAGAGAGCATCAGAACCCAGGCAAGGTTCTGCGTACTTTTTAAAGAATGCACATTCCCTCATTTTGATTTTCATGAAAGCTCATATATGTTTGATTTCATATCCGAAACATAAACAAAACAATTTTTAAAGAATTAATTGATTTATTTTTAAACCAATATTTTTATAACTTCAGTTTCTAACTTTTCACACATTATGAAATGGACCAATTTCAACAATTTTAAGTTTATATTCTTTTTTTTATAGATACAAATATTTAAGTAAATGCTCTGTTTATAATAAACAGTATTAACAACATTTACTGGCCTGAACGAATGAGAAATAGTCATAGAAAATATGTGTCCTCCGACAGGAATTGAACCTGTATCCTATACGGAAGTGTCATATAGCCTGACATGCTTTTAGCGATTTCACCACAGGAGTGTTTCAGTTAGCAAGGTCGATTTTACTGTTTTTAAACTACAATTTTCAAGGATTTTCTCACGTACATTCATATCTGCTCGATGAGTATCCAATTGTAAACAAATGACGTCACACATTATGAAATGGACAAAGTCCGACAATTATTTTAAGACATTTTTATGTTTATACATTCTTTTTTTTATAGATACAAATATTTCAGTAAATAAGGCCAGTAAATGTTGTTAATACTGTTTATTATAAACAGAGCATTTACTTATTATATTTGTATCTATAAAAAAAGTATAATATATAAAAATAATGTAGTATTTATTTTTCAACTTCAAATAGTATCCACTAAAAATAACATTTGAAGTAATAAAAAAGTCAGGTTATAAATGAAACAATTTTATATATATATATATATATGTGCGTGTGTGTGTATGTGTGTGTGTGTGTAAAAAATTCAGATAGAGTATATCTGTAAAGGGACAATATGAATAAAGACAAAACAAAAACTTATCTTAGCTGACATGTTTTGAGGGTCTTTATCAAGGCAAATGTAAGGATTTTATTTTGTGACATGAACAGTGTGCGATGGATAAATTGTCCCATTTTATATTTTTTAATTTTGTGCATGAATGTTGTTTTTGATTTTGTTGGCTGCAAAGTATAGTAGGGTCAGTTAGGCACTGACTGTGAGAAAAAGAGCGTTTAAATAACACAATTCATTCTGCCAGAAATTTGGAAATGGCATACTGCACTACTTGACTATCTGCTGGAAGTTCCAATACGAACATTTCAATGTTTGGGTATCAACCTGAGGACAGTGAAGAGGATGCTGTGTCCCCAGAAGATGTACTGAGAGTGATAAAAACCAAATATCAAGTCAACATCATGGTGTTTGCAGTGATCACTAGTGATGGCGATGTTATGCCTCCATTCACCTTCATACAGGGCCTCAGACAACACTAAGGCCTACATCACATGACAAGGAGGTAGTGCTGCCCTGGATCAAGAGGGTGGCTGCTGGAAGACCCTATATTTGGCAACAGAATTTTGCACCATGCCACACAAGCAAGAGAACCCAGTCATGGCTGTCAATTTCTGCAATCACATCACCCAATTACATCTGGACACCTAACTCTCCAGAGAGCAATCCCCTTGATTATAATGTGTGGTGCATAGTTGAGCAAGAGACCAAATCCTTGTAACACCAAAGACGAACTGAAAGCAAGGATTATGGCAGCATTCACTAACTTAAGGAGACTGCCCAGAAGAGTTGCAGGAGATTCTGAAGTCCAATGACAATTTTATTGAATAAATTTATTCTTTAGTATTTCAAGATATTTTTTCTGTAATTTAGGTGAAAGTTTATCTATCACAACTTGTATTTATATAGAAGAGCAAAAATGTTATTGGTTTTTTTTTTTTTTACTCCTATATCAAAAATTCTGAAAAACCAATAACATTTTTGCTCTTGCGCCATTGGCTTTACACAAAAAATTGCAATGAAAAAAAAAAAATATCAGATTTTTCGTCCTACTTAAAATAAAAACTTTAATAACTTCCTCATTTTTTTATCCAATTTTCTTCAAACATGTCACAAAAAATTTGCCATCATACAAGAAAGTGTGGTTTCAGTCCTACTCACTTCCCCACATACAACAAAAAAAATCACAATAAACCACAATTCATAAAGCCCGTTTTTTAGCCATAACTCCCTGGTTTTTCATCTGATACTTTCCAGATTTGCCATGTATGTTACGTATGACACACAAATTGTCTTGCGTGAATGTTTGGTTTAGATTATTTCAGTTAAATGGACAAAATCTGTGTCAAACTAGGTCCAAAATCAGCTTTTGCCATTAAGCCAATATTTTCTTCATACGATGCCATCCTAAATCAAACAACCTTTGATGCCTCTTATTAACCCCAGCTTTACAGTAAAAGTGTGAAGAAGGAAGCGGGGAGTGGGGGCTATTCATACATTTGAATCAAACTCTGACACTTCATCCCTGTTTTTCTTTGATTATTAGATTTGTTAACAATGCCATACTATCTGAAAGTTATTACAGCCATAGGAAATTTACTGAATATCTAAAACATTGAAACAATTTAACCCTGAGCAACAACCACACGAGAAGGTTTTATCAATGGAATTCCTTTATTAAGAACAATCAAATACTTGTGAAGGACATACTGTAAAAAATATGGAGGACAAGTAGCTTAGTATACCAACGTATGATGCAGGTATGCAGACAGACATTTCTAGACAGGGGTTTCAGGTATAGAGGTGGGTGCGGTTATACAATTGCAGCCATGTACACTCAGGTAACATCGGGTTCCTCAGCTATATTCAATAAAGCTCCCTTGGTAAGCTATGTCTATTTTGTGATTATTTTTTATTTTCTATGTTTTAAAATTGTTTGATCAGCATGGATTTTAAGATCAATTTATGTCAACAAAAAAAAAAAAATTTAAAAAATAGAAATTTGGGAATATCTAAAAAAAAAACAAAAAAAAAACAAAGTAAATATCCAGAAAGAAATAAAGATAAGGAACTTAAGAGTGAGCCAAAAAAGAGCTGATAAAAATGTAGAACCATGGCATTAACTGCGTTTTAAAAATGAAAGAATTTGTAGTTTTGTGTTCTGTGATGATCAGAGAAAAGTAAATGCCTTCTCTTTATGAGAAAAAAAAGTGCAAGAGAGAAAATGCAAAAAAGCTCAATCACTTAAACTATACAGCAAAGCAATCCTAAGAGAAATGGAAGTTCTTCTTAAACAGTACACTGTTGACATCATGTTGACATAAGATACAGAAAGAAAACTATTAGACAAGTTAGTAAAGGAAAGCAGGAAGAAAGGACTAAGCATCAATTCTAAGACAGACTGTATGGTTATCAGCAAAAGGAACAGCGCAAGATGTGAGCTACAAATTCAACATGTCAAAACCAAGCAAATATAGAAATTTAACTAAAAAACTGGGAAATCTGGGAAACAGACAACAGAAAATAAGACAGAAATCCAAAGGTGCATTGGCATAGCAAAAGATCCCTTCCAAAAGCTAAACAAAGTATTAAGAAACAGGAAAATTTAATTTGAAACAAAGAAAGGAATGCTAAACTGCTATCAATCCTCTTATATGGCAGGGAATGCTGAGCAATTTCCTCCTTGATGAAGCAAACATGAGCCAACAATTGTTCTACAGAAGGATGCTGAGAATACCATAGACAGAGCAGGTAAGCAATGAGAAAGTTTTAAGGAAAACAGAAACAAAAAAGGACACATTTAGAAAAAGATAGTTGTAATTTCTAGGGCACGAGCAAAGAGAGTTTAGAAAATCTGACACCCACAGGACATATTGAATGCAAGAGGGTCTTGTTGAATGCCATGATCACTCATGACCTGAATGGTCATGGTACAGAGAACAACAACCACCACCTAGGAAGTTGTGGAGAGCCATGGTACATAACGATGAAATAATTACTAAACTCAAATTCTGGAGAAAAATTAGTTTCAAGTTGTTAATTTTGAGGGAATAAAAAAGAATTTCAGTTTTAAAGTAAATAAAAACACTTCTTAGTCAACAATCTACAAAAATTAGATTAGTTCGACTTTGTTATTTCATCTGTTTACTACTACTCTTTCCACATCTACAGAAAGATCTACGATCACTATGACTTATTTTTCAGAGTATCATGTATCTAAAAAAAAATTATTTATAATTGCTACTAAACTCATTTTAAAAACATTAGAATTAGAATGTATTTGTCTTATTTTAAAATCGCTCACAATTAAAGCTGTTTCCGACAAGTTAACACAATTTTGAATATGGCTTTACTTAACATTTTTGTAGTTTCAAAACTGCCTGCATTTGCATGGGATTCCCTCACTGCCAGTACCATGTCCCTTCAGGACATGTGCAATCATTGGTTCACTAGTTTCCTGTCTTTTGTTGCCGTCAGCAATACTTGCTGCTTTATGGGTCCCCGCCTCATTTTTTGTCCTTTACAAGTCCCCGCCTTGTTCTTGTGGTACTAGTTTCTCCATTCAAAGATGACATGTAGATTACTTGCTACTTTTCTCTGCTTTGAAGCATCACCTTGTGAGTATTAAATTCTCCAAGCCTTTCTTCATTATGCATCTGTCCCCAAAAATTCAGCTGCCTCTTTCTTATTGTTAGCAAGTTTCTTTGTTGTTCCTATTCATAAAACTTTCATTTGTCACATGTTCTGTTAATTATTCACAACATTCATTGATAGAAATATATCTTAATTTTTAATGTTATTCCTGAATGCCTTAACAGTAACAGATATGAGCTTTGAGAGATCTAAAAAAGAAATGTACATTTCTTAAAAGGGTAACTGAAGCTTGCTGGATTGTGAAAGCTTTCTGAGGCTGAGCAGTCAAAAGCACACCTAGCTAGACAGTAGTTTTCTCATATAAGGCACATTTTCTTCTTTATTAAGACTCTTGAATGCACAGGCTAGTAGACATTAATTCACACTATTTAAAAAACTCAAAAAAAAACAAAAAAAAAACACACATACCTCCACAGACATGTGCACCCAGTAAATATGATGTTTAAAATAATTTAAAATAATGTTAGATAATAAATAAAATTCCTTAAAAATTACTACATATAAATATATTCATTTATATAAAAGTGGACATTGAGGTCAACAATCAGCGGTGACAGTGTTTCATGCTTAAATGCAATCAGGCCAAACATATGCTCTAACCCTGATATTGAGCATTTTAACTCACAAATACATCATACCTTATATTTTTTATATATGATGGACTCTGTCGATTTTGACGTATGAGGATCCAACAACTTGACTCAGTTTTTATGTTTGTGTTGTATATGACACTTCAATCCCATGAGTGACTTGCATACAAGTCCACATATTACGCAACAGTGAGGATTCTGAGACATAGCAACAAGAATATTTGCTGACACTTTTTGGCATCGTCTTTCATTTCTTAGTTCATAAATATGATGGATTTCAAAATTTCTGATACCACTTTGGCACAAATATCTCCAGTTATTTCTATCCAGAGCAACTTGCTCAAAGGTAGTATGAGGCACATTGACAGCTGAGAGGTTACTCTTTAGCTTGCCTTTATACCTGAGCTACGGTCATCCAACACTTTGTCCACTGTCAAGTTGGCTATACATGAGTAATTCCTTAGGTATTCTGTCATCAGTCATCTTTGCAACATGACCAGCTCAGTGAAGTTGGGACTGTATCAGGAAGGTCTTAATTCCATCAATGTTGCATTTTGCAAGAAGATTGGTGTTGGACACCCTATTATAAAAAGTATAGCCACAGATTGCACAGAGACAATTTTTGAGGAAGACACCCAGTTGATTTTTTGACAATGGAAAAATAAAAATAAAAACAGATGAAGATAAACAAAAATTATGTAACTGTAGAAACCCTCACAACTGTCCACTACAAAATGAATATCGCACAGAATCATTAGTATACCAATGCAATATCTCTTCTATTGAAAATCCTGAAAACAAAAATCTATATAGGCTGCACAAGCCATGAGTTCAAAAAATGGTTCAACCAACATCAAAGTTCATTTAGGATAAATAAATATAGAAATCAAACATCTCTCTCAAAGTACTTCTGGCACCTAAAAGAATCCAATAAAACACCAACAGTAAAATGGAAGTTAATAAGAAAAGCTAGAATATGTAGATCATTAAATGACCCATGTCCTTTGTGCATACATGAGAGAAACTATATATTACTAAGTTTATAAAAAAATAAAAATTTACTGAATCAGAGAAATGAAATAGCTATTTTTTGCCGTCATTGTCAAAAATTTTCCTTAAATAATATTTAAAAATAAAATTAAAAAGTGTGACCTAGTAATATACATATTTATATTTGATATGAAAAAATAATTTTTATATACTGTAAGTAATTCTATTACATTTACTTGTTTTAAAAAGAAATATAGTCTATTAAAATTAAGAGTGGAAATATTTTAAAATTGTAGTTAAATAAAACGTATTCTAACCTAAACATCTCTCTCAAAGTACTGCTAGCACTTAAAAGAATCCAATAAAACACCTACAGTAAAATGAAAGCTAGAATATGTAGGTCATTAAATGACCCATGTCCTTTGTGCATACATGAGAAACTATATATTACTAAGTTTATAAAAAATAAAAGTTTACTGAATCAGAGAAATGAATTAGCTTTTTTTTTTGCCATAATTGTTAAAAATTTTCCTTAAATAATATTTTAAAATAAAATTTTTAAAAAGTGACCTGGTAATATACATACTTAAACTTGATATGAAAAAATAATTTTATATATGGTAACTAATTCTAGTACATTTACTTGTTTTAAAAAAGAAATATAGTCTATTAAAAATTAAAAGTGAAAATATTTTAAAATTGTAGTTAAATAAAACATATTCTAACCTAAACATCCAAAAAAAATCTTTAAGTATACAAATAGAAAAAAATGCTGTAAGAATTTTTTGCCATTAACAATAAGATTTAAAAAAAAAAAACAAAAAAAACAGACGACATGCATTTAACGGATGTCAGAATTCGTTGAAAAATACATCCCTACCCTACTTAAACATAACCCCTTTTTCGAACACAACTAATAACTGATACAACAAAAGTTAATAAAAATGAACACGTTACCACCCCTTGTCTGAATGATTGGATTTCTCTGTATCCTTGGAAACAGTGAATTATGAATTTTTTCTGTGCCTTTAAAACTCAGTAAATTTTAAAAATAAGTTACTCCAAAATTCACTTGAGGATGAAATGGAACTAATGTTTTTAATTTAATTACAAAATTAAATTTGAATCTTTTAGCTTCCATTTTTGAAACATGGTTATTACTGTGTAGCAAAAAAAACATTTTAAATCAGTTAATTTATAATATTAATGCTCTGTAAATTTACATTGAGTACTATTTTGTAAAAATAAAAATATCAATAAGAACACTGGATTATATATCTTACTGTTCATTTTATATATATGTGTGTGTGTGTGTGTGTGTGTGTGTGTGTGTGTGTAAAAATAAACTGATACCATCAACAAACCATTATTAGTCTGAAGAACTTCCTTCTAGGGACATTATCCTAGTAGAATTTCTTCATTTTATCATTAGTCCCTATTAGTATGATATATAGATTTAGATATTATCTCTTCTATAAACTTATGTATCTTAAATTAAATAAAGGTGCAAGGAGGCATCACAAACCTTGTTTATTTAGACAAATATTTCTATTATGCACCCACTTACTACATAACTAAGCAATCTTCCTCAGGACTAGCAAAAATTAAATTTAAAAAAAAAATTAACTATTTTTGTTAGAATTTTCTTACAAAATAATGTTTGCAGTTTAAACAATGCAAAAGTATTATTTTTTTATGATGAAGACATCCTCAGGACTTTTAAAATAAATTGTGAGTTTTTTATTTTTTAATAAAAGCAATAGAGTAGCAAACAATATAAAAACTAGATATTACCTGTGAAAAAAATTCAGATTTTTTCTTTTTAAGAAACGGAACTAAATAACATTTACACACATAGCATTAATATCATTTGTTATATAAACACACAGTTAAACTTAGAGTTTTACAACAGAAAGGTGTGTGTATGTGCATGCATATATATATATGAATTTTTTTTTTCATGTTTTGAATTCCATTGTTATGGTAACGTGATGCTTGCTTGCTTGCTTTGATTGATGCCAAGCAAGCATTGCGTTGCCATAACAGATTTTCTTTTTATTCAGTCACTGTTAATAATTACCAGACAACAGGCAAGTCTATTGTTATCAACCAAGAAACAAGCAGAAAAAGTCACAACATTCATTATTATAAGTAATGCCCCAAAAGTAATGCCTGCTATATATTTCCTCAGATACAAAGAGCACAATAACCAACACTGGATAGAGAAAAATTTCAGCTGCTGGTCAATCTCACCACAGATGAAGAAAAGACTTGAGGCAACAGAAATGTGGTTCTACAGGAGGATACGGAGAATGCCATGGACTGAACATGTGAGCCATGACAAAGTTTTAGAGAGGAAATGGAAACAAAAAGGGTATTTATACATAACATTAAAAAGAGGGAATTGAAATTTCTAGAGCACATGAGGAAAGAGGGCTTGGAAAATTTGATACTTGCAGGGCATATTGAAAGCAAAAGGGACAGAGGAAAGCAACAGATAACCTACCTAATGTAAATAGTTGGCAGAACAGTGATTAAGGAGAGATAGTGAAAAGACAAACTTTACTAAGAGTTACAAAGGACAGGAAATTGTGGAGAGCCATGATCACCCATTTTCTTTTCATCCTTGGTTAACCACCTTTATATAGTATTAGGTTAGTTATTTTGTGATTATATCCCTGAAACAGTACTCACTCACATCAGTGTAACTTCTTTGTTAGTATCAAAATTTTGCACAAGGCACATTTTAAATTATTAAAAAAATACCTGCTGTATATTTGTAAACATACAACAACCCTCACCGAAACATTCTACCACCCAGCCAATAATTTCCCCATGTTGAATTCCATTCTCATTCATGTTGATATTCACCAAAAGCTGGGAAGGGGCCTGCTGCATGCTCACAAAATAAAAGATAAAAAAAAAATTTTTATATCGAGAAATGAAAACGCAAACCCTGTTTCCCATATTATATGTAGATATTTTATTCAGGGCTTTGCCAGCTTGTCTGGTCGGTTAGGTGATACTTGGGATAACTTATGTCAATCTCATAGATCAGCTCTTCCTCTTAACAGCTCCTCGTCCATTTAAACATACTGATATGTGTTGGACAATAAAAATGTACAGAGTATCAGAACTAGACGACAGACAAGTCTGTCGCCTGCCAAGGGTGGACTGAAACTGACTCCCTGATCCCAGGCATGATTTAGTATAGACCAGCATCTGGATATACCCTATTTCCAGTTCTGTTGTCACTTGTTTTCCAAAAGCCCTCATCCACTCCTTTCCTCTTTAGTTTTCTTCCAGTCAAAGTTGATGCTGCTTAGAAGACCAGACAAACAACAACAACAAAAAAAAAAACAAAAAAAAAACAACCCTCCCTAAAAAAAAGAAAAAAGAAAAGAAAAAAAAAGCATTCACTAGCCATAAAACAGAAACGCAATAAATCTGACATTCCTGTTCTATATGGGTGTCTTATTCTTAGCATTCACTTAACCCAAAAAGGATTTTTTTTTGTTTGCAGAGAAACATCTAATATCATTAAAATCAAACACTGATCTAGAGAAATGTTTTCCCTTGAAATTTAACATTCTAGAAAAAAAAAAAAAAAAAAATTTTTATATATATATATATATATATATATATATATATATATATATATATATTTCTCATTTAACATCCAATTGAAAATACACTTGTCTGGATTAAATGATCATTCCAGAATTTGTTAGTCACTTGAATATAATTTTAATCATTAAGTTCATTTCTTCCTTGATAACTGCATGTAAACATTATCTTGATAGACTATCATATATTCAATATCATTTCCAAAAATCTTTCCTGTGGTGGTTGGCACTTGCAGTTTTTATGCAAGAAAATATTCATGTCCACGTATGCATTTTCTTCTAAGTACTATGTTTCTTCAGGATGTGGGTGATCATCTCAACAACTTCCTGTTCTTTTTAGCTCTTAGTAAAGTTTTGTTTCTTTAATATCTCTCCTAATCCCAGTTCTGCCGTTTGCACAAGCTCATTAGACACATATGCTTTCCTCTGTCCCTCTTGCCTCTAATGTCCTGTAAGTGTCAAATTTTTTTAAACCCTCTTTCCTCGTTATGTGTTCCAGAAACATTTTTTTTCTGATTCTAAGTGTCCTTTTTGTTTCCATTCTCAGTAAAACTGTTTCATGATCAGTCCATATTCTCAGCATTCTTCTGTAAAACCACATTTTTTGTTGCCTCAAATCTCTTCTTCATCTGTGAGTAGATCTTTCTGCATTCACTGCCATACAAGACGACCAATATTAAATAATGATCCAGTACTCTTTTCCTGTTTCTTAATACTTTGCTTAGCTTTTGAGAGACATCTTTTGCTATTCCAATGCACTTTCTGATTTCAGTGTTGTATTTTCTGCCATCTTAAAATACTTCCCAGATATTTAGATTCTTGTACTCTATTTTGGTATCTCCAATTCAGTTCACATCTTGGTGTTTCTTTTGCTAACAACCATACAACCTGCCTTTTTTTTTTTACAATTGATGTTTATTACTTTCTGTATATCATCTGCATACCTTATGTCGTAAAGATTGTGATCACAAATAATGAATCCTTCTAGGATTTCTAATTCTCTCAGGATCACCTAGTAAAAGTTGAATAAATCCAATGAGAAAACATCCTTGTCTTGTGCCCCTTTCTATTTTTGTGCTTTTACTGTATACAGTTTCTATCCATATGTAAGCAGTTTACTCTTTGTATAAGTTCTGGATTATTCTAATATATTTCCTAAAATAAAAATAAAAAACAGTGTGTGGTGTACCTGATGTCCTATTTCTGGTCTATGTGCTCTATTCATCAGAATTTAGATAAGTTTTATTATGTAGCTCATTAAGCTTATTGTCCGATTTCACATTCATTTGCACCTGGATTTTTAGGTAACACTATGAAAATGAATCAGCTTACTGATTTCTTTGAAATCATCTATCTAAATGGGGTCAGATTTTTAAAAATATTTCTTCCCAGCTGTTTTTTTTTTTTGGAGGGGAGGGGGATGGCTACAGTTTTTGTTTTGAGCACCAACTCATTAACAATAAAATCTTATTTTCTCTTGTGTGGGAGTAAGGTTTATTGTCAGAATGTGAAGACAGCTTACTTGAAACTCTCTTAAAGACTATTACCAGCAGAACAGAGCAATAACAATTTCTGGAGCCAGTCTGGTTTAAAAATATCTTTGTAAAAGACAATGTTCTAAACAGAATTCCAAAGAATTGAAGGAAAAAGCTACCAATACTTCTTAGGTAAACAAATCTAATCTATTGTTGTTCAGATTCTATGACTATGAAATTAACATAAAAGCAGTTATTTCTGTATGATGAAAATTCTAGAAATTTGGTTAAACCAATTGTTTTTACAATTGTTATTTACAAGAGCTGAACAAATGCAAATATCCAAAATTGTTTTTCTATGAATCAAATTATTATGCACATTATTTTATTATTAGATGAATCACCGTAAACCATCAATCATTTTTTGGAATAGTATTGACTTTCATCTTAATTTAGTTTTTAATTGCATTATACTGCAGTTATTACTCAAGGATGTCAATTTATGGCAAGGATTAGAGAGTCTAAGATCAGAATTAAATCATTGTGTTAAAACAAGGCAAAAAAAGATGTGAGTTTGAATCTCACTAGGAGTCATCCTTTATTTCCCATCAGGCAATGTTTACTCACCGACATTGACTGATGGCCTCAGTAAAAGTTTTAATAAAAAGCAGCTAAAAATTATGATGAAAGCAAATAAGAGTCAAAAAATAATATTGCTTATTAGAAGAATATATATATTTTCACAAATTTGATTAGTATGGAGGCATGGTGGAGCAATGGATAGTGGCTTGGTTTGAGGAATTGGAGAGCCGAGTTCAAATTCCAGTTGAATCCATTACATTCACTTACATGCTAATACCCTTGGGAGAGGTATGAATCTTCTTCCACTCCTCCCAGCTGTGGGAAAATAGCAGAACAGACTGGGTTCTATAGCCTTGGATGGCAACTGGTCTACCACAGAAAGAAATGGCAACCTACTGTGGGAAAAAATCTGCCTCTTCAGTCATGTATCGAAAGATACATGATCACCTAAGCGTGTATCATGCATGGCACATAATTGACTTGGCTAAAGGTCAAGTTCTTTTACAAGGAAATTATTTGGCATACACACACACACACATATTATATATATATATATATATATATATATATATATATATATATATATATATATATATATATATATATATATATATATATATACACATACACACAATATAAAAGTGGACATTGTTGTTGCTGGGTATTGACTTCAATCTGTTTCATGCTTATATGCAATTGCCAAGCCAACGATTATATATAAGCATGAAACACACTGGGTGTTGACTTGAATATCCACTTTTATATTTACATACACTATTCCTGATTATATATATATATATATATATATATATACGTGTGTGTGTATAAGTTCAACCCACACATGGCAATAAATCCACTAAATACAAATAGTTGTTGTAATTTTGGAGCTTGATATCAAGAGAGTATCAAGAAATAAACTCATCTTAGGACTGTTTCTACTGAGTTTTGCATGATTACATCCATTTGATGGTAAATTTACTGTCATGTCTCTTGAAGAGTGGATGTAATTTCATGAAACTCAGAGTACAGACCGTCATAAGTGAACAAATTTATTATATCTACTAACCTTCAGGAGAGTGACTCCTTGTACTTTCTCAGGCTAATTTTTTTTGTTGACATGAAGTGGAAAGATTCTATTGAATCAATTGCTAGGTCTGCTGCTAGGAAAGTTAGTTCACTGTGTTATGCTAGACTATTTTTCTCACCTGAATCTATCTTACACATTTATAAGTCAAGTATCTGTTCATGCATTGAATATTGCTGCCACACCTGGTCTTGTACTTCTATGTATTTAGAGATTCTTGATAAAATCCAAAGAAGAATCTGCAATTCTATTGGTCCTGACCTGGTATCTCAGCTTCAGTCACTTTCTCACTGCCATAATGTAGCTCCTATATTCTTTTTATTCTTTTTCTATAAATATTTTCATTCCAATTGTTTTGATGAGTTTTCCTCTTTGGTACCTAGACTTTACATATTTAAGCACATTATAAAATTGGCAGCTAGGTCTCATCATTTTATAGTTGAAATGACTAGATGTAACTATAAGTTCTATGCTAACAGTTTTAGTGGCTGTATTACTGTTGTAACCTAGGGAAGGTTACTGAATAGAATAATCACACAAAAGTTGGTAATGAACGATAATACTTAGGACACAAACAACACATATAATATTCGCCAGTGGCATGTAGAAGTAGTCAACTGCTAGAAGTGAGTCAAGTGAATTCCACAATGAATCTCCAACTGCAGACCAACATACAGTATTTACTACTGTATTTATGTGAATGGGGACATAACCATTATCATCCATAGGTATACCGTGCTTGCGGCAGATGACTCAAATGCTTAGGTAGACTAATAATAATGGCTGGTTGCTTGTATCTGAGTATGCCTGTTTAATAGGGTGGCTAGCCAATCCCTGTTACAGACGCTTGCTCAGGCACATTTGTGTTTGTTCAACACCGACATTAGTTACAGTTTCTGGTCTGAACAAGGCCAGTACGCTCAAACCCTCAGTCATGATGACTTGTGACTAGTACAACTTGATGGCTTCTAAATAGTTCTGTCTGCTCAATTTCACTCACACTGCTTGGGTCAACCTGTGGTATAGTTTTTCAGGCACTTTCTAAAAGGGTTGCCTTCCCAGGCCGATAACATCAAGTCACCTTCCTGCCAAATCGACCATGGAGAGGTTCAAACCCAGGTCTCATGGTCAGAAAATTAACGTTCTAATCATTTGGCCACATGCGTACGTACAATACGGTAAAACAAACACCAAGGTTAAATGCATAATACACTAGCATCATTTTTTACTATTAAAATTAATTAGTATTTAAGTAAATACTAATTTTTAATTGCTTTTTTCTTTTTTTAAATTACACAAATACACAATCCATCAATTCAAAGGTAGCTTAGCTTCCTTGAGATTACAAGATGTAAGTTTGAGTTCAAGATCTTATCTTTTATTTTAAAATCCGTGCTGTCTACTTACTGCTGTAAAACTGATGGTCTGTCTAAACCTACAATAAAAAATAGCAATCAAAAGTTAATACTAATAATCCAGAGGAAAGAAACATACAACCTACTTGGTGAGCTTGAGTGAATGGATGGCAGAGCAGGATTTGAGATAGAAAGCTTAAAGATAAAAATTATTAAGAGCTACAAAGGACAGGAGATTGTGAAGAGCCATGATTGCCAACGTCCTGAAGTGACACAACATATAGAAGTATCCAATAATTTCTCTAATAAATAAAATAATACACTATTTACATTATTTGGACTATCGTCCTCATCTTTGTTGCCATATTTATCACAACGTTTCGGCCATTGTACGCTCCGGCCTTCTTCAGGTGGTTGGAATGTCGAACTGAACCCTTTATTTCGCTCACTGGGGTAGACTGTTGTAGTTCCACGTGCCATGTTTAATGGATATCAGTTGTCAGTTATCTCCTGTTAATTCCCCTCTCCAAGTTCTCCACTGCCTTAACCAGGTATTGAACTCACACTCTTTGGGTCCTGTCACTGGATATACCTAATGCCTTTATCTACTGTGCCATGTGTCCTTGAGCTGAAACGTAATAAATATGGCGACAAAGATGAGGACAATAGTCTGAATAATGTAAATAGCGTACATAATACCTCATCTCAGAAATATAGACAGATACTGAAATAAAATAATACTGCTACAAATTATATCTCTTAACAATGCAGGCATGGAATACATAATTATATAACTATTTATTTCTTGCTTCAAACGCTACTTTTAGAAGTACATTTTGTACAAAATATAAGTGTTGTCTTGAATAGTCGTGGTGGTGGGAATTTTTCAACTTATAAACAGGGAATTTATGCTTCCTAAAACAAATTATGCTGTGGAGAAAATCTCATGAAAAATAATCATTGTGCCCTACCAAACAGTGAATGTGCTGTGGGGAAAATTGAAAATAATTGTGCTGGCACTTCTATATGACACACAAAAGTATATAAAAATTAAATTCCTTATTAAACTTGTAGGTGAATAGAACAATGTATCCACTTTTCAGGCTGGGTCAAATTTACATTTATGACATTGGAAATATAATTCAGTTTAAGAAATTGGTCATTTGCTTCTATTTACTATTAGAAATAAAAACATGAAAATACAAATTTCATGTGAATTAGAATTTTATTATAACACAGTTAATAGTACTTAGTTTTACTCATTGACAAGAAATTGACTTAGAACATTATTACAGTTTGCTTTCTAACAATACCAAATATACAGATATAAAATGTTTATTTTTCTGTGTGCTCAAAATGCAACTGAATGTGACAAAAGATTAGTTTAAAGTGGGTTTAACAGTAATACCATTGCTCAAGTCCCCTCAGAACTTCCACTTTTGTGGATACCTCAGGTACCTGGTAATAACCCCCTCCCCCTCCTAAAGAAGAGGGATACCCCGGGGCAGGGGGGTGATATTATTTTGATACTTTCCTAGAAAAATGTGCCAGGTAAGTACATAAAATATAAAAATAGCTCCTTTCAAAATTAAGTCAGAGAAAATGTAATAGAACCTGTCATCTTGTAAAATTTGTTGATACTTTTATGCAGTTAATATGCAATCAAGTTAATTATACCCAACTTATATTCAGAACAATATACAGGGTGACTCAACATTAACATTTCTATGAGAGTATCGTTATTAGAAAAACAGAACTGATATAACGATTTCAAACAGTCTTCACCTGTTCCTCATTCCTGTCAAAACATTCTTGGAACCTTCACCAGGTGTCTTCAAAACCCTTATAATATTTGGTTTGTTTTTTCCTAGTAAATGTACTTGCACAAAAATATTAGGATTTTCTGATTCCCCTATTTCTTCAATACATTAGCATAAATCAGATATTTGGCTAATGTGAATAATAATAAGGTTGATAATAGTTTCAACTTGATTCATGTCTGATCAAGATAAAAATGATGCTTCAACTTAATTATTGCACTTGAAAGATTTTTTTTGCTAGGCCACAAAAATCTTATGAGTCGACCAAGCATAGAAATAAATACAATATGGGAACCAGTAATAAGGAGTGCCAGAGAAAAGCAATGATAACAAAGTTGCAATATGAGCTCTGGTGAAAACATGCAATGATAACAGCAAAAATTGCAATATGAGCACTGGTAAAAAAAAATGATTGCTGAAAACATTAGGTTTATAATACCCAGAAATTCATACCCAGATGTCCTCAAGGACACATGGATAAAGGTGTTGGTTAGATCCAGTGACAGACCCAAAGAGTGTGAGTTCAATACCCAGTTAAGGCAGTGGAGAACTTTCAGAGGGAAAATTAGCAGGAGATAACTGATAACTGACATCCATCAAACATGGCATGTGGAACTAGAACAGTCTACCCCAGTGATCGAAATAAAGGGTTCAGTTCGAAATTCCAACCAGCTGAAGAAGGCCGGAGCGTACAACGGCCAAAACGTGGCGACAAAGATGAGGACAATAGTTCGACTAATGTAAATACTGTACATAATACCTCATCTCAGAAATATAGACAGACTTTGAAAGATTTTTTTTTTTTAGTTTTTGTTAATATTCTTGGGTTAACAGCAAAATTATTTTTAACAAAATTTTAATAACTCCTTCATGTCAACATTGTGCTGTAGATATGGTAATTTAAACAAAAGAAAAAAAATCATTTTATGTTGTTAAACATTATTGCCATGGTTCCATTGACATTGATCCGTAATTATTTAAATTTACATTTAACTAGACACAATAAAAAAATTTCACATTCTAATGTAATGTAATTTTATAATCAATAGTATTTACAAAGGTGGGATATAGTACAAGGCCTTTTTTGTATGTGAGAGACTTCACAAGGACATGGGTTGAGGACGATAATTGCCCTTTGCACTATTTCCAATTTGATTTTAACACTGATGCCACACTTCTTAGTGAAATGGGAAGGTACTTGGATTTTGGAAGTTCAATTGTTGGTCTTTAGTCATGAATGACTAATGAGAAAAGTTTGAGGACCTAATCTGATTTAAAAACGAAAAAAAATCCTATGTACAATACTGATGTCCTTAACTTTGATTAGCAATCAAGGGGTCAGGGAGAAAGAAACAATTTATGATCTCAAGATTTTAATTCCTATATTTCATCCTTTAAGACTGAATAAAAATATCAAGAAAACTTCATCCTATTTTATTTTAAAACTTTATTCCATATTTTACTTGTAGAGAAAGCAAGCTAATGTGTGATTTTTATTTTGTTTGAATTTCTTGGATAAAGAATTATTATTACTACTACTACTACAAATAACTACAATATCAATTTACACAAGCTGATGTCATCTTGATTGTTATAGTCACATTTTGTTCATTGTACTTTCCTCCTCAGGTATTGAAACTGTCTGGGAATTTTATTCAAGCCAAACTGGTTATTTAATTCAAAGAGCAGATTGCTCTCATTCAGCTGTCTATATTAAAGCCTATTTTGTGTCAACTGATTGGATGTTAATTTGTTCTTGTAATGTTGTGGTTTTTCTTTTCCCACTGAATCAGAATATATTAATTTAAAATTAAGCCCTGGCCACAAACTACATACACTTAGCTAATACTAAGGATAATTAGATGATGGAACAACTTTTAAAATCTTAAACCTAATTCCTGATCATTCTTAATCAAAGCCTCCCATGTAGCATTCAGTTGTAAGAAAGGAGGAGGCTAGAAGCAGCAATGGCCAAAATGCTGTGACTATCACAATGATATTGAGGACATTAGGATAAATAAATCAAGATATAATCAAATCTGATTTGTTAAGAAATAAAATAACAAAAAAAATAAATCATCCTTTCAAAACATCCATACATTTTGCTAAATTCTATCAAGATCAACCAATTTTAAGATATATTTTGCTCTTTAAAACAACTAATTACAAACTTCTGTTTAGTGTACTTCACTCATACCAAACATTTAATGCAAGTTTTTTTCTTTTTAAACCAAATGTTTTTGAAGTATTATCTACGTCCTGAAACAATCAGTCCTATTTCTTAAAGCTAGAATATACTTTTATATAGCAATTAAAAACCCCAATATGTGGGTAGTATATAAGCGAGGAAATTAATAATAATAATAATATAATAATATTAAGAGAGTGAAGTTCCAATTACCATCTTGTTTACAGTGCTCATTGATTTGTTTTTTCTTTGTACAGTTTATCAACCTTTTGCAGGATAATTAAAACCAGAAAATATTTTAGATTGTAAGAATCTTTGAGAGAATTTAATGATAGCTGGAAGGAAAACAGAAGTGGTGGATTCATACCATTCCTACATAAGTGAATATAGTGAACCCAAATGCAGTTGGAACTCAGTACTTCAATTAAGGATTATTAAGCCATTATCCATTACACCACGTACACATCCAAGCTTACAGAACTTGGTATTCCCAAGCGGTCACCCATCTAGGTACTAACCAGGCTTGATGTTGCTTAACTTTGGTGAATGAACAAGAACTGGTGTTTCAATGTCATATTACCATAAGCCAGTGCTCACTTTTGTATTTTCTTGAGAAAGAGAAGAATGCATCCTTTCTCTCTCTAGCAAGGGTTTACATATTAAGATAAACAAGGCTCTCTAGCTTTGGGTATCTGTCAGTCTAGGAGGAGGACAGTTCTGAATTGAAAGGGAGAGGAGGAGGAGAAAATAAGAGAGAGAAAAGAGAATGAAAAGGAGAAAAGAAAAAGATAAAAAAAGAAAAAACACAGAGAAAGCAATGGGAAACCATTCTCCTATATTTCCCAAAAACCCACAGCAATTCCCAGATTAAAAATTAAGAAATAAATCACAAGGAGAAGGCAATGGAAAAACCATCCTATATATATATATATATATATATATATAGCAAAAACTTATGGCAAAAAAACAAAAAGAAACGTTTCTTCATTGTTTTTCTATCTTTCATAATCTGTGACATACTTCTCATATTCTTGTACTTCAGTTTCTTTAACATTTAACAAAATTCAAATCAAATTCAATAGACTGTATGTAATATTTATCTATTGGTAGAACTAATTCTCATCTAATCTGAAGCTGATTCTTCATCTATGAAGAGATCATCTCCCATTCACATAATAGATTAGATATTACATTGCAGTTTGTCACTTTTCTTTGTTTCTTACGGAAAGAAATCTCTTAATATTTTGCTTTGTTTTTGAAAGCCTTCTTTCATTATTCCTATGTGTCTTCAGATTTTTGTCACATTTTCTGTCACAACATTTACTAAATGTAAAGTTTAAGATTAAAGAAACTGCATTTTAGGAGAGAGAATATGTGTGTAGGTTTAAATCTTCCCAGTTTTTTATTTCAAATGATTTCTGCCCATTTTTTTAGATTAATACGCTGATATTTTTAATATTTATTTTGAGTGATTCTATCAGGAAAGTTCAAATACAGCATACAATTAGCAAGGTTTGAATAATAAATTCATACAAGATAAAATTATTATAATTTTGTTTTTAATGAGTTTATGATTTAAATCTTAAATGGTAATATTCTCTTTAAAGTTTTATGAAGCACATTTGAGATATATATATATATATATATACTTACACACAGAGGAGTAATGGATAATGGCTCAGATTGAGGAATCAGAGAGCCGAGTTTGAATTCCAGTCACATTCGTTACATTCATGTGCAAGCAAATACTTGGGAAAGGCATAATTCCATCTCTTCTCTAAACAAAGGCAGTCATGGGTAAGGTCGCCTGACAGGATGGGTCCTATATCCTTGGGTAGCAACCAGTTTATGTGATTGAGAATTCCTAATTCAAAACATCCAACTGTGTTAAATAGCTCCACTAATCCTCAGTTGGCCAAGCTTGGTGAGTATGGTTACACTCCTGAAGACATGGTCATTCAGGGAGGGGTTCCTCCAAAGCATGAGAAGACCCTGGTTCTGGATCAGTAATACATGAAATCATTCAGGTTTGTTAAAACCCACCCATAGTTAAGTTCCTTACTTTTTCATGACTGAACCAATCGTAGAGGAGACATGAGTGATGATGATGCAGCTAGTCATCGCCAATCAGATCTGTTTTCCGTCTCATGAAACACTGAAGTGTCTATCCTGGTTCATTCCTTGAGGTTGTCCATCCAGCTTTTGTATGGCCTCCCCCTGCATCTACCCACTTCCAAGGTACCTTAAAGAACTGTCTTGGGTAGAGTATTGTGGCATATGACATGTCCAAGCCACAACAGCTTTCTCCTATTTAATATTGCCAAGAGGGGCTCTTGGGAGGCTGCCAGTTGTGCTACTTGGCCCTGTATAAAGTTATTTGTTTTGTGTTCTCTCCAGATCCTGAGAAAGCATCTGAAGCATTTAGCTTCAAATGTTTGGACTCTCTTGGTGGTTTCTGCTATCAGAGTCCAGCTTTCACATCCATAAAACAGTAGAGACAGCACCAGGCACTTGTAGATATTTTTCTTGGTTGGAAAGCTGATGGTTTTGCTCTTCCAAATCTTACTGAGTTTTGCCATTTCCAATGTTGCCATAGCCGGTCTGGTCTTGATCTTTGTTGTAGAGCATCCATCTTTGGTGAGGGTAACACCAAGGTATTTAAAGGTGTTCACTTCTTCCAGTTGTTCTCCATTCATGAGGATCTGGGCCCTGATGTTGTTTGTGCTGTTGACAAGAACCTTACATTTCTCAGTGCTCACTTCTATTCCATACACTCCTGCACTGGCTGTCAGCCTGTTATTGAGACCCTGCAATTCAGAGTTGCTGCCACCCAACAAAACATCATCAGTGAAGCATACGTTGTTAATGATTCTCCCTCCTAAGGATATAGTGGCCTGAAAGTCTTGAGGAGTTTCTCGCTTGATGTTCTCAAGAAAGAGATTGAACTATGTTGGGGAAAACAAACAGTCCTGACGGACGCCAACTGTGGTTTTGAAATAATCACCCACCTGACTGTTAAGGAGGACCACACTGTTGGAGATCTTATACAGTGCCTCGATGGTTTGGATGAGGCCCTCCTCTATGCCAAAATTCCTCAAGACCTGCCATAGACAGTCATGCCACATTTTACTGAACACTTTGAAATCTATGGAATAACTTTATAGATTTATGGATCCCTCTGATGTTGCAGAACTTTCTCCATCAGAATATTCCAATCATGGACAATATTCCAGCGGAACTGCTTAAGCATAGAGGGAATGAATTGGTCACTGTAATAAGATCGATCTGCCAGAAATTCTGGGAGACAAAACAGTGACCCATAAAATGAACTCAATCACTCATCCCCAGGCCCAAAAAAGAAAATTTCCACCAGTACCAGAAAGTACAGGACCCTCAGTCTCATTAGCCACACCAGTAAAATCATGCTACAAACAGACTTCTTACGGCTGAAGAACATCTTGCAGAACAAGCTGGATTAGAAACACTGTGGAGCAGATCGTTAAGTTTAAATACTGTTCAGAGAATGTTCAGAGAATGGCATTTCTGTCAGGAGAAAAAGAAACAAAATTAACAGAAAACAATAGAGGGATTGAGTTTGTAATCAATCTGTTTTTTCTTCTTGTCTACTGTTTGATGAAAGTGCTAGCGCTTTGGTGGGCTTTATGCCAACGAGAAATCCTCAACTGTCCAACAGTTCATAGAAAAATAATTATTTCAGTTTGACCAAATCTTTACTCAAATTATTTTTTTTATAAACTCTTGCCAACATCATATTTGTTTAATTTTTCAAAAATTTTAAACATGATTAGTGTAAAATTTATAAAAAAAAAAAAAAAAAAAAAAAAAAAAAAAAAATATACCTCAATTGAAAAAAGAACTCAAGAGTAAAATAAGAACTGAGTGTGTGTGTGTGTGTAAGAGGATATCAGAGAAATTTGAAGTAACCCCAAAACAATAATCATGACAAACATAAGTTCTTCAATGTGTAGTATTATTGTTAAACTGATTTCTTATCAATTTGTTATCCAACAATAATAAGCCTGAGAAAAGAAAGAAAAAAAAAAAAAAAAAACATCCTGCAATCAGTGTTTATTTTCAGTTTGCAAATGAAGGATTTTTTTATTTCCTTGAAGAAAAAGTTTTTTCTTCTATTTACCATTTGTACTTAAACAGCTGAGTTCTAAAAAAAAAAACAAAAAAAAAACGGTTGTAACCAATGTGCAATTTTTTTTTTTTTTCCCCAGTTTGCAACTGACACATGGTGATGATAAAGATGGTGAAGAATTAATCGTTTTAATGCCTTTAAAGAATTTAAAGAATTAAAAAAAAAAAAAAAAGAAAAAAAAAAAAGTATTTCTGAAGAACAAATAACCAAAAAAAAAAATCAATAACTGAGAGAAAAGAGAACAAAAACAAACCAAATAAAATGAAGAAAATTAAACATTAGCTTTCAGTTTTAATAATATCTTATGAGATTTTTAAGTAAACAAGCAAGGTCACTTTGTTATCAGGTCATAGGGATAGCACATATACTATATCCAAGGTAGCAGTGGTGTTTTCTGGGTAAGATAACCTGACAGAGCTCAACCCTCTTCAGGCTGGTTTGACATCAGAGTTTTCCTTCTCCTAGTCTAGTCACCAACCAAGGCTATAGAGGACCCAGTTTGTCCTGCTATTTATGCATAACTGGGAGGAGTGGATTCATACCTTTCCCGAGAATATTAGCAGGTAAGTGAATGTAATGAACTCAACTGGAATTTGAACTCAATTCTCAATCCGAGCTGCTATCCATTACTCCACCGTATTTATAATTTGATTTCTACAAAGTCTAACTTAAAATAGCCAATTGGGTTTGTATTGCTTTTGACCATACACTTAATTAAATATATAATTCGGTGTTTGCAATTGTAAAGAACATTACTTTATGAATTTCTGTTTAATCTCAACCTGTTGACTATAGAGATACCAGCATTTAAAAGCTGAAAAGAAATACACTGTAAAATGTAAGTAAAATAAGGTTGTTCATGTGCTACATTGCACTAGCCACTTGTAGCTCTGTTATATAGGCAATTCTAGATTAGGAAAATTCACCCATGTTCATGATTGATTTATTTTCTACTTAACCCTTTGCAGGTTATTTAAAGCCAGAAAATATTTTTTATAATTTTTTTAAGATAATAATGATTTAGTGATACAAGTCTTACTAATTAACCCATAGCTAGAGGAGAAGAGGTAGATTCATACCTTTCCCAAGGATATTTGCACATAAGTAGAAGTGGAATTCTGCTCTCCGATTAATAATTCAGAGTCATTATCATTAACCACACATCTGAGCTTTTTAGTTAATGTCCATGTCTAGGGATATCTTGTTCTTTTTTTTTATTGCTCAACGTGTTTCCACGGAGTCTCAGTCTGTACTAATTGATTTAACTCACAATTATTATGCCACTAAATTTATGAACCAATGAACTTGGAGCCTTAAACTTAAAGTTCTTATTGCCTGCCTGCTTGACCTCTTTTGCCACCACTTTTCTTACTGAAAAGGCCAGAGGGAATAAGGGCCAAAAACTTATGACAAAGATGAAGCCATTATTCTGAATGTAAATAAATAACTTCTCATCCCAGAAATTCAAACAAATTAAAATGTTATTGTTAGATATGGTATAGGCTAGTTAAAAAATAAATTTCACTTAAGATCAATTATAACTCCAAAACAGACTTACAATAAATGTACACAACATTATAATCAAAATTGTATCTATTTATACTATTTACATTGTTCGGACTGTTATCCTCATCTTTACTGCCATATTTACATTTTGGACGTTGTACGCTCCAGCCTTCTTCAGGTGATATATGTTGGAATTTCGAATTGAACCTTTATTTATTCCACGGGGGGGTAAATTGTTCTAATTCCATATACCATGTCTTTGGATATCTCAGTTTCAGCTAATTCCCCTTCATTTCTCCAAGTTTTTGTTCCCTCTGATGTGGCCAACTCTTTGGGTCAAGTCACTTTTTGGATCACTCAACCAACAGGCCATGTATCCTTTAGTAAATTTTTAGGACTTATAAACTAATATTTCTGTAATAGTTATTTACCAGAGCTCATATTACAATATTTTTATCTTTGTTGTTTTTCTCTAGCTCTCTGTATTACTGGTTCCCATATTATATTCATCTCTATCCTTGGCTGTATGCCAAGATTTTTTTTTTTTTTTTTGTAACCCAGCATATGTGCAGATTGCTTAAGTTTTCATATTTTCGAGTGATGTTCTCTGTCTATTATTTTAATTTCATTCCACAGAGGGTGGTGATCTCTCTTTTCCCACCATGTGTTTCTTTTACTTATTTTTAATATTCTTCTACCCTCGATTTGGATTTTGGGAGCAGGGTAACCTATCCTGCGTATCACAAAACAATACCCTGTCTTCCTTTCTCAAAAGCAGCACAGGAGAGAACAGCTTGTGATTAACATTGCCTTTATTGAACCAAGATTGAATGACAAAGAAGTAATTTCATCAGTTAACATGTCTTGCATTTATTATTGTGTGCAATTTAACTTACTCATAATTTATCATTAACAAAGAAAAGAGTGCTGAACTGCTACATAAAAGGAAAATGTCTTGAAATGTCAGTGAAATGTCTTTGAAAGACCTGCTACCATTCCTTTCAACATAATTCTGCAAGCTGTGAGAACCATTCAGTCAAAATACAGAAATGCAATAGACATCCATTCCTAATGGTGACTGTCATTCAATCCTGGTTCATTTTTAGAAGGAATGATGGGATATCTTAAAAGAAAAAAAAAAAATAGCCCGGAGCAATGTTTTAATACTTTCTTTTCCTGAATATCACAAAGACAGAAGAGACCAAGAAAAGTACTCTTTGCTAATTGTGGAATGTGTAATACATCCACTTTGTTTATGGCATGAGAGATGTTTACAAGCATTTCAAATGCCAGAAGTCTAAGGGCAAAAGACGTTAACTTAAATGTTTTATCTGTCATGTAGAAATCCTGTTTTTTTTGTTAAATCATTTCACTGCAAGCAAGGTGATAAAGCAAGAGTGAAAGAAACTGAAAACATTAAGAAGAAAGGACAATAAAAGAACATGATTCAAAAAGGCAAATGACAAGTAACATTGCATTTGAATTTTTGAAGATCATAGGAAAGCAAGAAGCTGGAAGAAAGTTCCACAGGCAAGAAGTGCGAGAGAAGAAACAATGAGAATATTACTTAATGATTGCATCTAGCAATTTCAACAGTGAAATGATGAGACCTAGCTGCCAATATAGTACTATGCTTAAATTCATAAAGTTGAGGTACAAATTGTTAAGTATTAACCAAACTACTTCATATTTTTATGCTATCTGGATAACACAATTATCATGAGGAAAGAAATGCAGTTATAACAGCAGCAGTAATGTAAAAGAAAACCAAAATTGGTTCTTCAGTAAAAAATAACAAATGTTTGTTTTATTCTTCTCTGCATAAGAGCAGTTCAGAAAAAGGTTAGATATCAATTTATAAAGTTGAACAATTAATAAAAGATTGACAAAGTTAAAGGTTATTTTGAAAGAGAGAGGTACAGCGAAAGAGGTAGAGAGAAAGAGAGAGGTACAGCGAAAGAGAGAGGTACAGCGAAAGAGAGAGGTAGAGAGAAAGAGAGAGGTAGAGAGAGGTAGAGAAAGATGTAGAGAGAGAGAAAGAGGTAGAAAGAGGTAGAGAGAGTGTGTGTAAGTGAGACAGAAAAATAGAAAAGGAAAGAGACAGACAAACAGATATTGAAACAAAAAAAAATGATGTGGAGGTTGGGGGCACTAATTTCCTGGATGATAGAATTTCGTAAATATCCGCATTGCTACATACAAAGATTCCTTTAATGACCAAATGTGAAGAAGATTTGTAAGCTACTGAATAAGTGAATGCAATTTCTTGTCTGTACAGTTTCTGTTGTCTTGCCCACCCACACTGAAATGATAAAGGCACATTGTGTGTGTGAATATATATATATATATATATATAACATTTCCTTGAAATAACTAAAAGAAAAACTCTAAAGAATTTAAGACTCAAGGGATGATGATATTAGATAAGGATATATCTATAATATCCATTTTTTTTTTTTTAAACATTAAAAACCTTCATTGAAAAAAAAAAAAAAAAAAAAAAAAAAAATCGGATTTTTGTTTTTTGTTTTTGTGATATCAAGGAAATGAAGTAAATTTTAATGTCCTCTGAAAGCAAAATGGCTTGTTTAATATCCATGCATCATTTCTGGTGCTTTCAATATAAAAATATAAAATTGAAATGAGTTTTTCATGATCTCCAAAATGTGGCAAATTTCCACTAAAAGATATCATTTTTAAAAACAATTATCTATAAAATACAATTGAAAAGTTTGTCTTTACTTGTACACTTTGGATGTAAATGTGATGAAAAGCATTAAACAGTAGCAAATTTCTCCTCATGAACCAACTCGATCTTATAGATGGTATTTAAGCAAAAGGTCTTAAGAAAGAAAAAAAAATCCAATTTCTTTGATTCCTTAACTGGGGGAGGAGTGTGTGAGAGAGAGAGACAGACAGAGACACACACACACACACACACACACCCACAAACCAGACTCCTCCATTCTTCTCTGCTCAAGGTAAGTACCCACTGCAGCTATTTTCAGTGTGATCTCTATATGTTTTATGTAGATTGTTCTTGGACATCCCCTCCTGTTTTTCGTCATGCTCTAGTTGGTAGTGAGCGGAATCTTGAAACAATGTTGTTAGTTGCCCTTAATCAGTGCACTAATGCTTGTAGATATCATGTATAAAGGCTGTTAATGTCTGTCAGTTGATCCATTGCAGGATGCCCCTTGTTTCTGATGTCATCGGTTCTTTTAGCAGACAATATATGTCTTCAACAGGTGGTTCCAAACGAGTTCATTATTTTCATAGAGAATGAATTAAGTGAATATACCAAAGTGGAAAGAGGAGTGCGACAAGGACATTTTTCTCATTGGATTTATTTAACCTGGATAATATGATGAGTTTAAGAAAATTAAAGGACTTACTAGGATTCATTATCTGAGGACATAATCATAATATATGACAAACTCATAAAGGAAAACTGAAAGCATTATTAGACAAGACATTTAGGGAAAACAATTGCATGATAGAATGGATATCTCTAAGCAAAAGGTACAACTGAAAGTTTTAATTACGCATCAGTAACGGCAAAATTCAAGCAGGTGCAGAAAGTCAACTAACTGGGCAGAATTGTAATAAATACAGAAAGCATGACATATGTACATAGGAAAAGTGAAAGAACTTTTTTGTATGTATGGTATTAAAAGATTGGAAAATAACATTAGAAACAAAGAAAAACCGATATATGTACCTTCCTATATAGCTGAACAATTTCATCACAGATGAAAAAAAAAAAATGAATTTAAGCAATCAAGATGTGCTCCTACTCATGAATCTTGAGAATATAATGAATGTGACAAATGAGGACATTTTAAGGATAATAGAAACTACAAGGAAACCATTGACAAAAAGCAAAAAGTGATAGCTGAAATTTTTTTGAACACATAATTAGGAAAGAAGGCTTGGAGAATTTAATGCTCACAGAAGGCAAAAAGAAGCAGAAGAAAGCAGTAAGTCACCTACTTGATAAATTTGAACAAACAGATGGAGAAAGTGGTATTGTAAAAGCACAAATTTGCTGAAGCAATAAGAAATTATGATAACTTTAAAAATGTAACAACTACAAATACTTAGATATCATTTCCAGAAAAGATGTGCTAATTTGAATAGAAAGTGAATTTTAATGATGAATGTAGAATGCAGCACTGACACTGTAAGAATTTACTTATATCTATAAGTAGCACTTTGTGTTTGGAAAATACATTCTAAAGTTTCAAGTAAATGAAACACCCCTTCCTTCTATACATTCCTCTCAAAAACTCAATGCATCATATATAATAAATTCTATGGTTTATATTTAGAACTTCAAACACTGATATGATACTGTAGACAAAACAGAGATGTGCATTAATACTTCTGTAGCCTAAAAATAAAAAGCATATATTTTATATGGCAAATATTTCTCTAAATAATTCAAAGGCAAGTATTAATTACAAGAGATGAGTAATTAGACAGTGAAAATTTCAAATCAAAATTTAGTTGATAAGCTACAGCCTGATTGATCAATTCACATCATATTTCCTAAGGATTTTGTATCCAACGTCATTTCTTACTGTTCTAAACATCATTTCAATGAATACATATGTTTGAGTAGACAGCCAGTTTTTTGTTTTTTTTATAAACATTGTGAATTACATTACTGACACACACATTCAAGAAGCTTAATAAATTAAATGTGCTCTCTGACAGGGCTTGAACCAGTGTCCTCCTTTGTAGAGAAAACCACTGTCAGATCCAGTATGCTTTAGACTGCTTCACCACAGAGAGCATCACAATTCAGCAAGGTTGGATTACCCTATTTTTAAATCTTGAAAACCCTTATCTGCTGTTTTTTTTTTAATTTTTATTGTATCTGAAATCTAAAAGTAATTTCTAAGGAACTAATGGAGATGCAGGTTCAAAACCACAGAGAGAGGGGGAGAGAGGGGGGAGAAAGAAAGGGGGGAGAAAGAAAGGGGGGAGAAAGAGAAAGGACATTTCCTTTATTGAGACTAAATAGTTTTGCCTATCGCCCAGCTCACATTCATTTTGCATTTTTTGAATAGAAGTAGAAGTTTATCCCTTGTTTCCTAGTTAGAATTGTGTTTCTGGTTCCTTTTTGTAAAGTCTCATTCTCTTTCTCTTCTAGTAACCTCTTGCATCTTAGTGGCATTATCGTCTTGTTTGGGGTGAAATTATTTTTTTTATATTAAAGAGAAAAATGTCTCTAGAATGCACAAACTGGTAGACATAATTTACACTGTAAAAAAAAAAAAAAAATTTAAATGGGGGTAGCATCGACTCAAAAATGTGTATCTGCTGAAATAGCGTCTCTTTCATTCCTAGAAGGAACTTCTTCAGAAAATGTTTTTTTTTATCAAGGAGTCTGTCTTATATCTGTTGTAGCCTAGGGAAGGTTACTGAATAGAATAATCCCACAAAGGTTGTTAATGAACAATAATACTTAGGACACGAACAACACATATAAGATTCACCAGCAAGTGCATAGAAGAAGTAGTCAACTGCTTGAAGTGAATCAAGTGAATTCCACAATCAATCTCCAACTGCTGACCAACATACAGTATTTACTATGGTATTTATTTGAATGGGGACATTCACATTATCATCTGTAGGTATGCTACAACAATGATGAAAAAATACAATAAACCCCCAGTTACATTTATTTCATTGAAAGTGCTAAAGATACAGTGATGCATAACTTTAAGGTTTTAACATCTGATGTATCTAAAATTTGCCTAACCTATCGAACATTATTCAGTTTTCTATTACTTTTGCTTTAATTGTCATCATTATTGTTTGTAATTATCCTACATTGTATCAGCAGTAGTTTTGTCAGGAAAGGAGATATGTTGTATGATCCGGGATGTAATTTTACTGTAGAAAATTCTGAAATCAGTGCACTTTCAATACATTTTTGCCTTAATAATTTACTTTATCATATAATTAAAAAAGGCATTCATTGTTTTTGTCTTTTTTTTATTTCTCTCCCCTCCCACATATATGTAAGATTGATTCCATTGATACTGAAAAATTTCTTTCTAGGAATGAAATGTGTTAGATAGATTTTCCATTTTGTCAATCACTCATCCCCTATTAAACCTGATATATAGATTTGTATATATCTTAGATAAGGACAATATAAAAACATCAGTTTATTTAATGTGAATCCCCAACCTATAAAAAGGTGAAGAACAAAACTGAAAATTAAACCTCTTCATACAAAAATGAATGTTTAAAAGAGTTTATCATCAGAGAAAAATTGGCAGGAGTGTGAACAGAAACACACAAAAGATATTTTTTTTTATTATTAATAAAGCTTGAATGTAATACATTAAATATCTGATGGCAATAAATGGTGTGACTAACTTCAATTCTTGATCACAACACTGAAGATTGGTAAATGTAATACATTTAGGCTCACTTATTGCATCTATTTATAGGGAGGGATCTTAAATAAAGAAATATTACAATCTAGATTGCAGGAGCATGTCCAACTGTTTGTCTATTTTTCATAATTTAAAATAATCTAGAAAAGAATTGCTATTGGAAAATGTTATGATATTGATAAAGAATTTAAATACAAGATTTTAACATTTAATTGGGAAAAATGTTACAATTTTCATCAGAAAATATTACAAGTGACCTAAACTTGATTTTGTTACATTAAAAAAAATAAAATAAATTTTTATTTCATTATGTTTTTTAAAAACATTTAATGCTGATTTTTCATTATTTTTTTATTTTTATTATTTTAGAATGCAATAAAAACATTTAAAATCTATGAAAACAATTGAAAAATTTCAAGTAACATTATTTTCAAATAATAATTTGGAAAGTTGAACTTATTTTTCAGCAAAGGATTAAGGAAAAAAAACATTGAAACTGAATAAGGAAACTATGAAAACAAATGCTAAAAATACATAAAATAACAAAAACTTAACTTTTTTGTTACCTTTATGTCAGCTGCCATCATATTATTTGGAGGAGACTTACCTGCAAATAAAAAAAAAAAAAAAAAAGATGTAAATAATAAATTATTAATTTGATAAGTATAGTTTATTTTTAAAGTGAAACTGAATTTATAAACAATTTCAAATAAAAAAAATCTGAGTCAATTCTACCAAGAACAAAATATTGTAATTCATTATCCACAAAATAAAATTGAAATTTTAAATTGAAAATAAATTAAAATAAAATTGAAAAAAATGTTGAACATCCACTGTCTGATTTACTGCAACAAAGAGTTATCATTATTTACACTATTTACATTCGGACTATCATCCTAGTCTTTGTTGTCAACATACAAACAATAGCCTAGTGGATTAAAGCATTGGCTTGTGGATTCTGTGACATTGTAATTGTGAGTTCAATCCCTGTGCCGGGCAGTGTGTATTTGGACTTGGTGGAAACAGGGTGAACAATAACTGAGCAGAACTAAAAATAAGAACTAGACATGGGCAGCAGAACAAGAAGTCTACCTCCTCCCCCACTAGATTAAATAAAGAGTTCAGTTTGGAATTCCCTGTAGATTACCCAGATTGATCTACACCTGATGATGGCCAGAGGGCAAAATGGCTGAAATGTGGTAACAAAAATGAGGACAATAGTCTGGAGGTAGAAAGTCTACCATTAGCAAAGGAAAGATTAATTTTGAAAAAAAAAAAAAAAAAAAAAAATTTTTTTAATTTGAATGTAAAAAAAAAAAAAAAAAACCTTCAATAAAAAATTAAAAAAAAATAAAACCAGCATCTATATATTAATATACAAAAAAACTAAAAATAGAAAACACTACTACTAAATATCAACAATAAGTAAATTATTTTTTCAAAACAGTTTGTTTTTTTTCTTATCTTTTTTTTTTTTTTTTTTTTTTAATTTTTATCATTTGTGATTGAGTCATAACACAGAGGTCATTAAGGTGCCATGGTATCTTCCTGACACCTCAGCACAGAGGGAAATTGGGTTACACTCCCTCTAAGTATTACACAACAAAGTAGTACTGGGTTTATATGGTACCAGCAGCAAGAATCAATGGCTATTAAACCTGTTAACCCTCATGCTCTACCAGTGATGGCAGTGGGATCAGGTACAGATAGAAGTGGATTCAAATCCTGTTTCCTCCCAATTGGAAAATGACTACATGAAACCACTGTCTATTGGTATACTTGTACATGATCAACTACTGAATCAAATGTAATGAATCGGTGGTTAGAAAAAAAACAGGTTGCCTTTTATTCAAAGCAATGACTCAACAGCTGTAAAGATCATTTATTTTTTGGAACCCATAGCAGTAACCATGACATGTAACAGCTTTCAAGCAACAAAAACAAACAAAAAAAAAAGCAGTCAGTGTCAATAGCTTGTGTGATCAAAATCTGTTACTAAAATGTATGCATTCAAAATTTAACTATATATTCTATATAATTATCAATACATTGTTCTGCTTTACCTTGACAAATTTCACTTAGAAATGTTGGTTTTTAAAGTAAAATGAAATTACTTGATTTTTATCTACACTAATATAAAAAAAAATGTGCATGAAACTAAATATGGGTTTCAATTTACTCAAGACTACAGCACTAAATTATATTAAATGATTTTTTTTTTTTGTTTTTTTTTTTTAATTATTTCACCCCAAGCAGAGTAATAAAGCTACTAAAACAGAAGAGGTTACTGAGCCTGAGGGATATGAGAAGAAGAAAACATTAAGGAGAGAGAACAATAAAAGAATAATAATAATAATAATACTTATATAGGTTCAAAAATAATTTGTGAACAAGAAAGAGCAAAATACATTTTCTATAAAATTACCCAATTATGTTTTCTTTATGATAAAAAACACTGCTGTTTGTATAAAACTAACAAACTTTGTTTATTTTTGTTATTCTGTTAATTGTTGATTTAAATTTTTAAGTGCAAAAAAAAGAAAAAAAAAGTGACTGAAGTCTCAATCCATTAATTATGATTTATAACATAAATAGTAAAACATCAAAATATTAAAGGAAATCTTTTAGCAACAAAAACTGAAAAATACAGTTGCAATACAAAAACTTGTTTTATTTTTCAAAGTGAAATATATTTTATAGTCACTCAATAACTTAATCAAAAAATACATCAATTCAATATTTTGTTAAGTTTTACATTTCATACCTGTTATAAATAGCATACATTTTGTTAATACTCTATTTTAAGTATACTGGCAAGATTATCATGTCTTTCCAATTTACACATTGTTTTATTTCATTACCTGTCCAAAATATATTCTTGGACATCTTCCAGTTCTTCATGTTCTATTTTCAGCTCTTTCTGGAAATTTACAATTAAACATTATCAATGGACAATTTGGCATTAACATTTTTCTTGAAGAGCCTAGATACAAAAACCCTAATACTTATATAGCAGAGTTTATAAATGGCTTATTAAAAAGAAGAAATGTCTTTTAAAAAAAAGTAAACAGTGATAATATTTTTTTTTGAGAGTTTGTCATTAAAAATGTTTATTATAAACTTGTTGTCTAAATGAAAGTAACATTAAGTAGAAGAAACACTTGCAATGACAAGTGTAAATGCTGAACAAATTACTTGCATTGTTTTTTTGTTTTTTTTTTCTAAAGGAGTCCATAGGTGCCTGGCGCAGGCTGGAAGATTGCAATGATTTGCACCGAGCCACAACAATCCTCTTTCCTGATCCTACAATCCCAAGGCAGACAAGTGTGTGATGTCTGGAGAGAGAAAGCAAGCCACAGGGGATGCCAGATAATATCAGATAGTACTGAGTTATTAACTGCCTCCAGATTTTCCAGGCTGATTTGAATTCAGAGTTTTCCTTCTCTTAGAATGGTTGCCACCCAAGGATACAGTCCCTCCTCCTATTTGCCCATAGCTGGAGGGTGGGGGAGGAGAAGAGATAGATTCATACCTTTCCCAAGGATATTAGCATGCAAGTGAATGCAATAAACTAGAGTGGAATTTGAACTCTACTCTCTGATTCCTCAATCAGAGCTGCAATCTGTTACTCCACCATGCCTCCATAAGGCACTGAAAATCACAATCATTTAAGTTTCTGAAACATTGCCATGATAATGATGGCAAAATCCGGTTAATTATATATGAAGGCTACTCAATGTATGAAGAGTTGGCAAGGAGAATTCTGTTGTGATAATCATGATGAAAACATTGTAGTTCTTTATAACTGTCATTACAAATGAATTGACCTACAGAGCATGAAATATGGTTCTTCATAATGTGTGATTAATTAGAATACATTATATACAAAAGATAAAGTCACAAAATTAACAAATGATGAACCATGAATTATCAGATACAGAGAAGAACCTCATCAAATTTCACTGATTGTTTAATTTTTATTTTTTATTTTGCAAAAGGGCTCCCAGATGTTTCAAAGCAAATATTAATTAACACTAAAAACTGCAGTATTCTCAAACTCATTAAACAGTAAATTTCCTATTTAATTGTACTATTATGTATGTAAAAATATCTAAATGGAGTTTTTGTCACCAATGAGAATTCTGACATAGCAGATTTCAAACCAATCCTAAATATTTGAAGTTTGTCTTTTATAACCAAATTTCTAAAAAATTAATTACTGCCTCTGTCCCATAATGTTACATTTGCATCTACCTTTCATACACTAAATGTGATAATTATTATGGGACAGATGTAGTATGATTCAATTTAATTGTTTCTTAATATTTTTAATAATTTCCCTATTGTGTCCAATAATAATTCTTATATCTGCATCTACATATTATAAACTAAATGTAGCAACTATTATTGGACAGAGATAGAAAAAATTCTTTAAGAATTCAGTTATTACTAAATAATTTCAAAAATATACAAAAAGTACTAAATAGAAAATGATACATTAGTGCCCTATATTAATTTAACAAGTAGCAATTAATATTTTGTATGTTTTAGCTTCCCATACTTTGCCTGTGAAAATGTGAATACAATGATGCAAAGTTAATTTTTAATGTAAAACACTGAAATTCCAAAAAGGTGCTTAATAATTCTTTCTACTAAAGTTTTTTTTTATCATTACACCCCAAACAAGGTGATAATGCCACTAAGTCACAAAGAAAATACCATAAACTACATGTCAATCACAGCCAATCCTTAGAAATGCAATGATAGAAATTTATGCCATCTGAAGACAATGGATTAATTGATGATATATTAAGGTAACAAAAAAAAAAAGAACTATCAATTTACTTTCTCTTGATAAAAATAAAAATAACATAAAACAGGTATCAAGGCAAAACAAAAAACAAATAATGAAATAAAATAGGTGAAAATTTCAGTTTCATTTGTTTGGATTAAATATTTATTCAGGTTATCACTGGTGACCTAAATAAGCATCACTGGATGATTTAAAGGAAAAAAAATTATTTTCTTTTTAAATGTTAAATCAAAAGAGTGTAATATATTTACATCATGATTTTAGAACATAAAACCTCATTAAGACTGTGTGCCATGAAAACATGAATAATCATCTAAACTCTTAGACTTTATGAACAAGGATCTGAAAAGGTTTTTCACTCTACATAATATGAAATAAATGTGAAAACTGCCTTTCTGTTTATGTCCAATAATGATTGTATACCAAGGTGGCTGAAGCCTGAGGAAATCACAGTATCATTTCTTACTCACATCTGACATTGCTGACATGATAAAATGATTAAAAAAATTAAAAATATGATAGGCATTTTAAAAAAGAAAAAAAATCAACAATAGACTAAAAATTTTAACCCTTGAATTGTGCAGGTAAATTTGAAACATTTAAAGACTGAATAGATTTATCTACTGAAGAATCTATATTAAAACCTTCATATCAGTACAAACAAATAAAATGTTATTCTAAATACCAGTTTTCTTTTCTTTTTTGCAACTGTTTTGTTAACACTGGAAATGAAGTCCCAGGTAACAAAACAACTGCCTTTACTTTCCACTTCTATAAGTTTTTGAGTGGCCTTTGGGCCTTGTAATGGATGAACTTTACAGATATATATAAGTTTCCTTTTGGACACATCTGTGAAAAGTGTTAGCCTTTTAACCATTTACTGACTTAATAATTTAAAAAAAAAAAAAAAAAAAAAAAAATCCAAAAAAAAAAATCCAACTTCTCTGAAAGTAAACATTGTAGAATGAGACTAGATAAAAAAAAAAAAAAAAAATTGTTTCTTCACCTGTCACTTGTTTCTGTAAAATAAATTGGCAAACATGGATAAACATGCCTGCAATAAATCATAGTGTCAAAAGAACAGATTGTTTTTTTCCTGTGACAACACTTTAACTACCTTCACTCTTCTGAAAAGTTTATTGTTTTAAAAAGCAATGATTAGAATTAGAATAAAACCAAAAACATTAAATTGAATTTATACATTTTTTGTTCTTGAGAATTTACAACAAAAATATTAAACATTATTAGATTGTTTATTTACAAGAATAATTTTATCTTTGCAACATTCTAAAAACTAATACAATTAATTAAAACTAATACAATGCAATATAATAAATATGAAAACAAATTTTTATTCATAAATTTATAGTTACAAGATTATTAATATATGTGATATAAAGAAATCCATACATTTCTAACAGTTTGAATCAACTGGTAACCATTCCAATAAATAAACCTGATAATTACATATTGTTTAATATTTTTGTTGTAAATTCTCATAAAACATAAAATATATAAATTCACTTTCATAGGTTTAGGTTTTATTACAATAATAATCATCACTTTTTAAAACAATAAACACTGCTGAAGAGTGAAAGTAGTTAAAAAAAAATTTAAAAAAAAATGAATCATGAGAAAAAGCCGTCCTTTTGACAACTTATTGCAGGCACGTTTGTTCATGTTTGCCAATAAATTTATATAACAAAACACATTTAATAAACCTTTTACTCAAAAGGTAAATCAAAATATATAACAGTCCCGATTTAAATTAGTTGGTACATTAGCATACACATTTTTTTTTTACCCTAAATGTAGAAATTATGGGACAGATGTAGTATGCTTTAATTGACTTCTTATTTTTTAATTTGACTATATTTTAATATTTATTACAGCTTCTGTCCTATATTAGTTGGTACATTAGCATACACATTTTATACCCTAAATGTAGCAGTTATGGGACAGATGTAATAGTTAAGTAAGTAGCACTTAGTTCTAAATCATAATGTAATTTGTGTTGCAGGCATGAAATTGTACTTGAATCAGATGTTTGTTTGTTTATTCTTCTGTGAAACAAAGTAAAATAACTACTATAAATATTTCTATTCATACAAAATAAAGGCTAAATAAACAATTGCTTTTATCTTTTTTATACCCTAATGTAGCAGTTATGGGACAAATGTATTAGTTGTTTCCTTATAAGGAAACATTCATTTATTTCATAATATTTTTATTAATTTACCTATTTCTTCATATTTATTACTGCTCCTGTCCCATAATAGTTGGTACATGATTATACACATTTCATACTGTAAATGAAGAAATTATTATGGGACAGAGGTAGTAGGTGTATGAATGGAGCACTTTGATGTGGTGAATAGTTAGTAAGCATGTCTTGATAAATCAACTACAACTGAGTAGTGAGTTAGATTCTCACTGAGTGCTCCATACTTTCAACTTTGTGCCACATCTAAGCTATGCTTAGTAAATTGGTATAAGAATATAATATAAGAATATTCATTTGTCCAATTTTGCCAATGTCTAAACCCCACCAATGCAACAGTTCTCCAAAATAACCATCCAACCTCTCGATGACCCACAATCAGATCCCAAAACAGCTCTAATTGAACAAATGAGAAGGTTTGTATGACTATTTCTATAAAGAAATGACAATACAAACTTTAAAAAAATATTTCAAGAAGTTAGACAATAAAAAAAGATAAAAGCAATTGTTTATTTAGCCTTTATTTTGCATGAATAGAAATATTTATAATAGTTATTTTACTTTGTTTCACAGAAGAATAAACAAACAAACATCTGATTCAAGTACAATTTCATGCCTGCAACACAAATTACATTATGATTTAGAACTAAGTGCTACTTACTTAACCTCTACCAATTTCTTTTGAATAATGATAATGTATGCTACTGCTTTTTCGTAATCTCAATTTGGGAAGATGATTCAAGAATATTTTCTGGGGACAGAGAATTCATATATTAGGTAGCATCAAATGTAAGTACAAAGCAGTCCATTTAATAATATACTTGTCAAATCAATTTGCAGTTAAGAGGAAGTTCATTAAGTGAAGCTTCATGTTAGACAAAAGATTGTTATTTTGCAAAAATGCTTAAATACAATTTCCAATAGTTTTAAAGTCTCTAAAATTATAGATTTGTTTCTATCTTTGAATCTAAAAACTTCTGTTTATTTCAACTTCCTCAAGTGCCATGTCCATTCAGGACATAAGTAATCCTGGCATATAAACTATGCAATTACCATGACTGTTTTGTAGAAAGTGAAGTTGTTATAGTCTTCACCATGGTTTTGAATTCACAGGCACATGGACTCATGAGCAGGCATTTAACAAAATCCAAACACAGATATGCAATGTGATTGGTCCTGACTCCAGTCACTTTCTCACCAATGTAATGTAGCATCCTTCCGTCTTTTCTATAAATATTTTCATGGCATCTGCTCCGATGAGCTATTTTCACTTGTGCCTCAACTGCACAAATTTAAGCAGTGCTACCAGGCTGGCATCTTGGTCTCAACCTTTTACTGTCAAAACAGTTAAATGTAACCACCTCTTCCCCAACGGCTTCTCTCGCACTTCCCGACAGTGGAACTCCCATCCTTTTACTTGCTTCCCTGAAAACTATAATCTTCAAAAATTTAAATGTAATGTCAATCAACATCTGATGCCTTGATCCCCATTCTTTTTTATCCTTTCCTCAACCCCCCCCCCATACCCAGTCTTTTCCCTTTCTAGCCCCTTGCGTACTAATGGGAAAAAAAAAAAACAAACATTTTTTTCCAATATCTATCTAGACTGAAATTAGACAGTCTCAGGATTTATCTAATTTTGTCCTAATTCCAAGTATTAGTCAATTTTGATTGTTTTAAGTTAATCAAAACTTGCATGTGTTTAACTAATTATTTTTAGATGATTAGTTCTGGATAGTTGGTTTCTCTAACTCTCTTCGCTTGGAAATTATTGAAATCTTGTTGAATTTTATGTCATTAGTGACTGAAAGGTTTAACTTGACACTCTTTCAAAAATGACCTCTATTAAATGAATATGGTGCCTTAGAACAATATTCAATCAACACAATTCTTTGCCATATTTTGCTTGCTTTTTTGTCTCTGTCTGAATAATGCTTAAAAAAAATAAATAAATAAATAAATTAAAAATAAAAATAAATATATATGTGTGTGTGTGTGTGTGTGTGTGTGTGTGTGTGTGTGTGTGTGTGTGTGTGTGTAAGAACATTTCTTTTTCTCATGCCATATATTAAAACAATTTAAATCTATAAAATGTAAGCAAATTGTTCAAGAGAATATTTAAAACTTACCCAGTTCCTTTCATACATCACATAAAACATTTCTTGCTTTTGATGGCACCAAATATCAGTTTTCAACATACCCGCCCTTGTATTTATCAGGAAATCATGATCTAGATTTCTATTCTTATGTTTTCTATATGCTGAACCAATTTGCAGCACTGACATTTATACCCCTAAAAAGAAGTCTGAATGGCTCAAATGCAAAATGTATGCTCTTTTTTGGGAATGAAGGTTTCTGGACCTAAACCCCTATTTCTTAATTAGAAATGTGAACGTTTTGTTTTACTCTTCTTCTAAAGTAAAAATAACATCAATGCAGTTCTATAATAGAACAGAAATCATTCAGGGAATTCAAAAATTACAAATGTCAGTTTGACTCGATTGTGCATGTTCACTATAAGAAGGATCACAAGGGGACAAATGCTGCTTAGAAATACAGAGAAAAGGAAGCTGTGGAAACCCATGACTGCCCATAAGCTGAAAGAAGACAGTACATAAAAGAGGAAGTAGTACTCTTAGACTAATTGCCAACAGAAAACCCTGTCTGCTCTGCTATTTGCATGCACATGAGGTGAGTGGGAGATGTAGTCATGCCTTCCCTTAAGATATTAGTTCAAAGTGAATACAAACTACCTCAGCTGGAATTTGAATTTCTGACATTTATAGTTTCAAGTATATTGCATGTACAGATTTGAAAATTGGTGATAATAGTTAATGTTTACCATAGATTATAATATAAACAGCTGGGTACTTTTATTTTTATAAGGACCTGAAAATAGCTAAAATGCAAAAAGATGTTGTCCATTAAATAAATATGATATTATATATATATATATATATACACACACTCACTCTCATACCAGCTATACCAGATGTCTTGCTCCTCAGGGTTGTATGACAACAAATTGATTGCAGGATCAATCCCACACTGTTCGACACTGTCATGGTTTAATGGTTGTTGTTGACTTCAGTCACCCCCTCCGCCCACATTGTGTTTCTTGATCATAGAGCAGGTAGGGATTGATTAATGCTCAGTATCATATCACAGATTCAAACTGTGCTATGATGAAAAAATAGAAATGTCTTCTTTTTTTTTTTTTTTCAGATGTAATAAAAACAAAAAGTCTTCGGGTCAATTTTCCATCTGGTTTATGTAGTTCTTGGTATAACAAAAATTAACCCTTCCCACTAAAACCTCTTTACTGACACTTTTGTCTATCAGTGTGAATTTCTTTGAACAGAGCTCAAAGTCGGAAACTCTCTCGGCAGTAGGTCAAGTGGGTTTCAGCAGCTCCTTTGCTGCTGTCTCGTCTCATCTTCGGTCTGCAACTAACTCCAACTGCTCGGGTTTTCCCAAGGTTTCTGTAATGATTACAAAGGTCCTTTGTTATCTGGTTTGTAATAATTATTTCTCAAAATTTAGGAGATCCCACTATCTGAATTCCTTTAACACAGGATAAAACCCTAAGGTCAGCTAGGCCATTTCCATCTGCTGACAGACAGGCATAAGCCAGTCTCTAGATTCTGCCTTTTTCCTCAAAATTATCAAATATTATACTCAATTGACCCCTTCTTTCTTCCTAGTAATCATGTTCTCGGCACTTACACTTTTAGGAAAGCAAACATAAAACTATACATCATCTTATGTTTTTAACCCTCTCTATCTGTTCCAAGTTATATTCCAAATTAACTCTTGATTTTTACAAGTGTCACATAATGTCACATACTAACCCACACTTAAGACTGTCCTGAGACAAACAATATTACTAAGGATAATATATTAACAAGGAGAATGAAACCACAACTTAAGCTAACTTTGCTTAATAATAATAATAATAATATCTCTTAAGTCCGTTGTCAGTTTTTATATTAACATATATGGTAACTTTTTAAAGAATAAAGACTATCTGGAGGCAACACTCGTATAATTTTGATACATTGATGTGTATCAATAAAAATATCAAAATCTAACATTAATTTTATTATAGCAATTTTGGTACCATTGCAAGAAAAATGGTTAGAGAAAATTCTGAAATAAACATTTTTGTTTGACTACAATTTACTGAAAATAATGTGTTGTAAGTAGTCTATATCTTGAATAAAACTGTTGACTAAACAAAATAAGGCTAATTGACTAAAATAATGATGCAATCCTCACAATATTTTGACAAGTACACCTCAGGTCTCATTGAACAATTGGATCATGTAATTGAAATATTGTTATTACTTTATCTACTATTGTCATTAGGTTGAATATAATTGTTTATTGCAGGTGGATCTAACATGATCATAGGTGAGGTTATCTTATTTAAATTGTTGCTTTTTTTTTTTTCTTTTATTTTTTATTGGAGAGCTGAGTTTGAATTCCACTCGAATCCTTTACATTCACTTACGTGTTAATACCCTTTGGAAAGGTATGAATCCTCTTCTCCCCCCATGGGTAAATAGCAGGACAGATCGGGTTCTATAGCATTGAATAGCAACTGGTCTACCACAGAAAGAAATGGCAACCTACTCCAGGGAAAAAAATCTACCTCATCAGTCATGTATCGAAAAATACATGATCGCCTAAGCATGTATCACGCATGGCACATAACTGACCGACTGATTTCTGGATTGTAAGAATTTTTTTTGGAGATAATAATTTTCTGATACAAGTCTTACTATTTAACCCATATCTGGGAGAAGAGGTGGATTTATAACTTTTTTTTTTTTTTTTTTTTTGCATGAACCTGACTGCAATTCAAACTCTGCTCTCTGATTCTGAGCCATTATCCATTACATCAGCACATCCAAGCTTACAGCACCTGGCATTCCTGCGCAGTCACCCAGCTAGATATTGTCCAGATTCAAAGTTGCTTAACTTCAGTGACCCGATGAGAACTAGTGTTTTAATGTGATATGGCCATAGGCAACATCTATTCACTGTACAAAAATGAAAATTTTATCTTAATCATCCAGGTAAAGTTTCCGTTCTTTTTATCATTTATTATTTACAACTTAGTCACTATTAACATAAACTGTAGTGACATATGACATGGTGTTTGTTTAATCTGCTGTTCATATTTTCTGATTCTCAAAAGCAAAGGAAGAAAAAAAAACTTTTTCCTCAAAATTATCAAATATTATACTCAATTGACCCCTTCTTTCTTCCTAGTAATCATGTTCTCGGCACTTACACTTTCAGGACATTGATGATCATGACTCTCCATAATTTCCTGTCTTCTGTACCTCTCAGTAAATTTTATTTTTTACCATCTCTCTGAAACATTATTCTGCTATATATTTACACAAGCTTGCTGGGAAGGTTATGTGCCATTTTCCTCTATTGCTTTTGTCTTCAATATATTCTGTGAATGTCAAATTTTTCAAGCCCTCTTTCCTTATTATACGTCCTAGAAATCTTAACTCTGTCTTTCTGATGTTAAGTATAAGTGTGCATTTTGTTTTAAAAAGACACTGATAATAAATGATAGGCCAACTCTAGGATGTTATTTAATGGCAGAACCAACTTGGCCAAGGTTGTTAGAATATAAACATATCATAACACTGGATCTGGAATTGGAATGAAAGCAATGATGGCACCTACCCTGAATCCATTATAAAAATTCAACATGTGGAATTAGTAAATACCAAACATTAAATACCTCAGTGCGTGAATCAGTTATAAGACATTTAGTTGAGGAAACAAAGAAATTGAACATAGAATAGGCTACTAGTACTAGGGTTAGTTTTGATCAACACTGCAAGTGGCTATGAAAAGAAAACATTAACCTAAACACTTCATGTTCTTACATGGTCTCAATCTGATGAGACTTTCATATGGATGCCATGTATGGTGCCAAATTCATTCAGAAATATCTAAACTGTCAGCTGTATATAACTGCTTTCTCAAATCATTGGTTAAAAATGACTGAGTGAGTGAAGCTTGCAGGTCTCAACAAGGAATGTGATTTTTCAAACCTTGTGGATTGATGTTACAGAATCACAAAGAATGTCACCAGATAATAGAAACCACATCACTTGAGAAGATTTAACAGCAGCAGCAACTCAAATGGGTAGCACATGGAACTCAAAGAGAAAACAAGGATATAATAAAGATGTTGATGTTCCACACTACTTCAAGCAAAAATTTTAGGAAGCCCTACCCACCCTTTGTAAAGAGGGGTAAGTCAGTGAACTTGAGAAACCTATTTTCATGAAAAATTGTTTTAAGAGAAAGATTTTATAAATTGCAACCGAAAGCAGCACTGATGACTGCCAAATAATTCTTTGTAAGGAAACGGCTAATATTAACATCTGTAATCATTTGAAAAGGTCATTAAAAAAAATGTAAAAAATAAAATTTTCAACTAGTTTTGGCAAAGCACCACCCCACTTCTAAATCAAGAGAGTAAACATGAGGAGCTAGCATACACTTGTTGGAATAAATATTTATTTATAATCAGACTAATATCCTCATTTTTTTTTAATCTTTTTTGTTATTATCACAACAGTTCAGCTATTGTGTTCTCTATCGTTATTCAGGTGTTTGTTAATCTAGTTAACCTTCAAGGAATTTCAAGCTGAACACTTTATTTAATCTACATAGGTAGATTGCCCATATCTTGGAATAAATATTTATAAATTTCAGGTGTGACAGAATGAGTTTGCTCCAGTCACTAAAAATGCATGCTTTTAACCTTTCCAAAAAAAATACCTGTGTATAGTGTGACCCCCTATTTTTTTTGTGTAAAAAAAACTGATCATAAAAAACTTGCACATCTATAATGCTCTTTAGAGCAAACCTTCAAATGGTTTTCTTTTCTTTAAAAAAGAAGAAAAAAAAAATGGTGAAAAGTAGAGACAGTTGTTTTGTTATTTAGGACTTTGACAATTTTTTCCAGTGTTAATAAAACAGATGCAAACGATAAAAGAAAACTAGAAAATTTAGAACAAAATTTTGAATCGAGAAATTTTACAGATATTATTAAATAGAAAAGTTTGTTTGTTTTTTTTTACATATTTATCCTGAAACAAAATTTTAAAGATATAACATAGCTATCAGGTAGGCAAATGAATGACAGAAATGGAAAAAATTATTAATGTTTCCTTCCAAGTAAATATACGTTCAGGATCATCCAACAAAATCCCCCCAAAATTACTAATATTACGTCATTAGTAATTTTCATTTTGGGGAACTCATTATACTGATGAATGTATCACCCTAACTATTAATCGTAAGTTACATTAAGTAAACATTTAGAGTATACTAACACATACTAACACACTTGAGTTTTTCAGGGCAGTGTACACAGGAGATTAACAGAAAAATGTTCTCTATTGCAATGTAAGGATGCATACCGCAAGAATAAAGGAAAATAATTTGGAACTCTGTTGGTCTGTTCTCTTCACCAGCCATATTCAACTGACCTTGCACCAACAGATTATTACCTTTTTTGATTGGTACAAAATGCTTTGATATGGGAAACCGCTAATGAAAACTAGACTCAAGGTCGTTGAAAGCTTTTTCATATCAAAACTTGAGAAAATTTTTACTCAAAATGTATCAAATAACTGCCTGATAAGTGGCAATAAGTCATTGCAAAAAATGGTGAAGATATAATTTAATAAAGTGTTATTATTCTTCAAAAAAGTACAAAATTGATAATCTAAAACAATATGGGATAATTAAAAACAAGAATAATAGCAATACAAAACTGAGTGAGAAAGATTGTGTTTAACATCTAGATATATTGGACATTCAAATTTAAATGTTAAATATCTCTATTTGCCATTTTGATGTAATCCTCTTCCACTTTTACATACAAGATTGATTCCATTAATAAAACCATTATTGTCTGAAGACATTACCATAAATATACAACAACCTTTGCCCAGCCTTCCACCAATGAACTCATGTTGCACCCCCATTCTAGTTCCCATTGGTGTGCACCAAAATCTGGAAAAGGCTGAATGTTCACAAAGAAATAAAAGATGAAAAACACTATGTTAAGAATTGAGAAGTCAAACGCGGTTTCTAATATATTTAGATGTTTTATTCAGGCTTCATTTGCTCGGTTTCAGTGGATAGGTAGATAGGTGACATTTGGAAAACTTATTCTAATGACTCAGTTCTTCCCATTACTCATGCACTACTCAATCTACACATTCCAATGTGTGGCTGACAATACCAATAGACAGCATTGGAACTTCTGGAAGGAGATTCTGTCTCCCACCATGGGCAGACCAAAACTGACTTCCTTGATTCCAGCTGTGACTTAATATACGTCCACAACCAGAAATCATCCATATCCAGTTTGCTGTCACTTAATCCCAAATGCTTTCTTTTACGTTTGAAGGAGAAAACAAAGACAAAAAACAGAACAGTCAAGTGGGTGGTGCTTAGAAGAACAGACTTCAAAGACACTATCTGCCGGCCATAAATCTTGAGCTTAAGATTTAACCCCCCCCCCCCCAAAAAAAAACAACACTTTCCTCTTCTACATGGATATCCCGATCATAGTATTACAGTTACTTTTCAGAACAAAATGCATCACTAAGAAGTTTACCCATCTTTGTGTGTGTGTCTGTTCATCCGTCTCTCTCTCTCTCAATTATCTCTAAGGTTAAACAAACATTTTTGGGAGATTTATGCAATGTCCTCAAATACACACTGTAAAAATAGTTTTAAATTATAATATATATCAACCAATTTTTCTGAAAATGTTTAAAATTTTGGTTTATTTTATACTAGTTTACCTATATCATTAAAAGAAGACAGTAACATTTAAGTAATTTTAAAACTGCATTGTACTTTAAACTTTTTTATTTTTTATTTAGTTGTTTATGTTCAACACTTCCTGAATACTAAAGAAAGCAATCTATTCATCACTGATTAATTACAGAATTTTATTTAACACAAATTACAACAGATGGCTTGTCTATTGGTTCAAGATGGTGGAATCAGTTATGCTGGTGAGTGGAACACAGGAATATCAGTCAAGTGAAATACTTTCAAGTCACTTGAGTAAATGGAAGAAGAAAGTGTGAGAAGTTTAGAAAGAAGAAAAAAGTGAAGAGAAAATACGAAAAAGAAAAAACACACAAAATGATGCTGAAAAAGGAGGAAACTGAAATATAGAAAGTTATGAGAGAGGGGGGAAAGAAAGCCAAAAGACAGATTAAGTAGTATAGTATAGTATATATTTATTGAAGGTGGTCTTCAATGTTATATATATATATATATATATATATATATATATATATATATATATATATATATATATATATATATATTTTTAAGGAAAAAAATAAACATTCTTTTTAAATAAAATAAAATCTCTGGCTACACAGAGTTTTCACCAGCTCTCAGTGAACATGTCAAATTCATTTTGGATATATTTCCTGCATGAGTAATCTAGGATTTTTATCTTTATAATTAACTCATTGCCACACTTTATAATCTAAAGCTCTATTTAACCCCAAACAATAAATAACAAATTGGCCTCATTTCTTAGTAATGTGATAGTCCATAATTCTGATAAAGTGTGGCATGTTCACTTGCAGTGGTGTTGAATAATGCGTTATAACACTTAAATAGTGAGACCAGATTGCATGACTAATAAATATATAAAGTCGCATTGTATTTTATATACAGGTTGTGCTAAGTAATTGAGAACATTTGTAATATGAAAAAAAAAAAAAAAAAAAAAAAAAAAAACAACAAATATATTCAGTACAAAAAAAAAAAAAAAAATCAATATACTAAAAAGAGAAATTGTACACATTTAAAAAAAAAATACAAAAAATAAAGAAAAGTGTTATTCAATATATAATATATATATATATATATATATATATATATATATATAATCGAATGGGTAAATATAGGTAGGTATATGAGTGAGCGATTGTAGACAAATACATATAAATACTCTATAGTTTAAGAAAAAACTGTGCTCAATGTAAAATAACAGAGCTATTTAATATATATTAAGAAATATACATATATTACATTACATTAATTGAAGATATTGTGTGTGTGTGTGTGTGTGTATATATATATATATATATATATATATATATATATATATATATATATGCAAGACTCTACAGTAAATCAAATTGAGTTCTCTCAGTCACTGTGTGTTTATCTAAAAATAAATACGCTTAAATTCACTTTTCATCCCTGCTGTGCGCCAATGGCTTAGTGGTAGAATCCCCGAATGACACCAATTCAGTCGGGTTTCAATACTAGCTAGAGGCAACCAGACGTCTAGCCACGCTGATGAGCTGTGATACAGCGAAACAGTGTCTGTGGATGACAATATATATAACAGGAATTGGATTAAATCCGACAAATATTTACTATTTTCTGTTTATATGTTATTTTTTATGGATACACTTATTCAAGTAAATGCTCTGTTCTTTAATTAAACAGTATTAATTACATTTACCAGCCTGAATGTTTGAGAAATTTTGTAGAAAATATGCATTCTCCGACAGGAATCAAATCTGCACCCTATGAACCACCATTAAGCCTGACATGCTATAAAAATATATTTCTCTGTGGCTGAATGGTTATAGCATGCCAAGAGTAATGGTGGATTTTCATAGGATGCAAATTCAATTTCTGATGGAGAATGTATATTTTCTAGAAAATTTCTCAAACATTTAGGCTGATAAATGTAATTAATACTGTTTAATTAAAGAACAAAACATTTACTTAAATAAGTGTATCTATAAAAAATAAGTGTATCTATAAAAATTAACGTATAAACAAAAAATATATTATATATATATGTAACATTGTGAGAAGGAAAATTCAGAAAGTTATGGTTTGAATCATTGAAGCCCAACAATAAATTCATACTGGTGACCCATCTCTATTTTTCCAATATTTGTGTTATTCTACAAATGCCTCACCCCCTCAAGAACTTCTGAAGTGACTACAAATCTAGATCAGGTGGTTGTTATTCATGTCAGCAAGCCATCATGCCCACAATAGTGGTCTTAAACAAGCCCTTGTTCTTGCAAAACAACCAACTAGTGTATGTAGGTCTCTCTCTCTCAAACTCCAAATATAGAAGTCCAGGATATTCAAATCAGGACAGCTAAGAGGTTACAAGTCTGTATGGAGGTGGAGGATGGGGTTAGACATGATTTCAAGATTTTCAGCTAGCCCCTTCCGAGTCATGTGAACCATTTTGGAGGGGAGTACAGTTATGTGGGATCACTTTTCAGTCACCTCCTTGATCTAAGGCTTGATTACTATGTCTAGTACCTCAATGGATGTGGTGATATTAACCCCCAAGGCCCTGCAGGAAATAGTGTGACAGCATAGTACAGCCCTTGTTGATCATGAGCATCAGGACCAACAAAGACAGCATGAACTTTGTTTGCATAATGGGGAATCAGAGCATGCTGGGCTCTGCAGTGTATTCAAGCTTACTCAATAAGCAATTTGATTGAATTATATGATTCCCTTGGATCTTGTCAGGCATGAACTGCTCTCTCCTCACCCTGCAGAACTTGTACCTAATGTTCTTATGTATATCATATCTGATAGTGGACTACCAACTTCATCTGATTTGCAATGGCACTCATTGGCCAGGTCAGGTTGTAGTTGCGGTCTTGTATCTACTGAACAAACTGCCATACTTATGATATCTGACCACACAGAGAGGGTTTCTTTATCTTAAAGATATGTCCCCGGCCAAAGCCTCCAGCTTGTTTCTGACCTTAAACTGACCAATTTCAAGAAGATAGCTATTTAGTTGCTGTTTAGTATTTAGGTTAGGTTAATTTATAGCCTGCTAAAAACACGTTCTTAAATACCTGGTGTACCGTGTTTATTGTTAAGATTAGTTCACAGATTTTTTTTTATAAGTCTGAAGATGGATATGAATAACTGTTTGGATAGTTAGATTTTTAAAAAATATGTCTTCAAGACAAGGAAACAAACCAGAATCTCTTAGTGCCTGCCTTTAAAATCAGCATTACATCCTTGAAAATTGATGCAACACAATCTTTTTACGATGTGCCATGACCCTTCAGGATGTAAGCAAGCATAGCTCTCCACGACTTCCTGTCCTTTGTAGTACTTAGTAAAGTTTTATCTTTTTGCTATATCTCCTAATCCCTGTTCTGGTAACCATGTTAACAAGCTCATTTGGTACGTTAAATTGACATTTCCCTCTGTCCCTCTTGCCTTCAATCTGTCCTGTGAGTACCAAATTTTCCAAGCCCTGTTTCCTCATTATGTGCCCTAGAAATTTCAACTTTCTCTTTCTGATGCTATATATAAGTGCCCTTTTTATTTCTTTTTTCTCTAGAACTTTATCGATGCTCACATGTTCAGCCTATGATATTCCCAGCATCCTTCTGTAGAACTACATTTCTGTTGCCTCAAGTCTCTTCTTCATCTGTGATGAGATCGTCCAGCATTCACTGCTGGACCATCTCATCTCGTAGGAGGATCAATATTACATAACAGTTCAGTGGGTTTTTTTTTTTTATTATTATTATTTGTTTCTAAACAAATTTCCTGTTTCTTGATACTTTGATTAACTTTTAGAAGGCGTCTTTTGATATCCCAATGCACATTTGGATTTTGATGTTACATTTACTGTCCTCTGTTCAGATTGTTAAAGCACATACATTTTTTTTTCTTTGTCCTCAAAAGGATTAGAGAATAACTATTTATCTGTATTTAGTGAATAGCTATTAACATAATTTAGGTCAAATTACTTTTAACTGTCATCTTATTGACAATCCACATTAACAAAGCAGAGGATTAAAAAAAAAAAAAAAAAAAAATTTACTGGCAACTAGTAATAATAATCCTCTTAAGTGTAAATGATCATACTCAAAAAGATTACCCTCTTAATAAATATTAATCCAATACATTCACCTATATACTGAACAATACATCATTACCTGTCCTCATAAGTAAGACATTAACAAACATCAAAGTTACCAGATAATTGATATACTAAGTTGCACAATTGTAATATTAAACATGTTTCACAATAACATATTCTTATACTTCTTTTTCTTTTTATTATTATGCACACAATCATCTATTCCTCTCCTAACAGGAAGTTTGATTGCTTCGATAAGGTCAAATTGACAGTTGATCTCAAAACTGGATCTACTTCCTGTTAACCAGGGCAAGAAATGGCTTGTTAATTTTAAAGCCTCCAAAATGAAATTGCTCTCTATTAATCGTCTGAGAGAACTCTTTTAACCTTTCATCAGCATGGCTGGTGCTAACCGCCAGGAGAGTGATTCATTGCACCCTCTCAGACTTACATTTCTGCTGATATGAAGTAGAAGATTATATAGAATCAATTGCTAGGTATGCTGCTAAGAAAGTTAGTTCCTTTCTTTCCAGGATCTATCTTACATATTTATAAGTCTACCATTCATTCTTGCTTTGAATACTGCTGCCAAATATGGTCTGGTGACCTATTCCATGGTTATAATTTATTACATTGGAATCGTAATCATGATCCAAATCATCAGATATAAAATTTAAAAAGAAATCGGAAAATATAACTCTGGGTATAAAAAATAAAATTTTAGTGAGAGTGTATGTGTGGGAAACAAGTGTGAGAGGGAAATGTATGAAAGCTCTAGAGAGAGGGGGTGTAACAGAAGAAAGAAGAACAGGATGGCCTAAAGGTGAAGGTGGGGATTAAAATTTAACAGAGTTTTAAAGAGAGGAGTCAAATAACGGTTTAAATGAGTGAGATACAGATAAATATGAATTATTTTCAGATGCATAAATCACTAACGATTCACTGACCTAAAATTAAAATTAAAAAACGGGCACCAGAAATGTGTGGATACATTTGTGGTGACATTACACACAATAAAAAACGATATGATCTAAACTTACTCTGTCCTGGACATTGAGTTCTACCTGGATTCTATCCTCTTGGGAATTATATATATATATTTAGAAACTCTTAATAAAATCCAAAGAAGAATATGCAATGTTACTGGTTTTGACATTACATCTTGTTTTCACTTTCCTATCACTGTAATGTAGCTTTTCTATGCCTTTCTTATAAATACTTTCATGGTAATTTTTCTGATGACCTTTCCTCTATGGTATGTAGACTTTATGAATTTAAGTGTAGTACTAGATTTGCAACAAGGTCTCATTATTTTACAATTGAAATAGATGTAACCATAAGTTCTATGCTAACCATTTCTTCTACTGCACTTCTCGCTTGTGGAACTCTTCCGGCTTCTTGCTTCCCCGTCAACTTTGATCTTCAAAAACAATGTATCAGTTTGGCAAGATGTATCACTGAATTCTTCCATGCAGCAAAAAATTGCACCTATTGAAATTCATCAACACTTGTTGAATTTTTAGAGAGACCAAACAGTGGATGTGAGCACAGTTAGGTTAGGTAATATACATTGTGTTGCCACTGCTGAAATGTGAGTTTAACAAGCCATGTTTACAAGCACAGACTCTTGTTCATTGCTGACAAAAATGCATAACCAATGGTTGTGACTAAGTGGAAAAATAGTGTTTTTGTAATTGAAAACTTGCTCTATCTAACAATCTTATTGTGCTCCCTGTATTTTGTTTCCATAGAAAAAAAAAATTGAATAGTGTTCTTTATGCATGTATGTACCTTGAAATTGGCTGCAATTCAAAATAAATATTTTATCAGTAAATATACGGATACTTTTTCTCATAATAATGCTTGCTAAATTTTAAACCTAGATAAATTTAAGGAGGTGATGAAATACACTAAGTGTTTAATAAATAACCAGAGAGCATAAAAAAGATACAAATTCATTAACCGGTTTTCATTCTGAAATCAAAAAGGAAAAAAATAAGATGGATTTGTTACAATAAAATTCAAATTTGTCATTAAAACTTAAATTGATATCTTATTTCTTAGTAAAAGTCCTGGTTTAAGAGAAACTCATCTCATATACAAAGTTCCTGACATATGGTCAGTTTATGTTTACAAATGTGATTCCAGTTGTTCAAAGTTCTAAACTCCTAACAAAGTTCTGGCAACAACACTACTGTTTACCATTCTGTTATAGTGATATGGATGGTTCTAAGATCAGTTATAAAATTAATATCTCGTTAACAGCCTCACTCTGAAAGAATGTTAAAATATATATATAAACTTCCTGTAGAGAAAACTATTTGAAAAGAACTTCATGAAAGAGGCTACAGATAATAAATCCTACCAAAGAGCATGATTAATTTTATTTACTTAAACTTTACCAATAATCTGATAGAAATCAAGAAAATGCAATATAAATATTTAAGTCAAGATAATTTAATTCTAAAAATTCTGTTTTGTACAACCAGCTTGTACAGGTTGTTGTTTGTTTTGAAGTTTCAAATTTAAAAAGAAGAAAAAAAGAAAAAAAAGAAAAAAAGAAAAAAAGAAGAAAAAAAGAAAAAAAGAAAAAAAGAAGAAAAAAAGAAAAAAAGAAAAAAAGAAGAAAAAAAGAAAAAAAGAAAAAAAGAAGAAAAAAAGAAAAAAAGAAGAAAAAAAGAAAAAAAGAAAAAAAGAAGAAAAAAAGAAAAAAGAAGAAAAAAGAAAAAGAAAAAAGAAAAAAAGAAAAAGAAAAAAGAAAAAAAGAAAAAAAAAAGAAAAAAAGAAGAAAAAAAGAAAAGAAAAAAAGAAAAAAAGAAGAAAAGAAGAAAAGAAGAAAAAAAGAAAAAAAGAAAAAAAAAAGAAGAAAAAAAGAAAAAAAGAAGAAAAAAAGAAAAGAAAAAAGAAAAAAAGAAAAAAGAAAAAAGAAAAAAGAAAAAAAGAAAAAAGAAAAAAGAAAAAAAGAAAAAAAGAAAAAAGAAAAAAAGAAGAAAAAAGAAAAAAGAAGAAAAAAAAAGAAAAAAAAGAAAAAAAAAAGATGATCAAATTTCAAATCTAAATTGTTTGTCCATTTAAAATACTACATTTATTAGAAAATATATTCAGTTTAAATACAGAATGAGTCAAAAAAAAAAAAAAAAAAAAAAAAAAAGACTTTACAATACACACATTTAGGATTATAATTTTTTTCCAGTTATCCAGTGGTTATTGCCAGATAGTGAAATTAGCCCTTGTGACATATGCTCATTTCAATTTCATTCAAAATGTGTTTGCTTATGTACTTTTCCATGTATATATTTTAATTCAATGACAGACCTAAAAAATATTTATGCAAAAATCACATGTATGCAGTGTGATGGACAGAGAATTGGCTATTCTTTTAGAATATAGAATGTGTGTTAAAAAAATTACAAATAATTAAATTGCCAAAAAAAGGGCATATTTGCATTTTTTTTTTTTTTTTTGGTGAAATGAGAACAGATACCCCCCACACCAAATAACTAACCTCTAATGGGGCTTAATTTCATAAAATATATCAGAATATTGTCTATTCCTTTGATAGGAAGGGCTTTTCACTTGAATATCTTCTTCCCAAGAAATGCTACTCCCACATGGATGCTTCCCTAAAGACTACAATCTTAACCTCTTCAAGTTTTGGGTCAGTCATTATCTATCTGCCATCTCCTCATAACATTTACTTCCAACTTCTTCCTCTTACATTTAGATTACACACCTCATTCAATTACCCTCTACCTTGAGTTGCTCTTCGGCCTTGTTTTAGGTGAGAAAACAGAAACAAAACAAATAGAAATCAGTTCTCTCATTTCAAAAATGGAAGAACATGCAGAAAGGACTTATGTCAACTCTGGCCTTTTGAGAATCACTCAGACAAATTACAATTCTGGTACTTTCTCGACTGCATCAACAAGCAATATAAACTCAATGATTTCTTGACATCCTTGAGCAACAGTTTATACTTAGTACATTGTACTTAATTATATTTGGCACTCATTGATTAGGATACACTTTAGTCACATCGTTGCAGTTTTATAAGGTCAAAGAAACAGAACTTTGAATGAAAGTTCAAATCTTTTGACCTTCAATGCTGTGCTGTACTACCCTCTTCTCTATTGTGAATCAGATTGGCTCAATTTAAATGAGATTATAACTACCTTCCACTCACTCTATTCTTACATATAACCAAAACATTAGCATCATCCATCTTCTCAATTCAGCCTTGAACTCATTTTTATTTGAAGTAAAAAGTAAATAAATAAAAAGAGAACAAACCAAAATTCATTACAAATGTTAATCTTGTCAACTATAAAGTGATGTAATTTCCTGAAATTGCAATTTCCTTATACAAGAGACACCTGTTTGTAATCTTATCAATGGACAAGGTCATTTTCGAAATTTAGATTCACTTTTGTTCACTTCATTATGTTTATGATTGAATAACATTTAAAAAACCAACTAAATCATTTTTTTTCTGTAAGCTACATTAGGTTGGTACCTGAATTTATTAATACAAGTAACAGAAATACAGACGGATTGGGGGGGGGGACATAAATATACTATGCCTTGATTTTATTATGCAAATCAATGTTTTCACAATAAAATTGCTATTAAACAACTGATTTTGGAAATAATCACAGAATATATTTACATTAAATGCTAAGTTTTTAACAAGAACGTCTTAGTTAACAGATGATTGGAGACATTGAAACTAACTTTACCAGACCTACAGGAGTTGACCATATTACTTCCTGTTTTTAGGTCACAATGAGGCATTGTTGCAACTATTATTACTGCTTGCAAACAAGGTACCTTTTCAGTGGTAAATTTTCCACACTAAAGCTTTTTAAAAAGTTGCATTATTCCTGAAGATTGAGTAGATATTTTTTTTTACACATTTAATCAATCAGACACTTGCAAATTGATTCTATTTTTAAATAAAAAATCTAATATATAGGTGTTTGAAAAAAATTTTTTTTAAAAGTTATTACCCCCGGTCGATCGATGAAACAGTCAAGTTCCATTTCTAATGAACCTACTGAGACTATTTTGAAATATTTTAGTTTGATGTCCATAAAGTTCAATAAAATTGATTTTATTTTTATAAGAAGAAATCTTACATAATTGTGATTTTAAATCTTTTAAAAAGCTGTGCCTAAGCTAATGTCAACAAACCAGCAAGATGGGTTTGTTAACTAAATTGTGACTAAATATCTATATTAGTATAATTATTGATATTTTAAAAAATTTCAGATACATAAAGATTTACATGATTTGTAGAAAAGATTACTTTAAATGAGAAACAAGTTATTGTAAAGTTTATTAATTGATGGGAACATAATGTTGGAAATCAAATGAAAGTTGAACAGAGGTTAAAGAACAATCAAGGTAAGTTGGAAAAAAGAAGTACATTAAAACAAATCTATAAACAGTAATTCTTATTGATGAAAGTAGAACTACATTTGATGTAAGTGATGATTCCAGTCATAGAAAATAGTCAACCAGGCTGTAATAGTTAAGGACTTAAAAAAAAAAAAAAAATATTATATATATATATATATATATATATATATATATATATATATAACAATGGGGAGTGGAATAAAGCTTTGCCCTAGCATTTTAGATTGAAAGGACCTGTCATTTTACTAAATTGATGAAAGTATCAAGATAAATGCAGAGAATTATTATAAGTTCTTGGATAAGACATTTTTTTTTTTTTAGTGGTGCAAGTTATAACAAAAGAAGCTTTAAGTGAAAGACTATATTCATGCAAGAAACTGCTCCTTCACATTCTGCAAAGCTGACTATTGTCCATCCTCATCAAAAAAGGTTTCAAAGACACTAAATTCATAAAATAGAGCACAACTTTTCCAGATGTTAATCCAGTAGAATATGATAAAATATAGTTTAAGGTAGGCTATATTTATGGATTAAAGTTTTCAATATCAGGGATAGAGCCTATGTAAATATAAAAGTGGACATTGAAGTCAACACGAGAGTTCATTTTATGCTAAACGCATTTCATGGCCTGATGATTTCATTTAGCATTGTTGACTTCAACGTCCACTTGTGTGTGTGTGTGTGTGTGTGTGTGTGTGTGTGTGTGTGTGTGTGTGTGTGTGTATATTATATATATATATATATATATATATATATATATATATTATTGCCTTGCCAAAATTTTCTTTGGTTGAATATTCTTTTCCAAGGCAATAAGAAAAATGCTTCAAACTAATATTAAAGTCAAAACAATATAATCAAATGTTGAAAGGATGATGAATGTTATAGAATCTCAAGGAGCCTAATATAGATGCTTCCCTGATCACTACAATTCCAGTCTAGGGTTAACAGTTATCTTCCACACAAATTATGCCGCTTATTCTGTAACCCTCCACCTTGTGTGGTTCTTGGCCTTGTACAAGATGAACATTATTGTAAAAAAGGACAAATTATTCAGATCTACAAGATATTGTGCTAATCAAATTTTTCTTTAGATTTGGATTTATTTCTAAATAAAAATTTAGGTTTCACTCTGCATATAAAACCTGACAAACCAAGTTATCAATATTTTTAGTAATGAAAATTATTATAAGCTGAAACTCGCAATATATATATACATATATGCCCTGAAAATCTTATTAGTTAATACCAAACTTGTAAGAACATTGATTTGTATAATAAAATCTGATAGAGTATATAGTTCCAACTTCTTTGCAGATTAGAACAAATCATGAAGAACTGAAATGGAAGTGGAGAAAATTGTTACATTTCTGATAAAGTCAAAAATGATTGATTGTTTTCTTTTCCTTGACAGTCAAGTTTTATCAAGCCATGTTGGAACTGAAACTGAATCCTAAAAACTTGAATATATTTCATTGGGTATTTTAGATTTCTGAATTTCAGTTTTAAATATACCATTTAAATTGTTACTTTAGATTAATGAACATTGACTTTTTTTTTTTTTTAATAAAGAAAGGTCTTAAAATGTTTTAAAAATCTTTAACTGTGAACAATAGGAAATTCATTCATTACAGTTTTATAGCTCCATGAAGTGAATGACAAATTTCCGTTTCAATTAATTGATACAGATAAAGAATGCATGTCTCCCGCTTTTATTTCATCTACAAATCTGGCTCACAGCCATATCGCATTGAAAAACCTGTTCCCATATGAGTGCCAAAGTTAAGCAATGTTGAACCTGGTCAGTACTTAGATAGGTGATGGTTTGGAAAATTCCAGGTGCTGTAAGCTTTGATATGCAGGTGGCATAATGGATAATGGCTCAGAATTGTTAATTGGAAAGCCGAGTTTCAATTCCAGTCGTGTTTGTTATATTCAATTATGCACAAATAGCATGGAGAAAAGTATGACCATTCCTCTCCCCCCAGCTATGGGTTAATTAGTAAGACTTGTATCGCCAACTCATCTGAAAAAAAAAATTACAATCTCAAAATAATTTCTGGCTTTAAATACCTGCAAAGGGTTGATAAGCCATAGAAAAATCAAATATGTAGAAATCGCTATCAAATAGAAAATTGTTATTGTTTAGTTAACATTATGATGACATTTACTGTCAATTAATATAGGTTACCGGTTTCAGTTCAGAGAAAAAACACAGTGCTATTTGTTTCCTAGCAATTTATATACCTATTTACATAAGTAAAATTAGATAAAAATCTAATGGAATGATAAATCTATTTGGAAAATTTCTACATTGACATGTTTCACTGATGAATAGGCATTACCAGAAAAATATTTTATATAAACAAAATTTATATTAGCAAGATAAAACAAGATTCTTTTTAAGAACCAAAACACTGAAATTTTACTTCAACTCTATTGCTATAGAATGTAGATTTGAACTAATTTTAATTTGGTTTTTATTTTTATTATAATTATTTTCCCACATTGTTACTGTTGACTAATTCAATTAAATTCAGATTCCCCCCACCCCGAAAAAAAAAAAAAAAAATTAATGGAGGATTCCAAACAGCAGCAATAGCAGGCTTGTCTCCTTTCCTTTCAACTTGCATTTACCCAATGAGCTAAATATAAGCTGGTTAAAATTTATCTTTCACACTAAGTTCTGATGTCTGGAGAGTCTGCATCACTTCAACTTCTGCAGATTGTAATTCATTTCTATTGGACTATGCATTTATCCATTATTGTACTAACTTAGTGAGAACAAGGACTAAACTGAAATAGGCTAGTTGTATATTAATCACTGGAGACTTGTATATAATGGAATTTTCAATAAATCTTTGAGAAAATTATATTTATTCAAAATGTCATTTTTCTGGTCAAAATTGTAATCAGGTCCCAATGTGGCATTGAGTGTGCTGTTTAAATATTTAAATGATAAACAATTTTAGTCAATTTGGTTAAAAAAATTAATTTTTCTGCTCATTAAGTAAAATATGTAGAAAAAATTCAAGTACTTTTGGTAAAAAAAAAAAAAAATTGATTTCCTCTCTACAAATAAGAAAAACAAAATATTAAATTTTTTAAAACTGCATAACCAGACTTTTTGATTTGTTTTCTTTTTGTTTTGTTTTTACAGCTTATCTACTCATTACAGGTTATTTAAAGCCAGAAAATAATTTTATATTTTAAAATTTTTTGTATATCACAATGGTTTAGTGACACAAATCTTACTAATTAACCCATAGCTGGGGAGAGAGAAAAGGTGGATTCATATCTTTCCCAGGGGTATTTGCACATATCTGAACCCAACAGGAATTAGCTCTCTGATTTCCAACTTGGAGCAGTTATCCATTACACTACCCACACCTACAAGCTTACAGCACCTAGTATTCCCAATCAGCCACCCATCTAGGTACTGACCAGGCTCAACATTGCTTAACTTTAAAATATCAAGCGGATATATCTGTAAGCCCATCTTTATATAAAGAAGGCATTCACTAATTTTTTGAAGTTGATACCAATTATAGAAATTTATCTTGTGCTCCAATTGATCTTTCTATGCAGATTTTCTCTTTGGTATTTTTAAGCCTGTTAAAGTTTTGTTTAGAGTACCTTTCTATAGTGATTTTTTCTTCAATTCTTCTATACCAATTCTTGTTAAACTAGGTTCTCTTTTACTTAAATGTAGATCTTCCTGCTAAGTATGTGCTCACCACTCTACTCCAAGAATAAAAAATGTTATTAAAAATAATCTTCAATGCTATTTAGCAACAAAATATTATTAATGAGTGCCATTAAGTATCCAAATCTTGGATAATTCAGACAAGCTGGTAACCAAATATAAGAAGTTAATTTCTTCATTCTCTTGAACTCTAGCTTAAGATTTAATATTTAAAGAGATTAAATCTGATTAATCAGCGTTCTTCAGGGGGCTGTCTATTTATGAAACAACCAAGCAGAAAATTCAAATGTTCAAAGAATAGGTCAAGTGTTACAAAGTAATTTACATGAGAAAAAAAATTTCAACCAATTATTTCAAAGCTGAAAAGGAAATAACAGGATACCAATGTTTAAAAATTTGGAAAGAGATTTCTTTTCCAAGAAAACTATGATACTTTTCAGCCTTGTTTTTTGTTTATTTTGTTGCCTTGCATCTTCCAGTTACATCCATCACTCTACTGAACATTGTTATTTAACTGGATTTAAACCAAAGCTAATTATGTATCCCATTTCAAAGCAGTCTTTCAAAGCATCACATTTCAAATATTAATATCAAAATTTGCATCATTTTCAACAGACTTTAAATTTTATATGTCCATATATTTTTTCTTTAACAAACTTAGTTTATAACATTTTGGCAAACAAAATTAGAAGTACCATTAAAACTTTCAAGTTAAATTTTTTTTTTCCTCTGCTTCAGTTTGTGGCAACCACAAAAGGAGGTCATGACTCATCCACAAAAAGTGACTGTTTCATTTTTGTTTTTTGATATTCGTGCTATACATGGTCTTCAGTAAGTATTTCTTAAAAAGTATCTATTGAAATGACTTTTCAAAATGAAAATTTTTTGATAAAACACATACAAATCAAAATAAAATTATATTAAAAAAAAAAAAAGAATCTCAAGTCTAATTCTAAAAATTGCAAATTTATAACTCAAAAAATGTATTAAAAAAAAAGAAAAAAAAAAAAAAAGAAAAACAGACAAAAAACCAATAACACAAAAAATAAGTATTTTTTAAAATCATTTCACCCCAAGCAAGACTGGAATGCCACTAGTACACAGGGAGTTACATGAAGTGAAAGCGAGAGAAAAGACTAAATATAGGGAGGATTGAGGAAAGGACAAAAGATAAACAGGATCAAGAAGATAGAAGATGGCAATTGACAATTCATTTAAATTTTTGAAGATTGTATTTATCAGAGAAGCAAGTAAATGGGAGAGAGTTCTACAGGCAGGAAGTACGAGAAAAGAAACTTGGAGTAGAAGTGGCGGTTGCATTTAACTATTTCAACAGTAAATGGGTGGGACCTAGCTGCCAATCTAGTAGCACGCTTAAATTCATGTAGTCAGGGCACCAGAGAAAAAAGCTCACCAGAGAAATTGCTGTGAAAATATTTGTAGAGACAGAAGCAACGCCACATGAGTGAGAAAGTGTCCAAAGTTAAGATGTCAAATCATGATCAATTACATTACAGATCCTTCTTTGGATCTTGTCAAGAATCTGGAGATGAATAGCAGGAGCACCAGACCAGATATGGTAGCAGTATCCAATACATGGACAAATGACAGCTTTGTAAATGTGCAAAATGGACTGACAAGAAAAATTTTCTGGCACAAAACAGTGACCCAATTTTCTTTGCAGTAGATGCAGCAATTGATTCAATGTCCTACTAATTAAATCCTTATACACAGGTCTTTTTTTTTTTTTTTTTTTTTTTTTTTTTTGAAGAGGTTAAAATTCATGCCTTTTCAGTGACCCATCTCCTAGGCCTACATTCTCTCGTGGTATCGTTGGTTAACCATAACAGTATAGGTAAGCTCCTTTAGCCTGCTTCTCAGAGTATGAAAAAATTGGGTTTTTCACAAAAAAATTCATGGATCACCCCTATACATGAAGTAGGGACATACATGGGTATATATGGTAAGTTTAATAAATGGAAGTAATAATAATACTGTACATAAACTTATTTGCAAAATGATAAACTACCAACTAAGCACCATACTGGGGAGGAAAAAATTATAGGAAATAATTTAATCACATTGACACTTGTATTTGGTGCACAAGATTTCTTCAGCCAGAGAGAGAGGTTAAAGTAATTCTTAAAAGAAAGACCATCAGATTTAAAAAATTTATTGTAGAAACAAACACTTCACTTATCTCGCAGACCTCACATGAGGTCATTGTAGACCTAGCCACACTTTTTGTCCTGCACTGGTTTCTGAGAGACTCTGTCAGGTCATTACCAATCCATTCTTGGATGTTCTCTTACCATTTTTTGTCTTCCTTGTTTGCAGGCTACTGGAACTTTTCCTTGTAAGATGGATTTTGTTAGATTTGATGGCCGTGTCATTTTAGCTTCCTTTCCAAAGACACAGATAAACAAGGATTTAATTAGTAGGACATTGAATCAATTGCTGCATGTTAAAGCCATGTGTAATAAAGTTCAAATTTTTGAGAAGCATCAAAGCACAAACATTCCTCTGTAAGTCTTGTGGACCTGAAATTTCTGCTTGCTGCCATTCTTTTGCTATGGTTTTGTTTGGTTTATTTTGTTTTACGGCATATCAACCTCAATGGGTTATTTACTGCCGACACAATTTTTAGGATAGCTTCGTACGAATAGAATATGTATTCTTTGTAAGAAATCAGTTTGAAGATCAGGTTTCATTGACGTATTTTTGTAAAGAGGTTTTTTGTTGAGTCAATTTTTTTTAAATGTCTTGGTAATATTTCTTTTTAAAAATGCATTGCTCGTTTTTGTTTTTTTTTAAAATTTATTGCTGGTAATTTTGACTAAAAATTCATTTTTATACTTTCAGTGTTTTGACCCCAGTTTGAGGGTTAACTATTTACCCATAGTTGGGAGCCTAACAGGTGCTACTACCCTGGGTCAAGATGAACCGAGGAACAACAATTAAGAGGTGGTTCCACACTTTTCAAAACCTCCCGATTAGTCCTTGCTGCTGGATGTAGTTTATCATCATACACAGAACGAAATTGTTTTTGAAAGCTCCTGCACAAACATTGGAGGATAATAATTATTTTAAACGATAAATAAACAGACGTATACTTTTATTAATTTATGTTAATTTTTGTTCTAAGAATCTATGTATGTTTAAAAAAAATCTATGTTCTTTGTTTAAAAACACAATTCCAGATAACTCTGTAAAAAGTCAGGGACTGATTTTATACTGTATCAACATTATTAGCAGGATACCCCCTGTTTCTAAAAATGTTTAAGAATAAATAAAAATTAAAATGTTGCAGATTGAGGATGCTCTAAGGAATACTAATCTGCAAAAATTGTTTCCATAAAAATGAATGGACCAGCCAACTTAAGTAGTGCCTTATCTTGTCCTGAATCAATCATTACATTTGTAATTTAAAAAAAAAAAACAACAAAACAAAAACAAAAAAAAAAATTTTTTTTAAATAGTGAAAATCAAATAGTTCATCAATTCAATGCTTGGAAACATCAATTTTGAAAAACACTTAAAAAAATTTACATTTAAGCATTTACAATATACTGTATATTTCTGCATATAATGCTACCTTTACATAAGACAAGGTCAAACAATATAGCAAATTTTCATGAATTTATTCTATGCCTGTAGTATAAGACGACTGCTTGATTACATAAAGATGATGCTATTGGAAATGTTACTTACTGTATCCTTAGAAATTGAAAATAAACAAAATAACAAAACCTATGCTTTTTCCTACACACATCCCCATTGGTTTTGTCTACCTTTCATCATGTGATCTCTTGTGAATACCGATTCTTCTTTCTCTTTCCCTATATCAAAACAGTTACAAACAGCCTGATGTACTAGTGGCCATTTACTTATACTTCATCGACAATCACAAAATACTGCTAATAATAGTATGATAATGTAAGGTAATAGTATTTTCCACTTTAATTTTTTTTTTTTCCGCAATCATAACTCGATGTTTACATTTTCTCAGCTGAATTTGCATGGATACAAATTAATTTCATTGATATGGAAGTATTTTTCGAATAGGCAATTTATTATGAGGTTATGCCAGCAATATATAAGCTAGAAATGGTTTTATTATTTTTATTATCAGTTTATTTGATAATGCGAATCTTTTCATGTACGTTATTGGTTATTGCATTGAGACCAAGGTTAGCCGACCGACAAGCACTCAGAATCTAAAATTTCTTTTTGAGAATTGTAGTATAAGACCACCACCCTCAATTTTTAAGGTTGATTTTTAGGATTTAAAGGTCATCTTATATGTGGAAATATACGGTAATTTAAATTCTTTTGAAGCCGCCATTATGATGTGGTGCATAAATTTTCCATTTTTATAATGGTTGTAACAAATACTGTAAGACAGCATTTTGAATATTGTCTTTTTTTTTAATTTTGCTCTTAAATTTCCACCCATGGCAGATATTATCTCCTGAAATAGATAAACACATCAAAGAAAATATATAAACAGTTCACTTTAAAACACCTCATGTTAAAAAAAAAATTAAAATAATTCACCCCAAGCAAGATAATAATACTAAGATACAAGGAGCTACTGGGAGTGAAATAAAATGAAAAGACTTTAAAAGGAACCTGAAACCTAATCTTAAACAGGAAACAAACCTCTACTCCTGTACTCCTGTTCAAAAAACTGGGGAGGAGTGAGAATCTGAGGAATTAATAATGTTATATTAGTTCTTACTTTAGTACTGCTCAATTATTGCTCACTCCGTTTCCAAGTACGCACTGCCTGGCCCAGGGATTGAACTCAGTTACTATGTATCATAAAGTTGCGAGAGCATATATACATAACCTTTTAATAAGTGCTATCAATAATAATGATATGCAATATAACTTATGAAACAGAGGGAGTACAATGTTCTGAAAAATGCTTCATGGTCTAAAAATGAATTGAAAATGGTTTCTCCCAGATATAACAACTCTTGGGGGGGGGGGGGGAGAAGAAAAAAAAGAAAAAACAATAACAAATAGCTACTATAATAAAACTCTTTTTGAAGTAAGAATTTTCTTTCATCTCAATTTTGGATAACCTCAGATCTTTGAAGTTAGTTTTCCGATTTACCACTCAATCATACAAATAACAACTAAATAGTTTTAGAGTTATACATTATCTTGAAAGAAGTACACGCAGAAAGTTGGAGCAAATATTTATCATTCTTTGTCATTTGATAGAGGAACTGCTTTTGTAGGAAGAAAAAGCCTATGAACTGATTTGTAAGCCCACTGGTGTTCATATTACAAAGCTGAAACAGCTTCCAAAGTAGAACAAAATTCTGAATTCCTCAAAGTTAAAAAAAAAAAAATCATTTTTTCCTTCAATTAGTCAAGATGTTATAGACAGCCATTTAGGGCATTGAGTAAGCAAACATTCCAGCTATTATTAGACCTATCACATGATGGCAAAGTCAAGATGTTTGGCAGAAGAGTGGTGAGATTCCTTTGGTAAAGACATCAGCTCTGTCAATGTTAAAAAAGGTCAATCTTGATTCTGGGAAAATCTTAGACATGTCTGCTCTGGTTTTGAAATCAGATCAGAAAAATGATGTAGGGAATATATAATTCTAAGAAATTCTAACCAGTTGGAAGGTAACAAAAGGATGGTAGATGAAATTAATAGATTATTATTATAAAGCTTATCTTCTAAGGTACTGTATAATACTTATACAAAAAGTACCTTATAAAGGTATTGTAAAATATTCATGAACAGTACAGTAAGGAGACACAGTGGAGTAATGGATAGCGGCTCGAATTGAGGAATAGGAGAGCCGGGTTCGAATTCCAGTCGAATCCATTAAGTTCACTTACATGCTAATACCTTTGGGAAAGGTATGAATCCACCCCACCCACCCCCAGCTATAGGTAAATATCAGTACAGACCACGTTCTATAGACGTGGATGGCAACTGGTCTACCGTAGAAAGAAATGGCAACCTACTGCAGGGAAAAAATCTGCCTCAGTCATGTATCAAAAGATACATGATCACCTAAGCGTGTATCACGTATGGCACATAACTGACGGACTTGCTTGCTTTTTATCTACTAATAAGTAGATCAATTACTGACCCACATATAAGTCACAGTATGTCATTGTGAATGTTATTTGCTAGTAATATTTGCTATCCCACTTAAAAAGTATTATAGAAAATTTTCTGTATCAGTTTTCAATCCCTACTAAAGCCATATTAAAAACGTATGTTGAAAGATTTTTTAGCAAGTCTATATATGCTTAATAATTCCTTGTGAAGCAAATTATGAATGAATTTCCAAATTATTGCCAGCCAATCACAAAACCAGATATTTTTATATTACAATATAGAGTAGAACCTCACCATAGTTGGTCCAATCAGCAAAACTTTCATGTTCAAAACTTACTAAGCTAAAACTACTTTGTAAAATATGTTTCAAATAACTTAAATATATTAAAAAAATTAAGAAAAAAATAAAATAAACGTCTTTAATAATTGTAATATGTTGAAAGAAAAAAAAATTAATTTAAAAGCTTTCAAAATCTAACAATAGCCTAGTGGATTAAAGAGTTGGTTCATGAATTTGGTGACATAGTAACTGTGAGTTCAAACTCTGGGTCAGGCAGTGTGTACTTGGAAACAAGGTGAGCACTAGTCGAGCAGTACTAAAATAAGAACTACACGAGATATCCCTAGACATGGTCAGCAGAATGAGAACTTTCTACCCCAATAGATTAAGTAATGGGTTCAGTTCAAAATTACTTGATGGTTACTCAGACACAAGCTCCTGATGAAGGTTAGTGGCCACAATAGCCAAAATGTTTTGAAATAGTCTGCATGTAAATAATGTTAACTTTTCATTCTAGAAATTCAGATATAAATTATCTAAGTCTGATTTTGAATTGTTTTCTTTTTTTGTCTTCTTTTTGGTGATACCTACATAGTTGCTATTATTTATTATTATTTACTGATTTCATCATCTTTGGGATCCTATCGACAAAAGATTAAGGGCTCTGGTTCTATTGTGTATGACTCTGATCATATGCACCACGAAATGCAAATGTAGTCTTCTGTAGTTTGGTATATTTTCATAGCAATTTTTTTCCCCCCTGAAATTGTATTGCAACTGTTTGGTAGATAAATGACAAGTCATTTTCATATAGCTGTTGTGGACTGTTTAGGGGCCAGAAAGAAAGACACGGAAGACAAAGGTAGGTTGAACAAGTGTATTGAAATAACAGATATATACAAAGCAAGAGTGTTAGTAATAAGCAGATAGAGGTGTACGTCTGAACGGTAGGTTAACACTGCATCACAGCTGAAGCTTCCCAACCGACTCTTTAAGTTAGTATTTATGAGAGGAGGAAGAGTTCATTCTACTGTAGGAAGGTTTACCACAACAATAGCAAAAGAGAATAACTTTTCTAAAAGTATATAATGAAAAAAAAAAAAAAAAAAAAGTCAGAGGAAAATAAACATTCTATCTGCCAAAAATTGCAAAAAAACAAATTTAGAATATAGTAGCATCAAAGAACAGCTTCTCTGAAAGAAACTGGTTCTTCATTCTGAAACAGTTTTTATAAGATTTTAATCATACCGAGTTATACAAAATTAATTTTTTTTCTTTTTCAATATTTTTAGATATTAATCAAAAACTGATTAACCCATTAATAGGTTATAAGTAGAAACCACAGCCTAAAGCAGTGGTAGGCAAACTACAGCCCAAGCTACTGCAGGTTTTGAGTGCGTAGAGAAAACATTTCAAAAACATTTTTTTGTGCATTATTTTTGTTTAATCAGGTTTTTTTCTTTTTTCAATATTAGTTAATGTCCAATAGAAATGACAAATGAAGAACAATTTATTCATTTCATTGAAAAATGGTGCATTGCAGGGCCGGACAAGTAATATTAAAGTGTAACCATGTTGCTTTGTAACAAAATACAATGAATACTAAACATTTTCATCATGATCTATTAAATCATTAGAATCTGAGATAATCCAATTGATATGATTAGCTCATTGTTACAATTACCAACTTTGAGTAGATTTGTTGCATGCTTCTCGAGTGGATTAGCTATGTAATCACAGGACACAGTTAATCCACCTGAAACTTAAAATACTTATTTTTTGTTAAAAAAAAAAAAAATAAAAAAATAAAAAAAACACTTGATAAATTATGGCTTCTTCAAAACATCCGAAAAATGAATGCATGTAAATATGGAGATTGCCTTGAAATAGTGCATGCAAAATAGACACGTTTTTAGTTTGGTGAGCAGAATAAGGTACCATTTCGTTGTATGACCACACAAAAGATCATGTCAAACGGAGGGAGGGAGGGAGGGAGGGAGAGAGAAGAAAGAGAGAGAGAAGAAGAAAAGAGAGAGAGAGAGAAGAAGAAAAGAGAGAGAGAGAGAAGAAGAAAAGAGAGAGAGAGAGAAGAAGAAGAAAAGAGAGAGAGAGAGAAGAAGAAGAAAAGAGAGAGAGAGAGAAGAAGAAGAAAAGAGAGAGAGAGAGAAGAAGAAGAAAAGAGAGAGAGAGAGAAGAAGAAGAAAAGAGAGAGAGAGAGAAGAAGAAAAGAGAGAGAGAGAGAAGAAGAAAAGAGAGAGAGAGAGAAGAAGAAAAGAGAGAGAGAGAGAAGAAGAAAAGAGAGAGAGAGAGAAGAAGAAAAGAGAGAGAGAGAGAAGAAGAAAAGAGAGAGAGAGAGAAGAAGAAAAGAGAGAGAGAGAGAAGAAGAAAAGAGAGAGAGAGAGAAGAAGAAAAGAGAGAGAGAGAGAAGAAGAAAAGAGAGAGAGAGAGAAGAAGAAAAGAGAGAGAGAGAGAAGAAGAAAAGAGAGAGAGAGAGAAGAAGAAAAGAGAGAGAGAGAGAAGAAGAAAAGAGAGAGAGAGAGAAGAAGAAAAGAGAGAGAGAGAGAAGAAGAAAAGAGAGAGAGAGAGAAGAAGAAAAGAGAGAGAGAGAGAGAAGAAGAAAAGAGAGAGAGAGAGAGAAGAAGAAAAGAGAGAGAGAGAGAGAAGAAGAAAAGAGAGAGAGAGAGAGAAGAAGAAAAGAGAGAGAGAGAGAGAAGAAGAAAAGAGAGAGAGAGAGAGAAGAAGAAAAGAGAGAGAGAGAGAGAAGAAGAAAAGAGAGAGAGAGAGAGAAGAAGAAAAGAGAGAGAGAGAGAGAAGAAGAAAAGAGAGAGAGAGAGAGAAGAAGAAAAGAGAGAGAGAGAGAGAAGAAGAAAAGAGAGAGAGAGAGAAGAAGAAAAGAGAGAGAGAGAGAAGAAGAAAAGAGAGAGAGAGAGAAGAAGAAAAGAGAGAGAGAGAGAAGAAGAAAAGAGAGAGAGAGAGAAGAAGAAAAGAGAGAGAGAGAGAAGAAGAAAAGAGAGAGAGAGAGAAGAAGAAAAGAGAGAGAGAGAGAAGAAGAAAAGAGAGAGAGAGAGAGAGAAGAAAAGAGAGAGAGAGAGAAGAAGAAAAGAGAGAGAGAGAGAAGAAGAAAAGAGAGAGAGAGAGAAGAAGAAAAGAGAGAGAGAGAGAAGAAGAAAAGAGAGAGAGAGAGAGAAGAAAAGAGAGAGAGAGAGAAGAAAAGAGAGAGAGAAGAAGAAAAGAGAGAGAGAGAGAGAAGAAAAGAGAGAGAGAGAAGAAAAGAGAGAGAGAGAAGAAAAGAGAGAGAGAGAAGAAAAGAGAGAGAGAGAGAGAAGAAAAGAGAGAGTGAGAGAGAAGAAAAGAGAGAGAGAGAGAGAAGAAAAGAGAGAGAGAGAGAGAAGAAAAGAGAGAGAGAGAGAAGAAAAGAGAGAGAGAGAGAGAGAAGAAAAGAGAGAGAGAGAGAGAGAAGAACAAAAACAAGTTGCACACAATTTCATAAAAAAAACTTTGATTGTTTTAATTTTTTTTTTCCAACTGGTTAGAAAGGGTCAAATATTATTTTAAGGGAAATTATACAAAACAATTTTGCTGATACATTTATGGAAAGAACTTAATAATGATTAATAATTAAAAATAATATAAAATAAATGAAAAAAAAAAAATTTGCAAGAAATTTTACAGATTGAGAAAAACGGACTGTAGAAACTAATTCTTCATGTTATGCTCAGAATGTCATCTCCTTGATAGTTATGAGCTTTAAATAAGGATAGTCACAAGGATAGTCATTTGTATCAAATTCATTAGAAAAAAAACAAATAAAAAATCAGTTTATTTTATAACTTAAACAATTTAAAAAATTAGAACTGAAAGATATAAATAAAATCGTGTGGAATATAAAAATACCAGTAGTACCTGTGAAAATTTCAGTTTTCTCATTTTAATTTTCTGAGGAATCATAGTTCTTAAGTTACTTGTGAGTTCTACAACTATAAAATACCAGTGCATATTCCCCTATTATATCATTAAATATGGAGTTTAACAACTTTAACAAACTATTACAATAAGAACTAAGTATGAAGCATGCTATTTAAAGTAGTAAGAGGTTACAAATGAAAATGTTTAAAATTGACCAGGTTTTCTGTTTCACTGAAGCAGACATTAAACACATGGGAGCATTATCACCTTTCTTTCTTTTTCTCACTGAGACCAAACAGCCTCATGCATATATCTCTTTTTGAGATCAAAACAGACTAGTCCAGTATTTATGAGGTATTGACAGAGTGTAACATGTGCGAACAAAGAACAAAAAAAAAAAAAAAAAAAAAAAAAAAAATGATGTGAATTTGCTTATTATGTGAATGATTGATTCATTCTTTTTTACAGATTATCAACCCTTTGCAGGTTATTTAAAGCCGTAGACTGTAAGAATGTTTTTTCTTTGAGATAATGATTTAGTGATATAAATCTTACTAATTAGCCCATAGCTTGGGGAGAAGAGGTAAATTCATACATTTCCCACGGATATTTGCATGTAAGTGGATATAACAAACACAATTGGAATTGGAACTCGGCTCTCCAACTAACAATTCTGAGCATTTATCCATTACATCATCTGTACATAAGCTTACAGCACCTGGTATTCCCAAGCAGTCACCCATCTAAGTACTGAGCGGGCTTGATGTTGCTTAACTTTGGTTATCATACAGGAACTGGTGTTTTAAATGTGATATGGCTGTAAGCCTTGGTTATTATAAGATAACAGCAAGATATAAATCATCCATAAAAATATACATGGTTTTTACATAAAATTATTTCTCCAGACAATAACAAGTTAAAGATATAGATTATAATAAATCCTAACAATACTCTTCAATTTATCAAATAATTTGGCAAATTAATGTAAACCATGTATTTTCAAGCTATAAATGATAAGTGCTTTCCATTTAAAAAAAAAAAAGTAACTTTTTCTAGATTATTGTTTCTTACACTTTTTTCTATTATTCACCCATTACAAGGCCCAAGAGCCAATCAAGGTAGCGGGTTTCTGAATGAGATTGTTGTATACATCTAAGAGGAGGAAGTAAGTGCAGAATGTTGCTATACAAGACATAACAGTTGACCCTAGAATTGAAGAGGTAAAAATTGTAGTCATCAAGAAAGTATTCTCTTGGGAACCTGCTCCAGAAAGTAGCAGTTCTTGGGAACCTTCTTACCAATAGAATATGAAAGGAATGAGTATTTGTCATCGTCTATGTGGCATGGCAGGTATTAGATATAAAGGTTTAATCTGGCAGGACTAAAAAATGTAGCTAGTTAGAATATTTTTCATGGAAACAGCAATAGAGTAGCAAGAAGCTTACAACATTTTATTTGCAGAAAAGAAGCTGGAAAATAATTCATCACCCATTAAGTTGCATAGACTCTTTTGAATTCTCTATATAGTTGTAGCTGATGCGTTATAATACACATGTGATACATCTACATGAAACTGTGCCTTTCGTTATCTTCGTTCAACACAGAGAAGATTTACAAATTATTAAAATAAAATTTATTGGATAAAACCAAGTAAAGTTTTAATTTTGAGGGTCCCCTAGGACAAATCAGTTATGTTGATTATGAAATCTGAATTTATGATATTAGTTAGATACTAATTTTGAGATTTTACTTCTGCCTGTATCTGTCAAGTGATTTTAGGCACAGCTCAGAATATTTTTATATTCTGAGCTGTGACTAAAAACACTTGACAGATACAGGTGGAAGTAAATTTGAAAATTATTATCTCTTATCATAAATTCAGATTTCATAATCAACATAACCGATTTGATTGTTTAATGGCACATCAACTCCTTATGGGTCATTTAATGACAAAATTTAATTTTCTTGTCATCTCTCTTATCAACACTAGTGTTGACTGAGTTTGTGTCAGAAATAGAAATTTAACTGAAAGCTTAACAAAAAAAACCTCTAAAAGCAAATACAGAATTTATTCATTTCAATGTTTCAGTCTGACAAAAGGCACAAGACAGGGGTAATGGCAGGGTGGAAGGTATTTGTGTTAAAGGGAAGAAGTTTTATAAAATTAAACCATAATATTAATCTTATGACATTAATTTGGGCTTATACAAAGAAATATTAATTCCAATGTAAAACATTATAAGAACATGTAAAACGTATAATATAGAAATTTTATATCCATTGGCACTCATTTTCTAACCCTAAACTAAAACACCAGACAGCTCTTTCAAAAAAATTTGGGGAATTGAAGCAGGAAGGTTTGAGTCCACAGATAGTTTGGAAGATTATAGGTTCTGCATGTACTCCTAATAATCTTAGAGATAGATGTGATTTATATTTAGAAGAAAAAATTAGAATAATAAAATACAATAATCAAAGCCAACTATTAAATCAGAGGAATGAATTAGTGTTAAAATATAAAAACAAATTCAAATTTCCATAATATAGGTTTAACTTAATTAGTTACTATATTTCCATAATCTTCACTCTCCTAGCTCTTCAAATATCAAATGTATAACTAATTCTAATTTCTATATCCCCCTCTATAACCTCTTTACCTATATTAATTATAATTCATAAACTTTCCTCTAAGATCTCCCAAACTCTCTTTCCATTAATCCATTACATCCTTTTATCTATATATTTGAAAGTTATTTTTAAACCCCTTTCTATTCTTCTTAATTTTAAATTAATATTTCATTCTTCATATAGCCCCAAATTAATATCATAAGATTAATATTCAGGTTTAATTTTATAAAATCTTTCCTTTAAGAGAAATACCTTCTACCTTCCCCAATCTGTCTCATGCCTTCTGTCTGACAAACATTGAAATGAATAAATTCTGTATTAGTTTTTCAAGACTATTCCCCATATGAGATGATTTTGGATTTTATTGTTTATTAATTTTATTATATATATATATATATATATATATATATATATATATATATATATACACTAGATGAAGTACCCAATAAAATAAGTCAAGACTAGATTAGATTAGCTGGTTATGATTGTAAAATAATTCCTTAATTTAGTTATGAGTTAAATAGCAGGACAGACTGGGTCCTATAGCCTTGGTTGGTAACCAGTCTACTCTAGAAAGTAACGGCAGATTACTATGGGAATTCTTCTGCAAAGTCAATCATGAACCAAAAAGAAATAGGATTGTGCAAGTGTGTATAACACATGGCACCTAAGGAAGAAAGTTCAGGAAAAAAAAAAGAAAAAAAAAGAAAGAAAAAAAAAAGAACTTACATCAAAGTGAAAAAAATCAAATGGATAAGAAATGTTTATTTTGCAATTTTTGTTGTCAATTAAAAATTTGTTACTGTTATTATCCATGATCAAGCTATGAATACTCATTTTGTTTTCATTTTCTTTTTATCTGAGAAGAAAATTAAAATTAATTCCATTTATCTTTGGTAAGTTTCTAATGAAAAAAAATCCTATGAAATATATTTGGTAGGAAAATATTCACTGAAATTGCTTTTTCATGGCACAAAAATATCTTTGAACATTAATAAATGGGAAATTATAGTCTTATATTGAATGATTACAAATGGTAATTGTTACTGTAAAATATATAATTAGGTAGCAGCAGAGTAATCATGCACATTCACAAAAGCAGAAGTTTTCATGCTTTTCTCATTTCAAACTGAACCAATTTGAATAAAAATTGCATAAGAAAAATTCTATCTTTCCTCTTTCATGGCAAGTTGTTTATTTGACTGTACAATCATCTGTAATGAAACTAAAGCATAATGTAACCACTGTCAGCTGCACACTGATCCAGGTTTTGTGGCTGTTGGAAAAAAAAAAAGCTTGCATGTTTTTATCAATTGCTGGTTTATTCACATGATGCAAAACACATGCTGTTTTCAGTTCTACTGAATTATATAGAGAACTAGCTTTTCAATGATACCAAAAAACATGACTGAAATTGTTTTACATGATATTTTTTTTCCTTTTGTCAAAAATACATTCAACCCCCAATTTCTATGTTTCAGATACTTTGTATTCCAAGAAATACCATATCTTTTGGAAAATTCAATCAATTTTCTTTTGACTGGTATATAAAACTTTAGTCTTCCTCTAAGGGGGATACAGCAACAAACAGAACAGTTCTGCAGACTCACTTTTGATTTGAAATAGTAAACAACCAAAATGATGTTTACTAAGTCAGAATGGTGTGGCTTCCAATTTACATAGATTTCATGATATTCTTGGTGAGTATTACTGCAATCTTTCAATTTGCATTTTAATGCTTAGTACTAGTGTTCATGATAATATTTATTGAAGCAACAGCATGCAGGGCTTAAATTTTGGCTCCTTCTATGACACTATTACACCAGCTATTTTAAAAGTATTTTCTTAGCGGTTAAGTGAAAATCAAAGGGAGATAATTTGAGAAAATATTCTGCTTGTACATCCTACTAAATTTGTTCAGCAACGTTCAGTATATTTTTCTTCTAATTTTCTTCCTATCCTTTGGAGCTCTAAGTAATGTTTGTCCTTTTACTACCCCTTTCAGGACTTGTTCTGCCATTTATTTACACAAGCTTGTTAGGTATACCTCTGTCCATTTTTCCTTCAATATATCCTGTGAATATCAAATTCTCTAAGCCCTCTTATGTGTTTCAGATATTTCAGTCATTTTCTGATTCTAAGCACTGAAAAGAAATAATTTCATCTCAACATGGTTTGTGAACAAAAACAATGAGGAACTGAATGACTTTCAGATAAGTTGACTTGTCTGCAACCTTGGTATCAGGTCTACACAGAAAACATTGCTGAAGAGCACAAGATTAGTTGAGAACTAAACTCACTGCCTTTTGAACACAATTTATTAATTTGTGGGGTATTTTCATGCTTTTACAAAAGATTTCCTTCCACATAATTCTGTATTTCTCTACTTTTTTTTTTTTTTTTTTTTAGTATTTGTCACATTTTTGGAAAAATAAAGTTTATTTACGTATAAAACTGAAAGTAGTTGTATATTCAACACGTGTTCCAAATTTAAATCAAATCCATACATTATGTCAAAAGTTACACCCATTTTTTTTCTACCGGTGCAAATCTGTATGTCTCGTTTTGGTTAAATTTCCAAATTTGTACCAATATGGAATTGGTATGCATTATCTGATGAGCTGGACAAAGGTTAAACATATTGTCTATGTATGGCAGTCTCTCGGCAAAATTCAGTTCAGGCTCTGCTCTCTTGCAACTATAATTGTATGTTCAGTTAAAATGAACGCTTAAAAATTGTGTCACGGCAATTTGTGCGTGTTGTGATTTTCAGCCTTGTGTTATTAATAAACCACACGTCAGCATCATTTCATATTGCAGACGAAATCTCGTGGCTAGAGACTAAAACAGCCAAAATAAATATAATCTGTTTATTTCTTTATTTTGTAATGACCATATGTGGTTAAGCATGGCTCACTGTACAGATGTTACTGCTTAAACAGTAGTGTTAATGTTTAAACACCTGAAACTCAAGAATGAGTCAAGATATCATAATATTTCTTTTTATTTTGCTTAGAATGTTAATCTGTTTAAAATGAATATATATTTTATGGTTAATTTTACTTAAATGTTAGCTGGCAAAGATATTATAGAACAGAAAAGAGTTACACACTACATTTATATATATGAGGAAAATTAATGACAAAGTGGAAAAAAATTTTGTGTGATGCATTTCATCCTTTAGGACATCAGACTAACATGAAGGTTCTAATGATATAACTACTCATCCATGCTAAGCATAGGCGGAATATAAAAATGTAAGCATTGGTTGCAATTAAGCACAGATCGGAATGCTGAAATTTTGAACTTTTAAATTTGATTATTATTTTTTTTTTTTATAGATGTATCTGGGTATATAGTCTAGCCAATTACACTTAATTTCTTTTTATTTATATCATTTCTGTTATAAAGTATCCAACTACCAAGAAACATTGTTCAGATATATAAAAATTTATATTAACTTCTCCCATATATATATATATATATATAAGTGTGGATATAAACCAAATAAGATATTAGCAACTGTATATATATATGCCTTAGTGTGCATACACAGATAAGTGAATAAATATTTACTTAAGGTGTAAACAAAACAGTGCTCAATGTTGTTAGACAGAACTAGGAGGTATATATTAATAAATATCCATTTACCTATGTTTGTAGTGCAACTTAAAGTTTCATGGTTTTCCCAAGTCAGAAAAAGTAAACACGAAGTTAAACTAGAATACATTTCAAACATTATTAAGAATGCTAACAATAAGCATAAGAATAGAAAATGCAACATTTACATTATTCGGACTATTGTCCTCATCCATGTCGCCATATTTTTTTATTACGTTTCGGCCATTGTACACTCCGGCCTTCTTCAGGTGGCTGGAATGTCGAACTGAACCCTTTATTTCGCTCACTGGGGAACACTGTTCTAGTTCCACGTGCCATGTTTAATGGATATCAGTTATCTCCTGCTAATTTCCCTCTGAAAGTTACCCACTGCCTTAACCGGGTATTGAACTCATACTCTTTGGCTCCTGTCACTAGATCTAACCAACGCCTTTATCCACTGTGCCATGTGTCCTCAGTGAGCGAAATAAAGGGTTCAGTTCAACATTCCAACCACCTGAAGAAGGCCGGAGTGTACGACAGCCGAAATGTTGTAATAAAAAATATGGTGACAAAGATGAGGACAATAGTCCGAATAATGTAAATAATGTACATAATACCTCATGTCAAAAATATAGACAGATACAGAAAATGCAACAGAATTTGGTTTAACTCACCATTTGATAGTAAGATCAAAACCAACATCAGTAAAATTTTCATAAATTTAATCCAAACATTTCAACCATATCCTATTGCTCAAGCTACAGTTGCACCAAAAACCTTGAGCAACATATACACAGCATAATAATGTAACATTAAATATTTAACTAACCTCAATAACAATATTAACATAGAAAAAATAGTGTAATTGCCGAAAAAAAAACATTACCTGTCCACTAAATCATAAATGTATGTACAAAGGAGTCATCTACAAGACAAACAATTGAACAATTGTGAAACAAAATTTTATTTCTGTTCCACAGCACTCAAAACATTACTGGGATATTAAAACAGATGACTATACGCCAGCAGTAAATTGGAATTTTGTCACCAAATCTACACCCATTTCTGGCCACGGCGACCAATGTAACCTGTTTGATGGAAAAAAGATTCATCCTCAAAAATATTAATGACCGAAAGACTTAACAAATGGAATGAACTTATGATAGTTTGTAATCACAGGAAGAAAACTCTCCTAAAGTATTTTAATTCTGGATAGACCCGTTATCCAAATATCACATGCCCATTACATATTTTAGGCTACATATTGATTACCACCCTTTAACCATTTAAAGGGTCTATTAATTTGTAACAAGCAACATGGCATTCCTCTTATTTAAACTTTAAGCTTGCATCCCCCCCCGATATCCCCCCTACCTACACTCTATATTTTGAATTTACATCCCAATAATATATTAAGTTTATATTAACTTTGAGTTTTGAATCTGCATTTAATTTAACATTCCTCCCATGAGACCCAGTATTTAAAAAAAACAAAAACAACTGTAATAAGCGTTTCATTCATCGGTTCATACCTGATAACTTGGGAAAACCATGAAACTAAGTGTATTACAAATGTAGGTGTGTATATATATATATATATATATATATATATATATGTGTGTGTGTATGTATGAATGAAGACAAAAGGAAAACAATGCATTTTATCCTCTGAGGGACTTTATCAAGGCAGATGCAAGGATTTTATTTTGTAACAAACATTTATATACAAGAGCAAAAATGTTATTGGTTATTCAAAATTTTTAAACTTAAGAATGGTCATAAATATTAATCAGGTTAGCTGAAAATCCAGGCAAGTTATGAAGGATGTGAAGTGATAAAATTCAATGTCTAATGTGTGTGTGTGTGTGTGTAAGTTTGTTTGAATGCCAACAAAAGTTTTTAAGCAATGAACTTTTGCTGGTCTTCAACTAAGTATAATGAAAGGGTTTGATGATGTATAGTGAATAGATATTCAAAATTTATACAATAGAGTAATAGAGATAAAAAAAGATCCTATCCCGAACTGGTAACTGGCTTCAATGAATCAGCTTCTTTTATACACTAATCTATTCATCTATTCTGCATTTAATAATGGGAGATCAGACAAAAATGATCCTGCTATAGATAAACTACTTAGTGGTAGGCCAGAGAGTGCCTGCAAGATTTTTTTCAAAGTAGATTTGACAACTAGGTTCAGAGGTCGTACAAATACTTAGACCATTTTAAATAGTGAAATGTTGTAGACAATGAGTTCCTCTATACATATACATAGTTGCATATGCCTCATGTTATTAATGAAGGAGTTATTACTTGACAGGCATTAATTACAGCACAATCTGCTATTATAAGGAGAAAAATATCTAAAGTTAAAAGAATTTATGCTTGTATACTGTATTTGTTTAGAAAATCTATTTTCAAGGGAAAATAAGCTGCAAATGACAAAGTATCATTTTTTTTTTTAATTTTCAGGGCTTTTATAAAAATAGACAATTTTAAGGATGTAAAAACAAAAGAAAATTGAGCAGATTTCAAACAGTAATACTGGTATTTCTATAAAAAGAATGAATATGAATTTTATTGCATAGAAATAATTTATTAGGTCCTAAACCATAGGAAAACTAATTTAGATGCTGTATCTGATATACTTTGTAAACAAAAATTTCTCAAATTATTTTATTGCATTTCAGCCATTTTCAGGTCCTTATAAAAAAATAAAAGTACATAAGATACACCTAAGCAATTTATATTTTTGTAATCTAAAGTAAGTATTAACTATTGCCACCAAGTTTCAAATCGGTATGTGCAATATCCTTGAGTGACATTAATTTGTATATCTCCAATTGGTTATTTGCAGCAGAAAAAAAAAATCACCTTCTCTTCAATTTACTTAGCAATTTGTTCTTTATTTTAACAAATATAAGAGAATTATGTAAAGTTATTACTCTCACTTCTGGCTAAGAAAAGATTAAAAAATTTATTTTTTAAATAAATAAAAATATTTAATATTTTAGGAAGTAGGTTGGCCTGAGAACTTCTCAGCTCCCTCATTGTAATTATATTTGATTTTGTATGAGATTATTTTTAAGAAAAAAATGAAAGCAGTTTTCAAAGAATGTAGGAAAAGTATCCAAATTTATGTTTTTTTTAAAGTGCTTCATTGGGCAAGAATAAGAATATTACATTAATAAAAAAAAAAGTCATGTACATGTCTTCTTAAATTAAACAATGCTAAAATTAGTTTGTTGTTTTAAGTAATTGCAACACATCAATATTACTTTAAAAAAGTGACTCATAAAAAAAATACAAGTGAAGAAAAGGAGAAAAAAATAAGACAAGAAAAGGAGAAAAAAATAAGACAAGAAAAGGAGAAAAAAATAAGACAAGAAAAGGAGAAAAAAATAAGACAAGAAAAGGAGAAAAAAATAAGACAAGAAAAGGAGAAAAAAATAAGACAAGAAAAGGAGAAAAAAATAAGACAAGAAAAGGAGAAAAAAATAAGACAAGAAAAGGAGAAAAAAATAAGACAAGAAAAGGAGAAAAAAATAAGACAAGAAAAGGAGAAAAAAAATAAGACAAGAAAAGGAGAAAAAAATAAGACAAGAAAAGGAGAAAAAAATAAGACAAGAAAAGGAGAAAAAAACAAGACAAGAAAAGGAGAAAAAAATAAGAGAAGAAAAGGAGAAAAAAATAAGACAAGAAAAGGAGAAAAAAAATAAGACAGGAAAAGGAGAAAAAAAATAAGACAAGAAAAGGAGAAAAAAATAAGAGAAGAAAAGGAGAAAAAAATAAGACAAGGAAACAAAAAAAAATATAGGACAAAACAAAAACCCACAAAGTATTCTGAAAGTAATTTTAGCCAAATATTTCAGAAGTCATACACTATCTTATTGGTATGTCATTTATGTTTACTTTCTAGTTGGTGAATTAAATCACTTTAAATTTTATATATATTTGCTTTGTGATAAAACCAATCAACTAAAATGACACTGACTTTACATAAAAGCCAATATTTTTTTAACCTTTAAGTTATATTGATAATTACATTTTTATACAGATTAATTTAATTCTTAATTAAGAGGGGAAGCTACAAAATTGAACATTAAAAAGTAAACTGACCAAAAAAAAAAAAAAAAAAAAAAAAAGAAAGTTTTGATTTTAAGCAAAACTCTTCCATGGCTTTCATCCACTGCCTGCTAAAAATTAATGTTTGTTACCCAACCAGAGACTGATGACATTTCTATGAAAATCAATTCTGTAAAATGAACTTTAAGCAAAAAAAAAAAAAAGAAAGAAAGAAATAATCTAAGTTGAATCAAGTGATAGACTTTCACAGTATCTAAATTACCATCAAAAGATTTAATTAATATGTTGTAAAATACCTTTAATGTACAATTACAGAGATGAACATGCTATTTCCAGACTAGCCGACATATTTGGTTGCGATATGCCTACATTAAAACAAGTTCTTTCTTTCTTAAATTGTTTAAGAAAAATGTTTTCTCAAGAGATCAAGTAGCAAGGATGACTGCTAATGATTCAGAGAAGGTAAGTACAGCAAGGAAGATAAGTAAATAAATAAGTACAAAAGAAGAAAAACGGCGGAAACATCTGGCAGTGATGATTGTGCTTAAACATCCTGTCTGTAGAAGATCCCAGGATACTTACATCTTATCACTTTTTTGATATTCCCCTGTTGATTATAAATTAAGAGCCGAAGGAAGAGTTTCAAGATTTCTTCACTGCATACTAATAAATGAAAATAAAGTTTATTATAAAATAATATTTCTTAAAAATACATGAAACTGTAACAACTCCCGCTTCCGTAAGAGTTCACTTGACAGTCAAAATCTACATTACATTTTATATATTACACACACACACATTTCCTCACCAGTTTTCAATCCATACTTTCAATCCATATCATGCATAAAAATCAGATTTGTGCTACCGAACCAAAATGTGTATTTACTATTAGTATAAATTTTAAGCATTATTATACATTGAGCACACTTTTATTATCACCAGCATTCAATGTGTGAGATTGAATATATATAATTATTTTTTTTTTTTTTAAATATTATTCCATCACAAAACAGAAATTTCTGCGTTTCAAAATTGAAATTTGTAAGTTGTAAATTTAATTATAAAAATTAAACTTAAAATCCTAAGTTTCATTCCATTGTCAAACAATCTTTCAGTTTTGAAACATAGAAATTTCTGTGTCATGATGGAATCATTTTTAAAAAAGAAAATAATTATAATCTTTTCCTCTACTGTTTGTATTGAGCACTGTTTTTTTGTAAAAATAAAAATAATTGCTAAGAACACCAGATTATAAATCTTACTGTTCTTTTTTAATTACATTATATATATATATGTCATCCACAGACAGACTGTTTCGCTGTATCACAGCTCATCAGTGCGGCCAGACGTCCGGTTGCCTCTGGCCAGAATCGAAAACCGGCTGAATTCGCGTCACTTGATAAGATACCAGAAGTGTTGAAACAAAATGGCTATTTTTGTAGTGATTTTATAACATATTTATGTTATAATATTTAAATAAATAATTATATCTGCTCTACTCTGTATTGAGCACTCTTAAGAATAATAATTGTTGGTTATTGGAATTTATTCCATATATACCAATCCTATACTTGTATGTATAATATATATATATATATATATATATATATATATATATATATATATAATTATAATTTTATCATATAGACAAAACCATTTTACTCACTACAAAGATGAAACTTGGTTTCAGTGCATTTCAACTGCACTTTGACGGGTGAGAGTCGAAAATGGTTATTATCACTCTACTATCGGTATCAAGCCCTCTTTTGAATTAATGCTGTGAACATTGGAATTTATATATTACTTTCGTTCTCATCGCATCAGATATATATATATATATATATATATGCTCCCCAAAATCCGGTTGAGCTCTCTAAGGAAAGAGAAAAAAACAGTGGCTCCTAATGCATTACTCTTCAAGTAAATTGAATCGAGTTCTCTGAGCTCCTGGCGTATTTCATATAGAGAAAAAAGTTAAAAATTCCCTTCCTTTCTGCCATGCGACAATGGCCTAGAGGTAAGATATCTGAGTGATCAGTCGGGTTTCGATCCCAGCTTGAAGCAATCAGATGTCTAGTCACACTGTGGAGCTGTAATACAGCAAAGCAGTCTGTGGATGACATATATATATATAAATAAATAAATAAATAAAAGGTATATTTGGGCAGCAAGTATTATTCATCTAAAAAGATTTGATTAAAAAGATTTGATTAAAAAGAATTGACAATGTCTGCATTTAAGTTTTTTTTGTATTTTTTCCATTTTCAAATATGGTGATGAGTATCGTGATTGAAATTGTGGAGAAACTGTCCAAAGTTCATTTTATATGATCCTTTTCTTCAAGTACTTTTAACCATCTCAGTCATTTTCAAGAACCAATGTGGTGTCTGCGTGTTAAGCAAAATTCCTATGTGTTCATCTTGGTAAGTACTTGAACTAAACAATAATATCCACAATTTTGAACACAACACTCAACACCTTATCTGAAAAACACAATAAGAAATTAAGCAGACACCGTCAGTTCTTTTTAATCAAACTTGTTTGGAGATTCTATCTATTATACACACACACTAATTGAATAAAAGGATTTTTTTCTTTTACAACAGTGATTACAAAAAATTTAATTACTCTATATGAAAGAGGTTTAAATTACATAATTATGTAATTAAAATAACTTAAAAGAAAATTACTTCGGAGTTTTAAAAAAAAAAAAAAAAAAAAAAAACTATACATTTTTTAAGTTTTTACCTTAAAATAACATGCAATTTCAGAAATGTCAATCCCTTTTGTAGTTATTCAGATTATAAGTTCACTAGTAGTACCTGGAAAAACTTTGATTTTCTTATTTTCATTTTCTGAGAAATCATTAAGTTAATGATTGAATAAACTGTTTGATAGTGCCATGTTGCAGTGTTAAATATTTGAGCTTAACTAGTTTAACAAAATATTGCAATAACAATTATAAGTGTGAATACAGGTCGTTATTTCAAAAAAGTAAGACGGTACAAATGAAAAGATTAAAAAAAATCAACAAGGTTTTCCATTTCATGGAAGCAGGATTTTAATCCATGAGAGTATTATTGCATTTTGTACCTTCCCTTTCTTTATTATTATATACTAGTCTAGAAGCCACTCTTTGGGTAGACTTTAGGCTAGATCCTGTGGAAGGCTTTAGAGCCTTCAAGCTTTTACCTTCAGTGTCCTATGTATGTAAAAGTTAGGACAATTTAGAAATAATATAATTATTTTATCATTATCTGAGACCTTAATTTGGTATAATCTTTCTTCATATACGCAACCTATCTCAGTGTATTTTGTTTACATTCATTTTGCGCACAATTTTTATTTTCTTTTAAAATCATTCTTTATGATGCCTTCATATAAAGTCAAGACATTAGGGAGCCCAAGCTATGTAATATTTCAAATACATCACAGTATGCATACTAGAAATGAAAAAAAAAACAAAAACATATGAGCAATGTACCATGCCCTGCTTAAGTTTTAATTACGGTTTAATTAGGCAATATCAATTGTAATGTAAAGTGAAATTAAGTTAAACCTTTAATAAAGGATTGTTTTTTTTTTTTAACCTTTCACTCTGATATTTCAATTTAACTTTAAATGAGTATTTAATTTTTAATTGCATCTACAGTAACTACAGTAGTTAATAACTGTTACTTCAGGTTGTTTATGATTCACCAAGATTGAAAAATGGACAGAGGGACACATGTACACAGCACTTTATTTAGATGCTTCCTTTTATTCACTAAAACCAAGCCAATATACCCTTTTCTTTTGTCTTTCCTTGCAATTGGAACAACTGGTCCATTATTTATCTGAGGTAATGGCAGGGTGTAACACGTGTGTTAATTTACTAATAGCGGAACAAGCAGAATTATGATATTTTATATTGAAAGTTCAAAAATTCTAAGCAGTAAATCATCATTATCCCCTGACTTTTGTAATCATGGTGGGGGGGGGGGTCTGAATGCAGAAGTCTATCACCAGCAGCTATCAGCAATTCTGATATAGTAATACCAAGTAAATCATGAGATTTTCAAAACAATTTAACTGATATTCTCCTGGCATGATGCCTTCTTTGTTCAACATATTACAGTGAAATGTTTTGAAAATTAATAGTTTATGATTATTGTTTAGATATATGGGAAATAGGAGGATATGGGTTAAAGTTGAAACTATGTGACATGTTTTCAAAATCTTTGTTGAAATTTTATTTACTTTTTAGATACAATAAATACCAACAAAAAAAATAAAAATGATTTAAAAAAAAAAAAAAAAAAAAAAAAAAATACCAAAAAGATGATTTAAAAAAAAAAAAAATACCAAAAAGATTCTTAAAAAATAAATGCGAAAAAGAGAAAATACAAAAAGAAAAATTATGCCTCTGATAGGAATCACCCCCCCCACACACACACACAACCACCACCACATCAAGAAGTCACTTTTTGAGCCAAAAGTGTGCCTGTACCAATTCGGCCATGGAGCCTTACCTGACAGGGCAAGGTTAGAGTAATAAGAAATAATGTTGGATAAAAAAAAAAAAAAAAAAACTTTCAAACATTACTGTTGTTTACATTTCAGGTACAAAACAGAAGCTAGCAGATAGATAAGTACTGTAATCGATTAAAGTTGTACTTGCACCATATGTAATGCAGCCACAGCAGTAGTTGGTGTATCTAGGGCAAGATGGAGCCCATCCATCTTCAGGCTGGTTTTGAATTTAGAGTTTTCCTTCTCATTGACTGGTTGCAAACTGAGAGCCCAGTCCTTCCTGCTATTTAACCCATAACTCAGAGGAGAAAAGACAAATTCGAGCCCCTCTCTTGTGCAAAATTGAACACAGACTCCCCCATAATTTGAATTCAGTTAATTTTACTTTCTATGATATCCATTACACATCACTTTCTAAGATTATACTTAGAAAAAAAAATAAATAAATAAATGTTACAAATTTCCAGCAGAATACTAAAGAATTATCATTCCAAATTTCTCAGAACATCAAAGGAGCACTGAAAAGTCCTCAGCTTTATTCACTCAACAAAATGGCCAAACAGCAGTTTTTCTTTTTTTTTTAATTCTTAAATCGCTTTTTGGTTGAGCTGAAAACTTCATCACACCCATATCCAAAAATTCAACCAAGGTCCAATATTAATCCTGACCTTGTGTCACACCAAGTGATGGCAGGGTGAGATTAAGTAAGTAAATAAAAAAAATAAAAATAAAAAAATAAAAATAAAAATAAAAAATTAAAAAAAAATAAAATAAAATGTTATTTTGCATGTGATGATGTGCCATAACATTTAATCATGTCAAAATTTCATAATCAGGAAAGGAAATGGATTTAAAAATTTTGAAGAGCACATTTCATTTCAGTTGGTAAATTTGCTGCAAGAAGATGCATGTTTGGTTTTCATGTTCAGATTTTACCAAAGTACATTCAAACTGTAGTTGACCTGGGGTTAAATTTAGTTTGTTGGGAAAATTTTCTGTTAAGTGTTCAGGGACATAACTGTGAGGAGTCAAAGCATGTCTGTCTGAAGAAACTGGAACATGCATTCCTTTAAAAGAAACCAAGAAATTTTATGATTCCTTGCTGAGATCACAAAGACTGAAACTAGACTTATTTTCCGTTTTTTTTTTCTTTCCTCAAGTAGTTTTTATAGCATCTTAAAAATGGTTCCTCTGCATATTGCACAAGTGAAACTTAAAAATTATCTGCATTCTTAATAAAAAATACGAAAAGTGCGGATAATTTTTTACTTTCCCATCATAGCTTCAGACGTACAAAATTTAAGGTTGATAATTCCAATTTAGCCACATGTGATTTTTTATTTACTTCCTCACCCCCACCAAAATCAGAATAGCAAAAATGAATTTTCTAGTTAATTGCCAGTACTAGTGCCAGATAAGTATGTTTCACTAATCAGGAATGCTGTTCAAAATGTTTACCAATATTCAATGAACAGGTGGGATATCAAGAGGAGGAGGAGGTTGGAAAATCATTTAAAAGGCTTAAAGTTTTGAAATTAGGTGACTGGGGTGGGGGTCTAAAAAATATAAATAAATAAGAAATAAACATCCTCCCACATTCATTAGGCCCCTAAGTTTGATTTGCTTTTTGCAGGTTATTTAAAGCCAAAAAATATTTTTAGAGTCTAAGAACATTTTGGGAGATTATAATTTACTGAGACAAGTCCTACTATTTAATCCATAGATTGGAGAAGTGATTTCATACCTTTCTTTACCAAGGTTATTTGCACATAAGTGAATATAATGAATTTGACTGAATTGAAATTCAGTTTTCAATGTTCCAATTCAGAGTCATTATCCTTTACACTACCCAGATTCTTTATCTAGGTACTGACCAGACTTGGTGTTGCTTAACTTCATTGATCATATGAGAACTGGACTAAACACCTAAGAGTAAATAATTGCTTAAATATAAGTAAGAATAATGCATGGGTCAAAAAAATATTTTGTGGGACCCCAGATTAGCAAATTTGAAGAACTAATATGAAATATATACAAGTATTATTAGTCGTAATAATGGAGTAATGGATAGTGGCTTAGATTGAGGAATCAGAGAGCCGAGTTCGAATTCCAGTCATTCGAATTCCATTATATTCTCTTATATGCTAATACCCTTGGGAAAGGTATGAATCCTCTTCTCTCACCAGCTATGAGTAAATAGCAGGACAAACTGGGTTCCATAGCCTTAGATGGCAACTGGTCTACCGCAGAAAGAAATGGCAACCTACTGCGGGAAAAAATCTACCTCGTCAGTCATGTATCAAAAGGTACATGATCACCTAAGAGTGTATCATGCATGGCACATAACTGAAATGAATCATGGTGTTAGTAGCAATAGTATTTGTTTTTGATAGCAATACACCAAACAGTATGGATGCATAAATAACTCTGCTAGTTTATATAGAAAATTAAATTTCTCATAATTCATCTTTTTATACTTAAAAGAATCAGCCCAACATACAAATTAAATAAGTGCAAAAATTTAAATATCTAGGAAGTGTTTTGACAGAAGATAGAAAATGTGACACTGGATAGTAAATGCTGGACTATCATCACAGATGGAAAAGAGACTTGAGGCAACAGAAATGTGGTTCTACAGAAGGATACTGAGAACACCATGGACTGAACACAGGAGCAATGAAAACAAAAAGGGACACTTATATGACGCATTAGAAAGATCCAGTTGAAATTATTCAAGGCTTGGTTGATTTTTTTTTTTTTTAAATGGCCAATTAACCTTTTGCAGGTTATATAAAGCTGGAAAATATTAGAGTGTTTTGGAGATAATCATGATTTACCGATACAAATCCTACTAATTAATCCATAGGTTGGGGGGCAGAAGAGGTGAATTTATACCTTTCTCAAAGATATTTGTGCATAAGTAAATATAACAATTTCCAATTTTGAGCAGTTGTCCATTACACCACCCACACAAAGCTTACAGCACCTTTATTCCAAAGCAGTCACCCATCTAGGTACTGACCAGGCTCAATGTTGCTTAACTTTGGTGATCATAAGAGGACTAGTATGTCAATGTGATACAGCTGTAAGCGAAATTTCTCAGAGCAAATAATGAGGAAAGATAGAAAATTTCAGACTCGCAGACTGTATCAAAGGCAAGAGAGGTAGAGGAAAGCACCCTACATAAAGAGCTTGTGTAAATGGTTGGCAGAACAGGGACTAGGAGATGTAGCCAAAAAAAAAAAATAAATAAATAAATTGAGAGCTATAATGGACAGGAAGTTGTGGAGAGCCATGATTGCTAACAACCTGAAGGGATACAACAGAAGAAGAAGAAACAGTATGTATACACACAAACTTCACCAAAGAATGTAAAACCAAGCAGAACTAAATAATACCAAATTACTATAAACAATTGAGAAAAGCTTGAAAGCAAAGCCAAACCACCATTTTTTTTTTTAAGCAGTTTTATATGTACAATATTCACAATAAAAACATACTGGTTTTGAGAGACTATGTATATTTCCAACATAGTTCCCTAAGTAAATAACCCTGAAGTTCTTGGGTTTCATTATACATGACAACTTCATTCTACCTATTTCTATAGAGTTTAAGGAATCCCAAAAAAGAAAGGTTTGTCCATAAACTGACTTACCCCCTCCCAGATTTGGTATGAAGAGAATTGCATAAGTATATGATAGCAGTTGTTAGACTAGGAATCTAAGAACTTGAATTGAGGAAGGTAGATGTCAGCTGTAGCGGTAATGTCAATGAAGTTGCTACATTAATATAAAATGGTTACATTTTGTGTGTGTGTGTGTGTGTGTGTGTGTATATATATATATATATATATATATATATATATATATATATATATATATATATATAAAAACCACTTATTTAAAAAATCAATATGAAATTTTTTTTTTTTCTACTTCACCCTAAGCAAGGTGATAATGCACAGTGGTTTACAGGAAATGAAAGTGAAAGAGAAGACAGAGAATAGGGAGGATTCAGGAAAAGACAAAAGATGAAGGAGGTTCAAGAAGGCAGAAAATGGCGCTTGACATTGCATTTAAATTTTTGATGATTGTAGTCATCAAGGAAAGGAAAACAAGTTCTACAAGTGTGAGAAAAGAAACTGTTGGAGTAGAAGTGGTAGTTGCATTTAGTTATTTCAACAGTAAAAGGGTGGGACCTAGTTGCCAATCTAGTAGTATGCCTAAATTTATGTATTTAAGACACCATGGAGAAAAGCTTGTCAGAGCAGTTGTCATGACAATATTTGTAGAAAAAATAGAGGGAAGCCATGTCATGCTGCTGAAAAAGTGACTGAAGATGTGATGCCTGGTCAGGATCGATTATATTATAGATCCTTCTTTGGATTTTGTCAAGAATCTCTAGATGTCCAGCAGGAGCACCAGACCTAATATGGCAGAAGTATTCAATGTAAAGGCAAATGATTTATAAATCTACAACATGGATTCTGATGAGAAAAGATTTCTCGCACAACAATTAATAAACTCAAATAAATTATTTCAATGTTTCTCAATGAGACATGTTGAATTAACTGTATTAAAAATGATCACAAATGATTTCACAAAATAAATTGAAGTTTATTCAAAACTTGAGTATTAAAATCTTTTTCCTGAAATACTTCTCTGGGCAAAGCAACTTTTGTCAAGAATTCAAGAGATTGTATAAATTTTCATGGCAAATAATTATGGAATTCATTCATTCATTTCTGTCTGAATTTCTGGGATAAGGATTTATCATTATTTACATTTGATTAAGATTTTTATTTTTGTTATCACATTTCAGCCATTTTACCCTTTGGCCTTCTTCAGGTATCAAGTAACCTTCAGGGAATTTCAAACTTAGCCTTCTATTTGATGGCCAAAATGTTGTGATTACAACAACAAAGATGGACACTATTTACATTGAGACTAAAGTTCAATCAATTATGAAAATTTTCAATAAAAATGCTGTACATTATCCTATTAATTTTATAGTTGGATTTATATAAAAAGGTTAACTGAAAAGTTCTTGTTTGACCCACTGTTCAAAATCTGACCAAACATCAGAATTTGGGGGTTGGTTCCAGGCTAGGAACTTTTTAGTACCTTGTAAAACTTATACAAGGTGATTAAAAAAAATGTTTTAAAAATATATTAAACACATATCCTCCTAGTGTTAGTTTAAAGTGACACCATCTTCTCTCAAACATTGTGACCATTATCTATATATAATTCTGTGACTTCCATTAGTGCATACATCAGACCCTCTAAAATACCCTTACAGTGATTGAAATCAAATTTTGAAGAGAAAGTTAAACAGTTAAGGGTGTACAAAGTACAGTTAGTTTTATTAGAGCGTGTATCTTAGTACAATAAATTTTTATTAATTTTGGGGGAAAAATTAAGTTTTATTATTTAACATACAAAATACTCCCACTATTTTAAAAACAATTTAATGATTAAAATAAGTATTTAATAAAAATGCAATATTGTTTTTTTGCATATCTTTTCTTTCAGTTTTTATATATATTTCATTCTGATAAAATATAATGCACAGTAGTAACACTGTAAATATAAACAGTAGCGAAAGTAGAGTATGTAAATCTCAACAAAAAAATGTTAGTGATAACTTCAACAATAGTAAGTACTGCGAGGATTTCAACATGCGTCAGTGTGTTGTTGCCAAAAACTTCTAGTGTTTAAAAGTCTCAATTTTCTTGATTTCAGCTGAAAACTTGGAAATTTTGCAATATATTTCAAGGAAATTTTCATTGACTAAAATTATACTTTACAAGGGGGTTTTAAAAAGTTTTGTGGGGATAAAAGTACACATTTTTTTTAAGTATAAGATTTATTTCTCCACAAAAGCTCCATAAACATCATTAAAGTACTTGTATAAGCAATGATGCTAGCCATTTATACAATACTGAAAGAATCGAGTCTCCTGAGAATTTAATCATATAAAACAAAATAGCCTTTTTAAAGTCATTACTGGTCTGAAAATCTGTTGTGGAGTAAATAAGATACCCCCAGTAAAACAAATGAACTAGGCAAAATGATTTAAATAAAGAACTCAAAGTGAGTCAGTAGATGTCTGGAGTCAGGCACATCCTTGCCAGGCTCGCGACTGACTTGTTGAACTATCTGCCTGTAGAGAAGAACCCAAAGTTATGCTTACGGGTAGAGTCTTGTTTGGGGGACGTAGACAAACTCAACTGTGTATGAAGGGTCTACAAGGAATTTTTGCCCAAACCTACAGGCTCAGATTAGCCCCACATAAAAATCGGCCTTGTGTCACATCCTGGCTTGTGGGGAGGTTGGTCCAGTCTGTTGGAGTCATTTGGGAAGAATTCTAATGATATCATGGTGTGTAGCCTAAGTGAGACATAATCACTGCTAGAAGCGAGTTGTAACGGTAGCAACAAGGGATCAAAACTCATACAGAGTAGGAAAAAGTACTTTTTGCTTTGGTGCACATTATAACATTAATCTTCAAAAATTTAAATGCAATGAATGTCAGTTATCTACCATATTGATCCCTCTTTTATTGTTCTTTTTTCTTATTCTTTCACATTCAGTAACTCCTTGAGTCCTAGTGACTTTATTGCCTTGCTTGGGATGAAATGATTAAAAAAAAAAAAAAAAAAAAAGTAACCTAAGACCCTGGGCTGAAGCAGCCAAGATGTTTAGGGTGTTAAACATTATTTCTATTGTTGATCAATTGCCCTCAATTATATCTCAAACCGTACTGACTTTCTTCACAAACTGATGTTGATGGTCTGATGTCATATTCAACTATATCGTGTCCTCCTTTGAAACAAGTTATCTATAAATCAACACTTTTTTTTTCCAGGGAATTCTCAAACATTTCTTATAGTCCTGATAATGAGCTCAATCTTCCAAGCAGGGTTTACCTTAAATTTAATGTTAGTTCCTGTGTTAGTTTTGACAGGATTCATGCTATTCTCAAAAGGCTCATTTTCAAACTGGTTTAAAGTTCAATCTATTACCTTGAAATAATTGTTATAAATATTTTTTTTAAATTCCAAGTTTATTTTACTGCAAGCAAATATCAAAATAATGTATAGTTTTATTATAATATGCCTTTTCCATTAACTATTTTTTTTTCTGAATATTTCAGTTTCAGTTATTTCCCTTTAGTAACTCAACTCTCCAAGTTTTTGTTCATTTCTGCTGTGGCCAGGTATTGAATTCACAATTCTTTGGTTCAAGTCACTGGCAGAAAAGGCATGGTATGTGGAACTAGAACAATCTACCCTGGTGGATGAAATAAAGGGTTTGGTTTGAAATTTCAACGTATATCACCTGAAGGAGGCTAAAGTGTACAACGGCTGAAATGTCATTAATAAAGAGGACAACAACAACAGTCTGAGCAATGTAAATAGTGTAAATAGTTACAATACTTCATCTCCGAAATATAGACAGAAGTCATCTATAAATTAACTTTTTTTTTTAGGTAAATTATTTCAAATATTTCTTAAAGAGCAATAATGTGCTCAGTCTTTCAAACAAGGTTTACCTTAAATTTAATGTTAGTTCTTGCATTAATTTTGATGGGATCCATGATATTTTCAAAAGGCTTTGTTTTCAGACTGTTATAAATTTCAGTCTATTACCTTGAAATATGTGAACCTGAAATAATTCAAAGTTCACTTTGCTGCAACCAAATATCAAAATAATACATAGCTTTATTATAACATGCTTTTTTCATGAGCTTTTTTTAATAGAGTTTAGATATAAAAAAAAAAACAAAAAAAAAAAACAACTTATGCCAAGAGGATATGGATTAAATTTGGCACTCACAGCGTAAATTTTTTCAAGAAACTCTTGAAGCTTATGACTGAATCTTACAAATACTTAATGTGTACACTTAGTCATGTGCTCAACTTGTCCTTCAGATAATGATAACTTCCCAGAACTTGTATACAAACATCCTGTTGCTTCAAATTTCTTATGGCAATTGTAGAGATGGATTGATGATGAGTTGGTAGTTACTCAACAAAATGCATCCTTGAATGCTATTGCATAACAGTAGCAGAATTCATTTTGCTTAATTGAATCATACAAAAAGCCTTTTTAATAGCATCTGCTGACATCTTACCTTGCTGCTTTGCCGAATGCTCACTAACAATAGAAAACCTATTGCTACCAAAAAGGACATGACCCACCCTGCCATGGATATAGAGGCAAACCTCCCTTCTCTTTGTATTCCGTTGGTGAGATGTAAGTTTCACTTGAGTAGCTTCTTCTCATGAACCGCTGGGTTTATGGAACCGACTCCAAAGGGGATGCTTCCCTGGTCACAAGTTTTAACCTGTTCAAGTCCGGGATTAACTATTATATTTCCCACATATCACCATAAACTGTCTCTTACTCAGTAACGCTCTACCTCAAGTGGCTATTGGGCCTGGTACAGGGGTGAACATCATTGTCAGATAGACAACATTTATTTATTTTTTTTTTTTTTTTTGCTGTAATAAACTTTAAAGAATTTATCTCTAAAACTGTGTATCAAAAGTGTGTGTATTTTAAATAGTCTTGGTCTAGTACTATTAAAACTGTTCATTTCGTGTGTAATCAACCTGTACATTTTCACGACTAAGATTTCTTAAAAAAAAAAAAAAAAAAAAAGCTTTAAAATATAAAAATATAAATAGAAGTTTGCAAATATTTACACACAGAACAAATAGTGGGGGGGGGGACAACAAATATGACATCAAATTGATGTGAGAGCTATAAAGTTTTTAGAATATTGGATTTTATGAAAAGCTTTACTCAGCCTGTTTTCTCAGTGGTATAGCAAATAAGTCATCAAGAATTTAAAAAAAAAAAAAAAAAAATTTTCAGAGGAATGTATGTAAAAATTCACCTTTATGACTAGTTCAACCCAATTTTTCAGTGATATATTTTTCACTCCCCCACCCTTTTTGCAAAATTAATCTTTAAACTGTGAGCTATAAATTTGCAAGGAAATGCACAGATAAAAGGCAAAAATCAGCTGACTCATAATTGTGTCAGAATGAATAAGATATCCACAATGAGAACATGCAAGCCATTTACAAGACAGCATTTATGGTTTTCATTTTGTTTATATTCACTTAAAGAATAAAAATCTAGTTTTAAAGTAAATCCAGACTCCATGAGTCAATCTTTTTTTAGGGGAGGGGGTGGTGGTTAAGAAACAAAAAAAAAAACAAAAAAAGGCTGAGACTACCCATTTTCTGAATCTATCTTCTAAATTTCAATAAACTATCTTCTTTGTCATTTTTATTCACACAAATCAAAATGGAGGAATGATAATGCAATTCTTTTCTGATCCTATATACATGCATAAAGAGAATGTATACATTCTAAATTTGAATTAAAATGACATGTAATATATTTATGCAGGCTTCACTTATCCAGCCTGGAAGTTTTCAAATTAATATTAGCTCAAGTCCCAAAGGAATCCATCCACCAAGAGAGTACCTCATCGCTGGGAGGGGGGCAGAGGTCATTACGCAGTGCCTGTCACATCCCAAAAGGTTATAGGCTGAGGGGGGATTGAGCAACTTTTATTAAAACCCACATAAAACTCAATCTTGTGTCAAATTTGTGCATATGGGCATACAAATAAATTCCTTCATATTTGGAAAGCTTGAAAAACTGAGCATTTAAACCAAATATCAAATCATTTGAAGATATATTACTTACTATTAAATAATATCAATAAATTCTGCAGAAGCCATTTACCAAACTAAGACTTCTATCGGTCAATTATTAACAAGTAATGATTTGAAATGAAATTTTAAAGTTGGTTGGTTGTTTTGTTTTATGGCATATCAACGTCAATGGGTCATTTAATGGCAACAAAATTTTTGAAAATAGATTCATAGCGATAGTTTGGTAAAAAAGGTGTGTATGTATACATATATATTTGAACCATTTTTCAATTATTCATATTTTTGAGTACAATTCAACTTCTTTTAAGAAATTTACAATCTTGGATAGTTTTATTTTCATAAAATGTTTTTTTTTTGTTTTTTTAAATTACTCACTTGATAATATTTTGTTCACACTATTTTGTATTCGCCAAAGAATGTATAGCTGTTTGTATTATTGATTTTTTTTTTTTTTTTTTTTAAGTATTGTTGATAATAATTTTTCCTTCAAAAATTATTGCTGGTAATAATTCTTATTACAAAATATTTCTGGTATTAAAACCTATTTTTACACACGTTTGGGTGTTAACTATTTGCCTATAGCTAGGACCCTAACAGGTGCTACCACCCCAGGTCAGAGTGGACCTGGGAACACCAACAATTAAGAGGTGTGGTTCCACACTCCTCAAAACCTCTTGATCAGAGGCCTTGCTGTTGGATGTAGTTTGTCTTACCCAGGACGCGGATGTAGTTTATCATCATACCCAGGATGGAAATTTTAAAGTAATACTTACATTAAAAAGTATAACAACCAGTAGAGAGGGTCAATGTCTATAACACATGCACCGCATGCTTTAGGCTTTTTCCAGGATTAATCATTTTTGTGCAATAAAAATAAATTATTGATAATGTTTACTGCCAACTTTCATAATATTTTTTTTTTAAATCTATCATTCCTTCATTTCGTACATTTGATTTTGATGGATTTGCTTTCTATGGCTTATCCTTTCACAGGTTATTTAAAGCCTGAAAATATTTTTAGACTGTAAGAATTGGGGCAGGAGATAACAATGCAAGTGTTATTAATTAATAATGCAAGTCTTACTAATTAACCCATAGCTAGGGAGGAGAAGTGGATTCATACCTTTTCAAAGAGGCATTTTGCATGTAAGTGAATATAACGAAGCCAGTGGGGATTGGAACTCTGCTCTCCAATTAATATTTCCGAGGTATTATCCATTACACCACCTGCACATCCAAGTTTACAGCACCCAATATTTCCAAGCTGTTACCCATCTAGGTACTGACAAGGCTGAACATTGCTTAACTTCGTTGAAGTGTGCAGGAATTGGTACTTCAAAATGATGTAGCTGTAAACTTTACTGTCAGGTGGTATGCAAAATAAATAAACTGTATTGTGATCTTGCACTCATTCCAAAGTAACTAGGCACCTTAATGTGGTGTAATACATTTGGCCTTGTACCACATCTAAACTATGCCTAGAAAATCACCATTCCAAAGAATGGAATAAAAATGTTTTGAATCCTAAATTTGAAATCCATAACATGGCTCAAATATTTTATTTGCCAAAGTAAGCAAGGACACCTAGCACAGTGGATAAAGGCGTTAGTTAGATCCAGTGACAGGATCCAAAGAGTGTGAGTTCAATACCCGGCTAAGGCAGTGGAGAACTTTGAGGGAAATTAACAGGGAGAACTGATAACTGACATCCATTAAACATGGCATGTGGAACTAGAACAGTCTACCCCAGTGAGCAAAATAAAGGGTTCAGTTCGACATTCCAACCACCTGAAGAAGGCTGGAGCGTACAACGGCCAAAACGTTGCAATAAATATGGCGACAAAGATGAGGACAATAGTCCAAATAATGTAAATAATAAGTATACTTAACAAAATGTTAATCATCTAGTAATGAATTAGATTCCACACAACAAGAACAAAGACCATGAGAGTTAAACTGCTGAAAGACATTTTCAACCTAATTCCTATTGACGTACACTTGCTGGCACATATGCCTCTAAGACACAGAAAAAAAAAAGAAAAGAAAATTTGAATTGGTAGAAGACAGGTCTGGTGAAAAGGGAAAGTGAGGCAAAATTTAAAAGAATAATTTTTTTTTTTAAAGTTTGAACATTATCCTGAAACAGGACAAACACACTTTTCTATTCACCACAACTGTTTGACATATTTACAATTTATGATGCAGCACTTCCAAAACATGACAACAAGCGTTTGCTGTGATGGTCCGACCAGGATGTTATGGATTACTCCATGACAGTACCACCAAACAGTCACAAGCATCTTTTGATGGGGGAAGAAATTTTTGCCTTAAAGAAACTTAAGCACATAATCAAGTAAAAATTTACAGGAAGTACCAAACTCTGCAAGCTACTAATCGGTCAAATGATAGAGATACCTGCTTTTGCATTTCCTTCACTTTGCCAATTTATAACAGATGTCTTCCGACTGTTGTATTGGCTACCCCCACCTTTGCTCCCAACATCTTAGTGAGATTCATGGATATTTTTAACTAGTCATTATGACAAGACTTGTCTTGGAGGTTCAAATCACAGGATGCAAACTTTTTAAACCCAAAATGTAGACTATTCTGAAGCCAATTTCAGCAAAAAAAGCGCAGCTGATATTGTAGATGGTTTCAACAATACAATAGAGTTTGAATTTTGAACATAAAAATTGCAGTTCAGTTATTAATTTTTACTTTGATACTATATAAATAATAACAAAAGTAACAAAAATTCAAACACCACCTGAGAGAGAGAGAGAGAGAGAGAGAGAGAGAGAGAGAGAGAGAGAGAGAGAGAGAGAGAGAGAGAGAGAGAGAGAGAGAGAGAGAGAGAGAGAGAGAGAGAGAGAGAGAGAAAAGAAAAGAAAAAGAAGCCAAGTAAATGGTCTTTCTTGATTATTTGATATGCATATATATCCATACATTCTCACACCAGTTGAGCTTTAGCCACCTATTTCTCTTATTCACTCTCAAATGACAATATGTTATAAAAAAGAAATAAAGAAACATGGATTCCTCTGGAGCAAGCTACAAGTGTTATTTTATTTCTTAATCTGATTATACTAGATTAACAAAGGATAATGACAAGATTCTGACTAGATTACAGCTGTAAGGAAAACTAAATATCCAATCAATGCCTGTCATGAATAGCTTCCAAAGTTTTTAATCCATGTCCTCCTGGCATCAGTTTAAATGGATGATTTTTACTCCGTACCCACCCCCCAACCTTGCCGAATGCATCTAAACTGTAATGAATTATAAATATTGTAAAATGAAAATTTTACTGAAATGTTGGAAAATTCCCAGGTTTTCATTGGAAATCAAGGAACTACAATTAAGCAAAATGTTAAAAATATGTGAAAAAAAAAAAAAAAAAAAAAGTGTCAGTTTAAACACAAAATGAGGCCCAATTGGTTCAATTTCTTTGAACAGATTCACAAAAAATTAAAAGTTCATTAAAAAATTACTGATCTCTGATTTAAAAAAAAAAAAAAAAAAAAATTTTTACATTTTATAGGAGTAAGGTAGAAGCAGATATTTATATATAATATACCTAGTTTATTTGTATATTTTAAATCTGTAATACCTACAAATTTACTTTGTTAGAATTATCTCACTTGCACTGACGACATCATTGGAACTCTATTCTCCGATCAACATTTCCAAAGCATTACATCACCTGCACATCCAAACTTACATCACCTGGTATTCCCAAGCAGTCATCTATCTAAGCACTGATCAGGTTCGACATTGTTTAACTTCAGTGCTTGCATGTGAACTTCAAGGTGATGTGGCCATAAGCCTAGATGTAGTTATGTAATAATCATCTTTATCAAGGAGTTTGAATACAATTTGTTTTTTTTAAACAATTAAGTGAAAATTCATATTGCTTAAATGAATAATTAAGTCAATGTATATTCTTTACTTGTGAGGGAAGGCATTTCTAATTCTTCTTGTCACAACAGAGCCGAAAACATAAAAGACAGTACACATCTACGGTACAACTTGTTTCAACTGTTATCCTCTGGAGGAATGTTTTTTAGGTCTATTAGTTCTAGGTCAAAGTACAGTGTGCGATGGATAAATTGTCATCTAAATTACCCAAAAATGAAAACAACACTGACATCTCATTTTAACAGATATATTTACCAAAATTACACAAAAATATCTTGAAATACTAAAGAGTAAATTCATTCAATAAAATCACCATCGGCTTCAACCACTGCCTCCAGATGACTTCAGAATCTACTTCATCTCTTCTGGACGGTCTCCTTGCTTAAGTTGGTGAATGCAGCCATAATCCTTGCCTTCAGTTCATCTTTGGTGCTACAAGGAGTTTTGTTGTCTCTCAACTGCACCCCACACATAATAATCATAGGGATTGCAGTTTCGGGAGTTAGGTGGCCAGGTGTAAGGGGTGACGTGATCACAGAAATTGTCTGTACTATGCCACACAAGAACTCTGTCATGGCTGTCAAAGTCCTGTTTTCAGACATAGGGTCTTCCAGCAGCCACCCTCTTGATTCAGGGCAGCATTTCTTCCCCAAGGCACTTGATGTAGGCCTCAGTGTTGAGTCTGAGGCTCTGATGGAAAGATGAATGGAGGCATAACGTCGCCATCACTAGTGATCACTGCAAACACCATGATGCTGACTGGATGTATCACCCAACTCTTTCTGAATCCTTTGCACTGTCTTCAGATTGACCCCCAAACATTCTGAAATGTTTGTATTGGAGCTTCTAGCATGAATGCCAAGCAATACAAAAAGCTGTTTTCAAATTTCAGGCAGAGTGAATTGAATCATGGTGCTCTTTTTCTCACAGATGGTGCCCAACTGACCCTACTATACTGTGCAGTTGACAAAATCAAAAACAAACCACATGCATGTGCGAAATTAAAAATGTAAATTGGTGACAATTTACCCATTGCAACCTGTACTTGAGAGACAGCTTTTATCCTTGCACCCTGAATAAAATGCACACTGCTGATAATTTTTGTATTTTAAATGTCATTACTTTTCTTCATTCAATGCTGTGCTTGTTTTTTTTTTTTTTTTTTGCATGTGCTCTTGGGGTCTGCTGTCCAATTTCATTGTACATTACACAGTGACAAAAAAATAAATAAATATAATAGATAAATATAGGTATAAAAAAAACCCAGTAAAAATAAAATTGATTTCACTATCATAATCGGTGTTACATACCAGCTATAATAGTTATATTGACTGTGACTGACTGGCTTGCTTCTCTTATTGAACACAATTCATTAAAATCACTTTGTTGTGCTCTCAGCATTTTCAGTAGGACGCTAAGGTCTTGAAAAAAACTGAAGAGAGTTCTGCTTTCAAATTCATTAAGAAAATAAGATGATGCATTGAGAACAGCATAAAAGCTGTGAATGTGGATTTTCTACAATAAAGACAAAATTGAACAAGTTTCTCTTCATTTATAGTATTTACACTGACTATTATCTGTCCTCATCTTTGTTGTTATTACAAACGTTTTGGACATGGTGTCCTCCAGTATTCATCAGGTGTTTTTCAATCCAGGTAATTTCAAACTGAACTGTTTATTTAATAACCAGGAGGGGGGGGGGAATTGTCCTAATTTCTAAGCTTGCACTACCCGGCCCAGAAATTGAACTCAATTATTATATCACCAAATTCATGAATCAATGCTTTAATCCACACAGGTATTGTCCTGTGGGACAATCCTGAGCACAGAATTTGGAGCCTTAAACCTACTTTGACCACTTATTGCTGACACTTAAAAGATTCAGTTCAAAATTTCATGAAGGTTATTCAAATCAACAAACAGCTGATAAAAGGTCAGAGGGCACAATAGCCAAATTATAACAACAAAAATGACAATAGCCCAAGTGTAAATAATGTAAATAATGATAACTCCTCATCCCAGAAATTCAGAGAGAAAGTTTCTTTTTGAATTGGATGATTGTTTATTTTAAATTTACTTGTCGTGTTTTTTTTAAATCACACTAAAATAGTAAGTTGTACAATATTTGAAACTGTGTAGCTTTTGTAAACATTGTTTCCTTGACAAATCAACTATGGTGAGATTCAAACCTTGATTTCATGGTCAAGTGAACATTCTAACCATTTGCCCATGCACTAATAGCAATAGCATATTATAAAAATATTCAAAGTTTTATAAATAGTATTTATTTCACCCTTTATTTGACCTCATACCAATTTTAACTAAGGTCAAAAATCAGCAATCATCAACCAATCAATTCATTTTAAGAGATTAATATCATTTAAAAAAAAAAAAAAAAAAAAAAAAAAAATTATTCTGATTTCATCAAAATGTAAAACAGCTATAAACAAATGCTGTCACAAAGATGACTAATCAATGTTTTGAATCTAGTCCCAGTACATTGTGTTAGTGCACGGCTAAATGGTGATAACATCAGCATTCCAATCATAAGGTCCAAGTTGAAATCTCATCCATAGTTGATTATCATTAAGAAATCACCTTCTTAGAGAGACAATCTCAGCATGCCTGAAATCCAAACTATGGTTTGGCTCAACCCTTGTTATGTGAAATTTAGTAGAAAAATATTTCAGAAGCCATTAATGTTTGTGCTATTGTATAGTCAAGTCCACACCTAATAGGCAGATAGAAGCTCTTTATCCTCTCGGTTGGCAATCTATCTAGAGATGATGCCCTGATAAAAGCTACCATCCTCTAGCAGCCTAACTACTCACAGCAGTGCATTGACCTGTAAAAAAATTAATATTCTTAAAAAAAGAAATGTTAAATGAGGGTGTTCTGCTGTAGATGGAAATAGTACAACAGAATATTTATTAAAGAGCTGAGACCCAATTAGTCTGGTAAAATGTTAAATATATCATACTTATAATGTACATGTAAAAATCAATAAGAAAATTATCGAAAGTTTCTCCATTGATAGATAAACATTTGTTACAATTAGGAGCAGAATCCCTTCAGGACATTGACAATCATGGTTCTGTATAATTTCCTGTTCTTTGTAGCTCTTAGTGAATTATCTTTTTGTTATCTCTCCTAAACCCTGTTCTGCCATCAATTTACACAAGCTCATTAGGTACAGTTTTCCTCTGGCCCTCAATATGTCCTGTAAGTATCAAATTTTCAAAGGCTTCTTTCTAGGATATGCCCTAGAAATTTCAACAATCTCTCTCTGATCTTAAATATATAAATGTCCCCTTTTGTTTCTGTTTTCTCTAAAACTTTGTCATTTTAATGGACAGTCCATATTCTTAGCATTCTTCAATAGAACCACATTTTTATTCACTGCCATATAGGAGGACCGCTATTACCTAACAGTTCAGTAATCTTTCTTTTGTTCCTAACAAAATTTTCCTGTTTCTTAATATTAGATCATGGTAAAAGTTTTTGCCAGATTAGAAAATTAAAAACAAAATTTTAGATATTCACAAAACATTTATTATTCAAATATATAGTTGTTAAAAACAATGGACTGTCTCCTCACTTCTACATGATTGTTGATGCCATTTTTGTAGAAACTTCATGCTTTTTGTTGGAAGAGGGTAGTTTTCGACTGACTGCAGAGAGTCAAATTTGTTGTCAATTAAATTTAAATGTAGAGACCAGAACAAATGAAAATCTGAAGGTCCCAAGTCAGGAGAATAGAGTTGGTACTGGAGTATTTCCCCCATTCCAACTCTTTAACCTTCCGTTAGGTCTGTTTTACAACATGTGATCTTGCATTGTCATGGTGGAAAATGACACCTTTTCAATTTGCCAAAATTGGCAGTTTTTCTTGATCAAAGGTCTTTTCAAATAGCAAAAGGCAGTTGAGATATCAATTTTCAAACTCTTAGCAATCTCTTCTGCTGAAATCTTCAGTTTCTTCTCCACAATGGCAAGCAAAGCATATTCATTAATACCAGAAGGTTATCAGAACTTTGGTTCATCATTTAGGTTAAAAATCCCCTAACAAAATCTAACAAAACACTTTAACTATCCAAAGAGTTGGTACACAATTGAAATAAACTTCTGAATGTTTTTTGTTGCAATTCCAATGCTTACTCTTTTCCAAAATTTGCAAAGTATAATATGGTGAAAGTGTAACATTTCAACCTCCATCTTTAAGGCATTGGTTTGTAGACAAAACTTCAACAAAGTTTGACTTGCAGCTGAACACCAATTTCAAGTTGCGATCATTTTATATTAACAATAAACTTTTGCAATGATTTGATAATTTGCTTTTCCTTTTATCATCCCAATGTATCTTCAGATTTTTGTGTCACACTTTCCATCTGCAGTTAAAACACTACCCAGATATTTAAATTGTTCGATTTTGTTATTTCCAATTTGTAATTTGCATGTTAGGCTGTTCCTTTTGCTTAACAACCATGCATTCTATCTTGCAATTAATTGTTAGTCCTTTCTTCTCACTTTCCTTCACTACCTTCTGTAGTTCTTGTAGTTTCCTTTAAGTATCTGCTATCAACACTGTATCATCTATCAAGAAATGTCAATCAAACTTAACAGATATGAGCTTACAGTAGAAAAATAAATGCTGAAAGAAGCTAATAATTCTCCTTTGTAAAAATAAGTTCAGTATTCTAGATGGATGTTTACATGTGCAGGTTGTGTTGTTATTGATGCGGAAATTGAAATTCAAATTCTTGCCAAGTCTGTTTTGTCCACATTTGCACAAATGTTCTCAAAGGCATTAATCCATCCATTCTTCCTTCATCTTAAATAGCAGAATAAGCTGGGCTCTCTAGCCTTAAGTGGCAAATACTCCACTACCTTTTCCAAGAAGGCATGGCAATTCACACATAACAAAGAAAAAGGAATCTGTGGCAAGTCATGACTGCCTGTCTCTTGAAGAGGTGTGAACTTTAGGATTAATTTAGAGATAACCAAATTTGCTTAATGTAAAAGTGAAAAGACACAAGCATTCTTCTGTAATTCTTATAGTCCTGAAATTTCTTTCATTCCTTCCCTGAACATTAAAGTTAAGATTTAAATTTTGTAATATTTTAATAACAAACATTATTTACACTATTTATATTTGGACTATTGTCCTCATCTTTGGTGTTATTACAAAGTTTCAGCTGTTGCGTCTACTGGTCTTCCTCACGTGTGTATCGATCTGGGTAACCTACAGGGTTAACTGAACCCTTCATTTAATCTAATAGCCAGAATATAAATAGTGTAAATAATGAAATTCAGACAAAAACATGAACATTAATTTACATTTTAATGCAATGGAGCTGGAGTTCGTTCTTTATAAATAATTACCAAGTTTGAAATGCTTTATTTACTTTTTATATCAACCAACATATTAAATGTCAGAGCCATATGTGGCTTGCAAGCTGAAGTTCCTCCACCTCCCACAGAGAGGGGAAAAAAAAAAAAAAAAAAAAAAAAAAAGATATAAATTTCTCTGAGATTTTTTTTTTTAAAACAGACAAAATGAACAACAGATGTTGTGGAAAAATAATTCAAATTTAATTTCTATATCTTGAGAATGCATTTTTTTTTAAATTTTCATTAATAAAGTTTTAGATTAAAACAGAAATACTTAAAGTTTATATGGAAAAGAAAATCTTATATCTGTGGCATGTCAAAAAAAAAAAAAAAAAAAAAAAAAAAAAAAAAAAAAGTTAAATTTATTTTTCCTTGTTTTAAATGAGTTTGACATCAATATTATTGAGGGAAAGAGGGCAAGTAGTGCAAGGGGGGGGGGAAGAAGGCAAAGAGATAGATGAGGCAAGAATTTAGTATTCCAAAGATAATTTTTACTGTAATACTGTTATGTTAGCACATTGGTATGTCACTTGCTTGTTTACTTCCAGGTCAGAGGTTTACTTTTTCCATATTTTTTTCTTTAACATGACAAAACAAAAGAAAATAACATTGGCTTTTACATAAAATAATTCAGATGAAGGTCAAGGTTAAGTTACTTTAATTCTACAGTAATAATTTACACTTTTACTCTTGGGTACAAAAGTGTGATACAAAGAAGACACAAACATCCTACTAAGGCTTTTGTTAGAACAATCATTGTGAGTAAACCAAAATGAAAATCTCAGGAAAGACCATTCCTTAAATATCAAAATACAGCAGTGCCTAGCCAAGACAATTCATTAAAATAAAACTGTCCAATTTTACGATAAAAAGATTACAAAACTTTACCTAATTAAATTCAACCTATACAGAATCTGGCAAAGAAATTGCTAATAGTTTCACAAATTTTAAGAGCATTTCAGCTTAAAGGATCAATAACACATGAAGTTGGAATTTATCGACTAAGCACCCATAACACAATTAGGAAACCATTTAGTTTAACTAACTGGCTTCTAAATCTGCTTTTAACATCTCAAGTGTTGTCAAATATGTGCATTACTGGCAACATGTGACTACCTATCTAAAATTGGAAGATGTTAGAATTCATTTCTAATATATATCAATGATAAATAAAAAAAATTTGTTCAATTATCATTTATATTTCTCAACAGGTTAGACCTGCTACTGGTAACGTGTAACCCAGTACAACCTGACACATGGACAGGTGGTTGACGTCTAAACTTGCTCCCTCACTAGCTTTTTCTGCTGGTGAACTATCAAATGGCAGATGATCTTCTCATAGGAGATAGCAACCAACATTTGTGTGGTGTATATGAGTGGACATTGTGATCAATACCCAGTGGCGACAGTTTGTTTCAAGCTTAAATGCAATCGGCAAGCCTGAAGATTGCATTTAAGCATGAAACAGACTGTTACCACTGGGTGTTCACCTCAATGCCCACTTTTATATTTACATACACTATTACTGATACTAAGCACTTTAACCCATACCTTAAATAATATATATATATATATATATATATATAAAAAAGGTTAATGGTCAGAGTTGCATCAGACAAGGAAACTGTAATATTAAAAAGTGCTTCTCCTTTTCTATGACACCCAATGTCGTGCATTTGTTTATTTATTTTTGAAAATAATAATGTAGCATTCTTTAGTTTGTTTAAAGAGGTCATTTGATAAAAATCACCGAGGATACCATAAGGTTGAAACCAAGGTAGTGGATTCAACTGACCTTCTGATTGTTAAAGTGTGTGTGTGTGTATTTTAGGATATTAAAACATCTGCTTTTTGAAATTAATCTTTCACTCGCCAGTAGTGTAACATCACTTGAAAAGACACATTTATGGTGTTGAAACATAACTGTAACTGTGTAGTGATCTTTAATATGTTTTTCTTTTGATATTCTAAAATAAATAATATTTAGCTCTATGTATTGCGCCCTCTTAAATTAAATGTTACGTACAGTGGAATCATACTCCATTTGTTCTTATTTTACCAGGATATATATATATATATATATGAAAGCTAGGTTGAGGGTCTCAAGCCTTGAATAGAAACATTCCTTGATAAAAAAAAAAAAAAAAAAAAAAAAAATTCAGTGTACTGAGACTACCATGAGTGTGAGTTGGGTGTCAGTATGAGCATCCTGCCTTGTAAAATCTTGTCTCAAATCTTGATGACAAATCCTTTGTCAGGTAGGACCTACTTTGGTTTGTGCAAGATTAATCCTGATCCTACCTCACTGAAAACACAGGGTTATGTATATATGTATGTATGTATGTATGTATACATATGTGTATAGTTATTATATGGTTTGATATAAGGCTATGATGGGGTCTCAAACATTGAATGGCAACTTTTCTAGATCTATCTTGATGTGTTTGGACTACCAAGAGTGTCAGGAAGAGCATCCGGCCTTGTAAAACCTCGCCTCAAATCATTATGGCAAATCATTTGTCAGGCAAGACCCACCTTGCTTTGGGCAAGATTAATTCTGGTCCTGCCTTAACAAAAAAATATGGCTATGTATGTAGAAATTATTCCTTTAAAGCAATGTACAAAGGATTCAAGTCAAGACTAAAAACAAGCATCTTTATTATAGGTTTTTTTTAATGTTATGTCTCTTCAGGATATAAAAAGGTCATGTACCTTCTGGTCATAAAAGGTCATGTTTCTCCAAAGCTTCCTTTACATTAATAGTGCCATTAGTCTTGGGGGAAGGAGTGTCAAATGATTTCCTGTTACCCATGGTCTTGAATTCAGAGCTGTATTTTAGATTGCTTTCCCCTGCCAAGGTTAGAGAGACCAGTTTGCCCTACTATTCAATGTGGGAGAAGAAATACATGCCTTTTCTAAGGGTATTAGTGCAAAATGAACGCAATAGCCTCAGCTAGAATTTGAATTTAGCTTGCAGATTCCATTTCTGTGTTGGTAACTACTGCACGACCAAAACATCATTAAATTGGGGAATCTGAGGAATCATGAATAAAAAGAGAATTGAAAAAGAGCCAGATTAAATTATAACATCTTTAATCTCTTTGATGCTTCACAATTCCTCAATATCATATCATCATGGACACTGCCTCCACCTTTTATTTGGAAAAAGGCTGAGAGAAGCAGGGTTTAGAATAAACAAATTCAATAATGTATAACTCGATGCTGTTGGGCAAGAATGGAGTCAGCTGAAAAGCAGAATGTTGATGGAGAAGCATAAAAATGCATCACAAGAAAGCCTGACAATTGATCTTTTATAAAGAATTAATGAAAGGGATGCTCAACTAAACTGAACATTACTGGCAAAATAAAAGACACAAAAGCTTGCAATATCTAGAATCTCTCAGCTGGTTGATAAATAATTCAAGTGTTTACTCTATATAAAAATGAATTGTATGAGTGTGTGTATATGCATAAATAATATTTTTAGTGGGTACATGTATTTGAGTTGTTATCACAGTTTTGTTCTTTTTAATATTTTATTTTCTTAAACAGTGAACTTAATAACAACCAGCCTAGATTGAGAAACCCTACTAAAGAAAGACCGTCTCCAATAGGAATCCTGTATCCCCGCCTGCCTCAGGGAAACCACTTCTCTCTCTCTCTTCACATCATGAATCCCGTAACCCATTAGGGTTGTAGGGGTACATGTGCTGCAGTAGCAGTGGTGTTTTCTGGGCAAGATAGCCTGACAGAGCTCAACCCTCTCCAGGTTGGTTTGAATTTAGAGTTTTCCTTCTCTTAGACTAGTCACCAACCAAGGCTATGGTATAACCCTTTTTACTGCTGCCTACACCCAGCGGTGTAACCACGTTTACTGGTGCAGTCCTCAGAGTCTTAGGATGTTTTAACCACAAGGCTAACACTGTGCTGGTCAATGTTGATGCTAGTCCAAGCTGGTTGTTGGTCACCAGCCGCTTTGATCCACACCAACTCTGCCCATCTTGTGTTCCTGATCTCAGGGCAGTGGAAGATCAAAGGTCATAGTAACTGAAGTGCTGATTCAAGCTGTGCCAGGTGCTATGTTAAGAAAGAAAAATATCTTCACGACTAAAAATAAAACGAAAGATTCATGAGGTTAATCTTCAATCGGTTTATATAGCTCTTGGTACAACAAAAATTAACCCTTCCCACATCAATCTCTACAGTGACACTGGGCCTTGTTTAAAATTCCAGAGGAGCCGAGTCAAAAGTTCTTTAGAATCAGGAAATTTGGTGGCACCTGACATGAATTCCAGATGCACTCTATATGTGATTTGCAGCCCAAGTCACCAAGCTCCCAAAGTCATCTGTTTATATGCACTGGCATGGGGCTGAAGGTGATTCCTAAATCCTCACACTAATCCCTTCAAAATTTTCTTTTTGTTCCCTATTTCTGCTTCCTTAATAAATTTTCAAAATTTGGAGTAAATTCTCCAAAGTCCCCCTAACTCCAACCTGCTTCACTTCACATCTCACACCACCACTCCACACAGGTGGTGCTAAATTCTGCCTCTTCCTACTTGGTATTCTAACTCTACCCAACTCTCAGGGTTGACATAACTGTCTTTGTGAAAAATCTAATTTTTAAAGTGCATAGATGAAAGGGAGTAGTTTATTCTCACCAGTAATTTCAATTCTCCTAGTACTTTCTATTTTCCTAGAATTATCTTTGTCCAATTAGAACACAAACCTGACCACTGCATTCTCATTTAACCTTCTGAGCGAGTGAAAAGATATTTCCCAATTTATTTCCATCAACGACGGTGGAGTAATGGATAGTGGCTCGGACTGAGGAATTGGAAAGCAGAGTTCAAATTCCAGTCGAATCCATTACATTCACTTACATGGCTAATACCCTTGGGAAAAGATTAATCTCTTCGCCCCCCCCCCCCAGCTATGGGTAAATAGCAGGACAGACTGGGTTCTATAGACTTAGATGGCAACTGGTCTACCGCAGAAAGAAATGGCAACTTACTGCGGAGAAAAATTTGCCTTGTCAGTCATGTATCAAAAGATACATGATTGCCTAAGCATGTATCACACATGGCACATAACTGACTGAAAGAGACAAAATCGTTCTTGATCAATGGGCCCGATCGCTGTCTTAGCGAAAACACAAACCAGACCACCTGCCTATCACAACAGGATCAATTTTCATAAACTAGACCCCCACAGCTGGTTCATTGTTTTCATTTCTCAATTTGTTTTTGTCAATGAAAATATAATTCCTGTCTCTTCTCATTAATGATTTGTTTTCTAATTTCTCAAAAGAGATAAAACCATTTCCTAATTTACTCACATGAAAGATTTTCAATAGATAAAAAAGTAAACTCTTGGTGCATCTTTCCAATTCATGGGGGAAGAGACAATCCAAATAGCCCCCTTTTTTTTTTCCACTTCCACATTACCAGGGAAAATGTCTTCCATTCTCTCTATCTTCCATTTTTTGCTTAACCCTTTTTACTCAGAATTAACATTTAACCACCTCATGGCCTCAGTGCCAAATCTGGACCCAGTTTGTCCTATTTACCCACAGCTTGAGGAAGAAGAGCATGTAAGTGAATGTAACAAATTCAATTGGAATTCAAACTCAGCTCTCCAATTCCTCAATTGAAGCTGCTATCCATTAGTTCACTATATATATATATATATATATATATATATATATATATATATTGGCTTGCATTGCTCAAAGAGCCCAAGTGTGTATTTCCGAAGGATGCTGAAAATACCATAGACTGAATATGTGAGCAACAACCAAGTTTTAGAGAAAATGAAAAACATAACTACAAAGCAGCTGAGGTTTTAAATTCAGAGTTATCCTTCTCCTTGACTGGCTGCCAACCAAGTCTACAAAATTCACTTTATCCTGTTATTTAAATTGTAGCTGGGATAAATTCATATAAAATGTTCACATTTTCAAGTATGTTGATTGTGTTAAACTTTCTTTTTTTTTTTTTTTTTTTACTAACATTTTTTGATATATCACAGGAAAAAGAAAGAAAAAGGAAAAAAAAAAAAAAAGGATATATTTTGTATATCAATTCCCATAGATATAAAACATTTTGAAGATTTGAAAAACTGTCTTAAATTTACATGATGTGGCTTTCCTCTGTCTTTTCTACAAATATTTTCATGGCAACTGCTGACAAGCTTTTTTCCCCATGGTGCCTGGACTTTGTGAATTTAAGCGTGCTACCAGATTGACATCTCGGTCCCATTCTTTTACTGTTGAAATAGTTAAATGTAACCACCACTTCTACTCCAACAATTTTTCCTTGCACTTCCCACCAGTGGAACCCCCCTCCATTTGCATACTTCCCTGAAAACTACGATCTTGAAATATTTAAATGCAACATCAATCGCCATCTTCTGTCGTCTTGAACCCCTTTCATCCTTTCCTCAATCCCCCTTATACCCAGTCTTTTCTCTCACTTTCACTCTCTGTAACCCGTTGCTTACTAGTGGCATTCCCATCTTGCTTGGGATGAAATGATTATTAAACAATCAGTTGAGAAGGTGACATTTATTCATCTTAAAACAATTTCTTTGAAATAGAATTATCAGTTATAGTAAAATTACATTATATATAAAGTCCCCAATACAAGGCTCAAGATCTATTCTGAATGAGGTGTGTGATATGGTCATAAGAGGTGGTAGAAGGAATTGAAGATAAAGAGGATAAAGTCATTGAATACTGCTACCATATCTGGTCTGGTGCTCCTGCTGTATATCTTGAAAGCTATGTAATGTAACTGATCCTGTCATTTGGTCTTCAGTCACTTTCTCACCAATGTGATGTGGTTTCACTATGTCTTTTCTATAAATATTTTTATGGCAACTGTTCTGATGAGCTTTTTCCCTTAATGTCTTGACCGTATGAATTTAAGTATGCTACTAGATTAATGACTAAGTCTCACCATTTTACTGTTGAACTAACTAGATGCAATACCACCTCTTTTCTAATAGTTCTTTCACACTTCATTGACATCAGGAGGTCACCTGAACCTGGATTGATCTTTTAGGTTAAAAATCACCCTGACAATATCTGACAAACCACTTTCTGACCATCCAAAGAGCTGGTGCATAATTGAAATAAACCTTCTTAATGTTATTTTTTTGCTGCAGTTCTGATGCTTACTCTCTTCTGATATTCAGAGCATTATATTGCGAAAGTGCAACTTTTCATCCTCCGTCTTTAAGGTATTAATCTGTGAACAAAACTTCAACAAAGTCTGAATTGCAACTGAACGATGCAAGGTTTCAATCCAGAACACACCAAAAGCCAGCAGCAAAACAAAAGCCAATATCATTTTATAATTGATTCATTTTCTACACCTTATCCAATCTTTGCAGGTTATTTAAAGCCAGAATATATTTTTAGATTGTAAAAAGAAAAAAAAATTTTTTTTTTTTTTAAATAGATAATGATTTAGTGATACAGGTCTTACTAATTAACTCATAGCTTGGTGGTTCATACCTTTCGCAAGGGTATTTTCCCATAAGTGTAACTCCAACTGAAATTGGAACTGTTCTCTAGTCACCCATCTATGTACTAATCAGGCTCAATGTTGCTTAACTTCAGTGATCATATGGGAACTGGTGTTTCAATGTGATGTAGCCATAAGCCCGGTCATTTTATATTAACAATGAAAACTGGGCACAAGCTTTTGCAGTGATCAGATATACAAGTTTTGCACCTGAACTTATAAATCTATATTTTAAAAAAAGGGGGAAACAACTTCTCTACTCATCAAACTATGACCCACACTCCAATATTAATGCCTCCTCTTTATTTCCAACAAAACTACAGCAGATATAGGGAGTACAATAGTACCATCGGATAGAGTAACCTTTTAACTACAAAAATATTTCCGGCCAGAATTTCTGGGATGAAGAGTCATTATTATTTACACTATTTATATTCAGACTATTGTCCTCATCTTTGTTGTTGTTATCACAGTGCTTTGGCTGTTGTGCCCTCTGACCTTCCTCAAGTGTATATCGATCTGGGTAACCTACAGGAAATTCCAAATGCACCCATCATTTAATCAATGGGGCGAGACTGTTATTGTTCCAGTGGTCATGTCAAGAGATATCGTCTAGTTCTTATTTAGGTCACCAAATTCACAAACCAACACTTTTACCCATGAAACCATTGTCTCCCAGGGGACAATGGAATAGACAAATGAAAACATATACTGAAAAGTCTGAAAGCATTTGCGCTGATTCTGTCAGCACATATGCTAGGCTCTGAGGATCTCCTTAGTAGGCCTAGCATAGAAATATGGGAGCCACTAATAAAGAAAGACAAATGACAGCAAGTCTTCAACAGCAGTCAAAACATGACAGCCAGAAGCAGCAGCCTAATCAGCAGTCAAGGTTAAGTTTAAGTGTCTAAAACTGGGTAAAAAGCGTTGGTTTGTGAATTTGATGATATAGTGGTTGTGATTTCAATCCCTTGGGATAGGCAATGTGTACTTGCACTCAGTGGAAACAGGCAAGCAATAACTGAACAGTACTAAATAAAAATAAGAACTAAACAGTATCCCTAGACACAAGCAGTGGAACAAGAACAGTCTAACCCTGTAGATTAAATAAAGGGTTCAGTTCAGAATTCCCTGTAGATTACAAAGATCGATATACATGGAGGACACAACATGATAAAAACAACAAAGATGAGGACAATTGTCTGAATATAAATAGTGTAAATAAAAATATTTTTCTACAGTCACTAGCATTGGCTATGCATTTTCACCTACCCCTACATATTGCTCATAAAAACCTGAACCAGCAAAGGTGACATTTTCAGAACAGCAATGATGACATCATTGTCATGAAAATGTCCATCGCGAAGGTGATAAACCCAGACAATATGTGGTTAGACAAACCAGCACAAATTTATATGATCCATGGTCTTCAAACTGGTGTGGAGGCCTGCATTACTGTGTTACAAGTGGGGAGTTATCTTTCTCTGACTTGAATCTAGAAATTTGGACTTTCAGCTTAGTGTTGGGACTTAATGGTCAGATTAGATGGTTTGTCCAAGTTCCTAGAGGATCATGTCTTATTCCAAAAGACAATGTATATCACTTTGTCCACGGATAGCTGTATATTTTTCTTAAAAGAATTTGCATATTACCATTCCACAGACTACAGTTTTGTTTCCAGCTCATAGTATTGACACATCTCAACACCAGTGATGTGGTCCAAGAAATTGTCACAAAGTGGTTCAGCAGATCTTGATAAAACTGCATTGATCTGTTCTTGTAGGAGCATATGTTGAACTCATCCGGCTCTTAAATAACACTGTGGCAAAAGGGAAAGTCACTTACCGAGAAAAGGGGCATGTGTGTTCTGTACAATATGCTAAAGACAAAATAACCAAAATAGAAACAAGTTAGTCACAGGTGTTGCTATAAATGCATCTTGGATATGTTCATATTGTGTGTTCCTTTCCATTTGTTGACCAATGAAAAACATTGTTCTGTCAATAAAAGCAGTTGGTGTTCTCAAATTGGAAAGTAGTTTATTTTTCTACCTCGTCCGCCATGCTTGCGTGTTGGATTTCTGACCATTTACGAGTATTGGTATTTGTGACATTGGACCTGCGATTCATGTTTTTGACATTTCTTTCTGACTCTAGATTTTTGGGTTTAGAGATGCAATTTGTTTATTTCATTGTGGAATCGAGTTGCCATATCACTTTTTGAACGGTAACAAATTTCTAAAATATTACATATTCTTATACTAATCTAGAAACAGTCCAGCTAATATATAACCTAATATTGTGATAAAAGGAAAGACAAGAATCTAATAAATTATTTCAAATATCTTTGCTAAGAATGCACGAAGATCTACAAACCAGAAATAAAATAAATAATTAAAACAACAATAAATAAAACTACTTTTTTCTAATGAATGTAGACAAATCACAAGAGGTCTGCATTCTCAAAAGGAAATTAAATTTCATAATCCCCAACCCACAAGTCAAAAAAAAAAAAAAAAAAAAAAAATATAGCCACAAGTATCCAGTCCATTTTTATCAGGAGATGACTGAGTCATGTTGAATGTATTTGCAGTTCACTCCCTAAATCTTTCTCGACTGATGGCAGAGGAAGGGAGTCTTTACAGCAGTGAAAGAGGTAGAAGTGTTTGGAATGAAGGCAGAATCTGGGCTATCTTTTCTGAAACTGTTATTAAGGGAAAGCAAAAACAATGCAAATATTCTCTTAAATAATCAAACATTTCATTCACTTCATATCAATAGTAAAATCCAGTTTTGGTACAATTTTTTTTTTTATCCACCTAAATATTACAAACACCACCTAAACTATTCAGAACATTTTATCAGTTTTCAGTTCTCAAATAAAAAAAATGCTATACGTCTAAAACTGAAATTGTTACTATTCTTAATATTTTGTGTCTAAAAGCCAAGAGAAGTAATAGGTTTTATAGTTCACCTGATTAATACATGGCATTGAATGCTGGCCAGTTTCCTCAAAAATGAAGACATTTGAAGCAACAGAAATGTGATTCTACAGAAAGATGCTGAGAATACCCTGGACCAAACATGTGAGCAACAACAAGGTTTTGGATAAAATGGAAACAAAATGGAAACTTATACTTAAAATCAGGAAGAGACAGTTGAAATTTCTGGGACACATGAGGAAAGAGGGCTTGGGACACATGAGGAAAGAGGGCTTGGGACACATGAGGAAAGAGGGCTTGGGACACATGAGGAAAGAGGGCTTGGGACACATGAGGAAAGAGGGCTTGGGACACATGAGGAAAGAGGGCTTGGGACACATGAGGAAAGAGGGCTTGGGACACATGAGGAAAGAGGGCTTGGGACACATGAGGAAAGAGGGCTTGGGACACATGAGGAAAGAGGGCTTGGGACACATGAGGAAAGAGGGCTTGGGACACATGAGGAAAGAGGGCTTGGGACACATGAGGAAAGAGGGCTTGGGACACATGAGGAAAGAGGGCTTGGGACACATGAGGAAAGAGGGCTTGGGACACATGAGGAAAGAGGGCTTGGGAAATCTGATACTCACAAAACAGATTGAGAGAAAGAGGGACAGAAGAAAGCAGCATCTAACATACTTGATGAGCTCGAGTAAATGGATGGGAGAACAGGTTTTGGGAGAAATGAGAAAAAGACAAAACTTATGAGCTACAAGGGACAGGAAGGTGTAGAGGGCTATGATTGCCTATGTCCTGAAGGGACATGGCACATAAAAGATGTTTAATACATTACTTTTGTAACTGAATTGGTAGTTAGTTGTTTCTTTATACGGAAACATTTGGCATTCATTGACCAAACAACCAGAGTTACTGTCAGTTGAAAGTTGGATGAAAACAATTTTTCAGGAAAATAGGTTTGTCAATTACACTGTTATGGCTCTTTACAGCTTCCTTCCTAACCTTTTATTCGAAGTAGTGTGGAACATCAACATCTTATGACATTATATCATGCTCCAAAAGTTTATAGGTGTTGCCCAGAAAATAATTAGCTGCTCACTTCCCTCCTTGGAGGACATTTCTAATTCTTATTGTTACAGCAGAGCAGAAAGATGACATGCATCCTGGTTACTACTTGACAGAAAGGTTACCCTTAGGGCAATGTTTTAGATCTATTAGTTCTAGGACAAAGTGACAGAAGGACAGCTTTTATCATTGGGTCCAGCATATAATTAATGCTGACAATTTTCAACATATTTTAAACATTATTACTTTTACTCATTTGATGCCGTACATGTGTTTGTTTTCATTTGTGTTGTGTGCAGGTGTTGTTTTTTTTTTGCTCATTGATGCACCTGGGGTCTGCTGTTCAATTACATTGTGCTCAATGACAAAAAGAATAATTAACTAAATAATTTTCTCTTTCGTATAATTGGGCTGTTTTCTGCCTTAAGTTGTCTGTCTTACACATTGGGCAAATGCTTTACATCCCTTCCCTACTACCGCCCTCGATATACCTATAAGTACCAAGAAGTTTCTATATAGCATTAGTCAAGAATTCTTCAGAGGAAATCTGTCTTCAGTCTCATTCATAGAGTATCCTTTAGAATTCATTTCATATAAAACTACTAAAAACCACCAAGTTTACATAATGAAAACATATAGAAAGAAAAACAATATGAAAAATCTGGTAACCAAAAAAACATTACTTTTAAAAAAATTTTCAAAAATTAAAAGGTTTTTTTTTTTTAATATTCTGATACAGTGTTATCAAAAAGAAATATCTGAATTTTCAAAGTGAGATATTTAATTATCATGATAACGGACATTAAATGTTCCTCAAATAGTCATTATTTTCTATATGCAAATAAATGTTTAATCCATTCAATAAAACTCATGATTAAAATGATTTTCCTTGTTGATCACCATTTTGTGTAAATAGTTTCCATTAAAATGGAATTGAGGTTATATTTAAGCTAATTTTTAATTTATCTTTACAAATTTGATTTTCCTTTAACTGATATTTACCAAAATTTAGTTTTGAAAAAAAAAAAGAAAGAAAGAAAAGAAAAAGTCATATCATCAATTTCCTGAAAAGTAAGACTTGAACATTTCCAATTAAATAATGGCAAGATTCAAACCCATAACAAAGTCAATCAAACCATTGTTTTTTTTTTGTTTTGTTTTTTTCTTTTACAGTAATGTTCACCCTGTACAAAGCCAGGAGGCCACTCAAGGTAGACAGTTACATTAAGAGGGAATTTGTATGAATAGGAGGGGAAGATAATGGTTAACCCGAGACTTGAACAGATTAAGATTGTAGTGATTAGGGAAACATCCTCTTGGAAGTCAGTTCCACTCAGCAGTGGTTCACGGAAAGCTGTTCAAGTGAAACTTACTTCTCACTGATGGAATACAGAAAGAATGTGGGTGGTTTGCTACAATGTAAGTGGCATGGCATGTCCTTGTCATGAAGGTCTGAACTGGCAGAACCAAGGAATGTAGTTCATGTCTCGCACCTCTTGCCTGCGGAACTCCCTCCCCTCTTCCTGTTTCCCTGATAGCTATAATCTCCAACTATTCAAATGTAATGTCAATCGACGTCTCCAGATGCCCTGATCTATCCCCTAACCTTCTCTTCATCCTTTCCTCTATCACTCCTATTTGTTCTTGCTCCAACTCTCTGTAACCCTTCGCGTGCTAGTGGCTTCCCGCCTTGCTTTGGGTGAAACGCTTGAAGAAAAAAAAAAAAAAAAAACTGTAGAAGTAGCGATAGAGCAGTAAGAAGCTTACCAGATCTCCGCTGAGAGAGAGAGAGATTAGAGGGTGGAGAATAATTTGCCACCCACAAGGGCTCAGAGATGCTTTTGGACTATCAAAGCTGGAGTGTGAGATCTGGGCAGCTCCCACTCAAATATGATAACAATACTCCATTTTTTGCCTGATCTGGCTCTTGTAAAGGTAGAGAATAGAATGAGGAGTCAGATACTTACTGGAGCCGTACAAGGAGCCAACCATTTTACCTACTACTTAATATAAACATCTTTCTCATCATTACTGCAATGCCACATTGCCAGTAATGTCCATGCCGATTTGCCAAAGCATTTTAAAATGTTCTTTACCTATGCCACTAAAAACTATGGCATAATTTTCTAAGTCCTTACTTTTATTAGGTTTTCATGTATATGAAAACCTAATACAAGTGTTTTAGTACCCATCAAAAATGGTGATTATTCATGTACGTGTGGATCTTCTGCCTAGGATCAGTGTAGTATGTGTGAACCCTGCCTAACTTTGTATTTGCAAGTTAATTTTACCATGTCACAAGAGCAGAATAACATTGGTATAGCGGGGGAATAAGTCACTTTCCGAGTGAACCATCATGTTCAAATCAAGGGCGGATACACTTGTTATTTTATATTTTCATTTATTGCAGAAAATAAAGAGTAATTGAGAGTAATTGAAAAGAAACTCAATATTTTATGTATGATGAACTCTCATCTAACTATAATTTTTACAAGATGAGAGAGTGCATTATACATAAAATAGGGAGTTGTGTGTGTGTGTGTCTCTTAAGAAAGAGAAAGAACAGATGAAGATCTTTAGAAGTTAGAATCCACAGTTCTTAACATTTACCTTTTAAAAAGTACAAAAAAAATTAAATACAAAATTTTTAAAATTACAAACGTAGAGCAAAATATTAAAATGTTTTTACTATAATAGATTATAACAAAAACATTTTAATATATATATATATATATATATATATATATATATGTGTGTGTGTGTGTGTGTGAAGAAATATAGTCTTAAAGTGTGCTATATTTATGGGATAAAGCGCTCAATATCAGAGAGAGTGTGTGTGTAAATATAAAAGCCTGACGATTGCATCTAGCATGAAACAGACCATCGCCTCTAAGTGTTGACTTCTATGTTCACTTATATATATATGTGTGTGTGTGTGTGTGTGTGTATGTATGTATGTGTGTGTGTGTGTGTGTGTGTGTGTCACAACTGTTGCTTATATTGTGGAAACTTGCAGAAATTTAAAAAATGTATCTATGAACACTAAAAGCATCTTATACATAACAATGTATGAAATGCATAGGTCATACTTAGAAATCAATTAAGCCACAACTTCAATCTAAAAAAAAAAAAAAAAAAAAAAAAAAAAAAAATGGCACACTTCTTAAAAGAGAAAATAACTTACTTATATGGAAAGCTCTTGAAAGTGCCATTATCAAATCTTGCCAAAATATAAATCTGTGCTTTGGATTTTTTCAAATATCTCCTTCCCAAGCTAATATAAATGAGCATAAATTTTTTTTTTTTAAATTAAAAGAAAATGGTTAAATCAAAGTCTCTTATTATTTAAAATAAATTAATTTTGTATCCATCAACAATAAAATAATTACAATAATTATATATATATATATATATATATATGTGGCCCAATGATTGCATCTAGCATGAAACAGACTGTCGTCTCTAAGTGTTGACTTCTATGTTCACTTTTATATTTACACATGCTTTATCTCTGATATTGAGTACTTTATCCCATAAATATAGCACACTTTAAGACTATATATATATATATATATATATATATATATATATATATATATATATGAGAGACAGAGAGAGAGAGAGAAAAACAAATAAAATTAAATGTCCAACTTATTTTTATACCCTACTTGGGGTTTTACAGATACAGTATATACCCATCAGTGGGTGTTTGATAGTAAAATTACAAACATGGCTTGCTTTAAAAACGTTATCCTCCAGAAATACACTGGAAACGAAACAATCTTTTTTTTTATATTATATCAATTTCTTAAGCAGCTAATTGATTATTGTAATAAGAAATAATGTGAAAATAAAAATAAGCATTATATTTAGTAGACATCACTGAGTTTTGTTTTTGATTTTTAACAGTCATTGCACAGAAGGATTGTTGTCAATTTCACTTTAAAAAAATAAATAAATGAAATAAAATAGAAAATGGTATTTAAATTGTGTGAGTGTGTATGTCAGAGAAAAAAAACGAAAGAGTTAAATCTCTTATAAAAGAGTACATTGAAGGTTCCCAATTCTTTACAACTAAAAGAAAAAAACTTGTTTGTATACATATCGACACTCAAGATTCTGCAACAAAGTCAGCATGTTGCTTGGGAAAGTAATTACCCTTGACAAGATCGGGGGGAAAAACACTAGCAAAGGTATGGAGACAGCAAAGAAGTGTAATCTACTGGAAATGCAAGGTTGCCAGATCATAAAAACTGGAGGGAGTGTAACTATATCAGATTCACCTGCTACCTGCTGTTTATTCAGGTAGCTAATAACCACCCAACCATCCATATCTTAAAAGAATAAAATTAAAAAACATGAAGATTCAGACTTGCAGCTTAAAAAAAAAAAAAAAAAAAAAAAAAAAAAAGGAAAGAAAAAAAGTGACTTGGGTCATTTTTCTAGTCTTCTTAAATCTTAATGTCTCCACCTTTATTCATGTTCCATGACACAAAAACTTTTAAAAGTTAGCAATACCCCTTTTCTGTGTGTGTGTGTGTGTGGGGGTGTAATTATATATATATATATATATATATATATATATATAAGAAAAGAGACTGATATTTAATAAATAATTTCAAATTCAATCAAGTTAATAGTTTCCTTTATTTTCAATGACTTAATCCCATCAAGCAGGTAAGACAAATATCTCAAGTATAAAATTCCTCGAGTTTCAAGGCAGAAAACATCTGTCATTTTTTAAAATCTCTTCCTAATTGATGTGCCATTTCCCATACAGAAAATGCTGTAAAGATATAAAAATGTGATAATCCCACAGGGTAAACTCAGAAGAGTCCAATGGATAAGATAAAACTTCCATATTCAAACCCAAAATCCTTTCCTGTGCGCGTTTTGCAATATGTGGTCATGTATTGCCATGCAAGTGTAACATTTCTGATCAGTGCAGCTCACTTTTTTCAACAAATACTGACATAGCCCTTCTACTTGGCAACAATATCTCTCCGCATTTACTGTTTTATGATAAATCAATACTTCTTTACAAACTCATTTCATATTCACCAACCAGAGAATTAGGTTGTCGGAGTGTAATCCTTGTTTTGGTAAACAACTTGTTTTGTTTTGGTAAACAACTTTTCCCTAGGTCATAACTATTGTTTCTTTTGCTCAATAAGAATATAACCGGCCCCCACTTTTCATCGTTTTTCACAGATGATTTGGTAGTACACTTTATCTTTAATGATAAAAGATTCAGCATCCATTCAAGTTGAAAATCTTTCAGATCATCTACAATACCATTTCCGAACATTTAACACTTTACAGAATTCAGAGAGATTGATTTTGACTGTTATTCAAGTTGTATTGAATAAATGTGCCATCTCTTTTCTCCAATTACAATTAGGAGACCTTTATTGTTGACTAAAGTTAGTCATCCACTACAAGGGTAATCATTAAAATTCTCCAACTGAAACAAAATGAACCCTCACTGGCATTTCCAAACACTTAAGACTGATAAGGAACAAAGAGGAACAATTTATAATTTTAATATGTTTTTCTATTTATTTAGCTTCAGACATTTTTGTAAGTGGAATAATGCAAAGTTATTTCAGTTTTTAAATTCTATTGTTTTTGTATCTGTAGTATCTTATGCAAATGAGATAGACAAGTATAAATAGAGAACAACTGGTGAACATAAGGGCATTGCTTATAGGACCTGTTTGCTAAACGTAATGTAGAGAACTGTGCTACGGCTACTACTACCACACAGATATACCAAACATAAGTTTCCTTGACGGTGTAGACATCCAGTGTTCATTTTATGGTGTTAGTTTTTATGTGTGTAACAATCTTTGTGGTCGTCACTTTAATTTTAATTTATGACGCATGATGGGCTTAATTTTTAATATGTTAACATGATTTAAGTGAGTATTAAAAATTCCGTATTTTCGTTTATTTTACTTACATGATAAATATAATAAATGTTGGGAGTGTGTAATACTATATTATATCATCTGTAAATGTTTGAATCTTACATTCATTAAGTAGAGCTCTTATGAACATTGGTAATACAAAAAATGCGTTTGATGAATATTCATTGTGTTCAGGTTATTTTTAATAATTCTTCTCAAAAATTTTTGGATCTTTTCTGTCAATTCACCTCAAAATAAAAAGGAATTTATATTTATTAAAATTCACATCTAATTTTCCCTGAGTGAGGCCCTTCCATTGCACTTTGGTTGGGTTGACCTTTGCGATTCCATTTTTTTTTCCAAATATTCCGGAAAGATCAGAACACTAAATCATAAGCATATTTATGCTTAATATAATCTAATATCAAATAACATTACTAATATAATCTAACAATTATAAACATTTAGCATTCAACCCACCCTGTAAATATCAGCTCTCAATGTTTAACCTACTGTAAGCTGCCCCATCTATTCTCTGCCATATATATATATATATATATATATATATATATATATATGACATCATTGCAAATAATGCAGGAAGTAATGCAAACAGTGGGACTTTGAGAACCAATATTCACAGGGCAGATTTGAGTGTGTTTAATTCTAAAGAATTAAAGCTATAAAAGCAAAACAAGCAAGAGGATCTTCTTTCCAGACTAATATAAACATTAGAGAGACAATCAGATATTACTCAATGATGAGGGTACAATTCAGAATTAATTTGGAAACTAATAATCCATTTTTAAAGAATAACTTAAAATTTTCTTGTTTTTCTTTCTAAAAAAAAAAAAAAAAAAAAAAAAAAATATATATACTCAGAACTTAAAAAGATAAAGAGTTATATAAAACTATAATGACTAGAACCTGGCAGCTGATCTCTCCTCTGACCAAACTAACAGCACAGTGGAGAAAAAAAAACTGACTGGTCACATTCAATGCCCCAACCAAACTGACATTCCATCATCACTGAGTGAACCTTGAATTTACATCTTTCATGATGAACACGTGTTCTCTCAAAGAGGAGGACACATGCCTTGAGCATTTGTTGTGACTTAAGCTCACCTCAAACTTCAAGTTGTACATGCCATCCACCACTAAAAATGCTGAAGAAAATGGTTGGTTTCCTGTACCTCTCCAGTAAGTACCCGACTCCTCCTGCTATCCTCTACCTTTACATGAGCCCAATTAGGCCAAAAATGGAGTACTACTGCCATATATGGACAGGAGCAGCCCCGTGTCTTCGCGGCCTTGTGAATGATTCATTATTTTCCACCGTGCAACCCCTTTCCTACAGACAAAGCATTTCAAGTCTCTCGCTAATATAGCTATTTCCATGGAACCAATTGAACTATATTCCTTTGTTCCATTTGTTCTAACTTTCTGAACTAAGACCCACCATGCTACACACATTGTAACAAACAGCCTTCATTCCTTTCATCTTCCATAAGATCCAACTGAACAGCTTTTTCCCCCCACAAACTGCTACTTTGTGGAATTGACTCCCAACAGAAAGCTTATCCGATCACTACACTCTTAGCCGGTTCAATTCTAGGGTTAACCATTATCTTTCCCACATATTCCCATATGTGCCTCTTACCCAAGATTTCTCAATAGTAATTTTGAGTGATAACTTTAGATATATATTGGATGGACCTGATAGTTGGGCTAGAAGTTGGGTGCTCTATTTCAAGTAGCTATTGTAACTTGTACAGGAGTGACTATTATTGTAAAAGAATTAAAAATAAAAAATAAATAAATAAAAAGGAATAGATAAAAATAATTTTTTTTTTTTAAATAATGTAGTGTATATATATATATATATATATATATAATTATTTATTCAAACATAACATAAACATGTTATAAAATCACTACAAAAATAGCCATTTTGTTTCAACACTTCTGGTATCTTATCAAGTGATGGTGTCAAATGTAGAATAAAGGGTTTTAAAAGGTTCAAATCAATCAAACATCCCTCACAAGGGGAATATACACACACACACACACACATTAGTAATTTCAATAACTCTTGGTGTATTAAAATTATCTCCCTTGCAACGACAAGTGGCAGGATCTCCTGACACTGGTGGATTGATTCAAAATGTTTCCAAATCAGGTAAAAAGTCCATGAATATGCCATCATTGTTGGTTTTTTTGTTTGTCATTTGTAAAGTAGTTATTTTATAATAATGATCTGAAGCAATTATCTTTTCTTGAAGTGGAATTTGTTTTCCCCCAATCCATTATTATTAAAACAATTACTTTCATCAAGTAATATCCTTGTGACAGATTGAAAACATTAACTTAGTATTAATAAAAAAAAATAACTGTTGATCAAGACAAAAAGGCTAACTTATTAGCAATTTTTAACAATAAATTTTTGGACTATTTTCATTATTTTTATTGCTTTTTCATAATGTTTCAGTCTGTTCATTTTATGGCCTTTAGCAGGAATTTGTGTCCATTGTCAAGTCTATTGTTTATCTGGTTTGTAGCATTTCCACATGACAAAAGTTGGACAATGCAACTACCAAAATATACTGTTAAAAATAGAGACAAAATTGTTGAATAGTATAGGAGAGAATTTAGTATTTTCAAAACTAGTCAGTCTTTGATTATTCACAAACACAAAACCCATAACCCTATTAGTATCATATGGGCACCCATTATACTGCTGCCACAAGAGCAGTGGTATTTCTTGAGCAGGATAGCATCCAGGCTGGTTTTGAATTTAGTTTTTTTTTTCCTCCTCTTAGACCAGTTACCACCCAACACTATAAAACCCAGTCTGTCCTGTTATTTACCAATAGCTGGAGGGAGAAAAGATAAACTCATACCTTTCCCAAGATTGATTAAGACATACATGATTTTAATAAACTTGGCTGAATTTTGAACTTTGCTCTCCAATTTCTCAATCACAGCTGTTATCCATTAATCCTCCATTGATTATTATCATTTAGCAAAAAGGTACAGAGTTTGTTTTTTGGGGTTTTTTTTTAAACTAATGAAAACAAATGAAATGAACAGTAACTATGACTAGATGAGTTTTTGATTTAGTAATCCTTATCCAATATGTAATAATATAAGAGTAGAGCAATAAATATTTATTATACACAGTTACATTAGAACAAGTAATTACTACAAAATTGAACATTTTGTATCAACATTTATTTAAATGTTGAAACAAAATTTACAATTTTGTAGTAATTATTTACATGTTCTAATGTAACAGTGTATAATATATATATATATATATATATATATATAAGCAAAAATCAATCAAAAATTTAACAAAAAATTTATTTTCTAAATATACAAATGAGAGAATGTGAAGATTTCAAGCTCAACCAAGAAATCTTTAAAAAAAAAAAAAAATAAAGCAAGATAATCTAATGTTTCTCCAGATTTTTAGAAGTAGATTAGTCCAAGAATTTTTCAGTATTCACTTAAGGACATACAAAATCATCTTATTGTACAAGACAATGTTTTTGCAATAATATTGTTATTAACTAAATGTTGTAAAATGTTTCATTTATCAGGACATATTTATGATAGACACCATTTGAATTTGTTTCTTTTATTATGATTTGTAATATACATTCTTTGAAGGCTCCAAGATGAGTTGTCAGTGATGTCTTCCTGGTTTCATTAAAAGTTTTAGGTTTGTCAACATTAAACTCTTTCTGTCAGATAACCCAACTTGTATTGATCAAATAAAGCTCTCATCTCAGTGATCATTTACTACATATTCTTTGGACATGCTTGTTTTAGGAGTTTATTTTTTTAAGTGTTTCAACCATCCTGCCATCAGCCAATGAAATTCTTCCACACAAGTCTGTTCTATAGGTTTATTTCTTCTGATTTCTTGAGAGGTCATTTGGAGTTATTTGACTTCTTTAGTATGGGAAGTCATTATCTAGAGTCTTCTTTATCCTTTTTCATTAATATTTACAATAACTTATCAGGTTATTTGAGATTTTATTATGCCACTTGAAGGTTGTTCGACATATTAAAAACAAATACAGATAACAAGAGTTATTGATGAAGATTGCCATGTATTCCAAATAAGGTATAACCCCAAAAGAGAAACAATATGTAAATTTATTGAGTGATTTGAACACTGAAATTGTAAAAGAATTTTAAACAGAGATCACATAAAGTGAAAGCATTGACAAATAGTATGATACTAAAAGAGATCAAAGAAAAATTGAAAGAGAGAGAAAAAGATGTAAACTATTAAAAACATTAACTAAAAATATGAAGGAAACCAAACTACCACCTTTAAGTAAACGTCACAAAGAAAAAGCATGGGCAAAGAAACAGGATTTCTCAATAGTAATTTTAAGTGATAACTGTAGAACTATATTGGATGGACCTGATAGTTGGGCTAGAAGTTGGGTCCTTCTTGATTGATGAATTTTTTTTTTTTTAAAGCTTAGCTTTTTGTAGGTTATTTAAAGCCAGGAAATATTTTTAGATTGTAAGAATTTTTTGGCAATAATAATGATTTACTGATACAAGGTCTACTAACCAATAGATGGGGGAAGAAGAAATGGATTCACACTTTTCCCAATGATATTTGTGCATAAGTGAATATAATGAATTGGAATTTGGTTCTTTGATTTCCAATTCTAAGAGGTATTCATTACACCATCCAAACATCCAAGCTTAGAGTTCCTGGTGGTCTTTCAGGAAAAGTCAACCAACAAGTGGACAATGAAGAGTTGAAGTAAGGCTTTGAGCTTTAAAATTTAAAATCAAAGTTGATGATTATGTCAAGATAAATGAAGTTCTTGGACAAGACAGTTTTTTTGAGTGGTACAAGTCATAGTAAAAGCGAATTTAAACTGCTCCTCCACATTTTACATAGGTGATTATTATCCACCAAACTAATAGAATGGATGCCAATCTCTCTACGTACTAATCTAACAGAAAACTTTGGCCCATCATTAAAGCAGATGCCTATTAGAATGGAAAACAATATTCAATTAAAGAGAATCACTGGTAAGAAATAAAAACAGCTGCAACTAATGTTAAGTTAACAAAAAGGTAGAAAAGTTAACAAAATCAATGAATAAAAGACTAACGAAGGTTATAGAATGTCAAGGAGACTATATTAACTTGTAATGTCTATTTCAGTATATGAGATTTTATACTAATCAAGTGTCTTTTTGTGACCTGTATCTTCTGGATTTATGGATGTATTCTATTGTAACCTATAAAAGGCTACTGAATGAGGAATAACAAAAATGGAAGTTGGAAATGAAATGGTAATCTTTATAACATCAACAAAATATAATACTCGCCAGCGGCATGAAGTAGGTAAACCACTTCTAGTGGTGGACTACTTAGACAGCATATCACCCCCACTTACAATAGTGTCTAATGTATTTATGAGGATTGGGACATACCCATTAGTGTTCATAGGTACAGTATATAACATAAATAAAAATAAATTTTGCATTTAGTTTATTTGTATAATAGAACCTGATATGTGCAAAACAAATTATCAATATTTTTAATAATTAATGATATTAAAATGTAAAACTAACATGGTATATTATTCATATGCTAAAATTTTACAAAGATCTGCTGCTTAATATCTACTATATTGTGAAAATATTGCTATGTGCAATAAAATCTGAGTGTCCGTATCACATAAGTGCACATTGCAATTAACACACGGCAGTGAAAATGCTTCCTGCTTTAACTCAATCTTTAGGTTAGCCATTCAAATTGCTTTTAAGCACGAAGCAGCCGAGCGTTGTCCACTTTCATATTTACATATGCTATAAATATCAGGGATAGTGTACCTTAAAACTATATTTTATCATAAAATGAAATAAAAAGTTGAAAAGACTTATCTTCCACTTCAAGCTTTACAGACACGCCACTCATCAGGGTCAGATAAATCTATTAACAGGTATCATATTTATATTTAAATATACTGCATAAAAAAAAAATGGTAATCATTGGTTCCTAACAAATTTGACTAAAAACAAAGTGGCATTTATCTATTAACTGCCATTGGTCTATTTTTTTGTTAATTTTGGGCATTTTAGTTAAAGATTTGCTAAATTGTACTGAACACCAGTAATTTACTAGCTAATGTATCTTGTCAGGCATTAATGTTCCTTGTTTTTACATAAAATTCAATCCCAAAAATGGTAGAAAAATTCACCATGATTTCAGGCTTAAAACTATGATGTAATCTTCAGACAGTTCAGGACATATACTAACACTCAGAGAGATTATGTACCACCTTGAACATATCCATCAGTGACATATTATATATATATATATATATATATATATATATATATATATATATCTTCCAATGCTTATGAAAAAGAAAACAAATAATAAATCTTAATGTATTATTTTATTTTTTTTATTAAAAAATATTCCTCCTCAAAAATGTTTCCACCAGCATCAGTTAAAGGAAATTAAAAAGAAAAAGGAATGGAAAAGCTGTGAGTGTTGAATATGGTTAAAAATTATATCATTTTTTTTTTAACCATATTCAACACCCACAGCTTTTTCTATTTCTTATATATATATATATATATATATATATATATATATATGAGAGAGAGAGGATAATTTGAGGAGGAAACATGTATGACAAAGTGGGAAAAGTTTTCGTAGAATAAATTTTGTCTCCGAGGACTTCAAGGTTCTTGTGCTTCATCATTCTTGGCAGATTTTCTGTTATCGCGATGTGGTATATTTAATAGGAAAGATGGAAACAAAAAGAAAAAAAATCTAGATAAAATTGGCTAGATTATGTCCAAAATATAGATAAAAAATATTTTTTCTAAATTTAAATTTCCCAGTGTCTCATTCATGCACATGTAGTTGCATTAATGTAAACAAACCCAATTTGATGAAGTCCTAAGGGACAAAACGCATCACACAAAAACTTTTTCTATTTTTGTCATATATCTCAAATCACTTATTTTTTTTTTATTCAGTTTAATCTCTCAGATTTTGTTTCTTTTTGTTTTTATTGATAAACTGTAAAAACAAATCAACCTTTTTTGAGGTTATTTAAATCTGAAACATTTTTGGATTGTAAGAATTTTGGGTGGTGGGCAGGGGAGGTGGAGTATAATGATTTTCTGATACAAGTCTTACTCAACCTTTGATTGACTTATTTTTTTTACAGCTTATCAACCCTTTGCAGGTTATTTAAAGCCAGAAAATATTTTTAGATTATAATTTTTTTTTTTTTTAAATATTGCTTTTAGTGATACAAGTCTTACTTATAAGCTGGGTGAGGAGAAGGGATGGATTCATACCTTTCCCAAGAGTATTTGCATGTAAGTGAATATAACAAATCCAACTAGAATTGGAACTTGGCTTCCTGATTAACAATTCCAAACTGTTACCCATTACACCACCCACATATTCAAGCTTACACACTTAGTATTCCCAACCTGTCACTCATCTAGGTATTGACCAGAATCAATGTTAGTTAACTTTGGTGATCATAAGCTTTTTGTCTATACCATATCAGATCTTATCAAGTCAATGTCTTCACAATAAAACTGGTATCAGTAGGTGACTATAATAACTATAATTAGTATCAAGATGATTATAGAATAGAAAAATATACAGGACATGGTTAACCTATATCCACACTGAGGAATAATGTTAAGAAAATAAGTTTCATATAATCTTATAAGCATATATAAGGCAAAGTAAAAAAAAATTAAAAAAAAAAAAAAGAGAAGTGAATGAAGACAAATAGTACAACTGAATTTAAATTAATTATGATGAAAGAAAGTTTAAACTCATCAACTTGAGAAATGTATGGTACCTAATGTCATTCTGAATTTGTTCTTTTGTCAGTGTTTTTACACATTGTCCTTCGACTTCCCTATGGTTGGTCAGAACTCCATTGATAAACCCTTTCCACACTGTTCGGTCCTGTATTGCTGTTCCCAGATCCCCAACGTCCAACCCAAAGTCCTGAGGTATGATGTCTAGGAAAGTCAATTTTCATAGGAATACATTTCCAGAAGGATGCCATAGGGGTAAGGATGAGACGATTTCCCTTTCAGCTCGGTAGCAGAGTGGCTGGCAAACTGTAATCGTTCGAGCTCGAGAGAGATGGGTCTCAGTTCTCCTAAACTGTGTTAAGCGTTGTATATTTACACATACACGATAATTTTTTTTTCTCTCCAACTAATGATCACTCTATACAAGGCCCAACAGCCACTCAAGGTGGTTGTGGGAACAATAAGAGTTAGAGGTGCAGTTTAGGCAAATATGTGGGAAAGGTAACAGTTAACCCCTAGATTTGAAATTGTAGTAGTCAAGGAGGTAACATGATTTTTAAAAAAGTAAATTCTAGCATTGAATTCTTTCTTAAAAGATATCTATTCTTTAGATTGTAGTATTTATGAAGAAAAAAAAACTTTAGAAATCCATATAAATTAAAATTTGGTAAAATGAACAAATTAGATTCAAATTATACCAGCTATTATTAATCAAGTATAATTTCTATATGAATTTTCTGAAATGAGGAATTCTCTTAATTATACACTGTATTCTCTGAATATTCTTTTTATATCTTTTTTTTTTTAATTGTTGGATCTGAAATTTTATACAGAAGCTCTTCTACTTGTAGGTTTCAATGGAGCCGTAGTATTTGTGAATGAAAAAAACCTTAAAAATCAAAATAAATTAAAATTTAGTAAAATGACCAAATTAGATAGATTCAAATTATAGCCAACACATTATTACATGTAATTAATCAGTTTTAGACAAAATAAAAATGTCTTTTTATTAAAAATTATTGATAACATACAATATCCCTACCAAATGGGGCTTACAGCCACACCACGTTAAAAACACCATTTCCCCATATGATCACTGAAGTTAAGCAATGTTGAGCCTGGTCAGTACCTAGATAGGTGACAGCTTGAGAATACCAAGTGCTGTAAGATTGGAATGCTAGTAGTGTCATGGAATTGTTGATTGTGGAGCCAAGTTCAACTTGAGTTTGTTATATTCACTTACCTGCAAATACTCTTTGGAAAGCTATGAGTTCACCTCTTCTCCCTCTAGGTATGGGTTAATTAGTAAAACTTGTATCACTAAAACCATTATTATCTCCAAAATAAAAAAATAAAAAATAAAGTTGCATACAAAATATTTAGATTTCAGCATTAAATAACATATAAAGGCTGATTTGGCGTTAAACCAACCAATCAACTGAAAATAAAATTTAAGTAACTTATGATTTACAGAGAAATAAAAAAAAGGTAGACAGTATTTAAAACTTCAAGTTATTAATCTGCAGACTTTCAGTATGTATATTTCATAAGTTATTAGAAATACACTTTTCGAGTAACACACTTTTGAATGGAGCCAAGCACTTTTCTGTTAAATATTCAAACACATTTCATGTTTACTATTACATCCACGTGCCAGGTATAAATAAAGGACAATGTATTAAATATAGTCAGAGTCCATATGATATTACAAGTAGCAACTGGAGTCAAAGTCATTAAGAAACATTCCTGTGTTTTGTTTATTCCTTGTTATACAAAAACTGTCTTCAGAAGATGCAGGGCGCTATATATATATATATATATATATATATATATATAAAGAGAGAGAGAGAGAGAGAGAGAAAAACAATTTTTGTAAAACACTTCAACAATATCTGTAATATAAAAATTTTAGAGTTACACTATATCTTTATTTCCGTTGAGGACAAGTTGAATATTTTGACAATGCCAAATATTCACCGCCTCAACCATCTCCAAGTTCACTATAATCGTTTCATGAAGGTCAGATAAGTTGCAAATACTTAAAAGCTGTAAAAGAGTTCAAAGAATGAGCAAACTGCAGCACATATGCACCATTGATTTTATCATGATGGATAATCAGGAACCTCGTTTAACCTGGATGAATTTATGAGCAAGCATTTGAATTGCTAGACCAAATCACTGGGGAACCACTGGGCACAATCATTAAATTATTTACACTCTCCATGATGATGTAGATATGTGATAAATGCAGAAAAAGTGGGTCAAAAGGTGTATTATTGAATTGTCATTATAAAACTTCTGTTGGTCTGGCAAAATGGATATCATCTGGAATCAACAGTGATAGAAAATCATTGGTGTATTAGTATTGATAATAATTTTTTTTATCTGTCTATATTTCTGAGATGAGGTATTATGTACATTATTTACATTATTTGGACTATTGTCCTCGTCTTTGTCCCCATATTTATTACGTTTTGGCCATTGTATGCTCCGGCCTTCTTCAGGTGGTTGGATTTGTCCGTTACCAAATATTTAAATGATTTGTCATGCAAACTGTTTTTTGTAGCTAGACAATCTTCAATGAAGTCTACTATAGCAATTTTATATTTTTTTATACAAAGTGTAAAAAATGTGTATACAAAAAAGGTATTGGTAGAACTTGTCAAATCAAAAAACTTAAGATAATCATCTTGAAAATATGATTTTAAAATTAGAAAAAAGAAACTTCTTTAACCTGTAAGTTTTATTCTAAAGCAAAATTACTTGAGATTTCAAGTGTTGTTTTTCTTTTTTCTCCTTGCCAGACACTTCTTAATAGAAGTAACCAAATGATACCTGCTAATATGTACATCTGAGAAACATTAAGTATCTCCATTAAAACATTGTATCCCACTCCTCTCATCTAACACAGAGGGTTGGCAAAATATGGCCCATGGGCCAAATCTGGTTTGTAACCTCATTTCATTCAGCCCACTGACTTTACGGCATATAAAAATTCTTCAGGTTTCTTATTTATCTTCAAATTTAGGAAACTAATTTAATTTTTATGGAAACTTTTTTTCTATGTAGTTTTAAATTCTTTGACTAAAACTGACCTGTTTTTCTTCAAGAATTCTCATTTTTGTGGAAAAAAAATTTTTTTTTTATAGAAATGAGTGAATTGGTTTACAAAATTAGACTTATTTTTTGTCCATCTTTCTGACACCTGATATTAATTTACAATGTAAATATACTTGTGAATATGACCCTTACTTTGTGGTCATATATACACAAATATTTCAGTGAAAGTATGTGCAGATCATATTTTGGGGGTTTTTTTTAGCTTACAGGCTTTTTTTTTTTAGTTGGGGGTGGGGATCTTTTTATAATTTACAGGCTTTTTACTGAACAGGTTTTATTTGGTTTCTTTGAATTTTTTTAGTTGATAAGTTTATTTTTCAGTTGACAAGATTTTTTTAGTTTAAAATCTTTTTGTTATTTTTTTCTTAGTTTACAAGTCTTTTTGTATTGTTTCTTTTTACTTTACAAGGTTTTTCTTGCATTTTTATTTTAGTCTTTTTTTATTATTTGTTACTTAATACTACTTCTTGAATAGACAACTTAAAAAACCATTATGCAGCATAAAAATTTACATTGTAAATTGAACATCAAGTATCAGAAAGATGGATACAAGTTGGGTCTAGTTTGGCATTACTCTCTACATTGTAAGTCTACTTGAGAGACTTTCTCAAGCAAAAAAAAATTACAGAAGAAACAAAAAGATCAGATTCTATGAAAGTAGTGCAAACTACAAGGATAAAATGATTTTCATTAAAATTTGAGTACGGCGTTCCTGATTGTAAAGTTTTATTTAAAAAAAAAAAAAAAAAAAAAAAAAAAAAAAAGATAAAAAGGTAAACAAATAAGAGAAAATTCAAAGTAAAATAAAGTAAGTACATAAATTATATTGTTATTGCTTTGAATAAATAAAATTGTTTTTATTTGTGCACCATCTTTAACAAAAAGTCTACAAGAATGGGACCACTTTACTAGATTATACCAAAGCTTGTGCTGATTTCCTAAAGAAAATATCAACCTTAATTTTTCTAATTTACCATAATCCTTTGTGTATAGATTGCTAGGGAATATAAGACACAGTTAAAAAAGCAGAGAAAAAAAACTGTTTTCATGTATAAAATACACCTAATTTTAGAGCAAAGAAAATGACCAAAATTTGTGAAAAAGGAAGAGAAAAAAAAAATGGCAAAAAAAATAACTGGACATTTTGTTTACTTTTGCGATTTGTAAGTATTACGAACATGGGATAATGACCTTTTTGTTATAAGATCAATAAAACACCAATTGAGAAAATAAATTTAAATAAAATCAAATATTAACTTCTTTGTTTGGTTTTCATTTTTTGTGACAATCTGAGGTATTTCTTTTGAAATTATTTGTGTGGTCCTGAAAAGGACTGAAGAATCCAGGTGATTTTTCTGTGCTCATGGGCATCCAAGATCAGAGAGTAGAAGGTTGTCCTCATCAGACTCTTCTACTCACCTTCATCATCAAACCTGTAGAACTGATTGAATTCTTTATTAGGTTAAGGTACAGATCTGTGAAGGCAAGATCATCATAGTCATCAGTGGTTTCTTGTAGTACTTCTGTTGACCCTTGTTTCTGTAAGAATTCGACATATAGGATGTCATCTTCAGTGTCATCAAGCTTGTTTGAGATACAGCATCTCTTGAAGGCTTTGACAATGATAACAGTGTCCAACTCTTCCCAGTCATCAACGATCCACTTGCAGACATCTTCAAGCTCTGCTTTCCTCATTCTGCCTCCTGAGATGTAGGTGTGATTTATTTCCTTGTTGCAATACGGCATTAGATAAATATCTCTCCAGTAAACAAATTAATCCAATTTAACCTGATTTTGTCAGTTTTGAGATCTGGAAAAAATGGGATAGAGTTCTAAACTAAAGTATAAGATGCAGACTTTTGGACAAGATTTTGGATGAAAAAAAAAAAAAAAAAAAAAAAAAAAAAAAAAGGTGTCTTTTACACACAGGATTAAAGTCTTTATATTTTTGTACTTGCACTTAATTACCATTCATAATGTGGCTAGAGAAAAAATTAAATTTTGATTCCGAATGTCATGGTTTTAAAAAGAACATTGGAGAGTGGAATATTTTCAAATCAATAAAGCATTGTGCAGGTAACAAATATCAACAGTGATGGACAGTGGAATTGGAAAGGTCAGCTAAATGGGTATCTACACCCGACTCACTATGTTCACAAGTTTGTCTCATTGGCCATTATCAAATTCAACAAAGGATAACTACAAATGCTTTTCAAGGTATTGATAGAGAAATAACAAACAATATGATTTCTCACTATAATCGCCTTATGGTTACATCTAGCCATTTCAAATATAAAATGATGAAACCTTGCTGCCAATCTAATACTGCACTTATAAAGTCTAGGTACCATAGCGAAAAGTTCAGAATAATTACTATGAAAATATTTATAGAAAAGGCACAGGAAAGCTACATTATGGTGGTGGGAAAGAGGCTGAAAAACAGATGCCAGATCAGGACCAATAACATTGGAGATTCTTTTTTTTCATTTTATCAAGAATCTCTAAATATACAGCAAGAGCACCAAATCAGATGTGGCAGCAATAGTCAAAGCAAGGATGAATGATAGATATGTAAGATAGATTCCAGCAAGAAAAATTGTCTAGCACAATATAGTGAACCAGTCTTAGCAATTGATTCAATATACTCTTTCTACTTTATGTCAGCTGTAAACATTAGTCCAAAAAGATGCAATAAGTCATTCACCCGGAGGTTAGCATCAGCCATACTGATAGAAAGTAAACTAACCAACTGACTGAAGTAATGTTATCACAAAATATGAAAAAAATGGTAATATTCAATAGATCATAACTTTGGAATCATTGCAGATATTAAAAAAAAAATTCAAAAAGATACTGAAAGACATTTGACTTTGCAATAGGGTATGAATAGGTCTCTATTGACAAGCTTCAAATTTGGTCTATGGCCCCAGTTGACCCACTGTGTTCTGGGAATAAAAGGTTTGTTTGAAAATTCCAGAAAGATACTAATGACAACAAGCACCTGAAGAAGGCGACAGGGTACAATATAATACCCAAAACATTGGGACTATAACAACCACTAGAAAGAGCATATTAGTGTATAATAGTCAAATACATTTTTTTTATGAGAAAAATCATGCTCAGTTGTTACTTGTAAACAGTAAATGTTCTTATGGAAATTAACATTCTCAGCTAACTTAATGACTCATCTTAACGAGTTTAATGTTCAAGGTGATCCTAAAATGAGATGTAACATACTTTGCAGTAAAAAGCTTTTTCAGCACAAAATATTCTTTTACTTCCAAAATAACTTGGACCACGTTTACTGTTGTCAAAAATATAACCAAGAAGAAATATCTATTGTTCTCTAAAACTTGCTCAAAACATTTTGATATAAAGTATTGTTTAGCAAGGTGCTGATGTCTTCTAATGGTTGTGAGTTCAATACCTAGATCAGATAGTTTATCAGAAACAGACAAGAACTTGGCATTGTGAGGTTAAAAATAACAATAATCAGCATACAAGATATCCCATAGCCATCTGATGATGGCCATAGGGAACATGGCTAAAACTTCATGTCTATAATCACATCTATAATAAAAGATGAAAACAATGGTTCAAGTAAGTCAAAAGTACATTCAGACTAGTTTTCAGTTTCAACACAACTTTTCAGACCTGGGTGAAAAATGCAAAAGTCTTTCAAAACCCACTTGAGGAATTCTATCAGACCTTCAACTGGAATTTACTTTATTTTGATTTACAGTCCAATGTCATTAAAAAGACAAAATCATAAGGAAAAGAAAAAAAGAAAAAAAAAAAAAATTAACTTTTATAAATGCTTCCCAGATTGATACAATTCTTTAAAATCCTTTGCTCAGCAGAACAACATATTTGGATGAAAAAAAGATTTTCAAATTGGAAAAGGTTTTGGTTATAGAGAGCATGAAATTTGGAACAGCAATTTGACAATATTTTGTAAAGAAATTCATAGTTGTCATTGAAATTTATAAATCCATTCAATAAAAACATTAAAATAATTGAAAAAGCTTTTTCTGCAGCCTTATGCAATAGTTACATTTTTGTTTTTATTCACCTTGGCCCACTAGAGAAAATCATTTCTAATCTGTCATGCCTCCTTCAAAAATTGCCAAACCCAGTTTTAAAAATCAATATTTTCTTTTTTTTTTTGTTTCCCCCCTACCGTCTCTTTTTCCCAACATTACATCAGTAGAGATTACTTCAAGAAAATAAATAAATAGAAATATAGTGATATTAAAAAGGATTTCTTTTAAATAATTGACAACCTTGATATAAAAATCTGTTCAACCATTTTTTTTTTTTGGTTAATTATTAAGGTTCAATAAACCATATATTTTATAAAACACTTTAAAAATAAATGGCTGTTTTTAACTGTAGATAAAATGAACTTCTTTAATCAAATGAGTAAAAACGAACCAAAAAAATAAATTCAAGTATATAATTTTTCTAAACTCTTGAGGCAAGAAATTGTTATTATACACTGATATACACTAACTAGTCTCCTGGTCTTGGTTGCTACAGTATTTTGACCTTTGTATAATCCATCCTTCTTTAGGTGCCAGTCATCATTTTAAACCTGGGAATAAAGGATTCTGTTTGAAATACCCCAAAATTTATCAATAGATACCTGAAGAAAGTCACTATAACAACCAAAATGAAGATACTAATTTGACTATATTGGTCAAGTACATAAATTATCAAAAATAATTAAAATATAATCAAGCAAATGACTATTGTAAACAAGAAAGTTACAAATGAATGACAAACATTATGGAAGCATATTTACTGTAACAATATTTTCAAACAGGTTTCATTTATTACTATTTAGTTTTATTTAGTTTAGTAGGCAACCAAATTTACTCAAAAATATACTGCATTAAAATTTAAGAAATTAAACAATGCTAACTTTTAAAAAGCATGCCTGTACAAACAAAATTATATATATCTCCAAATAAGAGAAAGCAGCAGATGGAGTAAAAATCCACAGCTCATAGCATTTACTTTTTAAAAAAAGTGCTCAATACAAAGTAGAGCAAAATATTATTATATTTTTATTTTTCTCTAATAAATCATTTTTATCACAAGTTACCAACCATTGCTTGAGGAAGTACAATCATAGTATTGAAACATGAAAGCTTTTGTGTAGTGATGTGAAATGTTTTTATCATAATCTCTTATAATAAAAATATTATAATTATATTGTTATATACCATACCTATGAACATTAATGGGTATGTCCCAATCCTCATAAATAAGTTGGACACTATTGTAAGTGGGGGTAATATGCTAAGTAGTCCACCACTAGCAGTGGTTTACCTACTTCACACCGCTGACGAGTATTATTTTGTTGCTGCTATAAAGATTACCATTTTATTTCCAACCTTCGTTTTGCTTATTCCTCATTTAGTAACTCTTTATAGGTTACAAGACACACACACACACACACACACACACACACACACACACACGTGTATGCATACATCTAAAATAAAGAAAAAATGCTATGTTGTGATTGGATATTAAAAAAAATGCTGTTGTGATTAGAGATTTATATATAAGTATCCACTTCTAAGCTATCTTTAAAAATGTTATAGAACAAATATGTCTGATTTAAAAAACATCTTCACAAATATTTGAGTTTCACATTACTAACATTTACTATTTCTCAAAAAACTGACAGATGATATGTATTTTTATGTTTATAAATAAATTTTAGTCTCTTTTTCAATTTTTCATTTGCACTTATTACTTTAATTCTTTCTTAGCAATTATAGATCTTGTTTTTCTTAATCCATGAGTTAAATTAACAGAAAACTTTTCTTATATCTTCCATTGGTCTACGTTAAAATCATTTAGAATATAGATTTCTTATAGACATTGAATTATTTTGACTAATGTCCTCATCTTGGATGTTGAAATGACAATATTTCAACTATTGTACCCTCCAGCCTTCTTCAGGTAACTGGTAACTTCAAACTGAACCCTTTATTCAATCTACAGGAATAGACCGAAAAGAACAAAACAAAATAAATTTATAAAACTTGACCTTAATAGCACCTTTTGTTTGATCACATTGTATGGAATAAATTAAAAAGATACAAAATTGATTCCTTAATCAGGCTTGTTAGTGATAAGCTAGGTATAGACTGCAACTTTATTATTTACACAAGTTGAAGGTCTGTGGCACACCTGCATCAAACAAGTTGAGTGGAACCATTTTTCCAACTACATTGGTTCCTGTGGTAGAAATAAAATTTTCTTAAGATTGTAGACGGTACAAACAACACAAAAAACAAATAAACAAAGTGACAAGAGCTGTTCTTCTCTGCCGTCGCTACAAAGAAAGAGATTGCAAGACTCCTTTTCTCGGTCGTTACACAGGACAGTCGTGAAACGGACACCCAAATCAAACGTACCGGCTATAACTGCCTCTTAGTACGCCAGTCAGTTCACACGTCCGACTCCGTTTCACGAAGTCCGCAGAAAGACTGCATTCTGCTGTGCCGCTAACGTCTCCTTTTTATGGCACTCCAACATTGCCAAAATTTGCATGTGTGTTGACGCAATCTCGTTCTGAACGAGACTGGCGCGCATAAAACGCGTCTTCACAAGTGGCCAAGTTTCTTGCAGGATTCGCCACGCAGGCAAGACACGTTCGTACGCGTTTCGAGTTCCGGGGTAAGTCATCACAAAGATATGTACATTGTTTTTAACTATTGTACATTGAAAAGTCTTAAGTTTGATGTATGCACTGGGAAACCAAAAGAATTAATGATTAGCTTTAATACAATATTTTCTTTATTGGTGTGGTCTGGAACTGAATCTGAAATATCTTTGTGATATGCCTGTAGTTCATAAAACACAAAATCACCAATATTTTGAAGATTTTTTTTTCCTGTCTATTCCAATAATTATCAGTCTTTCCATGTATTTACAAGATAGGATATCAAATGATAAAAACAAAACTATCAACTTATAATGTATTAGGAACAAGTATTTTGTACTTAAAAGGAGTAGATAGGTGAAACTATCTCCCGGTTCACACTCCTCAGTATTTTGAACAGGAGTAGAGATTTATCCCATGTTTCCTATTTAGGATTGGGTTTCTAGTTCCTTCTAAAGTCTATTCAACTCTATACTTCTAATGTCTGTCTGAACTCTGAAATTTTATTTATTAATTATTTATATATTTTTTTCTTTGCTCAATAAAAGTAGATAAGCTTGCCTATCATCTGGTTCACGATCCTTGGTCATTTGAACAGGTGTGGAGGTTCATCCTTTATTTAAGATGGGTTAGTCCCTTACATCTCAGTGCATTATCACCTTGCTTGGGGTGAATGGAAAAAATCTATACTAACATTACATACAATTCTCATTTAGTGCTGCATACTTGTAGAGTTATGCCAAAATAAAACTATCTTCAGTAAATAATAACATTATGGTGAGAATAGCTGTTTCCTTATAAGGAAACATTTGGCATTCATTGACTGAACAGTTAGTGCCACTGTCAGCTGAAATTCATAAAATCTTTCTCTTAAAACAGTTTTCAGGAAAATAGGTTTCTCAAGCCCAATAACTGTTATAGCTCTTTCTATTTGTTGTAGAAGAGTAAGTGTCGTTGCCAACACTTATTCTTATATAACACTAGTATCATGTGGAAAGTTAATATTTTGATTATATCATTATTTTCCCTTCTAGTTACATGTCATATTTATTTTAATTGTTGCTGCTACTGGAAGTCTTCAAGTGATTTTAGTTTTGTTATTTGCTAAAGTTCTTTGCTTGTGATTGTCATAGGTAGATGATACACCCCTAGGTAAATGTAGGTGATGCGCCCATGGGCAAATGGTCCAAAATCAGAGAGGTCCACAGTGTCATACCATGTTTCAGTCTTGGATTTGTTCAAACCATGGTACTAAGCCCGAGGAGTACATTATTTTTTGTTGTGATTCAAAGTAGATGGGCTTGTTCCTTTTTTTATTTTGAGACAACATACAAGATGTATTTGCTTTTGAAGTTATCTCTATCCATTGCTTAAATAGGCAAAACCTACAAGGTAGTGGGTGCTTTGAATTCAGAGCTTTCTTTCAAGACTAGTTGCCAACCAAGGCTGTAGAGCCCAGTCTGTCTTTGGAAGTGGGGAGGGATGGATTCATATCTTTCTCAAAGTGAACGTAATGAACTTGACTGGAATTTGGACTCAGCTCCAATTCCTCAATCCAAACCGCTATCCATTATTCCACTGCGCCACATTGCTTGTGATACAATAATTAAAAAGTATCAAATGCAGCATTATGTTGAATCTACTAATACTGAAATAGAAACTAAAATCATATTAAAGACCTTTACAAAACGAAGCTTTATTTTTGTTTTAATGCCTAATATAAAAAGAAATTAGCATTTAATTATTCACATGACCAAAAGTTTTATTCTAAACTTTATAATAACAATCACTTTAAATGCTTTTACAATTTCATTTTAACAAGAACTCTGACCTCATTGCAAGATCCAGATACCAACTTAGTGATTCTGAACTATGACAAAAATAATTCCTAAAAATATTTCTTCTGACATGATCATCATTAAAACAAAAATGTAAATCAATATTAACCAACCATGTATTTCAGTGACCTCTGCAAATGAAATTGAGAGCATATCTTTGTAATTGTAGCTTCAATTTCTATCCCACCAACAGCTGAGTGGTTGAAACCAGATTAATTAAGTTACTGTGTTTTTTTTCTATTACAAGACCTCATGTGAGTAAAACGTATAGAAAAAAGTCATCAGTAGCAGACATCAGAGCAATTAACACTTCAAAAGGAAATAAATAACTTATATATTACTAACTATATTTATGGGATTGCTTTGTTCAAACAGTTTTTATAACCTTTTCTATTTGGTTCAGTATGCTTTTTATGCATTCCCTTTAGTTAACCTTTATCACTTTGTATAGGATTTCATTTGCTGTACAACAAGTTTATCCTGCCACTGAAGGTGACTTTGGTCCCTGAACAATAGTGTGTTTGAATTTCATAGATGTGTTGTCATATCCTGCTATGGCAACAGAAAACAACTTTGAGTTAAATTAACAATAAGGACAGTGCAATTGAGAAACCTTGAAAAAGAATGCAATGGAAAGGGAATTAATATTAATAATGCAGGGTACTAAAGGTTAAGATGAAAATGTGTGAAAAACAAAAAAAGAATTTAAATGATCAGTAAAAAAGGACATTCACATAGTGCAGCAGTTACCATCACGAAAAGTTAAATTGGCATGCCAAGTTCAATGAATTATTTTGCAAAAAATATCCTTATGAAAGTTGTAACTCCATTTCTTTTCCTCCTAGCTATGAATTAAATAGCAGAGCAGACTGGGTATTTAGCCTTGGTTAACAACCAGTCTAGGAGAAGGACAACTATGAATTAAAAAGTGGTTGGGTGTGAAGTCAGTAACACTGCCCCATTAAAATCAACTTGTTACAGAAACCAAAATGGCAACACCTGGTATTGTGACGTCATGGCACTATACATCACAGAAAAGTCTAATGACACCAAGAGAGTCGGGGAAAGAAGGGGATGACAAATGTATCCAAATACTTAAAAATTTCCGATTTATATCTCTTGGATCTTTAAGACGTCATCAAGTGGTGCTGAAAAAATAAAGCTGTACATCTTTAAACTTGCATAATGATAATGTACACAGGTTTTCAAATAAATACAAAAAAATAATTACTGGTGTTCAAACACTTAAATGATAGATGCTGCCTCACGATGCAACTGAGACTTGTGCAGCAAATTAATGCAGATGTTGAACACTAATTTAAAAAATGTAGCATTAAAATAACCTAAATTTTAATTTGAACTTGATAATTCCTTGAAATATAAAAATGTGTTCACTATCATAAGAGTGAAATTACTATTTCTTATGAAAATACATGGTGCAACAGAAATGGTTAAACATCAGCTCGATGAAGACACCATTGCCACTAATGTCTTACCATTATGTGGGAGGTATTTCTGCCGTACACAGTACTTTTTGTTTAACTTATTAAAAAAGTTAAATAAAGCCATTCATGAATTGGTGCACATTAAAAAGCAATGTCATTAGAATCTTATTTTTTCTTCAATGCCAGTTTCATAAATACGGGTTGATTTGTTTGAAAATTCAAGTTTCAGCAGTGGGTATTAAAATGTACATTTATTTTTCTATATATGTATAGAAAATACACTTTGAAGAAAAAAAAAAAAGTTTTTTTTTTTAAATTGTCTTGTAAAGTTAATGATCTGATTATGGGCACAGAAACATTTGAAAGGTGGGGGGGAGGCAACATTATAGATGACTTTATGGCAAAAAGAAAACATTGTTAATTCTGAAGTATAATCCCAGATAATAAAAATGATTTAGCCAAGCTGTCAGCAACAAGTATGTTACCTTGGAGTCACCGAAACTTAGAAGTCAAGGCCTTTAAGATTAATTGCTTTAATCTACAGGATTTTTTTTTTTTTTTTTAATTCCTGCAAGACATCCTCTTTGATAGTAGAAAACACTGAGTGAATAAATCAGACATTTTAATATCAGTGAGTCATATCTAACTATTTCCATCCATAAATCTATCAATTTATGGGAAAAGTAAATTTTCTATATTGACTAAAGCTTTTTCAACAGTTAAGTTTAAACAAATCTTCATAAATTAATGATTTTAGATAACTTTCAATATCGCACCTGCTGTGCGTTTCTATATTAATTTATGATGCTACTAGAATTAGTAAATCAGAATATTATTTTTTTTATTTATTGTATATATTCACGTATCGTGTGACTTTTGAAGACCTAATTTTGAAGCTAATTTTAAGGGGGTTGCATCATACAAGAGATATAAAATTAGTGTATATACTGCTGACCCTGGCTATACTATTGACATAACTATATATCCATTTACTGTAGTCAAAAAGTACAGCCATATTTAAAATAAACATGATTTTGAAAAAGCTGATGTTTTATTTAACTGTATCCAATAATAATGCATGTAATATTCACATATTAGTATCATATTATAAAATATATATAGGTAATATGCATCTTTTCCATTGTTTACAATTGTTTAACTGTTTTTTGTTTGGTTATTTATGGCTCTACATGTTTACACAAACAGTATAGCATTACTAACTATACTTTTATCATTCCCTCTTACTTTTTTTTTTTTTTTAAACTTATTTAACTAGGATAAAGAGATAGAGGAAAAGAGGTTAACCTATTGTAATTTGGTCTCTCAAAAAAGGAACTTGCATGATACATGGTAAAATCATTTTTTATAAGTGAAATCTTTGGGTTGCATGATACACAAAATTGTGCATTATATGTATATTATTTTTTCCAAATTAATGTAAATAATGGTAACTCCCCTTCCTAGAGAGTTAAACAATATTATTGGACACAATCTTAACAACATAAGGTATGCAGATGACACTGTTGATAGTATACATGGAAGAGGAAACTGTAAGAACTCCTACAGAAGACAGTAAAAAGAAAGGACTAACCACCAATTAAAAGAAAACAGAACTCATGATCGTTAGTATGAGGGACAGACCAAGATGCAAACTAAGAATTGAATATGCCAAAATTAAGTAAGTACAAAAATTTAAACAACAGGGAATCATTCTAACAGTGGACGGAAAATGTGACACTGAAAAGGAAACCCAAAGCTGTATTGGAATAGAAAAAGATGCCTTCCAAAAGGCTAAGTAAATTAAGAAACAGGAAAAATTTCATTAGAAACAAAGAAAAGAGTACTAAACCTTTATGTAATAATTATCAGTCCTTTGCTATGGCAGTGAATGTTGGACAATCTCCTCACAAATGACGAAGAGACTTGTGGCAACAGATATATGTTTATGCAGAAGGAATCCGAGAGTCCAATGGATTGAACATGTGAGTAACAAAGTTCTAAGGAAAATGGAAACAAAAAGGATACTTATACTTAGAATCAGAAAGAGACAACTGAAATTTCTAGGACACATGAGGAAAGAAGGTTTGGAGAATTTAACACTCATGGGATACAGTGGAGATAAAGGGGCTAGATAAAAGCGGCGAGTAACTTATCAAGCGAGCTTACTTGAGTAAATCCTAAATGGTTCGTAGACTGGAAGAGATAACGAAAAGACAAAATTACTAAGCCCTAAAGTACAGGAAGTTGTGGTGAGCCATGATCGCCCACGTCCTGAAGAGACGCTACATAGAAGAATTAGTTTATTAATAATTTTTTTTTTCAAATAAATATTTTTAATTTTAACATTATTAGAATTTAGAGAGTGATGTCATTTTTCTCAAGACTTTATTTTTTTACATTACGTAGGACTACGTCAATTTAAGTTACTACAACAACAAAAATTAATTGAATTAAAATAAGGGCAACAATAGTTAGATTTAAAGACAAATTCAGATTTTTTTCCTTAAAAATATATATTTTACATTTTATCTTTATTGCATTGTTGATGAGAAATATTTTCGTTTTGTTTTTATTTACTTTTTTTTTTAAATTCGAAAAGAATTTTTATTTTTTCATAAATGGCTAGTCACAACTTAAGGCGATGAAGATGATACCTTTTTTTTTTTTGTTTACAAATCGGTAAAATAACGAAAACAAACAAAAAAACAAAAAAACGAAAAAGTCTCCGATTTGCTTTTCTTTACTTAACTCTTCTTAGAAGAGTCTATGAAAATCTTGTCTAGTCAGACATTGATAGACTCCGATTTGATAAGATTCAATGCCAATAATAGAGAAGCTGCCATTTGGCTTTGAAACTAGTTATGCAACATTTTTCATGTCTAAATTCAATAACAAATTATTGTCGGAAAAAAAAACAAACAAAAACAAACAACCTTAAAAATGATTGCAAAGAAAGACAGATGATTTTAAAATAAGGCAACAAAGAAAATACGATGCAAAGGGATATTATTCCAGTCATTAAGTAGAAATTTTATACCTGACGATTGTTTTGTTTTTTTAACTTACAATTACTAGGTATGTAAATGAACGATTATTGGGGAATGTTCGGATTTAACGTGTAGAAGCATGTGATAAAATTTTATTGCTTAAACTAAACCAAGGTTGGCTGACTGTCCTCGAAGCAACAGGGTAGAAAATTGCTGTCTGCTGAATTCGTTAAAAAAAAAAAAGAAAAAAGAAAGAAAAAGTGACATGACGAACTGAAATTTTCATGGATACAATCAACAAATGCTATTTGAAAAGAAACTTGTAAACTTCCTTTCGAGTTACAATGGATAAAAAAAAAAAAAATAATAATTTAAGATATAAAAAGTTTTTAAAAAATAATTTTAAAAATAAATAATGCAAATCAAACAAAAACGTTTTTTTTAGTGACGTTTTGCAACATCCATGACTAAAAAGAAAGCACAAGATCTGAAAACTTGGTTATGAATTAAAAATTGTGCTTTTTAATTAATCAGTCAGAAATTTTTTATTTTAATTGTTCTACAATAAAGTTGTTTTTTAAATGATGTGCCGATAAAATTCTCAATATGTAGTCAATTCAATTCTAATCATGGTTCGTTATGAGAAACAGAAAAAAATTGTTTTAGTCACATGACTGCCACATAAAACAATTCAAATAAAAGACAATAATAAGTTCAATAACATGTTTTGTTTTTTCTTTTATAACTTGTTTTCTACTCTCCAGGTTGAAAATTCACTTTAAAAATGTACGCAAAACAAAAATATATGCATGTTTTTTTTTCGGGGGGGGGGGGTAAGAGAGACTCGGCAAATGACGTGATCACTTCCATCCCAGCTACACAATTTCTCGCTGATTGAAGAAAGATTTTCTTGAAGATATTAAAAAATATAAATAAAAAAAAATAAAAATAATAATCAACAGTTTGTAAAGTTGATTCACAAAATAAACAAAAAAAAAATTCGTTGACGTGTAGCAGAAAGATAATTTTTTGAATGAGACTATCGTCTCCAAGTCCTGGATAGTGAAATCAAGTTAGGAAGGAAGGAAGGAAGGAAGTGAAAGAGAGAAATGAAGGGAAATTATGGAATAAAGAAAGAGGGGGGAAAAGAGAAACGGATACTTCGCCTACAGATTCGGAAGTCTTGAATCAAATAGAGAAATAGATCGAATAAACAACTCCAGGAAAGAGGTCAAGGGTCATGAACTAAGAATAGTCTTTGAGTATAATGTACCATTCACTAGTTTATGGAATTCAAGAAAAAAAAAATATGCACACCACACAGAAAGTTTTTTTTCACCGTCTCGGTCGATATAGAGAAAAAAAAAAAACTATTAAACTTAAGTAAAGAAACAATTAAAAATTATAAGAATATGTAATTGTAATGTAAAAAAAATCAACAACTTTAAATAAAATTAAATTGTTAAATGAAATGTAAGAAGCTCGAACGTAAGTGTTTGATAACGAAGTTAAAAATAACTGAATATAAATAAATAAAATAAAAAAACACGTAGACAAAATTTAGTTTTCCTTCTGCTTTTCATGTGATTTTAATTATTTTATGACCTCGTCGTAAGATTCTGAGAAAACCGAAAGGAAAAAAAAAAAAAAAAAAAAAAAAAAAAAAGTTATTGCGAAAAGATTTCAAAAGGAAGAATAAAGTTTCTTTCTTATTTTGAATATAAAATTGTTGTAATTCATCAGTATGAAAATTGAAAATGAAATGACGTAATGATTTATTTTATTTTCTTAATTCTGTTAGAAAAGTCGAGTATAAAAAATAAATTTATTTTATTTTAGTTTCATTATTTTACGCTATTTCCGAAATGATAAAAAAAATGTAACATCCTTTCTTCCTAGTTTGTTCCACGCACACAATTTTTTACTCATAAAAAAAATATATAAAATAAAATTAAAAAGACTGCTTCTAAGGCATTTGGGGAACAATCAAAAAATTAAATTTTTATGAAAAAAATATAATATAAAATATTCAAATTTATTTACACGGCATTCATTTGCGTATTTTTATAGGAATTTTTTTCTATGAGTGTTTAATTCAAATTTAAAAACATTTTTAAATTTTATTTATTGCTGGTAAAATTATTACTTTGACTGTTATTGATATGAACAGTAGTAAAATATAGAATATTTTGGAAAGAAAATAAGTGTAAAATGCCACAGACTACAAAAATAAACATTAGTACGAATACTACAAGTAGTGACTAAAACTGTACTTGGAGTATTCGTATTTCAGGAGAAAAAAAATAGTAATTGCTTCTCTCGTTGTGGTACTTGGCCAGTTTCATAAACTGGTTTTAGAACTAATAAGACTAAGATAAAGTTTTTATTTATTGGTTTGTTTTTCGAGATCTATTTCACTTAAGTCTTACTTTAAATGATATTCGTTACTTAAGTGATGCTGTCACCTTCTGAAAAGTGATCCAACATCCATATCATCTAACAAACTCCACTTTTAAAACCACAAGGGAGATGAAAACTTGAAATAGATGATATTTTTATGCTAAATTAGCCCATAAAAATAAAAGATAGATCATTTAGGACTTTAGGTGTTATTTCAAGTAAAAAAAAAAAAAAAAAAAAAAAAAGGTCTAAAAAGTACTCACGTGACCTACAACCATCATTAAAAAAATATCAAAAAAAGCATTGATGTTTCTATGCCATCATTTGTAATCGAAGATGTAATGCAAAGATAAATTTCAACAATTAGGAAGTTTGTTTATTTTTTTTTAATAAAGAGATTTTAAAAGCATTAGGGTTTTACTTTTATCTGAACTTTAATATGTCAGCAGACCAACAACAAAGAATGAGTCATTATTCACACTGCACTGCAAGTGACTTTTTTCACTAAATAAGAAAGAAAAGTTGATTTTAAAAAGAAAAATAAAGATTGTATTAGTTTTTAAAACATTAAGTAAGAGACAGTTCAATGTTTCCCCACTCTCATTTCATATTAAATAGTTTTTAGTTTTAAAAAAATTATTTCTTTATATAAAAAAAACAAGCAAAAAAAGTTAAATAGTTTTAAAGTTTAAAACTTTTTAAATGCAACGACAAACGTTTTACTTTTTCTCTTTAGCAAATTTACTATTCTTGTAGGAAGACAAAGAAATTTTTCCTTTTTACAGGAAATTGGATCCAAGTTCACTTTTTATTTCCTCAGTCACCACACCATGCTTTGCTTTGAATGAGGCAGTCGATGACATTCGTTTGAAAATAATGCAACAACATTGATTTATCAATGAAAAACTTATTGAGTTTTTTCTGTTATAGTCAAACAAAACAGTAGTAAATACGAAAAAGCTTTCAAACGGCCATTTTTAATTAAATTAAATGTATATTTTCTATAAAACTAAGTAAACGTTAAGAAACTTAGTGTTGACCTAGAACACTAAAAAAGTACTTTAATCCTAAAACATAATAGATAGAGACAGATTTCTGAAATAAGAGGTTTATTATTATTTCTAAAATTGCTTTTCTTACCACCATTTTTCCTTACACGTTAAAAGTGGAACTAGCAAAAAAATAAAATAAAATAAAAATAAAATATATTTTTCTAAAATACTCCTCTCTACCTCTCATGTTGAGTGAAAAAACATGTATATCTTGTTTTAAAGAAATATTCAAGAATTACACAAGTTTTCTATTGAAAGCCTATTTTTTTATGAATTAACTATTATTTGCAAAAGAATTTATCTTTGTAAAGATTTTTTCCAATGCACAAAAAGAAAAAAAAATTAAATACGCGATGAAATGACAAAGTTTAAAGATGACATAAAAAAGCAAATGCTGTTGTTTTTTTTAAAACATATCTTTAAGTGAATTAAAATAAATATTTAAAAAAAAAAATAATCTACTTCTCACCTGCCGTGTTGTCAAATTGTTTAAGTAGGAACTTTATTTTATTTAAAAAAGGTTACTAAAAAAAACAAAAGTTGCAGTTGTTTTTAATTAGTGTACGTGTGCAATTATGTTATTCTTCTTAAAAACTGTTTATAAATTCAACAAGTTCGTATTTATTTTAAAATTACTAAATAAAATGACCCTAAACCTGACACAACAGAATATAAACAAAAATTAATAAAAAGAAATAAAATTGTAGTCAATTGTTTTTGCCATAAAACCTAATGACAATTATTACTTGACAAATTAAAAAGATAAATTCACATGAAGGCGATTTTTCTTATTTTTCACTATTAATAATAAATAATAATAATAGTAACGTTTTATTATATTTCCCATTTTTCAAATAAAACCAAGATTACAAATGTAAAAAGTTTCAACTATTGTTTCGTATTAAGAAGATTAATTTTTTTTTCATTTTCTTTCCCGCTGAAAGTTTTTAGTCATAAAAATATTAAAGGCTATTTTAAAATAAAAAAAAATGTAGACAATAGAACACGTTTTTTGGAAATCATCCGAGACACAAAAATTTTCATGATTATTATTATTATTACCTAAGTAAATTTAAACTACTTACAAATCAACGTACGTGTAAACATTTCAACAAGTATTTTACGATGTACCTACCTTTATTGTTATGGCTCGAAGACTGGTTTCCCATCCTTTTAGGTATTTGGCGGTAAATTCATCAAGAAGGCAGGTAAAAGACAAATTAATAAAGTGTTAGAATCATCAACTACCCAGAGTACTACTACTGCCCAAGATTGTAGTAGTAAGTACTATAATACTGCAGAGGGCAGATAAACTTACGTTTAATTCCACGAAGATGACTCAAGATGTGATAAAGACAAAAAAATAAAGCGATGTTCTTTTTTTTATGTTAGTGGCCTTGGTAGATTGGTAAATGTTTCGATGAATCCAATAAATTTGTTATCTTAAAATAAAAGATAAATTAAGGTAAATCTCCACCTCGCAACAAACAACAGGGTATAGGTCTCTAAATGGTCGTTGTAAACTAGTTTGTGTATAATTAGTAAGTAAGTAGTAGCAACTCACTTAGAAGCAGCCGCTAACAACAAATAAAAATGAAGCTCTGTTCGATGTTTTTTCTCTTTTTTTTATGGAGCCAAATAAAGGCACATGAAGAAATAGATAAATAAAAAAAACAACAAAAAACATGAATTATCACCAGTGCTCAGTTTATCAATGAGGTCCAACCAATCATACAAGTTATTGTCTCTTCTTCCTTAATCACTAGTAATTCCATTTTCATTCTGAGTATCGCTTTCATCAACCTCCTACACATTGTTGACAATTTAAAAACATTCTCCACCCCTCTCTCATTGGGGCTATTGCGAGCAATTTTTCCCCTCACTAAAACTAATGAACTCTCTCTATCTCTCCTAAATTTTATTTTTAAAAAATATTGAAATTAATGATCATATACACTTGGCGCAATATATAATTTTCTTGAAAATTTGTTATAAGATAGCTGTTATTTTAATAAATAAACCGCTACTTTGCCGCATGACACGTGTTTGATTTTTTTAACAATCGGCCACGTAAAACTAAAAGTAAGAAAAAAAAGAGGTTAGGGTTGGTGGGTTTTTCGGGGGTGGAGGTGTTTAGTTTAATATCTTTTGTTTATTGTTAAAAATCATTCTTCATGTGCCAGCAAATTTAATAATTTTATTTTAAGCATCTCATCAGCCTTTTTTTTTTATTTAAGCTATGAAAAAAGACACTCTGAGAAACGAGGAAGAATTAAGAAAAGCACGAACTACAAAGAAACTGCGGTTAAACAATCGCAAAGGGACAGATGAGTTTTTTTTTAGGGTACAATGAAAAAAGTAGGCTCAGAGAATTTAATATTCACATGGCATATTGATGGCAAGAGAGTAGCAACGAGAAATCAGCATGTAACCAACTTGACAGTTTATTCAAACTTGTCAAGTTATGGATAGAAGAACAAGCACCGCAAACACAAATTGTAAAGGAGCAATAAAAGATAGGAAGTTGTGGCGAGCTATGATCGTATACGACTTGAAAGGTTATGGTATATAAAAGAAAACTCTATACAGACTTAATGGACCAGCACCCAAGATGAGAAATTTCACTTGTGGAAGGAAAAACGTCATCAGACATGCTAAGTTTTAAAGCCTGGAATAAAAAAAAGTTAAAGTGTCTTTTCTGGCTGGGAAAATGTCAGAGAGAAAATATATTTTCATTAAAATAAATAGTATCTTTTTAAATGAGTAATAAGTCATATTTAATTCATGCAATACTAAAAACACTTTAAATTAGCTTTAATAACAATATTAATTATACTAAAATAAATTAAAATACTTTTTTTCTTCTATGACTTTCTCCTGGTTTAAGAAGTCAATCTTGTCATATAACATTGCAAATCAATAAAATCTTTCTTCCTCAACTTAGAAAATATAAAAACAAGGAAAAAAAAGCTTTTTTTTTTCTTTCTCTTTAATGTCTTCACTAGACTGTAGCAGTTATTTTCACATTTTTTTTTTTTGGTACCTTTTCTCATCTGATTCAAATGTTTGTTTTTTTATTTATTTTTTTCATTCATTCACTACAACTTTTGTCTCATTAAGCTTTACCAAAACAGACTTCTGGAATGTCAGCATTATTCATTCCCCAAACTCAGATGTTCTTTGTGCAAAAAAAAAAGAAAAGAAAAAGAAAAAGGAAAACTACCATTCAATTTTTGACTGTTGAAGATGATTGTCAAAGGAGCAATAATGAATCTTTTTTTTGTAACATTTTTGTTGCTTAAAAAAGTAAAGCATTTTTTAAGCTTTAAATTTTCTTTTTAATGTTTGAAAAAAAAGAGAAAAATAATAAAAACAAAAAAATAATAGCTATTAAATTAAACTCCATAAACTTGTTTCGGTTCACCCATTCTTTCTGACAGATTTTTTTTACATTATTTACATTATTCAAACTATTGTCCTCATCTTTGTCACCATATTTATTACAATGTTTCAGCCGTTGTACACTCCGGCCTTCTTCAGGTGGTTGGAATGTCAAACTGAACACTTTATTTCACTCACTGGGCTAGACTGTCCTAGTTCCACGTGCCATGTTTAATGGATGTCAGTTACATCTCCTGTTAATTCCCCTTTAAAAGTTCTCCACTGCCTTAACCTTGAGGACACATGGTACAGTGGATAAAGGCGTTAGTTAGATCCAGTGTCAGAAATATAGACAGATTTTTTTTAGTTTGACTCTTGATAGTTTTGCCCATGAGTCTGTTTAAAATATCAATCTTAAAAAGTGTCTAATGGTTTATTATATTTTATATGTAAAATTTCTAAAGAATTATACACTGATACTCTGTGTGGCAGAGTGGTCTAAAGTACACTGGATCAGATAGTGGTTTTTCTTCCAAAGTGGACATGGGTTTGAACCCTGCCAGAGAGCAGATTGTCTTTATTAAGTCTCTTGAATGTACAAGCTGGTAGGCAAAATTCATACTTTTTTTAAAAAAAAATTAAGGATATCTACTCAAACATGTGTATCGATTAAAAATAAAATTTAGAGTAATAATACATTTATATGGTCAGCTACTCATGCACATCTGCTAGGACAATTAGCCAGTCCCTATTGCAGATGCTTGCTCAGGCATATTTGTGTTTATTCAACACCCACAGTTCCACCTGTGGTTTATACTGCAGTTATGTTAAGTGGATCTTAGTTACAGTTTTTGTGAAAGCGCACATAATCTGGCATAATCAACAGTCTGAACAAGGCCAGTACACTCTCGGTCATGATGACTTGTGACTTTCTGCTAGCACAACCATCAATTGCTTGTGAACAGTTCCATCTACCCAATTTCACTCACAATGCAAGTTATGGTTTTCAGACACTTTCCAAAGGTGCTGCATACTGGGCTCAGTGTCCTAAGCCAATGCCATCAAGAAATCATCTCCCTGACAAGTTGACTATGGTGACGTTCAAACACAGTTCTCATGGTCAGATTGTGTATATTGTAACCATTTAGACACATAACCAGGAAGATGAAAACAACTGATATAATCTAGTGAAAACACTAAAGAGAAAAAAAAGCTATTTTTATCTTTTTTTCTTTCTTTTTTCAATATAAGAAGAAAGGTGAGGGGAGAACATAGGTTTGAATTCTGCCAGAGAGCACATTTTCTTTATTAAAATTTCTTAAATACATAGGCTGCTAGATGTAATATACACTGTTTAAAATAAAAACAGGGCATCTATTTCAACTACAGTTATCCAACAAAAATTAACATTTGAAGTAATATACAGTGTAACTCGGATATAAGAAACCCGGATATAAGATAAACCCGGATATAAGAGAGGTTGTCTTTGGTCCCAAATTAGGACCTGTGTTAATAATATACAGTGTAACCCGGATATAAGAGAGTTGTCGGGACCGGAGAAGAAGTATCTTATATCCGGGTTTGGTCTATTTTGTTTTATTAACACAGACTCTAATTTGGGACCAGATAAAATTTCTCTTATATCCGGGTTTCTCTTATATCCGGGTCTCTTATATCCGGGTTACACTGTACATATATATATATATACTTAAAAAAATCAGGAGGTCAGTTGAATCTGCTACCTTGGTTTCAATCTTGTGGTTATCCTCAGGTGATTTTTATCACATGACCTCTTAACACATTATTTTTTTTTTTTAAAACTAAAGCATTAAGAGGTCATTTGATAAAAATCGCCTGAGGATAAGGTTAAAACCAAGGTAGCGGATTTAACTGACCTCCTCCTAGATTTTAAAGTTAAAAGCTCTACATTTATTTTTATATTTATTTAATTTTTTTTCACATGTGTATTGAGCACATTTTAATACCACCTGGTCTGATTCAACTCTGACCATTAACCTTTTAATACCGTATTTGACAGCATATAAGGCACACTCTTTTTTTTACTAAAAATATCTTTTAAAATTCCCCTGCATCTTATATGCCATATGTAGGTTTAATAATTTTACTAATTACTATTTTTTTCTTGATTTGCCAAAATGAAATTGGGTGCGTCTTATATGCCATCAAATATTGTGTATATATATATATATATATATATATATATATATATATATATATATATATATATATATATATAACTATACTGATAACTATACTGTTCCTGTCAGAGGAATGTAGAATGTGCCACCTATATCTCCTGCAGAGGGATACTCCTCCATACCTCACAAAAGGAGGCCACTTAACAAATATATTTTTACAGACTCAGATATAAATGACTAATATTTATCTGTTACTGAACCATGTAAATGTTTGTAGACTTGTGGAAAACAGCAATAGGGAGGTTCAGGTCCCAAAAATCATGAGTCCAAAGTTGTAATTCCAAGGGTCATAAATCAGTCTTGCAAGTCCGACATCAGAAAATGCAGGTCGTAAATCAAAAGTGTCAAAAATCTACAATTTGCAATGACCACCTACTTTCTTCACTTACAAAGAGCCAAGTATCTCTCCTTTCGTACAAAGTAGTGAGGGTAAGAAAGGTTGTGACTGGTCAAAACTGGTAAGGAATTGCAAACAATTACCGTATTGGATTCATTTACTTTCAAAGTTCTCAACCTTATCAGCAACAAGTTACAACTCCTCTCACTAAAAACTATAATTCTGCAGTCCCACATTGTTTTAAATTAATGTAAAAGTAATTTTATTCTAATTAAATTTAAATGATTTATACCCATTTGGTCCTGAGTTGATGAGTTAATAACAAAATTGCCAGAACTGCTGTATTTTCAAGCAATAAATCTTGAGTTAATGATAAAATTAAATTTATGGTGATTTCATGCCACTTTCATTTGATATAAAATGGTTCAACTTGAGTGTATTTTTTTGTAAGTTTCCATTATTTCCATATATATATATATATATATATATCACAGCTAACAATAGAGGTTATCCTTCCTGGAAAAGACCAAGTCCATGATTTTCCAAAGAAAATCTTTCCTTTTGTTTATTGCCAAATTCTGTGGGATACGAGAATTAACGTTCCCTTACCCACTAGACAGATCAGTAGGACTTTTGATTCCCAATACAACAGACGTGAAAATTTGACTACTACAAAACCAAGAAAAAACAGTCTCCAGATCTCATTACTGGTTACGCAGTTTAATTCACAAAAGAATTCGGGACTCATACATTCAAGTAAGCTAAAATAAAAGAATACATAATACAAACAAATAATCATAATACTAAAAAACATTTATGTACTGTGAAACATATCACAATTTAATATATACCAAAAAAAACATGTTTGTAAATTTATTGTCAACATATATTTACATAAAAAGGAATAACATCTCAATTCAATATCTGGTTGTGTTTTCTGTTACATATTTTTCTTCACAATTCATTTTCAGCATTAACCCAGAAGTTTTCAACTGCTACAATTTGGAGATAGATAGTTACAGTAACTTGTTATGCTTTTTCTTTTACTATTACAACAAAAAACCCACAATTATAATAGTAGTAACTCTCTAATTTGCAGCATTGGTGATATACACTACCAATTGCTTCGATATATTGAGTCATAAATAATTTCCATTTTTATTTATGAATTTTATTCGTCAAAAATTAAAGTGCATTTTGGCAAACATGGACATTCATGCTTGCAAAAAAAAAAAGGGAGTATCAAAAGGACTTTTTTTTTTCCATTGACACCACTTTTTTTTAAATACCTTCACTCTTTGGTAAAGTTTATTGTTTTGAAAAATGATGATTAGAATTGTAATAAAACCTAAACATATGAAATTGAATTTATACATTTTCTTTGTTCTTGAAAATTGACAACAAAAAAATAAACATGTAACACCTGGGCGGCACAACTCTCTATGCAGTTTCTTTAACACTTCCTTGCAAGCTGCGTTTTCTTTACCAGTGCAGTATGTTGCATCGAACGAGTAATATGAGAGTCCCATTTGCCACCTGGTTATCTTCTCATTTTTAATTTTGCTTGGTGTTTTCAGGTTGAACATGAATGAGGCTGATTTCTGGTCAGTATTTTTATTAAAATGTCACTCGATCAAATAATGCCTTCATTTTCCCAGCAACCCAACAATGGCATAGGCTTCTTTCTCTATTACAGAATACCTACATTGCAATTTAGACAAGGTTCTGGAGAAAAAGGCTATGAGCCTCCCCAACTGTCTTAACCCTAGAACACTAACCATGGGTATATAGTACCCAGCACAAATTTTCCTATTTTTAATTACAATTTTCAGTACCTGATTTTCTTACCTAAATAATATGTTTTTCAGTTCCTATTAATGTTAACTCAAAGTACAAAGTTTGAAGTGCCTGCATGTAAAATATTTCAAATAACAATTTATATTTTTTTTTTTTTTGATATTTTCAAAATCGGGTATGGTATACCTATGGTTAGTAGTGGTGTAACTTTAACTGACGGTTAGTGTTCTAGGGTTAAAGAGCATTATGAGGTGCCTGCCTCTAATACCAGAGGTAATGTATGATTGGGTGTGGTAATGGCTGCTTTCACTATGACCCTCTTTAACTCATTAAATGCTTTCTTTTCTATAGGAGATAACAGTAAGTTTGATACTGTTGTTGGAGGGTGGATTTTTTCTGAATGTGCATAGTGTGCAAACATTTCTAATGCACGGTGCAGAATGCGTAAATCTTTTGGGTCTGGTAGGCTGAGTAGTGGATTCAGACATTCTGGATTGGGTTTTATATTCATTTTACTTTTTATGTACCTAATAAATTTTATATTTTTATGTCTAAAATAACATTTGTCTTGGTTAAGTGTAAGCTTCTACTTTTAAACAGGTGCCATGAACAATTTAAGATTTCTGTCATGTTCCACTTGATTTTTTCACACAAATAGTTACATTATCGATGTAAGCATCGGTGCCTTACAGGTTCTCTTTTGATATTATCTGGTCTGTCATTCTTTGAAAACTAGCTACTCTGTTAGTCATGCTAAATGGTATTCTGTGAAATTAATAGAGTTTGCCACTGGCCTCAAAGCCCATATAGGGTTTATAGTTGGGCTTTACTGCTACTGAATGGTAGGCACTTTTAAGGACCAGAGTACTAAATAGACTGTTTTGGGCTATTTTCTCTATCATATCGTCTATTCTTGGCAGAGAGTAGGCATCCAGCAAAGTAAACCATTTTATTGTTTGGGAATAATCGATTACTATTCCCTTTTTTCTGTTCTCAGAGGAGACTACAAAGGCTTGGGCTCTCCTCAATGAATGGCTACATTTGATTATTCCTTCTTTCAACATGCAGGCAACTTCGGTTTGGATAAATAATTTATTCTCCTCAGTGTTTTGTCTAGATTTAATAGATACTGGGTTACAATCCAGTGTTAAATTGTTGAAGAGAGCTGGGTCATTCTCATAGGTGCTAGGGTGGCTTAGAGCCTCCAAAGGTTTGGTTTGTTTTGTTTTATGGCATATCAACACCAATGGGTCATTTAATGCGAACAACTGTTTTTTCCTGGTAATACTTTGTTTTGTCAAAAATCTATTTCTGGTAATATATTGCTTTCCTCAAAAACGTATAGCTAGTAATATTATTTTAAAAAATGTATTGCTGGTAATATTTTTCTTCAAAAATGTATTGCTGGTAATAGTTTTTTTCTTCAAAAATTTTATTTCTGGTAATAATTTTTTACAAAGTATTTCTGGTATTAAGACCTATTTTTACACTTTAATAATGCTTTTTACCTCAGTTTTGGGGTTAACTATTTGCCCATAGCAACATGTTCTAACAGGTGCTACCAACCTGGGTCAGGGTGGACCTGGGAACACCAGCAATTAAGAGGTGGTTCCATGTTCCTCAAAACCTCCTGATCAGAGGCCTTGCTGTTGGACATCGGATGTTGGATGCAGATGTAGTTTATCCTCATACCCAGGACGGGAGCCTCCAAAGGGTATTTCTACTAATGAATATTGGCATAAGAAGTTGTGCCCTAATATTAGGTTGCAACATAGATCTTTCATTAGTAGACATCTTAATCCTTAGTATAGAGTACCCTTTACTCGTAGATCAACTAAACAGTATCTAAGTATTTGTATAGAAAGAGATGAGCTAGCTATCACCACTTTGTTTAAGCACGGGTAAATTATTCATGAATTTAGTTTTTGCAATGCTAGCATTAAGAAAGTTTTCTGTGCACTCCATGTCAATCAGTTTTTTTAGTCGCTGTTCATTATCAGTGATTTCTATCGTTTCAATGATGCCGAGCAAGTTATCACTTTGCTCCCCTTTTTCTCACTTTCACAAACTTTAGCCCTGCTTTCTGCATTTTCCCCTTCTAGCAGGGCATAATGACCTTGTGCGCCTCTTGCCTCCATAGAAAAAACATGTGCATTTAGTTAAGGCTGATATTTTCAGTGAGCCTAGCGTTTCGTATGTTGGGAGGCCAAAATATGTGGAGAGGTCTCTGGCGTTACTGTAAGTGTAACATAATTTTTAGCATTTTATTCTGCTAAATCTAGTACTCTTGCCTGATCATAGGTCTGCAGCAATGTTAATCTGCTGTTTTTGCGTATTCTTTGTTGGATATCCATGGATTGTAGCCTGTTTATAAAGACGTCTTGGATCAATTCAACTTAACATTGTTCCTCTGATACTGAAGAAAATGAACAGTCCTTACTTAGTTTTATCAAGGCTTGATAAAATCTGTCAACAGAGTCTGAGGGAAGTTGATGCCTTGTAGCCAGTAAATGCCTAGAAACCAGTTCATTTTCTTTTTAATGTAGATCCTGTCCAGTATTGTTAAATCCTCTATTTGGTGAGATAGTGCAGCTTATTTGGTCAAGAAGTTCATGAAAGTTACTCTCCAGTGACAATAATCCAGTTTGGCATCAGATGTGCTGGGATCAATAATAAGTTTTTCTGGACAAAGTAAATTAGCTATTTTCAAAATTGTTAGAAAGTGTATATTAAATTGTAGTAGAATTGTTCTAGACAATACATATCGCTTATCAGACAGCTTTCATATACTCTGCATATCAGCAAAGTTCTCCTGAATATATGTGTTCGGGTCAGATCCATTAATGGGGGAGATGGATCATACCACAAGCACAAAGGTCTATGTTTACCACCATTTTATTCAATTATGCATTCACCATTATTTGCAATGACCTGATTCCATTTATCACGAACCTCCTGGATGCCTTTTCATTACAATTCCATAGGTTTTGATGTAAAAATGTTTTTGACTAACTCTTGAATCTGGTTTTAATTAGAGAAAACTTTCCTCATCAAAGATTTTTCCAACTGATCGAAATAAGTAATAATTTATTAGTGAATATATTACATGGGGTAGAACAGACTGATGTAATGGAATAACCTGTCACCCCCATGAGTGACTACACTATAGGTAGTAACCACCTATAAGTATCTGTATGTCAATGGGCTACAGAGGCTTGGTGTGACCCGTTCCAGCAAGACGGTCGAACTCCCTGCATCTGAGCAGAGAGGAACCCGGACGAGGCTCTGCCAAAGGGCAGAGTCTCTTTCGGGGAGGTAGACTGACCCTGAACCCATTTATACAGGTTCAAAAAGGGAATATTTTTGGCCGAGCCTACAGGCTCAGGAAACCCACTTTAAACCTGGCCTTGTGCCATATGTAACCCACGTGGGCGGGGAGTAAATATACTAGCTGGGGTCTGTTGAGTATGATTTACCCGAGAACTACCGACCTTCCAATAGTAGCACTCACTACTGGATTGACTTGCGATGACCTTGTGCATAACTGTTACCATTATTCTTATTGTACTGGTTTTTTACAATAAACCTTTACTTATTCTATCCACCTTGTTTTTCAAGTATATATTCCTATTAGCATGGAATATAACACAGACCAACTAAGTCCTTGCTGCATGTGATCTTGTCTTGTCATGGAGGGGAGCAATATTTTCCCCATTGACAAGTACAGAGTGCTTTTCAATCAAACTTTTATGGACATGTTTCATCTGCTGGACATATAAATGTGCATTTAAAAGTTATATTGTATTTTAAGAACTCTAAATGAATAATACCTGACAATTCCATCACACACAGAACATTACCTCTCTTCCAACTTTTGTGGTTGGGTATGGAAGTTTCTCCTTGTCAATCTACTTACTGCCTTTTATGTTGAACATCATTTTAGGTAATCCATTTTTCAACACCTGTTATGATGTATTTAAGGAACAGTTAGGATGATACATTTATCGTTACAATTGGTTCCTAAAAGACAGAAATTATTTATGACTCAACCTAATACACTCGAGCTAACATCCTCATCTTTGCTGTTATTATTACAATGTTTTGGCCATTATGCTCTTTGGCCTACTTTGGGTGTCTGTTGATTCTTAGATTAAATCAAGAGTTCAGGTCAAAATTCTCTGAGCTAAATTGACAGACAACTGAAGAAGACAGATCGCACAGCAACCATTGTGATAATAACAACAAACATAAGGAAAATTTGCTCAAATGTAAATAATGATAACTCCTTATCCCAGGAATTCAGACAGAAATGTGAGTTTCCATTCATAATTACAAAAATAATTATATAAAAGAAAACTAGACCAACACAAAAAGAAAAACCTTGACTTGGGTGTGTCTGGTGTATGTAAGAGTTGTGTTCTCTTGAATAATTGCCTATTTGTAGAAGGCAACCTCTCAGTATAAATGGCAACTAAATTTGTATGGCATTTGTTCTAATTTGTATGAGAATGATGATGCATAGTTGACAATGAATCATAGTCAATCATAAGACTGATGTTTTTCAGTGTTAAAGATCTCTGTTGGTGCTGATGGTTGGGAGGGCATGACTTGGATTTGGGACCATTTGCATGCAGAATTAAAAATTAGTCATAAAATCAAAGGCATAATTTTAAGCAGTAATTTTTCACAGAACTTGTCTTGATTGACCGATTGATTGATCGATTCATTTTTTATGGGTTATCAACCCTTTGCAGGTTGTTTAAAACCAGAAAATATTTTTAGATTTTAAGAATTTTATTTTTGAGATAATAATAATTTAGTGACACAAGTCTTACTAATTAACCCATAGCTTGGGGGAGAAGAGGAAGATTCATACCGTTCCCAAGGGTATTTGCATGTAAGCGAATATAACAAGTCCAACTGGAGTTGGAACTTGGCTCTCTGATTAACACTTCTGAGGCATTATTCCTTAAACCACCTATATATCTAAATTTACAGCATCTGGTATACCTAAGTGGTCACCCATCAAGGTAATAACCAAACTTGATGTTGCTTAACTTCGATGATCGTATGGGAGCCGGTGTTTCAACATAATGAGACCATAAGCTGGTACTTGTTTGTATCAGAGTATGTATTCTGCCTTAAAATATTTGTTCATATGCATTTTGTTGTGGCCTTGTTAGGGCCAGAAATAAAGACACAAGAGAGGAATTGAGTTAAACAAATATATTAACAGAAAACAGTAATACAAACAAGAGTGTTACAACAAGAATGTTCGATCCGACTGTCAGAGCTGACTACTAGATACTTCCCTCTCCAAAAGGCAGTACCTGCTCCTATTTATACTTGGGAGAGTTCATGCATGCGTGGATAAATTACCATAACACATTTGCTGCTAGAATTAATTATGAATGTATCTGTTTAAACTTTTCTTTTTGAATAGGTAATGTATTACCCTATGTTTTCTGTTAATCAATTCTTTCAGTTACTAAAAAGAGTGGACACGGTTTTAGTGATTGTTTCATTTCCAAATGTCTTTCTGCCAACAGAAACAGGAACAGTGGAATATTTACAAAAGGCAAAAATGTATCAAGTGTTTCATCTTAACAAACATTATTCTTAAGAATTGCTTTCAATTGTATTTCTCTCATGTCAGTCAGAATCAGCATATTCAAGCTTATTGTTTTTAACAATCAAAGATGGAAAAACAATAATTGAATTTAACTTGCAAACTGAACACACCTTTTAAAAATTAAAAAAAAAAATTTTGATATTCTTGAGCTGGAGTACTTAATTGATAGTAATATAAAAAAAAAAAATTCTTTCTTGGAGAGGGGCATTTGTGTAGAAAGACATTATTTGAAAGAAATCAGTATTATACAATGCATCAAATAACCAACATATTCTCAATACACAAATTACATGTTGAAAATCATTTACACCAGCTTGTTTATGTTAGTCACTTTGTTGTGTGGCTTCCAAACAAGTTAAAAATACTACTGGACTTTATATTTCTATGCAATTCTCTACTTCAATATAAAATATTTTGGTTGAATTTATTTATGTGCATGACTAGTGCATATGATAAATTGTTATGTGTAAGGCCCCTTTTGTGTTCATAGATACGTCTTTTTATAACAGAAATGTAACAAGTGCTACCTGGGAACAACAACAATTAAGAAGTGGTTCCATGCACCTGAAAACCTCCAATCTCCCAATCAGAGGCCTTGCTGCTAGATGTAGTTTATCGTTATACCTCGGACTAAAAGATATATAATTGTGGCTGTTAAACCAAAATGTTCAACTATATAATAAAAAAATATTTTGTGCTTTATCAAATGCACTAGTCATACATAGAAATAAATTTTGATCTAAAAAATGCTACACTCATAAAATGTTTTATTTTGTTTTAAAGAAATTATGATGGGTGATGAAGAGTGGATCGTTTACAACAATATAGAATGCATAAGATCATACAGCAAATGAAATCGGCCATTACTGACTGTTCCAAAGGCCAATCTTCATTTAAAGAAGAATAGTAGTTTTATATATGAGGGTATTAGAACAGAGTTCCCTACTATAAGCATTTTCCAGGTAACCAAATAATTGATTCAATTACTGCTCCTATTGAAACCAAATGAAGGCAGTAATTGATAAGATGCGTTTATCCAGAATTAGTTAAAAGAAAGGGGAGAATATAACATAAAGGTAATACTAGCTGGCATTTTTCTTTGGAAATCAGGCAAAAGTTGTCAAAGCTTGGCTGGGAAGTTTTCACTCACCCACAATAATATAATATATTTGGCCTCACAAGGACATGGTAATACAACCTGTGGTAAAAATTATGGAAGTAGGAAACTTAGAGGATGTTCACCTTGGTTTTTTATTTATCAATAAATAAACTAATCACAGATAAGGTACAAAACATTTTTTCTTTTATAGTTGAACATTCTGGTTTAACAGCCACACTTTTAGATCTTTTAGTCCTGGGTATGATGATAAAATACATCCGGCAGCAAGCCCTCTGATTGGGAGATTGGAGGTTTTGAGGAGTATGGAACCACCTCTTAATTTCTGTTGTTACCAGGTTCACCCTGAGCTGGTGTGGTAGCACCTGTTAGGGTCCCAGCTATGGGAAAATAGTGAGCCCTCAAATGAAAACAATATGAAATTATAAAAAATTATATAAAAAATTGCCTTTCAACATCACCAAACCAATTTTTTATCGATGAAATAAGATAATTAACTAGGATTTTAATGTACACATGTGAAATTGTTGATATAATGAAAGCTTAGGGGCTAAAATGAACACATGATTTATCCACATCTAGAAGATTAATGAAGGATGTTAATGATGACGAAACACTTGGGTAATTTTAACAAAACAAGATAAGGAATTTATTCATTATGCTTGAAATAGTGTTAGTAGATTGTTTTAGGAAAATAAATCAGCATTTTTAAAGTCCTTAGTTTCAATGTATTGTTATGAAGAGGAAATGTTCATACAACAGATTAAATGATCGGATGCAAAATAATATTTAAAAATGTTTAAAACAAAGGGGAAAAAGTTTGTTGCTCACCGAAGGGATATATAGTTTGCATACATTCCAAAGTAGACAAAGACAGATAGTTTGAAATACTTAACTTTCTTGGATTGTTGAGAAAAAAAAGTCTTTGAAGTGCTGCGTGCTGGTTAGAAGCCAATAATATAATTAGTGAGTAATTATACACGGTTTAGAACTTCAACATTAGTTGTTAGTAACTGGAATGAAACCTTTTACATTAATTCAGACATTCTTCTCTGGTTAATTTAATTTTTCTCCTCATTTTATATCAAAAAGAATTTTACATTGTCTCAGAAATTTATTTCCTTTTTTTCTTAACTGACTGGCTAATTTTTGTGAAGGCAAGATTTTTATTGGTCCGAAACTGTTATATGCTATACCTATGAACACTAATGGGTATGTCCCAATCCTCATAAATACGTTAGACACTATTGTAAGTGGGGGCAATATGTTGTCTAAGTAGTCCACCACTAGCAGTGGTTTACCTACTTCACGCCGCTGGCAAGTATTATATTTTGTTGATGTTATAAAGATTACCATTTCATTTCCAACCTCTGTTTTGGTTATTCCTCATTCAGTAACTCTTTCTAGGTTACAACAAAAACAATTTCACATAGGCTCACAAATTCCTTTGCTTCTTCTTCTTAGCTCACAAATCAATTTCTGTGAAGGCAAGATTTTCATTGTCTTAAAGGAAATTTCATATAAGCTCAGGAATTCTTTTCCTTCTTCTTCCTCAGTCTTCCAAATTTCAAGGGAGTGGGTGAATGGAGTTATTATTATTTTGAACTCACTACGTATCTCCATGTGTTTCATTTGAACAGCACCAGACAAAAGTTTTAGCACCATTATATTGGCCAATACAGATTCATCACTGAATATCATTTTCATACTTTTGTCCACACACCATGATTGTTTCTCTTTAGTTGCTTGTTTTTGTTTGGCTTTTCTGTGTTTAAATCTTATTTCATTTAACTGATTTTTTTTACATTGATTCCTGTTTCAACTCATTTATTTTTCATTTGTTTTGTTGTACATTTACTATTTTCATGGCATATTTCCTTGAGTTTTCTATGATGACGCTTTATCTCTTTCATGGTCTGGAGTGGTATCACCTGTTAGGGTTCCAGCTATAGGCAAATAGTGAACCCCTCTATTAGTACCACTTATTAGTATAATTTTATTTGCCAGTCATAATTTACTGGCAATCTGGTGCTAGGAATATACTTAATAGTTTCCCCACTCACCAGGTACTAATATTAGCATTAGTGTATCTATTTATACACTAACACTGAATAAACGGAAATGAAAGATGAGACACACCCATGCAAAATTAAAACATTTAATAAATACAAAAAAGTGTTACAACAAACCGCATGTGTCCCCAAACAGATGAATACATACATTGATCCAAGAATGAGGTGCATAAAAGATAAACACAAAGTGTCTTACTTTTTCTGGTTCTCTTGATGAGATGAAATAAAGTGCCTTGCCAAAGTTGGAGACAAAGGTCTTGTTTACACTCAACTAAAAGCAGTGAACATAATGTCCGTTTTCCACATATATGTATTTTAGGAAAATGAGATGTTAACTGTTCAACAAACAAAACAAAAATGTCTTCTAAAAGCAAGTTTTGTTAATGGGCTGAATTCCCATGTGACCAATGGACGTCTAATGTCCTAAACCCTGCCACCAATCCAAGGGAAAACAATTATTGTCTCCCTACACCCCCAAACAAAAATAAAACACTATGAAAGTATAAAAATACATTTTTACAGCAAAAATACCAGCAATATATTTTATATAAAAAATTACCAACAAAACCTATTTATAGTAAAATTACCAACAATACATTTTTAAAGCAAAATGACTAGCAATACATTTTATAATAGAATTACCGACAATATATTTTATAGCAAAATAACCAACAATACATTTACCTGTAGTTGAGGGCATATAATTGCATTCAAAATTTATTTAGTTGAAGCCATAAAACTGTGTTCAAAATTTTGAAAAATCAACCAAGCAACTTTTGTAGTCTACCAATATATATATATTTTTTTTAACCATTCCATTTCTTTATTTACATCAAATTTTAGACACAGCTGACTGGGAACAATCAATGTCTTTCACTACATTACACTGTGGATTACCTTCTTTAATGAATTTTACAATCCTTTCCATTATTTCAATTGACAGTTCCTTTGTTGGTACCATGTTTCCTTTCAATTAGGTATACCCAAGCAGCTTTTGAGGTCTGCAAGAACTCTCCTTTAACTGTAGACCAATTTGAACATTTACGTTTCTGGTGGTATTTGTTTTAGGAATGCAAATTACAAGGCCAGTTTTATTCCATAATATTTTCTTCTATATGGATTGGAAAAAGATTATATCATTATTATCAATATTATTCCATTATTATTATCAATATTATTATTATCAATTATTAGATATTATTATTATCAATATTATATCATTATTATCAATATTATTCCATAATATTTTCTTCTATATGGATTGGAAAAGATTATATCATTATTATCAATATTATTCCATTATTATTATCAATATTATTATTATCAATTATTAGATATTATTATTATCAATATTATATCATTATTATCAATATTATTCCATAATATTTTCTTCTATATGGATTGGAAAAGATTATATCATTATTATCAATATTATTCCATTATTATTATCAATATTATTATTATCAATTATTAGATATTATTATTATCAATATTATTATATTATATTATCAATATTATATCATTATTATCAATATTATTCCATAATATTTTCTTCTATATGGATTGGAAAAAGATTATATCATTAAGTAAAATAATTTGATTTAGTTTAAGGTATATTTTATGAAACCAGAACATTCAAATAGAAAATAAAAAAAAATGTTTTTCAACTTATGTTATTAGTTTATTTAATGATAAAAAAAACAAACTCCTAAATAAACATCCTCTAAAAGTGCTAATTCCATAATTTTTGCCAGGGGTAATTGTGTAACATGCTTTTTACACATGGTCAAATGAAAGCAAAGCATGTAATGAAGTTACATGATGTATATTTGACTCTCCCGTTGTATTTGACGTATGAGGGTCAAGCACCTCAATTCCTAGAGCCGACAGCCCAGACACCAGCACATGTGATTTGATTATAGTGGTGAAGGTTTTGTGCAGGGCCATCCACACTTTTTGAAGGGCCAAATACAGAGACCTGGTGCACTATGTGCCATAAGGTCCCCAAATGACCCTCCGCAGGTTTTGAATTCAGAGTTGTCCTTCTCCTAAACCAGCTGCCATCCAAAGCAACTGTTCTAGGAGAAGGACCAGTCTGTCCTCTTATTTACCCATAGCTGGAGGAAGAAGAAGAGGATTCATACCTTTCCCAAGGGTATTAGCACGTAAGTGAATGTAATAGATTCAAATGGATTTCAAACTCAGCTCTCCAATTCCTCAATCCAAGCTGCTATCCATTACTCCAACATGCCTCCTCAACATGATATATATATATATATATATACATATATATATATATATATATATATATATATATATATATATATATATATATATATATGATTATATAGTTTTATCCAGTGATCAGCATCAGCAGGAACATCAGAGAACATTTGTTAAGTTATTCCTCCTGCCCTCCTGTGCAGTTGAAGGTGGTCATTGGTGACTTGTTGGAAACCAGTTCATTTTGAAATTCTGTCAAAGTAAATGAATGTTTTTTTTTTTATCATTCCTTGAAAATGAAGAAATTTACAGAAAATCAGGAAAGTGATGATTATTCACAAGAGTGGCTGCCTATGAAAGAGTGATGCTATAGCTGTGAAATCTTGCAAGCATTAATTTTAACTCTTCTTATTAATAACTTTATTGTACCTTTCCAGGTGAACTGATATCTGACTGCTTAAAGAAGACTGTTCCTTTGAGAGTACTATGTCATCTTGCTGCAATAGTTATGAAAGGCTATCAAAACCAAATGCCCAGGAAAACTGATGAAAGGGGTCTTGTTTCATCTGGAAAATGTTCCGAAACAAAAGTCCTTGATTTCAATGGCCATTGTGTGTGACTGGCTTTGAATAGGTTGATCACCCTCCCTATTCTCCTGATTTGACTATCATCTGTTCCGCAACATGAAAAAACACTTGGCTGGGAACCAATATTACAGTGATGATGATGATGTCATGTCTGCTTTTGACCAACAGGATGAACACTCTTCTTTGAACAGTCAGATATCAGTTTGCTTGGAAAGAAACAATGCAGTTATTAATAAGTGTTGAAATTCATGCATGCAAGATTTCACAGCTCTAGCATCACTCCTTCATCATCAGCCTATGAACTTTTCAGCCCACCCTTGTACCTGGAAAGAAACAGTGCAGTTATTAATGAGAAAAGTTGAAATTCATGCATGCAAGATTCCACAGCTCTGGAATCACTTCTTCATTGTTAGCTTATGAACTTTTCAGCCTCGTACCTGGAAAGAAACAATGCAGTTATTAATAAGAATTGAAATGAATGCATGCAAGGTTTCACAGCTCTAGCATCACTCCTTCATCGTCAGCCTATGATCTTTTCAGCCCACACTCGTACCTGGAAAGAAACAATGCAATTATTAATAAGAATTGAAATGAATGCATGCAAGGTTTCACAGCTCTAGCATCACTCCTTCATCGTCAGCCTATGATCTTTTCAGCCCACACTCGTACCTGGAAAGAAACAATGCAATTATTAATAAGAATTGAAATGAATGCATGCAAGGTTTCACAGCTCTAGCATCACTCCTTCATCGTCAGCCTATGATCTTTTCAGCCCACACTCGTACCTGGAAAGAAACAATGCAATTATTAATAAGAATTGAAATGAATGCATGCAAGGTTTCACAGCTCTAGCATCACTCCTTCATCGTCAGCCTATGATCTTTTCAGCCCACACTCGTACCTGGAAAGAAACAATGCAGTTATTAATAAGAATTGAAATGAATGCATGCAAGGTTTCACAGCTCTAGCTTCATTGACAATCACAAAATACAGCTAATAACAGTACAATAATGTATGATAACCGTCCTAAATGTTATTACTCCCATAATTAACACTACCATGATGATTACTGAAAGATTTGCAAAAGATAAAGGTTGCTGTGAATTCAATCATAATTCAATGTTTACATTTTCTGAGCTTGCATGGATACAAGTTGATTTCATTGATATGGAATTATTTTTTGAATAGGCAATTTATAATGAAGTTATGCCAGTAATATATAAGTTAGAAATGGTTTTTATTACTTTTATTATCAGTTTATTTAATAATGTGAATCTTTTCATGTACATTATTAGTTATCACACCGAGAATGAGGTTAGCCTATGAAGCCCAGAACTTAAGGTTTCTTTTTTAGAATTGTAGTGTAAGACAACCCCCAATTTTTAAGGGTGATTTTTGTGATTTAAAGGTTGTCTTATATGCGAAAATATATATTAGTTCCTTATTTGATGCAAAAAGAAACCTTATTTCAAGTTCAACCACTCCTTCTTTCTCTAACTTTATGTGCCACACCCCTTCTGGGTGTGGTTAGTTTTGACTCTACTCCACAACTTCTGATCTTTTACTATCACTCTTTGTCCTCATTCTGCTATCCATTCACAAAAACTCATTAAGAATACTACACACTGTTTCTCTCTGCTTCTCTTGATTTCAGTATACTCTGTGAGTGTTACATTCTCAAAACCTTCTTTCCTCATTATGTATCCCAGCAATTTCAACTGTCTCTTTCTAATTGTGAGTATAAGCATCTTTTTATTTCCTATTTCATTTAAAACATCTTCCTTGCTCACATGTTCAATCCATGGCATTCTCAGCATCCATCTGTAGAATTATTATATCTTTCATTTCAAGTCTCATCTTCCTCTGTGAAGAAATTGTCCAGCATTTACTACCATTTAGGAGATTAGATATTAAATAGCTGTTTAGCACTCTTTTCTTTGTTTCTAACAAAATATTCATTATTTACATTATTCGGACAATGTCATCATCTTTGTCGCCATATTTATTACAACGTTTTGGCCGTTGTACGCTCTGGCCTTCTTCTGACCGAAACGTTGTAATAAATATGGTGACAAAGATGAGGACAATAGTCCGAATAATGTAAATAGTGTACATAATACCTCTTCTCAGAAATATAGACAGAAACAAAATATTCATATCTCTTAATACTTTACTTAGATTCTGGAAGGCATCTTTTGCTATTCCTATGTGCCTTCAGATTTCTATGTCACATTTTCCATAGTCTGTTACTACATTATTCAAAGAGTTAAGCTTTTTAATTGAATTTAATGTTCTTGATATAAAGCTTGTATCTTTGGCTGTCTTTTTTGCTGTTAAGGTGTATCCTTGTCTTGTTACCGTTTATAGTAAGTCTTTTCTTCTTGAGTTCCTTTATTATCTTATCGTTCAGATTTTTTTTCTGTTTCATCCATAGATCTTATGATGGTAAGATTATGGCTGTCAATAATAAATCATGGTAGGCCTTCTAGTTTATTCTTTGGAATAGCATTTACACAAGTTTTTACTTTTTAAATAAAATCTTCGTTCTTAAAAATAAATCATCTTTTAATAGTGACAGAATATTGTTTACAAGGTCTTATTTTAACAAAATACAAGAAAGTAAAAACCTATCAAACCAGAGAGGTACTGGAAATTTTAAATGTTCTTGTCACTAACCATTTTGGCAGCCTTTGATAACTTAAGGCTAAATTCTAAATTTTCTGGGGGGGTTCCCAAAAACATTTATCTCTGCTACGGCCCTGTTTGCCATCCATTTACACAAGTTTTTACTTTTTAAATAAAATCTTCGTTCTTAAAAATAAATCATCTTTTAATAGTGACAGAATATTGTTTATTTTTAAATAAGAAAAGGAATTATCTAATTTCTTTTCTCATTTAAAAGTAAACAATACTCTGTCATCTCTCCATTATTCAGACAGTCTATCATGTAGTAAGGTAAAGCACCTCATTGTATAGGTTCAGTGAATGCATACTTGTTATACTCAAATTTATATTTTTGCGCATTCTCTTTAACAAAAATTTAAAATAAAGAAAGTACTCTAAATATTCAATCAAAATGATTAAAGTTCAAGTTGTATTCTTTTGATAGTACGACATGATCACAGGTCTGTCCATCAAACCCAAATTATTTACATTATCATGAAGGTCCCAGGTCAGCATAATGTTTTGTTAAAAGAATGAGAATAATCCAAACACATATCAAATGTAACATTTATTGTATTGAAGAAATGATACAAAACATTTTTACCTTTTTGTGTTTGTGTTCTTATGTATAGAACAATGAAAGTTGTATTCAAAGGTCCAGCATGTGGTATCAGAAGATAAGAACAGATGGACACATGAATGTTCATTTATTGGGGGCAAAAAGAGGCCAAGAGCTCTAGGCTGTGATTGGACGGTCCTCTGACCAAATCCAGAGCTCCCATACATATAAGGTATGCCAGGAGCCCTAATCTTACTTCTATGTCTATGTTCTGAGCAGTATGTGTGTGTTAATGTATGTCTGTGTGTGCATGTGGTTGCATGTTAATTCACTAGCCCAGTACATCAAACCAAAAATTATTCACTTGATATTGCACTTATGCATTACCATTTATTTTTTTATTCTAAAAGAAAATAGCCAATAGAGATTTGTGATTTCTGTATCATGTATCATGTGACCAGGACCACTGAGAACAGAGCCCCCACCCCCAGCAGGATCCATGTATTGTGAGATAAGGAATGTTTTTACTTTTAAAATTATTAGAATATCACACATTATGTTGGAACTACACCTTTTTGCCATCAATTCAAAAAGTAGAATTTTAAATTAGAAAAGCTCAACTCCAAATTAAAAATGCTAAGTCACTGATAGATAATTTCTGATTGCCCACCAGTGATTATATTGTTCATTTATTTGTAAACTAATGCTGTATCATTTTGTAGTAATAAAATCATACTTTGGAATTCAGCTTCTATCAATTTGAAATTCAACATTTTTAATTTGAAGTGGAGCTTTTTTGATTTGAAGTTAAATTTTTTTAATTGGAAGTTGAGCTTTTTTAATTTAAGGGTAAAAAGGTGTAGTTCTATCATTTGAAACTCTCTGTGATGTCAAGTAGAATGATTCATATGATTGATTCGTTTTTTATGGATTATCAACCCTTTGCAACCAGAAAATATTTTTAGAGTGTGAGAATTTTGTTTTTGAGTTAATAATGATTTATTGATACAAGTCTTACTAATTAAACCATAGCTGTGGGGAGAAGCAGTGAATTCATACCATTCACGAGGGTATTTGCATGTAAGTGAATATGACAGACCCAAATGGAATTGGAACCTGGCTCTCTGATTAACAATTCTGAGCCATTATCCATTATACCACCAGCACATGCAAGCTTATAGTACCCAGTATTCCCAAGTGGTCACTCATCTAGGTACTGAGCAGGCTCAACATTGCTTAACTTTGGTGATTGTACTGGAACCAGGGTTTCAAAGCCCTAGAAGGATTCTGAATAATTAGAGTAAATAATTAAAAATTAACTGTTAATTTATTGATTAATTGTAATTACGTTATCTGAATTGCAAACAAATATTCAAAGTGATAATTTGTAGATTGGAATTCAGTACTATTATAATCTTCTGTTATGAATTATTTCTCTTCAGGATGTGGGTGATCAACTTTCTATCATTTGTAGCTCTAAGCAATGTTTGTTTCTTTACTAATCCCTCCTAGTCCCTGGGTTGACACAGCTGGGGGGGTGGTTCTTGGCTTCCACAAAACTTTTACCAATCGTAGTATTTTTTACAAGGTCTTATTTTAACAAAATACAAGAAAGTAAAAAAACTATCAAACCAGAGAGGTACTGGAAATTTTAAATGTTCTTGTCACTAACCATTTTGGCAGCCTTTGATAACTTAAGGCTAAATTCTAAATTTTGGGGGGGCTTCCCAAAAACATTTATCTCTGCTACGGCCCTGTTTGCCATTCATTTACACAAGTTTTTACTTTTTAAATAAAATCTTTGTTCTTAAAAATAAATCATCTTTTAATAGTGACAGAATATTGTTTATTTTTAAATAAGAAAAGGAATTATCTAATTTCTTTTCTTATCTAATAGTAAACAATACTCTGTCATCTTTATTCCATTATTCAGACAGTCTATCATGTAGTAAGGTAAAGCACCTCTTTTAGTTAGCAATTTGATCATTAGACTTCACCCAAGTTATTGAACAGATTTCTCCCTTATCTAACATTTCCTTGAAACTTGCTATTTCTATTCTCAATCTCTTATCTGTAACAAGTTTAGTTGACTCGATTGCTTTGACCAAATCACTGTTATCGGCAAAAATTATCTACAAAAACCTTGATAGGAATTATCTTTTGGTGATTATTTTTAACAACTTGTAACGGACCACCTTGGAGGGAGGTGTGATATGAAAGACGGCCTGAGCGCCCCGTATCGTAGAGTAGGTCACAAGAGGCCCGCCAACATTTTTTTGTATTAAAGACGTGATATCTGACAAGGTGAAACAAAACGAAGAACATAATGAGGATATGTGTGATTAATGCTAAGTTTATTTACAAAGCAGAGGCCCCGGGGGTTAGATGGTCTGGTAATTGGGGTAATGGTGGTTGGACTGATTGTGCCGATGGTTGGTTGAGAGTGAGGTGCAAACGTTCCCGTTGTGCCAACGGTTGGAAGTTGAGATGCAGACATTCTGGTCGTGTTGACGGTTGGAAGTTGATGTGCAGGTGTTGCGTACATGCAGGTAGAGGTCGGTGTTGAAACCTCCCGTAGTTATTATAGTATACGGGGAAAGGTTATTCAAGTCGAAATTAAGGGAAGTCAATCACTGCTGGTCATTGCAGGTGATCAATGCTGGTCGTTGCAGATGATCGCTGCTGGACGATCGTTGATCACTGCTGGTTGGGCTTTGGACTGGATGTGTCGGGTAGGAACGGTATTGGCGATGGTATCTGGTCAGTACAAGTAAGCTGGCATTGTGATGTTGTTTGGTATATCGAATGTTCAGTGCTGGCATTGCGTATCTGCTGGTTAAGTCCAATGTTGAAACCTCCCGTAGTAATTATAACCGTAGTGTACGGGAAAGGTTATGGACGACGTGTAGGCAGCAAGTAGGGACAGAATGCCAAGAGTCAAAAATGTGCAGGTAAGCCAGAATAAAGGTAGAAGTAGAAGTAGAAAGAAAGATCCAGTTGGCAGACAAAAAAAATGGGAACGTAACTTAATATGCAGCCCGGGTAGGCGTCGTGGCCACAAAGGCCAGGAGTCTGCGTACCGATCCCTGAATTTGGCGAGAAGTCGCTGTGTTATATTAAGGGGGACCAACCACATCCACAGGTCTTGCAAAATACTAAAAATCTCTCCGAAAAAATAAGTTGAGATTTGCTACGAAAAGATGAAGGTCTAAAAATGCTTAAGACGTGTATTACGACTAGGTTCATAACACAAAAGGAACTAAAAAGTAATTAGCTCAATTCTAAAACGAAATGACACTAAATTACACTGCGTGTAGGGAACATGATCAGAAGGTCAAGGTCGAAGTGTCCTGTTTGTTCCCATTTAGGGAGTGGCCAAAGGTGGCCGCAACAAACTCACCAAAGAACACTGAGATACTGAATGCATTGTCAATCCCTTCTGATAGTGCTAGTGTCTCACTAGCTAATGTACTTTTTACTGCTCTTTTCATTTTGACTGGAAAGCATGGAGCCGGCAGCGAGTCCCACAAGCGAGAAGTGCAAGAAAAATGTTGTAAAGTTGGACTTGAGAAGTAGCTGATTTACTCCTGTTTGAACTCCCGTGTGACACATTTCAGCTGCCTGTGGCTACTATAACACTAGACAAAACAGTATTGGCACCATGGGTAGGAAAAAGAAGATGTACCAGCTGGCTGGAGGGGAATCCAAGTGAAAAAAGACATTCAGTCAAAAAATAAGGAATATGAACTACAGAGGAGGTGTTGTAGAATAGGATTCAGTGTACTTCCTGCTCTTCCCTACTACTGTGACAATGGACGGCTTCTACTTATAAATATGGCAAGTAGCCACGTTAGAGTAGGATTTGAGGAGTAGCTGATTTACTCAAGTTTTTCTGTTCTATGAATGAGTATTTAATAAACCTCTACTTTGTTTTCCCAACCTAGTCTTCTATTCCTTTGATACTCTCTCTAACTACGACCTTCCTAATTTTTTTTTTTTAAGCTTTTCACCCCAAGCAAGGCTGGAAGCCACTAGCATGCAAGGGGTTACAGAAGATTTAGAGCGAGAGCAGATAGGAGTAATAGAGGAAAGGATGTGGAGAAGGATAGTGGATAGATCAAGGCAAGGGGTTACAGAAGATTTGGAGCGAGAGCAGATAGGAGTGAAAGAGGAAAGGATGTGGAGAAGGATAGTGGATAGATCAAGGCAACTGGAGATGTCGATTGACGTTACATTTGAATAGTTGGAGATTATAGTTGTCAGGGAAACAGGAATAAGGAAGGGAGTTCCACAGGCGAGAGGTGCGAGATATGAAGCTATTGCAGTAGAAGAGACATCTACATCTAACAGTTTCAACGGTGAAGGGGTGGGAACGGGATGCCAGTCTCGTAGGACGCTTGAATTTATGAAGCCTGGGAACCAGCGAAAGCAGCTCATCAGAGCAATTACCATGAAAATATTTGTAAAAAAGACAGAGCGAGGCGACGGTGCGTCTGTGAGAGAGCGACTGCAGACAAGATGACAGATCAGGGCCAATTACATTGCATACCCATTTCTGGATCTTATCAAGAACCCCGAGGCAAACAGAAGGGGCTCCAGACCATATATGGCAGCAATACTCCATGCAAGGGCGAATGGTTGGTTTGTATATTTGAAGAATCCTCAGCTATTTTGAACAAGGACAATGTTACAACAAAAAGTAACTGTTAGCATAGAACTTACATTTACAACTAGCTGCCAACTCAACTGTAAATTGATAAGACCTCATCGCCAGTCTAGTACTGCACTTAAATTCATAAGGTGTAGGTTCCATAGTGAAGAGCTCATCTGAACACGTGCTATGAATATATTTATAGAAAAGGCACAGGGAGGTAACTTTATGGTGGTGGGAAAATGACATGCTGAGATGCCAGATCAGGATCAATAATATTGCTGATTCTTCGGATTTTATCAAGGAGCTCAAGGTAAATAGCAGGGTCGTCACTGGACCATATGTGGCAGCAATATTCTAAGCATGGACAAATGGCAGACTTGTAGATGATTTTAATGCTAAGATGTTGATAAAATATTTGAAAAAGAGAACACTAATTTTGGGCCAAGATTCAAAAGCTCTTAAAATCAATCGAAATAGCATTTTGACAGAAGTTTTTCTCTTTGTTTATTCGTAAAAGCAGTTAGTTGACAGGTCACCAACTATTTTGACATCTGTCTCTAAGAACGCAGAATAACAGACCAATTAAAGATCTATACAATCTAATTATATCTTACTTCAACATGATAATTACAGAAAATAAGTATCTGACTAGATCTTTGTCTATATTATTTATCAAATGCCTTGTGCAGATGAATGGACAGAATGTGATGTAATACAATGTCATTTCTATAATTTACTTGAAGATTTCTTCTTTATAGCAAGCAAATTTATTAAATAACTACATATATCTTTATTTGAAAGTGCAGCCATGTCTCATGCAAACAAAAGTTAAATAAATGCTTGGAGGCACTTCTGATTTTAATTAATTCAACATACAAGAATCCTTATGATCAATATATGAAGTAGACTTTAATGAAATGAAAGCAACTGAAAATATTTTGTAATAAATGAAAAAATTGTAACATTCTTTCACTAAACATAAACTCTAAACTGCAAATGTAATTTCAGAAAATGCAATTTCTTTTTCATCAAACATTAAAGCAAAAGTAAAAAAAAAAAAGCATTTTATTTAAAGTGATTTTTTTTATGTAGGCATTATTTGATTTTAGATGATTATTCCTGCTCCTTATGTGCCAAATCCTTTCAGGACATAGGCATTCATAGCTACCTTTTCTTTAATATCTTTAAACTGTGTATTGCCCTGGCTGTTCTTGAGAGAGATGGTGGAGTAGTTTTCCAATGTTTCAGCCTACTCCAATACTGTTTACCAATCAAGGCTAGAGTGCCCAGTCTTCCATGTTATTTAAGCTAAAGGAAAAAAAAAAAATGGATTTCTGCCTTTCCCAAGAAATCACAAAGTTTGTTCTTTTTGAGAGGGGAGAAGTCAGGTAGGCGATGACACTTGTTGTTTTATGCAGAGTTAGAAACAAAGTTCATTGCAAAAGTTTAGTCTTATCAAACAGAGACAACACAATCTCTGAGTTGTTTATCATAGTAGTCACTGATAGTTTGTCATTAAAAAAAACTTTCAAGAAACAAGTCTTTTATTTTCAATTTTAGCTTAGACTCTGCATAAACATCTTAGCATTACCCAGAACTTTTTTGTAATAATTGTGGGCAGTTTTGAATGTACCAAGAATTTTGATACACCATTCATACAGACAGATGGTAGCAGCATTCATAGTGAAATATGGCAGCAGCACATTTATGCATGGACCAAGTCTGGTTATTTGGTATTTACTCATATGTCTTGTGAGGAATAAAACTAGGTACCTCCACTAATCCAGTATATGCAAGGTTTAAAATGAATTTTTAGAAATGAAAAAGATTTCTTAAAGCTTTCATTTTAACTTTAATTGAAACTTAAAGGATTTAAAATTTACTATTTCGAGTAAGCAAAATACTTCTTACAGAAATTATATCGATCAGAATCGATTTTTTTTCCAGTAAAATCGGCCACTTTGACACATTTGTAAACAAAAGTTAATTCTCGGTTTTAAAAATGTAGCAAAAATAAAATATATATTTCTGAAATGGTATTTGATTAAATTAGCAAATTTAAAGTTAATTTGATCTGATTTGAAACAAATATTACTTACTTATAGTATAAAATGTTGTATATAAGCATTTCTTAACCACAAGGTCTTGTTTTTCTGACATGTTAATAGATTTATTGACAGCCAAATGTTTTCATAGTTAAGTATGGTGGAACAGATGATAAAATTTATATATGGAGTAATGGATAGCGGCTCGGATTGAGGAATTGGAGAGCCAAGTTCAAATTCCAGTCAAATCCCTTACATTCGCATACTAATACCCTTAGGAAAGGTATGAATCTTCTTCTCCCCCCAACTATGGGTAAATAGCAGAACATACCAGGTTCTATAGTCTTGGATGCAACTAGTCTACTGCAGAAAGAAATGGCAACCTACTGTGGGAAAAAATCTGCCTCATCAGTCATGTATTGAAAGAAACATGATCGCCTAAGCATGTATCACGCATGGCACATAACTGACTGAGCTTTTAATGATAATGTTAGATTTGAACATCCATACAGGAAATTCTGCACATATATACACATATGAAAACAAATCGAAATTCTTTTAAAAATATTTGGGGACATCAGATTTTAATAAGTTTTACAATATATGATTAGTAAATATAGTTTTACTTTATAACAATATTTCCTAAGGGTTACACCACTGAAACTCCGTTTTGAAAGATTTAAAACTTTACAAATTATTTCATTTAAAATTAAAAAAAAAATTAAAACAAATCTTGTAAAAATTCATTTTTCATTGAAAAAATTGTTTTTCTTCAGAAATTTTTTTCTTCTTTAAAATATATTATTCATAAAAGAAATTAAAATAATGTCTTAGTTTTATTGCATTTTTTATTTTTCGATTCAGAACAGATTTTTGGTACGACGGGGTCTGATTTTGCAAAATAAATTCAGTGATTCAAATTTTTCAAAGAATTTTGCTTTTAACTAATATAGTCACTAAAAATTATCACATTGAATTTCTCAAGTTTTCATAAAATTAAATAAGGCAGTGAAAAAAAATATTTTTACCAAGATTTTCTATTAAAAATTTTTTTAAAAGAATTTCATTCATTTGTGAATAAATTCTGAAATTTCATTAAAATCCAACAATTATTTGATTTTTGTAAGAATTACTAAATTAATATGTCTGTCACTGCAAAAAAAGTCTAAAAAATTTACTATGCTAAAAGTTAGTAGATCCACTGATGCAAGAAAAATAAGTTTTTAATCAAAATTTTGAATGTTTGAAAAAGGAGTAAAAAATTTAATTAAACATTCACTACTTTGATCCTTCCTCTTAATAATACCATCCTTGGTATGACGATAAACTGCACCCAACAGCAAGGCCTCTGATCAAGAGATTTTGAGGAGCATGGAACCACCTCTTAATTGCTGCTGTTCCCAGGTCTAACTTGACTCAGGGTGGTAGCACCTGTTAGGGTCCCAGCAATGGGCAAATAGTACACTGAAACTGGGGTCAAAGTGTAAAAATAGGTTTTAATACCAGAAATACTTTGTAAAAAAATTATTACCAGCAATACATTTTTGAAAAACAAATATTACCAGAAATAAATTTTTGAAGAAAAATTTTTTTTATCAGAAATAGATTTGTTGTGGAAAAAAATATTGCCAAAAATAGATTTTTTGAAAGAAAAATATTACCAGAAATAGATTTTTGAAAAAAAATATTACCAGCAATAAAAATTTTGTCGGCATTAAATAACCCATTGAGGTTGATATTTTTTTTTTTTTTTTTTTTTTTTAAGCTTATCACCCCAAGCAAGGCTGGAGGCCACTAGCATGCAAGGGGTTACAGAAGGTTTGGAGGAAAAGCAGATAGGAGTGGTAAAGGAGAGGATGTGGAGAAAGATAGTGGATCGATCAAGGCAAGGGGGTTACAGAAGATTTGGAGTGAGAGCAGATAGGAATGAAAGGTGAAAGGATGTGGAGAAAGGAAGTGGATAGATCAAGGCAACTGGAGATGTCGATTGACGTTACACTTAAATAGTTGGAGATTGTATTTGTCAGGGAAACAGGAGTAAGGAAGGGAGTTCCACAGGCGAGATGTGCGAGACATGAAGCTATTGGAGTAGAAGAGACGTCTACAGCTAACAGTTTCAACAGTGAAGGGGTGGGAACGGGATGCCAGCCTCGTACATGCCGTAAACCAAACCCTCTTAGTAATAGCATAAAGATTTTGATGATAAAACTATGTTTTCATTATGTTTGGAGCATGTTTTCATCAGAGTATTGCTGATTTTTTAGTGATTTTGTGGCGGTAGCTAAATAAAACTCTCCATGCTAGAAAAAATCCACACAGAAATGAGGGAGGCTGTTCTGGGCGCTCTATTCTTGAAGAATGCCAGGAGAGGAGCTTATTGCAACGAAAGATCTGAAACCATTTCAGTCAACTTTAGAGTATCAAAAAATTGTCCAATGAAATGGGGTGTCAAAGGATGCGTTTGGTTTAGCATCAGTCTTTGACACAGCTCAGCATTTGAAGGAGGTAACACTACCGTAGAACATTTGTCAAGACTGGAAGTGAGAAAGAGCTCTAGTAGGTTTGTATAGTGCGCTCCTATATCGGGAATAGGAATAGACTTGTTCACAATTTGGGTTTGAAGGATAAATCATGACCATATTTACTTGCTTCATCAATTTTGTTTGAGTCAGCTAAGGTAGTGATGGAGAGCGAGAAGAAGGGACTAAGCATAATCTACAAGAAGACAGAATTCATGGTCGTCAGTAAAAGAATGAGCCCGAAATGCGATTTGCAGGTCGGGATCACTAGAATCAAGCAGACATGGAAGTTTAAATATTTGGGAAGCGTTTTGACAGAGGACGGTAAGTGCGACACTGAGATCTGTAGATGTATTGGGATGGCCAAGGACGCATTTCCAAAGCTGGGCAGAGTAATGCGAGACAGGAGGATCTCTTGAGTAACTAAAAAAAAGAATACTGAGCTGTTATGTGACATCTGTCCTTCTTTATGGCAGCGAATGTTGGACGAATTTTCTCAAAGATGAAGAAGAGATTCGAGGCGATGGAGATGTGGTTCTATAGAAGGATGCTAAGGATATCATGGACCGAGCGTGTGAGCAATGATGAGGTCTTAGAGAGGATGCAAACAAGGAGGAGGCTTATACTTAACATCAAGAAACGGTAGCTGAGGTTTCTGGCACACATAATGAGGAAGGAGGGTCTGGAGAATCTGATACTCATGGGTTGAATATAGGGAAAAAGAGACAAGAGAAAACAACGCGTGACATACCTGGCAGGCTTAAGCAAGAGGATGACAGAACGTGCTTTGGGGGAGTTGGCAGAGGAAAGGAACTGCAAGGGATAAGTGGAGAGCCATGATTGCCTATGTCCTGAAAGGGTATGGTACATAAAAAGAAAGAACCATTACCAAGGGAAATATTATGATTATGTCATAATAATTTAAAAAAAAACAAAAAAACATTAGTTAAGTGACTTAGTTTAGTGTTAAAATCTTATCCTTTCTACCATAAAATATTATTACATATACTTCTTCTATGTGCTGAGTCTCTTCAGGAAGTGGGAATCATGGCTCTCCACAACTTCCTTTGTAGCCCTTAGTAATGTCTGGGGGGGGGAGAAAAGGATTCATACCTTTCCTAAGGGTATTAGCACATAAGTGAATATAATGGATTCGACTGGAATTCGACTAGATCATTATTGTCTCAAAAAAAATTCTTCCAATCCAAAAATATTTTCTGGCTTTAAATAAAGGTTGGTAAGTTGTAGGAAATGAATCAAAGAATGTAAAACAAGCTTGCTAGGTAGGTTATACTTGTAAGGATGTTGGTATTACCGTTTGAAAATTGCTTAGTTTTTTTAGCATCCTTATTTACATGATATCAGCAGACTAGTTAGACAGTTTAAGAATATTTTCCTATTTTTACCAAATATTCTTACATGTCTGAAGACCATATAATAAAAGTTGCATTTTGGAGATAAACTTCTGCCTAGAGTTAAAACATTTTTCTAGAACAACTTGGCAATTTTGGCACCTTATAAATTTGCTACTTAAAAAATATGAAGCTAAAAGTTGGTGTTCATATAATTCCCTAAGAATATAAACTCTTTTTGGTTTAATTTTACCTTTGTTCCAAAGAGTTTAGATGCTATGGACCCTTAAAAATGTTTTTTTCATAACAAAAAGGAAAACTTTAATTTAGAATAAGAAAGAAGCAATTGAAATTTCTAGGGCAGACAATGAGGAAAGGGGGCTTGGAGAATTTGACACTCACAGGACATACTAAAGGCAAAAGAGTCAGAGAGAATCAGCGGATAACTTAATACAGCTTGTGAAGTTGGTTGGCAGAACAGGGATTAAGAAAGACAGGAAAAAGATAAACCTTACTATGAGACACACAAGACATGAAGCTGTGGAGAGCTATGATCATCCATATCATGAATGGACATGGCATATAGAAAAAGAATCCTGAAGAACAGTAGAGATAACATAAAAAAAGATTTGACTTATTGAGTTTTCCCACCAACAGTGACTAGTGGATTATACTGAAGATAAAGTGACAGCAAGTCTTGTCACTTCTCCAGCAATCTTCTTAGTATTCTAAATCTTTTTAGTATTGTTGTCTTCTGGATGGTCCTAACTCTTATTCTGGTTTCAATTTCTTCCAACCTTTCTAAGACAGTTCCCAGTGCTCCGAAAATGACTAGCAGAACTGTCACCTTCATATTCCCAAAGTTCTTCAGCTGTCTGGCAAGGTTGAGATACTTTTCTATCTTTTCCCTTTCTTCAGATTTTCTGTGTGGTCTGGCGGAACTTAAAAACACATTATCTGGCATATTTCCTTCTTTTTGCTTACAACAATTATACTTTCATTTTTTTTGAGTGCAAAAAAACAAAACAAAAATGTAATTATAGTTTTAAGAGAACATATGCTATTTTTAATTCTAGCAGGATAAAGAACAATGCTGTGAAAGTGAATTTTTCCCAGAGAATAAGGGAAGAAGAAAGACTGTTCTTTATAACATACCTAAAGACAATCTTGCATATTCAGATGTTATTTATATACAGGGTGAGTCAAAATTATGTTAACACTAGTATGAGATGAATCATTTACTCAAAGTTTACTGAACAGCTCAGCTCTAATGGTGACTGCAAATGCTTACTGACAAATGGTGCAAGAGTTTGCCATTGATAACATAGCCCTACAAATCAGATGAGCAGGGTATTTCCAACAGGATTGTGCATTGCCTCATGTTGCCCGTACTGTTCGTGATTAAAGTTTCCCAAATCATTGGATAAGTCGTGGCAGACAATTGGCATGGCTACCAAAATCCCCTGATCTGACTTCTGGCTGTAGGGGATGAGACAGGATCGCAAGTATAGCAAAAAAGTTAGACATCGAAGAATAAAAGGTGTAATATCAAACATTCCCCGTGAAATGTGCATCAAGGCACTAAATCGCACTGTTGATTGCAGGTTTTTTGTGCATCAATTATAGTGGTAGACAGATGGAGATTGTTCAGTAAACTCTGAATAAATGATTCCTCTCATACTAGTGTGAACATAATTTTGACTCACCCTGTATTTTAATTGGATGAAGATATGAAAAAAAAATTAACAATGCTGCTATGTATAAATCACACAATTCTTATATATATATATATATATATATATATATATATATATATATATATATATATATATATATATATATGTATATATATATGTATATATATAAATTGTGTGACTTATACATGCTATGTATAAATCACACAATTCTTATATATATATATATATATATATATATATATATATATGTGTATATATATAAATTGTGTGACTTATACATGCTATGTATAAATCACACAATTCTTATATATATATATATGTATATATATAAATTGTGTGACTTATACATAGCAGCATTGTTAATTTTTATATATATAAAAATAATATTTTCATTTACATTGCTCAGAATATCATCCTCATCTTTGTTGCTATATTTATCATGTTTCGGCCATTGTACACTCTGGCCTTCTTCAGGTGGTTGGAATGTCATACTGAACCCTTTATTTCACTCGCTGGGGTAGACTGTTCTAGTTCCACATGCCAGTTATCACCCGTTAATTCCCCTCTCCAGGTTCTCCATCGCCTTAACCAGGTATTGAACTCACACTCTTTGGGTCCTATCACTGAATCTAACACCTTTATTCACTGTGCCATGTGTCCTTGAGGACATCTGTGTATGAATTTCTGGGTATTATAAAGCTAATGTCTTCAGCATTCATTTTTTTACCTGTGCTCATATTGCAATTTTTGCTGTTATCATTTCATGTTTTTTACCATTGCAATTTTTGTTGTTATTATTGCTTTTCTCTGGCACTCCTTATTACCGGTTCCCATATTGTATTCATTTCTATGCTTGGTCGGCTCAGGAGATTTTTGTGGCTTAGCATATGTACTGATTCCTTAAGTTTACGAATTTTCCAATGATGTTCTATGTCTATGATTTCAACCTGCTCCCACAGAGAGCGGTGATTTCCCTTTTCTCTCCATATGTGGTCAGCCACGCCTAATTTTTCCAATGACCCTCGTGCTACAGCTTTTTGGTGTTCTTGAATCCTTACCTTAAGGGGGTGACCTGTCTCCCCTTTATATTTCTTTCCGCAGCTGCACGGGATGGAGTACACACAGTCTTTAGTCATGTTCTCCTCTATGGGAGGTCTTACTCGGAAGAGGTATCTGTAAAGTGTCGTCCAGCTTTTGAAGGTTGTCCTGATGTTATATGGACCACATTAGGTTTATAATACCCAGAAATTCATACACAGATGTCCTCAAGGAAACGTTGTGATAAATATGGCAACAAAGATGAGGATGATAGTCCGAACAATGTAAATAGTGTACATAATACCTCATCTCAGAAATATAGACAGAATATTTTTATTACTTTAAATATTATTTTTAATGGATACCTGTATTTGAGTAGAGGTTCTATTTATTTTTAAACAGTATTTTATTTAATCTACTGGCCTGCACATTTGAGAAAACTTATTAAGGAAAAAATAAGTTATGACTTTCAGGAAAATCTGAACGAGTAAAAAGGTAAATAGAAATTTGGCTGATTGTGAAGCTCTTTGTACCCAAGTGGCCAAAGTCAGATCAAATATCAGTTTCTCCTTAAAAGTGAGACATGAGTTTGAATTCTGTTGGAAAGTACATTTTCTTTAATAAGTTTGTCTTGAATGTGTGGGCTGGTAGCCCCAATTTCTTTTTTTTTAAGCTTATCACCCCAAGCAAGGCTGGAAGCCACTAGCACGCAAGGGGTTACAGAAGGTTTGGAGGAAGAGTAGATAGGAGTGGTAAAGGAGAGGATGTGGAGAAAGATAGTGGATCGATCAAGGCAAGGGGGTTACAGAAGATTTGGAGTGAGAGCAGATAGGAATGAAAGGGGAAAGGATGTGGAGAAGGGAAGTGGATAGAACAAGGCAACTGGAGAAAATAAAATACTGTTTAAAAATAAATGGGGCATCTACTAAAATACTTCTCTTCACTAATAATAGTGTTTAAAGTAATAAAAATATGTTGGATTAAAATAAAATCTGTTAATTCTTTAAAAATAATATTTTGGTATATTATGATCATATTACTTCAAAAAATATTTAGGATGTTTGACTAGCTCCACTAGTGTACACTGGGAGAGCATAGCAGAACTAAGAAAGTGGTGTTATTTTGCTAAAGTTTGTTTTTAGTATACTAGTAGAATTGTCAACTGTCTCATATTTTGATGTTGAAGGACATGTCATGTGTCATTTAATGCAGGACATGTTTTTGGTCTGAATTTTGAGAATTGATCATAAACTTTTGCCATTTCTCTTTTTTAAAGATGTGCTTAATGAACATGACCGGCTGGAATCTTACCAGTTTGTCCCTCCTCCCCCTTCTCTTTCTTTGTTTCTCTCCTGTACTTTCATGCTGAAATTCCATGACCAAGGAAAAGGATTATTCTTACTGTTGCTATTGTTTTTATTTCTTAAAATACACCTTCACTCAAAAATTCTAACTAAACTGTTATTTTACACTGACCGTATAAAACTTATTTTGCACTGACCATATAAAATTCTTGAATGATAATCCATTACATGTGAATTCCTATCCCTCAAAAAATACCAAACTGATTTAATTTAGCTTTGTGGTTCCTGCAGATCCCATGATTGGGAACCATCTAGAAGGTTTCTGTAGTTTCAGGTATATTTTAAAATTGTAACACTGGAGTAATGGATAGCGGCTCAGATTGAGAAATCAGAGAGCCAAGTTCAAATTCCAATTGAATCCGTTACATTCACTTACATGCTAATACCCTTGGGAAAGGTATGAATCTGCTTCTTCTCCCCGCAGCTATGAACAAATAGCAGGATAGACCGGTTTCTAAAGCCTTGGATGGTCTATTGCAGAAAGAAATAGCAACCAACTGCAGGAAAAAAATCTGCCTTGTCAGTCATGTATTGAAAGATACATGATTGCCTAAGCGTGTATCACATATAACACATAACTGACTGACTGAATTTTGTCTCCAGAAAATAATTTTTTTTTTTTTTCAAAATATCTCTTCTGGAATAAATTTCTTTTTCTTATTGTCGTGACCAGGATTAGATAAACATAAAAAAATAATTATTTAATCTAAAAAAAATAAAAATAAAAATAAAATAAAATAAAAAAGACTGACAAAAAATTTAATAGGAATAAAAATATAAATAAAATTAGTGAAACACAAAGCATAAAAATAATTTACTGCGCTGTGTGCGTGTGTGTGAGAGCGCTTATTTTTTCCCTTCTTGTCTGGAAACATGAAAAAGTTGTTGCTAAAGAATCTGGGTTAAGAAGAAGAGGAGTTTTATTTGATCTAATAATAACACATTTCTGTTATTATCTGCTGCTTAAGGGTGTCCCCCACCTACATCCTAATGTATTTTTGGATGTAGCAGAAATGTTCTGATGTCATTCTGTTATCGCAATGCTGGTAGGAAGATATTTTTTCAAATGATGAACCAATTAGTAAATGCAAGTTTTCCTAAATTCTGCTCCCCCCAGCATCCAGCAAACTCGAGCCTGAAGGATGCACATCAATTTTGATTTGCTGAATTAAAAAAAAAAAAAAAAAATCTTTTGGTCTGTAGGACGCAGGCTATATTTCTTTGTGCTGGTTGGGAGAAAATAGCATTTTTGACATGTAGAAAAAAAAAAATAGTAATAAAATGAAAAGGGATTTTCAATGAATTTCATTGTAGTATTTTATTATCTTCCTTTTTCACGGTTTTCGTTTTCAACTGGAAATATTTCATTATGGTTGTTCTCCATGACATTGTACAAACCCAGATAGCGAGCGCCTCTCACAGAATATTTGTAATGCCAACCAACACAGACTTCTGAAGCAATGGGATACTAATATGTACAGGACTGTTGCAAGGGATTTGTGCCCACCACACACAAGTCTATGATACGGAGCCCCCCCCCCACTCTACTACATCTCAATTTTCATAAGGTAGAATTCATATAAAATACAGATTTCATTTTAACCTAATAATAATTTTTGCATGTGTACAATCAGGGTTGGTGCAAGAGTCCCATGTACTGTGATACATATCCCCGAATCTATGATAATGCCCCCCACCCTACTCTACTACATCTCAATTTTCATAAGGTAGAATTCATATAAAATACAGATTTCATTTTAACCTAATAATAATTTTTGCATGTGTACAATCAGGGTTGGTGCAAGAGTCCCGTGTACTGTGATACATATCCCCGAATCTATGATAATGCCCCCCACCCTACTCTACTACATCTCAATTTTCATAAGGTAGAATTCATATAAAATACAGATTTCATTTTAACCTAATAATAATTTTTGCATGTGTACAATCAGGGTTGGTGCGAGAGTCCCGTGTACTGTGATACATATCCCCGAATCTATGATAATGCCCCCCACCCTACTCTACTACATCTCAATTTTCATAAGGTAGAATTCATATAAAATACAGATTTTATTTTAACCTAATAATAATTTTTGCATGTGTATAATCAGGGTTGGTGCGAGAGTCCCGTGTACTGTGATACATATCCCCGAATCTATGATAATGCCCCCCACCCTACTCTACTACATCTCAATTTTCATAAGGTAGAATTCATATAAAATACAGATTTTATTTTAACCTAATAATAATTTTTGCATGTGTATAATCAGGGTTGGTGCGAGAGTCCCGTGTACTGTGATACATATCCCCGAATCTATGATAATGCCCCCCACCCTACTCTACTACATCTCAATTTTCATAAGGTAGAATTCATATAAAATACAGATTTCATTTTAACCTAATAATAATTTTTGCATGTGTACAATCAGGGTTGGTGCGAGAGTCCCGTGTACTGTGATACATATCCCCGAATCTATGATAATGCCCCCCACCCTACTCTACTACATCTCAATTTTCATAAGGTAGAATTCATATAAAATACAGATTTTATTTTAACCTAATAATAATTTTTGCATGTGTATAATCAGGGTTGGTGCGAGAGTCCCGTGTACTGTGATACATATCCCCGAATCTATGATAATGCCCCCCACCCTACTCTACTACATCTCAATTTTCATAAGGTAGAATTCATATAAAATACAGATTTTATTTTAACCTAATAATAATTTTTGCATGTGTATAATCAGGGTTGGTGCGAGAGTCCCGTGTACTGTGATACATATCCCCGAATCTATGATAATGCCCCCCACCCTACTCTACTACATCTCAATTTTCATAAGGTAGAATTCATATAAAATACAGATTTTATTTTAACCTAATAATAATTTTTGCATGTGTACAATCAGGGTTGGTGCAAGAGTCCCGTGTACTGTGATACATATCCCCGAATCTATGATAATGCCCCCCACCCTACTCTACTACATCTCAATTTTCATAAGGTAGAATTCATATAAAATACAGATTTTATTGTAACTAATTATATACAATAATGGGTCATATGCAATATAGGTGAACAATTCAACAAGAAAAATTGAAAATAAATACAATGTATCTCAATTCAAATTAGAGACATCTCATAATAGATCATTCCTTGTTAAATAAATCAACAATGTTTTGTGGTAATGTTTGACATCAACTTGATATTTTTCTTGTTAAAAGTTAAATAACTTTAACACATTCAACATTATGGATAAAAATAGTGAATTATATATAGTGTCTTTTCAAGACTGAGCACAAACAAGACAAATTCACAGATATAATAAACAGTATTAACAACATTTACTGGCCTGAATGTCAGAGAAATTTAATAGAAAATATGTGTCCTCTGGCAGGAATTGAACCTGTATCCTACACAGAACCGTTATATAGCCTATATCATTTAGATACAGAGGAAGCATCTGGTTAGCAAGGCTGAATTAGTGCTTTTAAACTACCAATTTCTCATGATTTCTCTTGAATGCTCATATCTGCTTGAAGTGTATCTTCTTAAACAAATGACGTCATATATTATGAAATGGACTAAGTGGCCAGTAAATGTTGTTAATACTGTTTATTATAAACACAGCATTTACTTAAATATTTGTATCTATAAAAATAACACAGAAACAATAAATATATTGCTAGACTTACAATATATCTAATGAAATGGAGTATTTATTTTCAGTATTTTTAGTTGAATTGTTCACCTATATTGCATATGATCCATTATTGTAGGTTACAATAAAATTGGTATTTTATATGAATACTACCATATGAAAATTGAGACGTAGTAGAGTGGGGTGCCCGGTATCATAGATTGAGAGGAGGGCACGAGACCCTTGCTCTGGCCCATCTGAAAATGAAAAATTCTCAATGTAGGACTTTGGTAGTACAGACCCCCAGTGTCACAATGATAACTGGGACATTAGTAAACATCACACATTCTGGCAACTTCTTCCAGAGGTCAGTGTATTTCTTAAGCTTGTAAATTTTTTTTGACTAGACAACTAGATTTGGGGCTGAAGTAGTGTTGTATTTCAATTAATATAGAAATGTTATGACTGTCCCCACTGTGAGATGACAATGTGTGGTGAAATAAAAAGAAAACAGGAATCCGCGAGTAAATACAAGCTCTCCCAACTGGTATTCCAACCTCGAGTCGTTCCTTCTTGAGTTCTGTCTCAAAATCGCATTAACAGACTTTTCCAGCCGCCAACCGTGAACGTCACTCCAAGAACACCACACTGGGAAAAATTAGTTGTTTTTATATTTGTCCATATAACCATAATCCCTTGTCTTCAGGCAATCCCATAATTCATTGCGTCCCTGTCCCATAATGCATTGCATCTTTATTGCATAAAAATTCAATGCAAGTCCCCCCCTTATTCTTTTACGTTATCTGGCCGAGGACAGATTACGGCAGAGCGGTAAGTGCTTTTTTTTTCTCCTTCATTTCAACTGCAGTAGCTTTACATGCTAAGCAAATACGGGCTCTTTTTTGGCGGGGACAAGGCAAGTCGCAACCAGTTGTGCTCGCCCCAGGTTCTGCCACACAATGTCACCAAATAAACCATTATGTTTATTCTTGAAATTATATCATCATGACCCGATGACCCTGCCATTATACTTTTATCTATACATTTATTTGGACGCCGATTACATGGAGAACCATGATAACACAGATCGTGAAGGAATATGGCATGTGAAAGAAGATGACTATATCAATATAAATACAACTTGCACTACAGTCCTGAACAATCACAAATACTACCAAAAGCTAGAGAACTAAAATCAGGAAGTTCTGGAGAGCCATGATCGCCCATGTCCTGAAGTGATATGGTACATAAAAGATGGATTACAGCACCAAATATCAATTTCTTCAGTTTACAGTTGACATAATAATGTGTGGTTTGCATGTTTGTATAATACATGGACTCTGTTTATCAATTATTTATTTAATAGTTAATTAAATTAACTAATTAATTTGTTTAATAATGGATTGGGGGCAAACTTGGATCTTCGTGCTCACAAAAAAAAATATGGAGAGTCAAAAGGATGTTTTTCCTTTGACAACAGTATTATTTTAACTACCATCACTCCTCAGCAATGTTTATTGTTTTAAAAAACAATGATTAGAATTATAATAAAACTTAAACATATGATAAAATGAATTTTTACATTTTTTGTTCTTGAGAATTTGTAAAAGAAAATATAAAACAGTATTTATTAGGTTGTTTATTTACTAAAATAATTTTAAATTTACAACATTCTAAAAATCAATACACTAGTATTAAAACTAATGCAATATTTATCATATACCAATTTATAAAGAAATAAATATGAAAACAATTTTTTATTCATAAATTTATAAACATTCTCTAAATTATTAAAATATGTGAACCAACTACAAGGAAATCCATATTGTTTACCATTTTATAAAGTTTGAATTGATTGGGAATTAGCAGATGTTCTGCTAACCATTCCAATAAACAACCTAATAAATAAATAGTGTTTAATATTTTTGTTCTAAATTCTCAAGAACAGAAAAAGTATTTTACTTTCATCATATGTGTAGGTTTTATTCCAATTCTAATCATCACTTTTTAAAACAATAAACATTGCCAAGGAGTGAAAGTAGTTAAAATAATAGTGGTGTCAAGGAAAAACCATCTTTTTGAGACACTGTTTTTTGTAGGCATGAAGATCAAATATGCCAGATTTTGTTGTTTTTCTATAGTCTGTAATCATACTTATTATTATGGTTAAATCTCTATTTTAAAGTACTATCTTCTTTCAGGATAGGTGTAATTATAGCTCTCCACAGCTTCATTATCTTAATAAAAGCGCATTGCCATGATTAAGCTTGTGAAAGACAACAAAATGTTTTCCCCTTCCTCATAACTTCAAATTTAGAATCGTTCTTATTCTAAACTCTTTACCAACTAAGACCAGAGAGCCTGGTCTGCCCTACTATTTCACCCATAGCTTGTGGGAGAAGAGATGGATTCATATTTTTATCCAAGAGTCTTACTGTGAAGTGAGCACAGAAACTGTTAGCTGAAACTGAAGCTGGAATTTGAACTTTGCTTGATGACTCCATTTAGCACACTGTTAACTGTCTGTCCACCCACATCTCCCTGGCTAAATTTACAATAGTAGAAAAGGGCAAATCTTTCACCAAACTGTATGTCAATGCTGAGATCTTACCTGGTGTAAAATGCAGAGTTATCAATCTTCAGTGAGAATTCTAACTTATTTTTAGCCAACAGAACCTATATGCAATGTTTCTCATTCTTTCTTGTGGGCCAAATACCAACACACTGGGACAAAAGCTTAAACTGTGACTATGTGTGTTTATATGCATGTGTGTGCTGGTATGTGTGTTCGTGTTAGAAATAGTCTAACACACTTACCAATCAACATGCCATCTACAGTGGGGCAAGAAAGAAGGAAGGAAGGCATGCTCAATATTATATACACTGAGGCAAAAAACAAGAGACACTTTTCATATTTTTCTTTTATTGAATAGGGCTAAATTCTTATGGAAGCAGAATTGAAATTATTCATATTTTGAATTTTTCTTCAAAAAATAAAGTTAATTAATGTCAGTATTCTTCAATCATATCTGTTTTAAAGTTGATCAGATGTTTATTTGAAAGTTTTATGTTAGAATTATATACAAAAGACAAGAATTGTGTATGTATTTTAAAGAAATTTAAAGTAAATTAAACAAACTAAACTGGCCAGGCTAAATCTTGAAACCATGCGATAAAACATTAGGCATCTGTCATCTCTGTGTAGTGTCACACTATTCATAAAGGATAAAACTGACATTTTTGTTTCAAAATGTCTAAGTCTAAGTTTCATGCAACTGTTGAAGTCAGAAGCTATGCAGCTGACCTTTTGTCAAGAAGAATAGCCTTATCTGGATAACTATAAAATTTAAGGATATTCAGATTTCATTTTCTGTATATATTTCTAAGATGAGGTATTTTAGCTATTTACATCGTTCAGACTGTTGTCTTCATCTTTATTGCAATTTTCATAATGTTTTGGCTTTTGTAAGATCCAGCCTACTTAAGGAAGGTGATATATGTTGAAATTTCAAACTGAACCCTTTATTTAGTCCATGGGGACAGATTGTTCTAATTCCACATGCCTTTTGTGGATATCTCAGTTTCTGTTAATTTCCTTTGGTAACTCAACTCTCCAAGTTTTTGCTCCCTCTGCTGAATTCACAACATTTTGGATCAAGTCACTTTTTGGATCACTCAATCAACGCTTTTACCCACTTGGCTATGTGTCCTTGATTTAGTTTGAAAATTCTGAAATATATCACCTGAAGAAGGCCAGAGTGTACAACAGGCCGAAACGTTGTGAATATAGCAATAAAGATGAAGCACAAGTCAGAATTATGTAAATAGTGTAAATCAGATTGCATTGTCTACAATTCAGGGAATTGGTCACACATTTCAAATGACAAGTTTTGTGACACAGGAAAGCAGATTCTAGATGACAATGACAAGCCAAGATGGCAAAAAGCTGAAAATAACTCATGGTAAAAATATTGTAAATTGTTGTGTACAACTTGAGTTTTCAAGCCTAAAAAAATCTTATATGGAGGGTATAAAATGAAAAAAGCTTTAGCACAGACTTGTAAACAAGTGGGGCAGCCTTCCTAACAATTATCATACACCACTTACTGTACGTCCAGCAGGCTGCCACAAATATTTCCCATTAAGACTTGTGTTTGGTGAACATATTTGGCATATTAATACAGAAATTAATACAAAATAATAAAATAGTAAAAGAAATTCAGTATTCTATAAATGCTACAGCACACATTGCGTCCAACCGCTGATACACTAAATGTAAATGCTGACCAAAGCGCAATTTAACTCAGGCGGACATTTAGACAACTAGGTATGGCATGTGTGTCATCCCTAACTTCATTTACCCGTGGTCCTAAGTTTTGGGCCACTTGTAGCCTACTGTATGTTTGGGGGTTGGCCAATAGAGTAGGTAGAGGCCTAACTCAGAATTTTGAGCTCAAAATCTCGAGATCCACTTATATGCCAGGTCGACTTGTACACAACAATTTACATTAATAAAATTGACACAAGAATTTAGAAATTCAAAAAAAAAAAAAAAAGGTCTTGTTTCAAGATGAATAATTTCAAGAAGGCAGAATAAAGTTAGATTTTCATTAAAGTGGCACACAAAGAAACTGCTATTGTCCACAAAGAATGCAGCAGATAGACACAAATTTTTGTCAGTTTATGGCCACCATGCTACTCAGTGATCTAAGCATATTCTCTGGAATGATGAGTCATATTTTGAACTGACTACCAATGCATCAGAAAGAACTCTTTGAAGGTCAGGTGAAAGATGCAACCCACAATGCCTGTTTACTGCATGGAGGAAGTGGAATTATAGTATGGCATGTTTTGTGCATCTGGTATTAGTGAGCTAGTACAATGCAAGAATTCTATTAATATGAAGAAATACCAAAAACGTAGCACTACTTAAATAGAGTGGTTCACTTATAAAAATAGGGAAATATTTGGGAAATAATTTTTGTAGAATAGTATTCATTAGGCTATGACACTTGTCAGAACCAAAACATATTGATTTTTTTATTGATTTAGAAGTGGAGGGTCCTGTTGATAATATCAGTGTCAAATCAATTCCTGACTTTGAAGAGTTATTGGTCTTTGGAAAGCTGCTTGATGAAATCATGAAAATTTGACTTGGCATTGGTAAATTATTAAGGAAAAACACTTTGTGGGTACTAATGGAGGATTAAAATCCCCCCAAGCCCATGGTGTCCTTGCTGTTGAACCATCATCATCTCTTGTGATGGAGAATGAGTTAGTGTTATGTTTGACCAATTATAGTAATTTGTATTTACAGAATTACTGATGACCAATTAAAAAGATTAATTGATTTTTTTTTTTTTTTACAGCTCGTCAACCTTTTAGGTTATTTTATGCTGAAACATTTTTTTTTAGATTGTAAAACTAATTATTTTTTTGTGTGTGTGTGTGTGTGTGTGAATATTGTATTAACAATTTTTTGGAGATAATGATTTCCAGATACAATTCTTACTATTTAACCCATAGCTGGTGGGTGAAGAGATAGATTCATACATTTCCCAAGGCTATTTCAATGTAACAAATCTGACATGAGCTGATATTCATTGCACCTCCCACACACCCAGCACCTGGTATCCCTAAGTGGTCACTCATCTAGGTACTGACCAGGCTTAACATTGCTTAACTTTGGTGATTGAACCAGAACTGGTGTTTCAATGTGATATAGCTGAAAGCCCAATCAAAAAAGATAAAGCTGATAACAGAGATTATCCAGGTGGACAAAATTTAGCAGCAATCTTATCCATTTAGATGGCCTGGATTTTGTATTTGACAGAATGGGTGTAGATAAGTTTGCTTATCGTCCGGTTCATTCTCCTCCCCAGGTTTTTGAACAAGAGTAGATTGGATTGGTTTATTTTGTTTTACGGTTTATCAACCTCAATGCCAACAAGATTTTTAGGATAGGTTCATATGAATAAAATATGTATTCTTTGTAAGAAATCAGTTTGTAGATTACGTTTCATTGACGTATTTTTGTAAAGGTTTTTATCGAGAGTCAAATGAATTACTGGTAATAAATTTTTTCAAAAATGTATTTTTATACTTTCATAGTTTTGACTCCAGTTTTTTTTTTGGGCGGGGGGGCATTATTTGCCATAGCTGGGACCCTAACAAGTGCAATCACTCTGGGTCAGGGTAGACCTGGGAACAACAGCAATTAAGAGATGGTTCTATGCCCCTCAAAACCTTCCAATCAGAAGTCTTGCTGGTAGATATAGTTTATCATCATATCCAAGACAAAACAGGAGGTTTATTCCTTTTTAGGATTGGGTATCTGGTTCCTTCAGCTCTGTACTTCCGATATCTCCACCTGAACTCTGGAATTTTATTCACTAATTAAATGTTGACCTCTTCAAGTCTAGATTTAGTTATCTTTCCTTGTACAGGTTTCTTACACTAATACAATTTCCCACAGTAACTCTCTACCGTGAGTGGTCCTTGAACTTTGTATTAGGTAAAAAAAAAAAAAAAAAAAAAAATCTTGTAGAACAGTTTTAGTTTTATGGTCTAACATGATAACTGTACAATCATTTGATTGCTTCATATTACAAAAGGCAATGAATTGCTTACGATGATTGATAATTCAGGTAAATGTGGTGTTTACAATCAGAACATACCAGCATTTACTAAATGTGTTGTCACTTCTAGGAGCTTTAAATTAATTTTAAAAAATTTAATAATTCAAAGGCACAAAAGATTGTTATATTATCTGAGCTTTCAAAAAATATACTTACCTACTGACTAGTGTTGATTGATATGAAATACCATGGTTTCAACATACCTTGAATTCAGTCATTGGTGGCTAGTCTTCTGAGTGTTTCATTCCAATACTATAATCCAGCTCTCTCAATTTCTGTGTCTATGCTTCTGGTGGGTTACAAGACTGATTTTTGCAATGAACATTTGCCCACACAGGTAAAAATTGAAACCAATCATTATTGTATTTGGTAAGTTTTCTATCTTTGCCACTTGTAACTCCATGTTTTTCTATTCTTGTTTGAAAAGATTTTGAGCAGTCAAAGTTGTTTAATGCTAGAGTGGACAATTTGTTGCTAGTTCTTCTCCGTTTTTCCCCCTTTTCATAGTCTGTTTCAGTTGATCCTCATAGCAACACACAGGTCAGTTGTGGCTGGTACTGAGTTTAATGTAAAGGATTTGGAGCAGGAGTCTGTCTCTATTCATGCAGAGTACATACCTTATCAAAGATAGTGTTTCATGATGGTGACTTTAATACTGTTTATTTGCACTTTCATAAGGACTGTGAAATTGGAAACTTAATTCTTCCAATTAATGTTCATAATTGATTGGAACTTGCGATGATGGAATTACTTAAGTTTCACAATGTATTGACTATACAGGGCCAATGTCTCGTACTGATAGAGAAAAGTTGAAATGATAACTTTGTATATTATGAGCTTAGTAATGTTACATTATATAATAAATAAATTATTTTATATATCTTGTGCTTTTATTTGGAATTCTAACCAATGTGTCTCTAAACAATTTTGAAACAGACAAAACAATTCATCTGAACCTAGAATTTGACATTAGTTTAAAATCATAATTTTGTTGTATTATACATGTAAATAGGAGATTGATTTTCCAAGTGTAGCTTAGATGTGGCACAAAGTCAAAAATATAGGGAACCCAGTGAGGATCAAACTCACTACTCAGTTGTAATTCATCTGTCAAGACAAGCTGGCTAACAGTTACGCCATGATGAAGTGTCCAGTAAATAGGAAATATGTCTCTCAATTGTATTTTTATAATTGCAATAAAAATTGACATATAAAATTCAAACAAGAAGGAATAACAATTTTTATAGTTACTGTAAAGAGATAAATTAAAAGAAAAATATGAAAAATGAAAAGGAAAAAAAGAAATGAAAAAAAAGAAAGAAAAGACAAGGAAAGGAAAAGCTTAAGTAGTTTCTGTTCCTCTCTCATCTCATCAAAGCTTGATCAAGAACTGAAAAAAAAAATGTGCACAGTGAATAAACCCAAGAAGGAATAAGTTTTTTTTTCTCCATTTTTTTATTTACTTTTTTATGGTAAGTATAAAACTGACTTTTATACAGTTGTATGGACTGTTGGGTTGTCATAAGAAGCTAAGTGGTTCATATACTGCAAAACTTGATATCTTACCAAGATATTTCAACATTGGTTTAAAGCTGGGGTTCCCAAACTTTTTTTTTTCTCTCTGGGCAGCATTTTTGGAATGAAAACTTGCTTGCACCTTGCCAAATTTTATGTGATAAAAAGTATATTAAAAAAAACAAAAAAACAGAGTTAGGGTTAAAGAGAGATAACTGCAGATTCAAAGTCAGAACATAATCATTGATAACTCTCTCCTTCAATTTGAGGACCCTAGTTACTATATTCTTAATACTTGATATAATTAAAAAATATCACAATGATAAAATCGGTCAATAATTATTTCTGACTATTTATACTGAGACTCATCCATGCAATTACAAGGAATCCATAATATTTTAAATTTTGAAATCATATTTATTTTTTATATGAATTTTTAAAAATTTTTGATTATCTTTCATTCATTCTGCCTTACCTGCTATCTTCTTCTGCCACACTGCACTGTTTGGGAACCACTGGTCTAAAGTAATTTATGATTAAATTTTAAGCATGGATTTTTATGAACATGTCATTGTTTCTGTTTCGATGCACAATATCTTTAATACTGATTTGAAATATGAAATAGAAAAGTGGGATTTTGTCAATGATACTCTGTGAATAATTGTTGGACCCTAATCCGTTAACTGGCTGTTGACTTTTTTCTTTTAAATTTATCATCTTTTTTATCATCTCATAAAAGTAAGGTAAATTATGGAAATGCTTATATATATATATATATATATATATATAATTATTTATTTAAATATAATAACATAAATATGTTATGAAATCACTACAAAAATAGCCATTTTATTTCAACACTTCTGGTGTCTTATCAAGTGATGATGTTGAATGTAATATTTAAATAAATAATTATATCTGCTCTACTCTGTATTGAGCACTCTTTTAAGAATAATAATTGTTGGTTATTGGAATTTATTCCATATATACCAATCCTATGTATATATATATATATATATATATATATATATATATATATATATATATATATATGTTACTTCAAATGTTATTTTTAGTGGATAACCATATCTGAGTAGATGCTGTGTTTGTTTTTAATTTAGCTTTACTTTAAGAAAAGTCTACACGAATATGGGTATCCACTAAAAATAACGTTTGAATATATATATATATATATATATATAGATAACATTATATAAATTTTTAGAACAATTTTGGAGGAAAATGTGGAAACAGTTTTCATATAGGACTAGGTTTGTTTATGTTGTTGTAACTGCACATGAACAAGAATTTAAAATTTAGAAATAATATTTTTCTTTATAATCTTGCCAATTCCATTAAAAAAATTTTTTGTTTTGTTTTTGTTTCCATCATCTTTTTTTGTTAATAAATATCCCACATTGTGATAACAAGATCTGCCAAAAACGGTGAAATACTGTAAGAACTGGGATGCAAATCTATTGTGGATGAACTAGCTATTAAAGCATTTTTGAAACATTTTCATCTTAGTGAATTGTTTTCTCTTTTAATTACAGTAGCATTTTGTGACATTCATTAAAGGGAAGCAACTTTGTAAATGTTAAGTAAACAAATTTTAATAAACGGTATAATTGGGTCATTCGTGGTAGATTAAATTTCATTTTTAATTTTTATAAAACACTAGTAATTATTATTATTATTATTATTTTATTTTATTTTTTTTACACTGATGGTCACCCTGTATAAGGCCAAGCTTAAGATAGAGAATTACAGAGTAAGAGGCACAGTTTATGGCGATATGTGGGGAAGATAACAATTGACACCAGACTTGAACAGGTTATCTTGGGAGTTGGTTCCACAAAGCAGCACTTCATGGGGAGAAGCTGCTCGAGTGGAACTTACATCAAACCAATTGAATATGAAGGGAATGGGTGTGGTTTGTTACAATGTATGTGTTGCAGGGCTGATAAGGATGTTGACCCCCCCACAAGCTTATTTGTGTTCAAAGAAAGGTGTGCACAGCCAAGACAATGAGGAGACAAAGGCAAAGGAGTATATTTTAAGCAAATGTCAGTTTTATTTCATTAAAATGATGTGTGTTTTTTAAAATACAACAAAAACATAAAAAGCTTTTGCTGGATAAAATGTCAGGTTCAGGTAGACTGGACTGGTAATCTTTAGTGAAACCGATGGTAGGTAAGTCGATCATTGGTCGGTTGTGCTTCCAGATCAGATAATAGAAGTGTGATTGGGCACGATAATGATGGGAAGCTGAGGTGTGGTCGATCTGGTTGGGCTGACAGTCAGACTGGACGTGTCGATGATGAAAAGCGGGTTAATGGCTGCACAAGAATGCAATAGCGAATGGGAGCTGAAAATGATTGTCTTTGGGCAAATCAGAGATGTTCCAACATAAAGGTTGGAAAACACTTGCCTCATGGCCATCTGCTTCAATAACTCGGGGAATTGTCAGAGATGTTACAACACAAAGGTTGGAAACCTCTAGGGCGACTGCTTCAACGATTCGAGGGAATCGTCAGAGATATTCCAACGCAAAGGTTGGAAACCTCTTGCCTCCTGGCTGACAGCTTCAACAATTCGGGGGAATCTTCAGATATGTTCCAGCACAAAAGTTGGTAACCTCTTGCCTCCTGGCCGACTGCTTCAATGATTAGGGTGAATCGTCAGAGATGTTCCAACACAAAGGTTGGAAACCTCCTGGGTGACTGCTTCAACAATTCGGGGGAATTGTCAGAGATGTTCAGACACAAAGGTTAGAAACCTCCTGCCTCCTGGTCATCTGCTTCAATGACTAGGGGGAATTGTCAAAGGTGGTCTGACACAAAGGTTGGAAAGTTCATGGCCGACTGTTTCAACAATTCAGGGGGAATTGCCAGAGATATTCCAACACATATTTGGTAACCTCCTGCTTCAATGATTCAGGGGAATCGTCAGAGATGTTCCAACACAAAGGTTGGAAACCTCCTGGTCGACTGCTTCAACAATTCAGGGGAATCGTCAGAGATGTTCAGACACAAAAGTTAGAAACCTCCTGCCTCCTGGTCATCTGCTTCAAAGATTCGGGGGAATTGTCAAAGGTGGTCTGACACAAGGGTTGGAAAGTTCATGGCCGACTGTTTCAACAATTCAGGGGGAATTGCCAGAGATATTCCAACACATATTTGGTAACCTCCTGTTTCAATGATTCAGGAGAATCGTCAGAGATGTTCCAACACAAAGGTTGGAAACCTCCTGGTCGACTGCTTCAACAATTCAGGGGAATCGTCAGAGATGTTCAGACACAAAAGTTAGAAACCTCCTGCCTCCTGGTCATCTGCTTCAAAGATTCGGGGGAATTGTCAAAGGTGGTCTGACACAAAGGTTGGAAAGCTCATGGCCGACTGCTTCAACAATTCAGAGGGAATTGCCAGAGATATTCCAACACAAAGTTTGGTAACCTCCTGCCGACTGCTTCAATGATTCAGGGGAATCGTCAAAGATGTTCAGATACAAAGGTTAGAAACCTCCTGCCTCCTGGTCATCTGCTTCAAGATTCGGGGGAATTGTCAAAGGTGGTCCGACACAAAGGTTGGAAAGCTCATGGCCGACTGCTTCAACAATTCAGAGGGAATTGCCAGAGATATTCCAACACAAAGTTTGGTAACCTCCTGCCGACTGCTTCAATGATTCAGGGGAATCGTCAGAGATGTTCAGATACAAAGGTTAGAAACCTCCTGCCTCCTGGTCATCTGCTTCAAGATTCGGGGGAATTGTCAAAGGTGGTCCGACACAAAGGTTGGAAAGCTCATGGCCGACTGCTTCAACAATTCAGAGGGAATTGCCAGAGATATTCCAACACAAAGTTTGGTAACCTCCTGCTTCAATGATTCAGGGGAATCGTCAGAGATGTTCAGATACAAAGGTTAGAAACCTCCTGCCCCCTGGTCATCTGCTTCAAGATTCGGGGGAATTGTCAAAGGTGGTCCGACACAAAGGTTGGAAAGCTCATGGCCGACTGCTTCAACAATTCAGAGGGAATTGCCAGAGATATTCCAACACAAAGTTTGGTAACCTCCTGCCGACTGCTTCAACAATTCAGGGGAATCGTCAGAGATGTTCATATACAAAGGTTAGAAACCTTCTGCCTCCTGGTCATCTGCTTCAAAGATTCGGGGGAATTGTCAAAGGTGGTCCAACACAAAGGTTGGAAAGCTCATGGCTGACTGCTTCAACAATTCAGAGGGAATTGCCAGAGATATTCCAACACAAAGTTTGGTAACCTCCTGCCGACTGCTTCAATGATTCAGGGGAATTGCCAGAGATATTCCAACACAAAGTTTGGTAACCTCCTGCCGACTGCTTCAACAATTCAGGGGAATCGTCAGAGATGTTCAGATACAAAGGTTAGAAACCTCCTGCCTCCTGGTCATCTGCTTCAAAGATTCGGGGGAATTGTCAAAGGTGGTCCGACACAAAGGTTGGAAAGCTCATGGCTGACTGCTTCAACAATTCAGAGGGAATTGCCAGAGATATTCCAACACAAAGTTTGGTAACCTCCTGCCGACTGCTTCAATGATTCAGGGGAATTGCCAGAGATATTCCAACACAAAGTTTGGTAACCTCCTACCCCCTGGCCTTCTGCTTTAATGATTCGGGGAATTGTCAGAGATGTTCCGACACAAAAGTTAGTAACCTCCTGCCTCCTGGCCGTCTGCTTCAACGATTTAGGGAAAATCGTCAGAGATGGTCCGACACAAAGGTTGGAAACCTCATGCCTCAACAATTCAGGGGAATTGCCAGAGATATTCCAACACAAAGTTTGGAAATCACCTGGCACCTGGCCGTCTGCTTCAACGATTTGTGGAAATTGTCGGAGGTGTTCCAATCTGCAGATGGAAATATCCTCCCTAAAGAGGGCTGAGAATGTTGAGATGATACAACTTCCAAAGCAGATCAACTGTGGAACACAGGATCACGCCAAAGAGTACCCCTCAGTGGGACACCGGGGAGATTAAAAAGTGGCACACATACTACACCACAGATCTGGCCCTGGGTTTTTTATTAAAAAAAAAAAAGAAAAAAAAAAAGGGCCAAATTTATTTCATAATGTTTGTTCAACTAAATAACCCCCCCCCCCTGCCCCAAAAAACCCAAATGCTGTTGGAATGCTAGTTAACACTCCATTATTAGAGAAACTTAATGGTATATTTCTCACTCAAAATTTATCAGTTTAATTGTTAATTAACTGCTGATTCAGTTCTGGGTGTAAAAAGTTTGCAATGGTCAAGGTCATCTATTTGTTTTGTTCAGAAGCGGCCAGCGGCAGCTATGACAAAGCCCACCCCCTAGATAATTGATTGTATCAATTAGTAATATTAATATTGGCTAAGATTACTTGGGAAAGTGACCCTCCTTTCAGATCTGGTCTGTTGGACGGGACGCGCTGGAGCGTTGTCAAGGGTCTGCAGTACTAACTTAATTTGATCGATCAGGATGGTGTCAGTGGTGTCACCACGCCTGATCGCGAGGTGCTTGTTGGTGCGGTGAAGAACCTTAAATGGACTTTAATATGCCAGTGTGAGTGGTCTTCTCATCGTGTCGTTTCTGATGAAAATGAATTCGCAACCTTGCAGGTGTTGAGGAATATATGAATTTGTCGGTTGCTGTTGTGGAGGTGTATACTTTAGTCAAGCCATTTTGTGGCAGAGCTCCCGGACAAAAAGTGTTGTCAGGTTCAAAACTGTGTCGAGGGAGTTGTCAAAGTATTCTCCAGGCAGTGAAAGAAGCGTACCAAAAACTAGTTTGGTGGGTGAACAACGTAAGTCCTCCTTTTTCATATTCCTCCAGGTGAGAAAAATCAGAGGTAGGTGGTCAACCCAATTTGCCATGTCAGGTTTAGTGGCCAGGGAAGTTTTTAGAGACTGATGAAATATCTCAACCAGGCCATTAGCGCACGGATGGTAAGTGGTCATTCTGATATGCTTGGCTCCAAATTCTCAAAAAAGAAAAAAAAGAGGGACAATTGGAACTGTGCTCCTAGGTCGGTCATGACGACATCAGGTGTACCAAAAATTCTGATCCATTCTCTCAGGATTGTCTTGGAGATGGTGCTTGCGGAAGTGTCCATAATAGGCATAGCAGTCGGCCATCATGAAAAACGATCCACAATTGTCAGCAGATGCTGGTAATCTTGGCACATCAACAGCGGACCCAGAAGGTTGACATGGATATGTGAGAACCGTACATCAGGATTGCTGAAAGTACCGACAGGGGATTTGGTGTGTTGACGGACTTTACATTTCTGGCATTCCAAGCACATTGAAATCCATTCTTAGATGTTAGCATTCATGTTAGGCCAAACAAATCGGTCGGTAAGGAGTTTGGCCATCGCTCACTTGCTTGGATGTGACAGCCTGTGTAGATGTCGAAACATCTGTCTTCGAAGCATAGGAGGGATGTAGGGCTTAGGGTTGGCTAGGCTGATGTCGCAGTACAGAGTGTTGTCCCCGAAGGATGTTGGGAATTCCTGAACTTCAAGGAAGTGTTTGTAAGCACGTCTTGCAGCATTGAGTCGGATTTCTGTCTGGCAGCTATCACATCCTGACTCAAGACATCGGTCTCAAAGGAATGAATTTCTCTTCAGGGTAACGTATCTGCGACTGCGTTGTCCTTTCCCTTTGCATAACAGATGTTGGTCAAAAACTGTGACAGGTAGTCGAGGTGCCAGATCTTACAGGATGTGTATTTATCGAAGCTGGTACTCATTGCAGTCATCAATGGTTTGTGGTCGATGTAGATGGTAAATTCTCTACCTTCCATTAGGTGCCGAAAATGGTTAATGTCCAATAAAATGGTTAGAAGCTCCCAAGAGAAAGTGCTGTATTTCCTCTGGGCTGGCAAAAGCTTAGACGAAAAGAACTCAATGGGTTTCCATTGGGGATCGAATTCCTGCTCAACCACTGCACCCACTCCTGCATCCGATGTGTCGGTTGTCAAGGATGGTTGTGTTCAAGGATTGTTGTTAACATACGAAAGGCTGGTGAAATTTGCTAATGCAGTCTTTGCCATGTGAAATGCGTGCAGGGCGTCTCACTCCAACGTGATGCCTTTGTTCATTCTCTGCAGCAGGTTTGTCAGGGGCTTGAAAATGGTAGAACAATCCGGGATGAATTGTCGATAAAAACTGATCATCCCAATTAAACGTTGCAATTGTTTAATAGATGTCGGCATTGAAAAGTCCTGGATTGAGCCGATCTTAGCTGGCAGAGGTGAGATGCCGTTCATGTCAGTGTGGTGTCTGAGAAAATCGATACTGGGTGCCCTGAAAACATATTTGTCCAGGTTCAGCTTCAGGCTGTTATGTGAAAGTCACTGGAATACTTCTGGTAGGTGTTGCCTATGGGAGTTGACGTCTTTACTGGCTACCAAGATGTTGTTAGTGTATGCGCATATGTATGGTAGCCTGTGCAGCATTTCGTAAACTGAATTTCGTAAACCGAATAGCATTTTTAAGAACTCATATAAGCCAATTGGTGTTGTGACTGCTGTCTTAGGGATGTCTTCCAGAGCCACAGGAATCTGATGATATGCCTTTGTCAGGTCTATTTTGGAAAAGATGCGAGCACCCTGTAGTCTGGACACAAAGTTGTGGATTAGAGGAACAGGGTAACGGTCTGAGACGGTCGACAAATTTAATTTCCTAAAATTGATGCATATCCGATATTCCTTGCCACCAGGTTTTGGTAATAAGGGCAGTGGTGAGGTGTAAGGGCTATTTGAAGGATGAATGACGCCGTTGTTCAGCATCTTGTCGAACTGCACCTTGGCGTACGCCAATTTGTGTGGTGTGTGTTGTCATGAGTGGGAATATGCAGGTGGTCTGCTTGTCCTGATGTGGTGCTGAGTTTGGTGGCCACCCAAATCAGCAGCTTTGAATGATTGCATGATGTCAGGAGATCCAAGTACTTGCAACTATGGCATATTGTGACGCTGATTTCTGTGGTGATGTGGGTGTTCCTAAGACATGGATGTTCATGGCTTTGTCAGACAGGGTCCTGGGGTTCATATGTACTGCCAGTTTGTAATGCACCAAGGATGGGTATCTTCATGTTGGCAATAGGAAAAGTCCAGGTGAAGTCCTGTCAAATGCCAATGTTCAGGGTGAGTCTCCTTCCTCATATGTATCTATTGTGAAACCATCGGCAGCTAGTAGTTTGAACAGGGTGGGCTTAGCGGAGGGGTCATTATTGTATCATGCTGATGGCTGCATTTGTGTCCACGAGGAATTTTAATTTGTTCCTACAGTCCCACACATAGAAAAGGACATTGTGTGTTGTTACCGGATGAGTCTGTCATTGCCACTCTCCAGTTTAATCATTTCCCTGAGCCAATGAGTGCTTACAGGGTGGTCTGCAGTTCCTGGCTTCATTGCCAAATGTGTGATAAAACCAACAAATGTGCTGGTTGTTTCACCTTTCTTGGCTGGGTGTTTGTTGCTGTGGGGAAGGTGTTGGTCTCCTTGTCCATTGATGCAGAGAAATCTGTATTTTCCATACTTGTCTCTGCAGGTCGGCCAATGCCCATTCTGTCATGCTCTGTTTGTACTGCTCATGCTTCATTGTGCCAGGTGCGAACTGCACTTGTGCTGTGGTTGAACTGGGTGAAAACTAGGTCGGCGAACTCTGCCAAACCATCCAGAGGTGTGGCTCTTGTCACTAGGGCGATTAATTTGCGTAACCAATTTGGGTAAGCATTCCAGCCTTAAGCCATGGAGAACCTTCTCTGACATGTGTTTTCCCAGCTGGTTCTTCATGTATCGTAGGAGTTGGTTGGCGTCTTGTCGCCTTTGGTGACGTTTTGCAGAATCTCCTGGATCATGTCCTCCTCAGAACATCCAGTACGCTTAAGGATCGCTTCCTTTAAGTGGTTGTACAGTTCGTGTTCCGTGAGGACATCTGATATTTTGTCTATCACATCAGATGGGAGTCATTGCATCATGTTTGCGAATTTGGCTCTTTGTGAGATGATCTTTAACATCGAGAAAATTGATTCTACTTGCAAGAACCAATTCTTTGCGTTATGATGGTATGCTGGTAGTGTTATGATGGTGGCCGTCATGTCTGTTGTGTCACCCTTGACCGACTGCATCATTGCTCAGCTGTATCACATTGGGGTCTTAGCTGTGAAATTTAAAACTGGTGGAATTAAGAAATTTATGAAGCTGCTACTTGAGTGGGACTTAGAATATTAGAACTAAGGAAGGTAGTTTTCTGTAAATTTTCCATGGAAGTAGTGATAGAGTGGCAAGAGGTTGTGATGTTTCATCTGTGGGGAGCTGGGCTGTAGGGTGAAAAATAATTTGTCACCCACTAGGTCGTGGAGAGGTTTTTGGACTCTGTTCAGACTGGAAAATGTACAGTTCCTGTCCATATATTGTAGCAGCACTTAATTTTTTGCCTGATCTGGCTCTTATAAAAGGTAGAGGATAGTAAGAGGAATCAGGTACTTACTGGAGTGGTACTGGGAGCTGACCATTTTTCCAGCATCTTTAGCAATGGAACACTTGAGGTTGGAGTCGAGTTCAAGTTGGTTTGGTTTGTTTTACAGCATATCAACCTCAATGGGTTATTTAATGCCAAAAATTTTTATTGCTGGTAATTTTTTTTACAAAGTATTTCTGGCATTAAAACCTATTTTTATGCTTTCACAGTGTTTTGACCCCAGTTTGGGGGGTTAACTATTTGCCCATAGTTAGGACCCTAACAGGTGCTACCACCCCAGGTCGGGGTGGACCGGGGGAACACCAGCAATTAAGAGGTGGTTCCACACTCCTCAAAACCTCCTGATCAGAGGCCTTGCTGCCGGATGTAGTTTATCGTCTTACCCAGGACGCGGATGTAGTTTATTGTCATACCCAGGACAGGTTGCGTTTAAGTCTCAAATCGTTCATTTGAATAATTATAAATAACAAACGATACCAAAATCGTTACTAACAAGAAGTAGCAAATAAGAGGGAGGCTGTTGTACAGGAATGTGTGTCTGCAGGTTTATAATGGAACAAGTTTGAAGTTGGCAACTTCTGAGGAAAATAAATTCAGCATTTTCAGAAGGAAAAAATTAGAACACATGGAAGAGTTTTACATATACATTTTTATATAAAGTTTAACAATACAAAAACATAGTTGTGTGTACACAGATAAAATAAAAATTGTCTTTTTTTTCCCTCTTCATCTTATCAATCTTTATGGATTATTTAAACCCAAAACATATTTTTGGATTCTAAAAATAATCCTTTTTTGCGAGTCTATATTGTATTAATAATTTTTTGAGTATAACAATGATTTTATTTTTTTCTTATAGGAAAGATACTATTTAACCCTTAGCTGGTGGGAGGAGGTGGATTCATATCTTTCCCAAGAGGATTTACATGTAAGTGAATGTAATGAACCCAAATGGAATTCAAATTAAGCTCTCGGATTTCTATTTCTTGTTGTGGAGTTATTTCCACAATAGAACTTGTAGTCGGACTAAATGCGTCCTAAATAGGTTAAACATACAGAAACGTTAGGAACTTGTAATAAAGTGTTACGCAGAGTAATCGAGTTGTGGTCGCTGAACACTACTCCTTCTCTTGGCTACTCCTGACTCCTACTTATAATAGATGGGAGAGTCTATTACCTAGACATGGTGTCTTTCACTATAACAATTCTGTGCATCTATCCATTACACCATATGCACATCCACAAAAAATGAAGAAAAACATTCTTGGCTTTGTTGCTAGAAAAACGTGTATGTGTGAGTTAAAATTTAGTTGCTGGTTGCTCATAGGAAAGAAATTTTTCCCCAGTGTGGACAAGACTTGTGTTGGTAATGCTACATTTTAGAGTAAAAGAGTGATATGGAGAAAGGGTTATGTCAGTTGTTTTATAGTCCTGAAACAGCACTACCCAGTAGGCATTTTGGCAGACTAGGTGGAGGATAATCTCTATGCTGTAAATTTCCTAGCCTGAACAAAGAAATAATATTTGGTTATCGGGACCGAGTTTAGGAAGTGGGTCAGGCTGAGAACTTTTCAGCCCATCCTCATAAAATTTTACAATTGTTTAAAATGTATGTTCAGTAAAACAGACAATTTAAGCAGATCTTGAGAGGAAGAGAGAGAGAGAGAGGGGGGAAAATAAGTTTTAAGCTCTTTTGTTCTTAATTTTATACAAAGATAATAATAATAATAATAATAATAATAATAATACCGATTGCTAGTTTCTATGGAATAATCTCAATTATTTATTACAAAATAATACTGTTGAGATATTTTTCTTACATCTTAAACAACTTATTTTGGGTTTAAAAAGAACAATATGAAGAACAGTGTTTACTGAAAGTTTCATAACTTCATTAGTATTAAAAACACATTGCATCTCAAAAATAGTGTTTTTGTTTTTTAAGGTCCTAGGAGGAGCCTTTAATCTAAAATTATTGTGTAAAATGATTAAAGAGATTAAAATCATACAAAGAATACATTTGGTAGTTGCATATTTGTTTATTTGTAAAATACATCTAATAGTTTGATACAATGAATTGGAGAAATGCCAAGATTTATATGAATAAAATGATTATTGAAATGCGTATGATTCGTCACATGTAAAAAGGATGTTAACATTATAAGTGAAAATTACAAATGAAAGTTAAAATTCAGGGTTACTTGTTTGTGAACAAAAACCCTTTTCAATAATTGGAAAAAACTGTATACAATTTACAGAGAAAATGGATCAATACTATTTTTATAAATAATAGGTATATACTTGTAAAATCATAACTGTATCAATGATGAGTGGAGAAAGAATATGTGAGAAATTTGGGGTAAAAAAAAATGTCTAAAGTACAAAAAAAGCAAGAGAAGAATTGAACAAAAGCAAATAAAAATAAACTGAATGGTTGTCTGTTAATAAACTTTATCAATATATAACACAAGAAATGAAGTTCACAGAAGAGTGGTTGGCAGTGGACAAAACTATGGAAGATTGTTAAGCCAATAATGGTTTGCCAATTGAGGATAATCCTTGTAATAGATCCACAACTGCAGAAAGTCACAAGGTGTTAAATATTTTAAAAAATCATTAATCCATTGCAAACAATACTAAGCAGTAAACCTTTGCATCTTAGTGGCTTTATTGCCTTGCTTGGGATGAAATGAGTAAAAAAATTTGAAAGGCACCAATATTAAAACGATTACTTGGTTACTTATTTAGTGCATCTTTTTACTTACAATTATTGTCATGTGGCACAAACAATAGTTTGTGCATTATTTATACAAATTAGTCATGAATAATCAACAATGCCTTTTTATAGCCATCTGTCACTTATATTATTGTGAACGAAGACATTTTTACATTTATATAAGTAGCGAAGTAATCATTCTAAGTAATGCAGTTAATCAAACTAAGGGCTGTGAAATTTGTTGTTATTTTAAAATAATTTAAAAAATATTCAACTTTCTTTTCTTCTCAGATTGTATATAAAAAAAGAAAAAGAAAAAGAAAAAAAAGGCAAATGTCAGCAGTAATATCAAACAAAAAAGGAACTGTCCCTTTATCAACAGAAAATATACATTTACTGAGAAATATTTTAATGTCATGTTAACACATTGTAGTAGTCATGATGACCTTATGAATTATTGCGAAAAGACATTCCTTAGATACTAGTGTTTAAGGTTTTCTACAAAACTTTCAAATAGTTGAAGTGGCTGGAGTAGTGTGCAGAAGGTTGAGTGGGTGGTCAGAAAGTGCAATGGCCCCTTGGGCATCCATATGAGTAGGGCAACCAAACAATGAGTGAAATAAAAATTTAGATTTTGAAATTGTTAACTTCGTTGTACAAGCGCCCTACAGTCCCACAAGGTGGTGTGAATGTGGATCCATGTATTGATAAGTGAGACTGGGGTAGACCCCTCCCCACTTCAGTATAAGAGGCATACAATCAAAGAGTTGGCCCTAGGCATCACCAACCTCTGCACATTACTGAGTGGATGTTGGATATAACTGTGGACAGTGCCAGCTTTAGGAGCTGCAGGACCTAAATGGAAACATTTTTTGAGGGGCTATATGTTTAAAAATTATCAATCAGCCCTCATAATAATCAAATGTTGCTCAAGAACATGTTGAAGTGTTTTAATTCCTGTTATTAGCCTTTAAGAAATTAAATAAAAAAGGAAAAATTATAAAAATAAAATAACATTGCTCTTGGTGCTGGACTTACCTAAGAGCAATTGCTTAGGGCCACACACACTCAGGAGCCTCTTTTAAAAAAAAAAAATATTTTATAGTTTTTATACTTTAATAGTAAATCATCAAAAATGATATACAGAGTGATTGAAAAGTAATACTTATAATTTATTTATTAACTATAATTTTTACAAGAAATGGATATGAGAGAAAAGCATTTAGCATGGGGGTTTATTCAAAATGGGCACCAGATTTCGCTACCAGCTTCTCGAGCTGCCCAGGAATCACATTAACCGATTTCACCAGGAACTCTTGTGGTATGGAAGACATAACTTGTATTAGCCCTTCAAGTTCTTCCAAAGTCTTAGTTTGGTATAGTAGACTTGTTCCTTTAACCAATCCCAAAGAAAAAAGTCACGGGGTGTTAAGGACTCCTTGTTGGCCACTCATACATAAAATGAGGAGTTACTTTCCAATCACCCTGTATAATCATTAACAGATAATAATCATGTATAATTATTTAAATTTTTTTTACCCAATTTGTTTATAGAGAAGAAAATCTAATTTCATACAGCTTATGGCTTCAGCAGGTGAAAGTCTCACCCTAATTGCTCTATTTACAAGTTGTGCCCAATTTCTTCAGGGAAATTGGAAATGATTGTACTTAATATCAATCTGAATTAGCATTTGAGGTAATGAATGAATACTGTGAAGTAAAAAAAATGTATTGCCAACATGAAGAGAAAGTCCATAACATAATGAAATAAAAATTCACATCAAAGACAGCATTCTTTCCCTTACAGTTCCTGCATTTAATATGTTAGCATTGTTGGTAGATATTTTTTATTTATTTATTTTTTTTTTATACGATTATAAATATTAAATTTTTAGTTCTAATCAAAATACATATTTAGGTTTTGCTTTCAAAAATAAAATGGTAAAAAAATAAAGTTATCTTTACAGCGCTCTGCTTTTCAATAGAATAGGAAATTATAAAAATATCATTTCATCAATTATTTGAGGAAAATCTCATTAGCAACTTTTGATAATATTAATAGATATTCTTTTTTGCGATGAGTGGACACAATTTAAATCTCGATTAAAACGTACAACAGTCAAGTGTAGAGGAGGGGTGACAATCTGGTCACTTGACAAGCTTCTGAGGAAAAAAATACAAAATTTCAAAAGAAAGCTCTAAGGGTATTTTAGAATGTATTTTTTCTTTTGCTTATATTTCTGAGATGAGGTATTGTAACTATTTACACTATTTACATTGTTTGAACGGTTGTCCTCATCTTTATTGTCATATTCATAACAATGGCTCAGTGGATAAAAGCTTTGGTTGAAGTAATCCAAAAGTGACTTGACCCAAAGAGTTTTGAGTTCATAGATTGTGACAACTGTTAGGGAGATGTGATTATATATACTTTAATGTCTAAAAAATTTATTCAGTATTATTATTTTTTTTAGGTAATAAGCATTATAACATAGCACAAAAAGCTATATTGTGGAAAAAGAAATTTTTGATCATATACGTATTTTTTTTCTACATATTTATGGTTATTTTTAACTTTTATCAAAAATGACATTCTTGCACATATAGTTATGGATAATATTATACATTAATTACTAATTTTTGTGATAAAAGTTTTGAATAATGCAATAAAAATTTAAATTTTATCTCTGATAAAAGTCACGATCTGTTAATACCTGGCCACAGCATAGGTGAACAAAAACTTGGAGAGTTGAGTTACTCAAGGGAAATAACTGAAACCGAGATAGTCAGAAAAGGCACGGCACGTGGAACTAGAACAATCTACCTCAGTGGACAAAATAAGAGGTTTTTGTTCGAAATTCCAACGTATATCACCTGAAAAAGGCCAGAAACGTCGTGAGTATGACAATAAAAATGAGGACAACAGTCCATACAATGTAAATAGTGTAAATGTATTTTTTCTGTTAGTACAAATTCAAAATCTTATATATTTCCAATATACCCATAAAAGTTAACACAGCTGTTTAAAACTTGTTTTTGTCACATAGGAAAATCTAACATGGCACTTGAACGAAATATTTGGCGAAAATTCTCCATTCGTCAGTAACATTTTAAACACCTCATAGAATGTAAAGTTTTTAAAGCAAACCTGTGCCAAACTGTTTTTCTGAATCCTTGATGACTTGGCTGTCCGAAAATGACAACATCAAGATGAAATAATTGGAAACTGACTGTGGAAAACACAATTATGTGCAAGAAGTTTTCGATCAATCAGTTACCGTCTAGAAGTTTTTGGACCATGTTATTGGATCCAGACAGCTATTGCTTGTGCATGGGATTATTCACTGGTAATTGATCTTCGTTTTGGCTGTGAAAAATATCACCTGGGGGTTAGCATTAAGAAATTATGACCAATTTTCTGAGAAAAATCACTTTTTTTTAATGAAAAGATAATTTTTTCATTTGAAAACAATTTTTTTTCAAACTTCGATCATTTCTCTTTAAGTCAGTGTGAACATCATTGAATAAAAGGAACGGCTCTATGACCCGACATTGGGGAATATGAAGTACATGCATAAAAAAAAATGTTGGCTGCTAGTATTTTTGCCATCACCCAGGTTGCAAGGTGTAATCAACAAAAAAACAAAAAAACACACACACATCAAACCATGTTCAATTATTTTTCACAGCTTTATCTGATACCATCTTGACTTTTTCACATAGGTTTGGAAAAAAAAAAAAAAAAAAAAAAACAACAGCACAATGGTCCTTTTTTCTTGTCACACTTTGCTGTCTGTTGTAAGTGGTGTGGTTTATCACCAGCAACTGATGACAGCTCGTTTTATTGCTGGCTACCTGGCTTTGAGCCAGCCATGTCAAAGTGAATTTGAACCATATTTTACATATCACTGCTTTTTATGGAGAGAGAGAGAGAGAGAGAGAGAGAGAAAAAAGGGGTTAATTTCCCATTATTGGTGAAAATTTTTGTTTAGAAAAAATGCAAAATTTTCACTCCCCCACATTTCTTGAGTCATTTACACCAGCCAATTTTACTTTTCAATGAAAGAACATATTGTTTGCTTTTAAAAAATTCCTCGTTTCATGGGGTTCAGATCAAAAGTTTCCTTGATATTTTGTTCAGATGATGACAAAAAAGTCATTTTTCAATAATTTATCTTGTTTTACACCTATAAAAGTATTCATTTTTTTCAGAGAAAATAGTCTTTGACAAAATGACTTTTGCTATTTTTTGACTTTTTTTTTTACTTGGGATAGAAAATGTTTACCATAGCAGACCTGAATTGACTTTATTTAAGCTTTGGGGTGGTGGTGGGGGAGCTATAGGAAGCCTCAAACAGCTGTGTTAAACATTCCTAGTTAAAAAAAAAATAAAAAAAAAAAAATATACAAACTGTTAGTAAAAGAAGGTTTGGTCAGCCACATTTACTAAAAGTTCCTCAGAGTAAATCAAATTAGCATCTTGTAATATTTTGTTGGTATATTTCTGACTTCAATGAAGCAACTTACTTAACGTTTCACTTACTTCCCATAGTTTTTTGGCAACAGCCATGTCACGACCGTTAGCAGATGTGCTGCTCACTTTACAGTCAGCATAATATTCACCACTGGTGCTTTCAATTCCTTCGCTTAAAGCACAATGGAGAATGGTCTGTGCTCCCTCTTTAGCAGTCTGATTTTAAAAAGAAAAAGAAACAGGGATCATTTTATTTTAGCAAAAACTGGGCTCCACATGATTAATTTTGGTTAACAAGCTTGAAATGTTTTGTACATCAAACCAAAACCATTTCTTCATAAATATTAATTCAGAATTCGCAATGAGAAACAGAGAAGCATTACATATAATTTTCCTTGTGAAATGACAGTGAAGAAAAACTAGTATTATTTTTTTATCTTTTACTTTTTTAAAGCGTTTCACCCCAAGCAAAGCAGGAAGCCACTAGCATACAAAGGGGTTACAGAGAGTTGCAGCGAGAGCAAATAGGAGTGATAGAGGAAAGGATGAAGAGAAGCATAGGGGATAGATCAAGGCATCTGGAGACGTCGAATGACATTACATTTGAATAGTTGGAGATTATAGCTATCAGGGAAACAGGAAAAGGGGAGGGAGTTTCACAGGCGAGAAGTGCGAGACATGAAGCTATTGGAGTAGAAGAGACGGCTACATTAGTGTAACAATACAATTTCTCACACATCTTTAGAAGATAAGTAGATAAATTTCTTTTAAGTCTACTTAGTTATCTGAGTTTTGTAGGAATTTAATCTTGAATCCATCCTTGAGGTAACTGAATTGCTGGATTTTCAGGATTCATGTCTCCAACTCGCCTTTGAATTAGCAGAGAAAATTTTATCAGTGATTTTAGATAGTCATAAAAGTAGGTTTTTGAAGGTTTGACCACCCATGTGGCTTTAGGATGGTACCAAACGTTCTGGAACACAAGTGGATGGAGGAGTGTGGGACCCCAGCGATTATCCATATAAGCAGAGAGAGGCATAAAGTCAAGAGAAAGGGGGTCCAGCCATGAGAGAAGTAGGCAGGTGACCAGAGAAGTTAGGAGCTGCCCAGTGACAGACGGACTGGTAGTGAGGAACCAGGCGCCACCAAGTCCAGAGGCCAGTGAGGAAGGGACCAGCCGAAGTTAGAGAGATAGCTTGCTAAGTGAGAAATGTATCAGTGTCTTTAAAAACATTGTTGCCATTATTATTATTTGTTGAAAGCAATCATGACCAGCAAGACGAACCTCTGCACATAGTGAGTTGGGTGTATATGCAAATACAAATCAACCTTGGATGTCATCACAGGTGCAGTGAAAGATGGTCGATCACAGAACGTTGTCATAAAACTTGTCACAATTTTGCCACGAATGGCGTCACATTAATGTCTCGATATTTCTATTTTTTTTTTTATCAATGTGGTGCTAATGTTACAATAAAAACTGTCCACAATACTTATTGTTAATCAAAAATTTACTTTAAATTTGTTCGTCTTATCTGTTATAGCCTACAAAAATGGACCCCCTTTTTCAGTAAAGCACTTTTATTCTGGTTAGACCTGTATAATCATTTACATTTTTATAGTCAGTTATTGCAAGCTGTCCTTGCTAGCCTGTCCCTTTTACATCCATTGTCAATGAATCAAAGATTTCAATAAAGACTTACCTTCATAAGTGGATATCGAGTCATCAATGCTTGAACAAGTGATGGCATGAAACGGAATAATTCTGTATCACAAAAGCCAGGATGGACAGAAAATGTGCTAATTCCTGTAGGAGAAGACAAATAAACTTAGAAATATATTATGTCCATTTATAGAAAAAATGGGTAGATGAGAAAAAGATAAAAAGCTTTATGCACGTCAGATATCAGGAATGGCCAATACGTGAACCAAAAGTGGTGCACTGAATGATTTAACATGAGAACTGAATCATATGAATCACCATCTGCAACAGTCTTTTAGCCAGGTGTGATACTATGGACACCCACCTAGAAAGAGAAGATGAGGTTTTATCTTGATCTCAAGTATTTTATAGCCAGCAGCTGGTTCGTTTTGAAGTTTAGTTTTCTAAGTGGTATCCACTTTGACATATAGAGGATTTAATGTGAGGTATATTTTGGTAATAAAGTGTGGCTTATTACCAGTGAACTGGATTGTGTGGCTCTTATAAATGAGCTATAAATTAAAGTGGCACGATCACAGGGAGAATTTACAGTGCATGTGAACTAAAAGTAAAAGAGAAGGGAATTGTTCACAAATCATATTGATCATGAAGATATTAGCAGAAGGAAACAGTAGTAGAGTTTTTGAGCTGAGAATATAGACGGGTAGTGATCAGTGGATTCATTTTATTTTGTTCATATGGAAAAGAATATTAGGGAACGAGACTGTAATGTCAAAAGTGTGTTTAAGAGGGAAATGCAGATGCGTCAAAATTCTAGGAAGAGATGAATGGAGATTATAGTGCAAAGTAAATTCTAATGAAATTCATGTTAAGGTTGTAGTTTCATCTTAGGAATTTCAAAGAAATGCCTGTTGGAATTTTAGTATTGGAATTTGATTTGAGAGGAGTCTTTAGAGAAAAAGAAATTATCTCAATCAGGTTTGCAGAACTTAGAGAATGGAGAAAAGAATTAAAAGATAATGGATTTTAATGTAAAATTTTGTTAATTTTCATTACAGGGCCTACAGACTGGTTACTTTTGGGTGTTTGTAATTTTGAAAAACATTTATAAATGCCAATGGCATGGGGAGGTATGTGATACTATAAACACCCACACAGAAAAGGAAGATGCCATTTTATTTTGATCTCAAGTATTTCTATTTTATAGCCAGAAAGGGGCTCCTTTTGAAGTCTAGTTTTCTAAGCAGCATCCATTTTGACAGAAGGAGAGTAAGGAATTAAAGAAGTGAGTGAGGGGTTTTTGGACATCAAGTGATAGTGAAACTGGAAATAGAGTGCAACCAGAGTGCTTAGTATTGGATTCAGTTCTGGTTTGACCTTGGCGAGAGAGAGAGACTTGTCCGTCATTTGATTCAAATGCTACCTGTTTGCATTGCCAGTCACTAAGAAGTTTCTAGGAGGAAAAGCTGATCTATGAGATCCTCATAGCAGTGTCCAGTATCTAAAGGTGAAGCCCTGAATAAAACATGTTATATTCCGTGCTAAGGGAATAAACACACAAGACCAGGTTGATACTAGAAGAAAGGTTTATTGTACACAACAAGCACAACATGAAATATGGTACAGTTATACACACAGGTCAATCCAGTAGAGAGTGCCACTAATTGGAAGGTCGGACGTGCTTGCATTGTCTCGCTCACTCCCTTGTCTCTCGTAGATGGTTGACTTTATAGATACTTGCTACCTATAGTATATTCATGGGAGTGACTGGTTATTCCATTACATCAAAACATTTACATATAATATGGGAAGCAGTGTTTATGTTCTTATTTCTTGATGTGGCATTTGTCTTTCATCTTGTTGCCTTGTGAGCATGCAGCAGGCCCTTACCCAGCCTTTCAGTGCACACTGAGATTGAGAATCAAAATACAATGTGGGATAATGATTGGCCAGTTGGTGGAAAGCTTGGGTGAGGGTCCTGTTGTATGTTTACACAGGAATGCCAACCTTTCATTTTCACATTGCATTGTTACAGGTGATGAAAAATGGGTTTTGCATACCAGAAAATGAAAAGGATAATGGTTAGCACAAAATGAAAACTAAGACTCCATCTGTAGAAGCTGTTTATTGTCAGCAAGTGGATCATAAATGAAGCATTAAGTCAAAATTGTCTGACATTGATAAATAGAAAAAGTGTTATTCTCCAGCATGACAATGCAAAGGCACACTCTCTGTAAAAGGAACCCAAGAAAGAATAAGATTATTATGATGTGAGGTTCTTTCATATCCTCCATACTTGCCAGATTTAAAGCCTACAGATTTTTTATTTCTAGGACATTTCACATGTACTAGTAAATTCAGAAACAAAGAAGAATTTGAAACAGTCATCCTAACTTTTGCAGGGGGAGAAAAAGACCCAGATTTCTTAAAATGTGGAATCAAAAATTTGTCTTATTAGGCTGGATTAAAATGATTGTGGTTATATTTTTGACAAAATAAATTTAACTTCGATTTATTCCTTCTGGTGAAAGGTAATAATTTTCCGAATACGCTAATACTTAAATAAATTAAGCTTACACTTATTTTTTATATCCTTTATAGTGAAACGATATTACTTTCCGAACACCTTAATCAACAGTTCAAGGGAGATCACTCACCAAAAATTAGACAAAAACAAAAAAAGATTTTTTTTTTTTAAATTAGCATATTATATGCATAATTTGACAGAAGATGTAGATTATTATTTATCATGTCTTAAGTTTTGAATTTATATTTTGCCTGAGTTTTCTATACACAAAGAGACCATTTTTATCTTTTTGTAAAATGTTCATTATACAACTGAATGAAATTCTTCAACTAATGAAGACAAGAAATTTTAGGAGTTACCTTTTCCTTCTGTTCTTCTTGCTAATTCCCGTGTGAATAAAACATTTGCTAATTTCGTATTAGCATAAGTTGTATGACCATCATCTAGCATTGGGCATTTCATATTTTCAAAACGGATACTTCCTATTTTGTGTCCATGGGAACTGACATTGATAACTCTGGATGGAGCTGATGACTGAAGGAGATCTGAAAGGACAAAAAAAAAAAAAAAAAAAAAAATATAAATTAAATGAACAAGATATGCTTGTAAATAATATCTGAGGAACCAGGAAAGAAAATCACTTTCCTGGGGAAATAATATATAATCAATGGATCCTTAAAGTTGTCTGTTTTTTTATTTAAATTTTATTTATATATATTATATATAAAATTATATACCTGAGTATATATAGTAATTTATCCATATTGTCTGGTTTCTGTTCACATCTGTGGCATTTCAGAATACAAGTAAAAAAAAAAAAAAAAAAGAGTAAAGAAAGACACAAGTGACTAATTAATGTTTAGGAGAAAGTTACAAATAAATTAATGAAACTAGAATGTTATACAATTATAAATTTAAATTAAAAATAATTATTTCTTTTATAATCAGATAAATCAATTTTAGCTGTTTTTTTTTAAAAAATCTGGATTTTTGTTTTATAGCAGCTGTTTAATCAAACATAATTCTATACTTGAATTAGGCCCACATTTAAAGAAGACAAAAACAAACTCACCTAAAAGCAAATTTGTGAGAAGGAATGGAGCAAAATGATTAATGCAATATATTGTATTCAAACCATCTTCAGTCAAAAGTGAATTAGAATCTAAAAGAGAAATTTTTGAAACTGAATTCAGTAAGAACTTTTCAGAATCTTAGAAAATTAATAAATTAAACAAAACCAAACCAAACATGAAACAAAATCATTCATTAAAAACTCAATGAAAAACAAAAAATTCTTTTACTTATATGTAGTTGTGCATAAAGATATTTTCATCAGTGATTAATCGAAAATGTATATTTAATAATGGATAGTGACAAGTTTGAGAAAACATTTAATTTACAAATGTTCAAAATTTCTTTAAAATATTTCAAAAGTAAAAATATACATTTTGGTAAAAATAATGTTGAATTTATTAACTTTGATGGCAAAAATAGAAACCTAAATTAAAAAAAAAAAAAATTAATTTAGTCATTTTTTTTTTTGTCTTCTGAGTCTACATGAGGATTAAGTTCATCTAAGATAACTAAAAGAAGCTCACAAAAGACATACCAACAAAATAAAAGTGATACTTAGAATTTGGTTATTGGTGTGTCTTCTAGTCTGTGATGTATAAGTTCCATCTCTGTGCAGAGTGACGACTGACTTATTAACAGTTGTTTGACTATGCAAAATAGGGTAAGTCCATTCTACCTATGTCACCAGTTATATAGCCTGTATTTTTTAGCATTAAAGACCCCCTTTTTTTGTCAAAAATATCTAAATAATTTATCCTTTAACCTACAGTCTGAAAATTATTTTTCTTTTTATCTTCCTTAGTTTATCCATGAATTTTTGAAAATGCACTATTTGGCATCCGTCTTTAGAAAATTAGGTCAATTATATTAAAGCATTGCAAGATGTTGACTTTCCACACTAAAAAAAAAGGTAGAAAGGAAAATCTTTTAATACAAGTAAGAATAGTTACAGAGAAATTCAGAAGCCTATTTTCCTGAAAAAACTATTTTAAGTGAAAGCTTGTAAATTTTAACAGAAAGTAATGCTGTTTGGTCAGTGAATGCTAAAAGTTTCCTTACAAGGAAACTGTTAATCTCACCATTATTATTGCAAGGAATGTGGTGTTAAATGTGTCGGGCAACTTCATCAGCCCAAATTCTTTGCAGTTCTGAAAGCCAAACTTTCATTGACAAGCTTGGTTTTCAGCACAACAAAGTGACAAGTGAATAATTTGGGCAGATGAAGTTGCTGGACACACTTTGCACCACATTCCTTGCAATAATTTAAAACAAATGGTCTAATTTTGTGTAGGGAAGATAACAAACAAACTTTATTTTATGCCCATTTTTTTTCTGCATTTTGAAATTGGTAGGGGGAATCCTTGAGGCTGGAAAGTCCTTGAAGCTAAAAAAGTATGGTTGTTTTATATAAAAAAAAAAAGGAAAAAAATAACTTACGTATAATACCAGCATTGTTAATTAGAATATCCAAATGAGATTCTTCCTTAATGATTCTTTCGGTAAACTGTCGTACAGATTGAAGGGAGCTGAGGTTCACTTGTTGAAATACAATTTGTTTATTGCCAGTTTCGGCAATGATTTTTTCTTTGGCAGCATTTGCCTTTTCTGCATTACGACACGCCATGACAATACGGGCATTACGAAAGGCCAGGTCAAGAGCTACATAGTAACCAATTCCTAAAAAGAAGCAATGTCAGTATTTTTTTTTATTTAGTTAAAAAAAAAAAAAAGAAAAAAAAAGAAGCTTGCTTCAGCAACATTCTTGTCTTCATTATTTTATCACAAAAATCATATTTATCATCAATCAGTAATTAACTTTAGTATCTGTCTATATTTCTGAGATGAGGTATTATGTACACTATTTACATTATTTGGATTATTGTCCTCATCTTTGTCGCCATATTTATTACAACGTTTCGGCCGTTGTACGCTCCGGCCTTCATCAGGTGGTTGGAATGTCAAACTGAACCCTTTATTTTGCTCACTGGGGTAGACTGTACTAGTTCCATGCGCCATGTTTAATGGATGTCAGTTATCAGTTATCTCCTGTTAATTCCCCTCTCCAAGTTCTCCACTGCCTTAACCAGGTATTGAACTTACACTCCTTGGGTACTGTCACTGGATCTAATCAACGACTTTATCCACTGTGCCATGTGTCCTTGAAAATTCGTAAACTTAAGGAATCAGCACATATGCTAGGCCACAAAAATCTCCCGAGCTGACCAAGCATAGAAATGAGTACAATATGGGAACCAGTAATAAGGAGTGCCAGAGAAAATTGATAACAGCAAAAATTGCAATATGAGCACTGGTAAAATATGATGCTGAAGACTTTAGGTTTATAATACCCAGAAATTAACAGGAGATAACTGATAACTGACATCCATTAGACATGGCATGTGGAACTAGTACAGTCTACCCCAGTGAGCGAAATAAAGTGTTCAGTTCGACATTCCAACCACCTGAAGAAGGCCAGAGCATACAACGGCCGAAACGTTGTAATAAATATGGCGACAAAGATGAGGACAATAGTCTGAATAATGTAAATAGTGTACATAATACCTCATCTCAGAAATATAGACAGATACTGAAGGGCCGACACGTTGTAATAAATATGGCGACAAAGATGAGGACAATAGTCTGAATAATGTAAATAGTGTACATAATACCTCATCTCAGAAATATAGACAGATACTGAAGGGCCGAAACGTTGTAATAAATATGGCGACAAAGATGAGGACAATAGTCTGAATAATGTAAATAGTGTAGAGTAATTAACTTTAGTATGAAACAATGCTTGAAATTAACACCAATCCGAACACAACAGAACATTAGCTTGGGATGACTGGTTAGGTTTTTGGAATGGTACTAAATTTTTAATTAAAATTCTATTGTATTTATTCTAAAAGCAATTAATTACTTAAAATTACAAGAAAATTCAACAAACTTAGACCATCATGCCATGACATTCTGTTTGTTTTTTAAAAAAAAAACAGAATGTCAAAAGAATGTTTTTTCCCTTGACACTGCTATTATTTTAACGACCTTCACTCGTCAGCAATGTTTATTGTTTCAAAAAGTGATGATTAGAATTTTAATAAAGCCTAAACATTTGGTGAAAGTGAATTTACACTTTTTTTGAGAATTGACAAAAACAATAATAGACACTATTTATTATATTATTCATTGGAATGGTTGGCAAAACATTGCCTAATTGCCAATTGATCCAAATTTTATAAAATGGTAAATAATAAGGATTTCCTTGTAGTTGACTAACATATTTTAATATTTTAATAAATGTTTGTAAATTTATGAATAAAAAATTTCTTTATAATATTGTAATAGTTTTAATTGTATTAGTTTTTAGAATGTTATAAATATAAAATGATTCCTGTAAATAAACAATGCAATAAATAAATAGTGCTTAATATTTTTGTTGCAAATTCTCAAGAACAAAAACATGTATAAATTAACTTTCATCATATGTTAAGGTTTTATTATTAGGTTGGTGCAAAAATAATGTCGTTTTCTCACATGAAGTTGAACGTCAAAAAACGACATTATTTTTGCACCAACCTAATACAATTCTAATCATCACTTTTTAAGACAAACATTGCGAAGGAGGGACAGTAATTAAAATAATAGTGGTGTCAAGGGGAAAACCATCCTTTTGACACTCTTTTTTTGGGGGGTGCACGGTGGTGTTTTAATAAATGAAGCACACACACACACACAAAATAATAAACAAAACTTAAGCACTTCTTTTTAAACTAATGAATGAAATCCAAAATGAAAAATGAAGTTTGAAGGACTTTAATTTAGATATTTGTATTATTTATTTGTAAATGTATAAAACATTGGGATCTAAATGTAAAAAACTAAATTCGTTTCAATAAAGAAAGCAAGAAAATTATATTTTTTCTGTCAATTTTCTTGTTAAAAACTTGAATGAACCATTTACAAACAAAATTTATTTTTCATTTTTTCTCATCATAAACTAAATTGAAAATACAAGGGAGAATTTAAAAAATGATAAACAAACAAACAAAAAAAATAGCCACAATATGAAGCCGGTAATTGTAAACAAAAACTTTTTGATAAAGACTTTAAAAACGTTTTTGATTGTGAATAGTTCTAAGGTGGTAATATTCTTTATATAGAAAATGAATACAAAGAGCATAATTCTTAAAGTCAGATAAGAGTTTAAGATAAGAGATTTGAACATGAAAATGAATTAATAAGAACATTTCTGTGTAAAGGTAATTTAAGTAAATGCTTAAATAAAAATATAGTTATTTTTATAAAAATAACTGAGAGATAAGATGAAGTTTTATTTCGTATTTAAAGATTAAAACTGCAGAAATTATTAACTTTTGTAATTTTATATATAATATTGCTTGTACAATGTCCAGTTTTATTATGCAAGTCAATATTTTCATATTAAGAATTGTTTGTGAAAAGTAATTTTTTTCACACATAAAGGAACATAAATATTTTTTGAAAGTGGGATAGCAAAATTCTGACTTTCAGAATAAGTTGTTGGAGTGACGGATCTCAGAAATAAAAATAAAAAATAAAGAAAGAAAGATAGGGAAAATGATGCAAAGTCTGGTGTGGAGAGAAAAAAAAAAGAAAGACCCATCTATGTTATGTAAAGGCTTTCTCCTTTTCACTAAGAGATAGGATGGAGGTGATCATGGCTCTCCACAGATTCCTTTATTCCTGTTTTGACTTCTTCAGAAAAATAAAGTAGCATTTTCTCCACTGTTTTCTTGATGGTTTTGAATTCAAAGTAGTCATTCTTCTAGACCAGCTAATACCTAAGTCTAAAGAGCCCGGTCTCTTCTGCTATTTAATCTATATATGGGGGATGTGCATAATACAGAGTATATTAAGAAAACTAACCGAATACTCACCTGTATTACAACCTGTAATAATGACTGTTTTGCCAGTAAGATCAGTCTTTGCTGTGCAGACACCCCAACTATGTCGCCAGCAAATAATGATAAAGAGGACGATTAGAAAGACAGCTAAAATTAGGCCAATCATTGTTCAAGGATTCACAAACCTGGACAAAAACTGGAAAGAAAAAAAGAAAAAAGAAAAAGGATTACTAGGCAATAAATAATCAGTTTTAGCTGGTTTCATATCCCTAAAATATTTCTTAAAGATTTTTGACAGAATCTGTTCCATTTCTATTAGAGCAGTAATCTAAATCTTTGTGTAACGTTATCATATCATTGACCTTTTCCATACAAAGGAACTTATTTATAACTCCAAACATCCACCTAAAATCAAAGCAATATTAAATTAAGGTGAGCTGACAATTTTCAAATGCCTACTGAATAATTCAAAACTAACACAAGAAACTTACTATTAAACACAAACAGATTTTGTTATCATGTATATGTTAATTAAATAGTTGAATGTCAATTAATGTTCTGATTTCTTTATGGAACCAAAAAAGGCCAATGAGCAACTGAATGAGTAGAATATGCAGAACATATTTGTTAACTTTTAGGACAATCACAGATTTTTTTTTTGTCAAATATTTCTGAAATCAAAATCAATTATTTATAACGAAAAATGGTCAATAAGAAAAATGATTATTTACACTATTTACATCATTCATCTTTATTGCCATATTCATGATGTGTTGGCCATTGTACACTCTGGCCTTCTTCAGGGATATATGTTGGGATTTCAAACCAAATTCTTGGTTTAGTCCACTGGGGTAGATTGTTCTAGTTCCACGCGCCATGCCTTTTCTGGATATCTCAGTTTCAGTTAATTCCCTTTAGTAAGTCAACCCTCCAAGTTTTTGTTTACCTCTGCTGTGGTCAGGTATTGAACTCACAACTCTTTGGGTAAAATCACTTTTTGGATCACTCAACCAATGCTTTTATCCACTAGACTATGTACCCATGGTCCTATATCATATATCACCTGATGAAGACTGGAGTGTACAATAGCTGAAATGTTGTGAATATGGCAATAAAGATGAGGACAACAGTTTGAACAATGTAAATAATTACAATATGTCATCTTAGAAATATAGACAAAGAGAAAGTATTTATTCAGTGAAAGGATCTTTCTTTATTATTTATTCATTATTTAATCTTACTTTACGCTTGATAAGTTACATTTAAATTGCATCACATTTACACATTATATTTGATAAAAAAATTATCATACAAATATAAAATACACATTATTTTTATTTAAAAACAAAACCAAAAATTAACATTTCCTTGGTTTAATGTTTAGAAAACTTGAACCTTTTTTCATCTGAAACTTCCAAAATTCGTGTTTAGCATTAAATTTTAATGGACAGTGTAATTTTTTTTTCTTGTTCATAGTTATACTATGACACATTTATAAAAAATCCTGATAGCACAACATTTGGAAGGAGGGAAGAAAAGTAGAATTGTAGATTAGGTTGAATTTATTTATTTATTTTTTTTGTTTATTTGTTTCCATGATAATTTTAAATAAAAACATCTTTGCTCTTGAAACATTCAAAATGAAGACATTCTGTTTGTGCTTTCTTTGGTAATCTTGGAAGAGATAACATGACTGTTTGGAATTATTCATATGGTTAGGATCCTGGTAACTGATAATTTTTTGGTGGAGGAAGTAATGAAGATAAAATTATTGCCCCAAAGAGACAAACCACAGCTAATATTAAGGAATTTAAACTAAAAATCGGTCATATCAACATGTTCTCCAAGGATTTAGAAAAAAAAAAAAATCTCTCTCTAAATGATAAACTGAAGTGCCAAAAAAATTAGAGACACTAGTACATTGAACACTTCCCCCTTTATCACTTTGAAGAAATTAACTCAGCTAAGTAATATATGTAAGATATAAAAAGGTAAAGAGGTAGTGTAGCAGCCATGGGACTTGAGAAAGGTTTCAACGCTGACCACATGATGATTGTTAGGGACCAGAAAGATTGCGGCACTATTTTCAAGGTGGCAACAGCTCTTTTTTTTAAAGCAACAATTACAATGGCATATGGGAATTCTGGAGAGACATCAATGGCATATTAGAATGGCAGGTGATAAGCATGGAACTGCTAGTAACTGACAAGGATGGTAACCGCCTAATGAAAGAGAACATTGCATCAAATTAGATCTCAATTCAATGCTAGTGCCACTTAGCCTATTAATCAATAAGCTGTACAGTATATGATACGTTCCATGGTGTTTTGTAGTTGTTGATCAAAAAGGTTACCATTACTAAAGCATTGGTTACTATAATTTGCCTGGTACAGAGAACACAACCGTGGGATGAAGAAAAGATGTCTGGTCAGACTAGTCATGTATTTACACTGTTTGGACTGTTGTCCTTATATTTGTTGTCATATTCACAATGTTTCGGCCGTTGTATACTCCAGCCTTCTTCAGGTGATTGGAAATTTGAAGTGAAACCTTTATTTTGCCCACCAGAGTAGATTGTTCTAGTTCCATGTACCATACCTCTTTCGGATATCTCGGTTTCAGTTATTTCCCTTTTAACTCAGCTCACCAAGTTCTTGTTCACCTCTGCTGTGGCCAGGTATTAAACTTGGGTCAAGTTACTGGATTACTTCAACCAATGCTTTTATCCACTGGGCCATGTATCCTTGAGGGTTCAGTTTGAAATTCCAATCACCTGAAGAAAGCCAGAGCATAAAATGGCCGAAAATTGTGTCTATGACAAGAAAGATGAGGGCAACAGTCCAAACAATGTAAGTAGTGTAAATAATTACAATACCTCATCTCAGAAATATAGACAGATATAGACTAGTCATGTGTCCAGATTTTCTGGGTAGATAGTAAATGTCACATGATTGAATGAGGTTATGTATCTAACCTATCAACAAGGTGTTGTGCAAGCTGTTGGTGGCTGGGTTCTATTGGAATTCCCAAAAACCACTAATATAATCGATGGAATTCCATTGGCCACTGTGCTCACCAGATTTAATCCTCATTGAGCATATATAGGACCTTATTAGCCATACCCAATAAACAGAACTCAAAGATAGAACTACAATGTAACTGGATACCTATACCAATGGAACAAATCCAGCATCTTTTTGACTCCATGTCAAATTGCAAAGCTGCTGTTATTCAGGTGTATAGAAGAGCTACTTCCAATTTTTTGGCACTTCAGTTTATAATTGTAAATCTGCACTAGTTAAAAATGAAGAAAATTTGAAGTTGCTGAAAATAAATTATTGAAACGTATCCCAATTTAATCACAAATTATTGGGAATAATGCAGTTTGAACAAACAGTTTTAAGAGATGCTTTAAATTTCTGACCTAGTTTCATCTTATGCCTTAGGAATCATTTTTTTTAACTTTTTAAAATCATTATTTTCATTACTTAAGTATTTAATCATTTTTTTTTTTTTATATTTCTTGTGGCAATTATATTCAACAATTTTATGTTTGGCTGAAAAGTTCAGTGTTTGTTGAAAGTATTCCTATTGACCAGAAAATATAAATTCAAATTTTAGCCAGCCTGTCATCCCATTTTTGCACAAAAAAAATGTATCATTATCTCTTACTAATGCAATATATTGTAAATTGTACTTATTCGCAAAACAAATTTTTTTTTCAAATATTGCCGCCTGAATTGAACTTTTAACAGATTAAAAAAATATACAAAAAAAGTTAAAGGAACATGAAAACATTGCATAAATGAGACAGAAAAATTTGTTCAATAGTAGGAGGTCTCTCTAATTTTCATGGTGGAAAATTGGACATGAAGCATGTATAAAACAATTTTATGGTAATTTTTTCTAATTGAAAGAATGGATAAAAAAAAAAATCTGATATGATTATTATTATATTTAGGTTAGAATTGGAAATATTTACTTCTTTAAAAATACTCCCACTATAAAAATATCATTACTTTTGGGGGCTTGTAAAAGCATACTGATTTTTAAAAATCTTCCGAAATACATTTTTTTAAAAAAGTAGTGTCGTCTTTCTTCAAATTTTTAAAGAAAAAATAGTTTTTTTTGCATGCAATTACCCTCTGCCAACTTTAATTTGACGTTTTTTAATTATGTATTGGGGTGGTACATTGAGTTAAAAAAAAAAATCAAAATTTAAACTAAAAGGATATGGATGCCTTAATCATAAATTAAAAAAAAAAAAAATTAAATATGTCCCTTTTTGAACATTTTTTTCTAATTTATATTCTAGGGCTATTTTCTGTAATAAAAATATTAAAAAAATTTTTGTTTTGTTTTATCTTTACAAAAAATAAAAAATATCACAAATTTCTTCGCCATTTAATATCAATTTATTTAATAATGCAATATTTTTAATTTTAAAAGTTTATTTTATTCTTTCAAAATATGTACAACTCTAAGTTTTTGTTTTTTAAAAAACTATGCCCTTTATACAAAGATATTCTCTGCAACTATTAAAAAAAAAAAATGAAAATATTACATGGATGGTGATGGTATGACGGGTGCGCAGACATGTAATCATTTCTGCTTTTCATCGGAAATATTTTGCACTTTTATTCGATGTAAAACGCTTTTTCTCATTGCTCCAATATTTCGCTTAACCTATAAGATTATTTTCATTTTGAAAATAAAATAGTTTGATTCCTAAATTTTTCACTGAAGTTTTTTTTTGTTTCACAACCAAAAACTCAACAAATTCAAATACATTTAAAATGTATTCGAGTTCTTTCTTACATTCTTTATAGTCAACATTTCATGTGAAAATGTTTTCCATAGTTAAATTTTTAAGTAATGATTGTGTTATTAAAAAAAAAAATTACAAAGAAATAATAAAACATTAATTTTTATTATTGCAAGCCACTATACTTAAAAACGGAAGCAATACAGTCCAGAGGTGCCAACTCGAATTTTTATGTCGTTGCCATCAAGCAGTTATCACCTCAAATCCACCCAAATAGCGTTTTTGTGTTTTGATCGAATTTTATTGCTTTTTAATAAAAAATTTTTTTTTTTTTATAGTGAAGTAGTTAGGTTCCGATTAAAATTAATAGATTTTCTAATATTTCTATTCATTATCGAGTTTTTTTCTATCAATCAGATAGAGCACTAAAGTAAACACTACCATTATTGTAATTTTTGCCGATCCAAGGAAAAAAGTTGATTCGCAGCCGCTTCTTAATTAATTCAACTTTGGTAATTAAAAATGTTAATTTTTTTTCTTTGCAACACATAAATTTGAGCTTTTATGTTTGTCGTGAAAGTAAAAAAAAAAAATTTCAAAATTCACTTTTTAAAATTTAATTAATTAATATTTTCCGACAAGATTTTGGTTGGAGATTTAAGATTTGTTTACAGTTTACTGACAGTTTTGTAGTTTAAGTTATTTAGTACAAGAAGTTAGTTTTTAGTCTTTAAGTTAACTTCTTGTACTATTTTTGCTGTATAAAATAAAAAATGCTTGGTACTTTCAAACAAAGTTTCTGGATGATGTTGAAATTGTTTAAACATTTTGGCAAATAAATTCTTTTTTAAATTTTTTTATCGTATCTTTTAAGCGCAATCAATAGATTGTTTTTTTTTTTTATCTTTAGGCTAAAAATATTGGTTGATAATTTATTAATTTTAAAACCGAACTAGCTTAAAAATATTTTTAAACACGTTGCGTTTGTTAGCTAAAAAAACTGGTATTTAAACTTAGAAGTTATAGTTAAAAAAAACAACCAAACAAACAAAAAAAAAACAAAAAACAAACTCGGCCTTAGTTTTTCAAATTATAAAAATAATTGTCAAGTTATTTTTTTTTATTTCTATCTGGCACTGCTCTGATAAAAAACCCTACATTAATTAAAAAGTGACACCAAAACTTTAAAAACACAATTTCCCCATATTTACACATCTTTTTTTCTCCAAGAAAAAAAAGCTTATATGCGGTTCCACAAATTGTGACATTAATGTTTGAAAACAAAAATAAACTATTAAATTATGAACGAAGCTGAAGCATTTAAAAAAGTTTTGTTAAAATTCGTTGCAATTACGAGCTGATTGAATAAAATGAAAAGTTAATTAAACAAAAAAAATTACCTTTTTTTAAAAATTTAATTTATGATTAACCCGATAAACACTGGTTACTTGAAAGCAGGTCACGCACAACTAAAACAGCGATTCGGGGGGGGGGGGAAGAAGTGAAAAGTAGCACACACTTTTCACTCAGGCTGGATGTGACTATTTTAAGTGCGTAAGGGATGCTGGGAGTGGACATTGAATTGAATATTTAAAAAAAAAAAATTCGGAGTTAGAATCTTTTCAAAATCTTGGGTAAAAAAAGACAAAAACAACAAAAAAAATTAATTTTAAACTATTTAAAAAAAAAAATGGCGAATAGAATGTTCAGGTTTAGAACTCTAAATAGTTTTTACTTTTTATTTAGGTACGGCCAGAGACTTCTTAAAAATCCCTGAAAAAACATTTTAAATAATTTAGATGTCTTCTTTGAAGTTAAATTTTTGTTTTATTTGAAAGATAAAGGCTACAAAGCTAATCTGTATTAAAAGGAAACTAAAATAAATTTTCGTATGTAAATAAAGTTTTTAGACATTTTTAAAAAATTGGCCCGTTAAAAACTAGTCACCCATCGACAATTCAAACCACCATTATAGACGTAAATAAAAAATAAAAAAAAAAAATCTCTTGAAAATTCAATATTTGTTGTAGCGTTTCAAAGTTGGTAACTTTCAGAATTAATTTAAAAGGAAAAAAAGAAAATAAAAATTTTGTAAACATAATGCTTACCATTTGCTTGAAACAAAGAAAATAATAATGTTTATTTACGTACACATTCCCTCACTTTTAAAAAGCACGCAAATCTTTTTTAGATTAAAGAAATATGGAACACTAGCAGTGCAATAATCAAAAAATTAGTATTTGTTTAAAAATAAATTATCTTTAACCTTATATAACTAATAACTTAAGAATATAATTTTTTATAATACAGTGTAACCCGGATATAAGAGAAACCCGGATATAAGAGAGATTAAAAAAAAAATTAGAAGTATTTTTTATTTCAAAATTTGGGTTTAATACATTGTTTTATTTTTTGATTATTTCCTTACTTGTTAGAATTCATTAAAATTTAGTAGGACTATATTCCTCAACTGGGTTGTATGGCTAAGTTATGCTGTAAAATTTCCCAAATTCCAAAGATGAATCCTCGCTGTGTTTAAAATGCTAACACGCTTATAGTTTACCAAGTCCAATGTATGGGCTTTGGGAATTAACGCATTCCACGAGAGGCTATCTGGGTTTCAAACAAAGAAAGGTCATATCTTCTCGAAAGATATGCAATAAACCAATGCCAGAGGTTTGTGAAATATAAACCGGCCAATATCCAGACAGTGGACAGACACACAGATAGACAGTGGACAGACACACAGATAGACAGTGGACAGACACACAGATAGACAGTGGACAGACACACAGATAGACAGTGGACAGACACACAGATAGACAGTGGACAGACACACAGTGGACAGACACACAGATAGACAGTGGACAGACACACAGATAGACAGTGGACAGACACACAGATAGACAGTGGACAGACACACAGATAGACAGTGGACAGACACACAGATAGACAGTGGACAGACACACAGATAGACAGTGGACAGACACACAGATAGACAGTGGACAGACACACAGATAGACAGTGGACAGACACACAGATAGACAGTGGACAGACACACAGATAGACAGTGGACAGACACACAGATAGACCCGTCCAGTTTTAATCCTCGCTGCTTTGAATTCTCTTCATTTATTGCGAATTACTTCTTGAATAATTTTCCTGTTGAAAGAGTGTCAACGAGACTACATGGAAAGTTTGATAGTTTATTTATTTATTTTTTTACTTCTTATATACTTTTAAATTATTCAATTTGTTATCATTTAGACCCATTGTTAGATGTTAAAGTTTGGTTTGTACCTTGAAATGAGTTTTCAGCAAAGAAGTTACAACAGCTGCGAGGATTTCACCACAGAATTACAACGATCACTGGGCGAAATCATTGTAGAATCTGGTTACCTCCCAGCTTGCTGATGTCGACATGAAATGGCCGTGAAGATAAGAAAAACACTGCCAATTATCTGTTATGACTACAGCCAGTCAAATAAGCTTAGAGCATTTCTATTTTGTGCTGAGTTCAATGCGACATGTGGTTCACTGGTGAGTGAAAAGGCATGTCATATCTCTAAGGTATCATGTGGTCAAAAGAAAACTAAGAGATTTTCGAGTCTTTTTCTTATATACTGCTTTTGGCAACACCATCCAGCAGTTGTTATCAGAAGTTCTTTGGCAGACAAGTGGGGTGATCTCACAAATGCTTACACACCGTGTCCACTTGAATGGAATATGACACAAAGCTTTCAAGAAGAATCATAACATCGGCAGTATGAATTAGCCTTTGAAGTAACAGAAAAACTTTACGCAATACTCAAGAAGGAAAATATATCCTATTATAATTGTGCTTGTCTTTTTTTTCATTAGTTTGCACGACCGTTCTGTCCTGCCAATATCTAATAAATAATGAACTATTCCATTCTGATTGTGTGGAAAGAGGAAAAACACTACTTCATTTCAGTGAGAAAATGAAAGAAAGAAGGAAAGATATAAGTGTTTAACGTCTCTTGACAAGACCTCATAAATAATGAACTATTCCGTTTTGATAAACAAAACATTTATTAGAGACGCTACTCGGGTTCAACGAGAAAATGAATAAAAGAAAAGATATGAAAGTGATTAACGCTGTTTCAGTGAAATAGAAAAAAGTTATTTCAAATCTTTTCATTTGTACCCATTTCTTAAAATAACGGCCAGCATTGATATTTATTTTTAATTAGTTTTTGCAATATTTTGTTAAGCTCAAATATTTAACGATGCGATAAGGGAATTTCTACGGATATTTTATTGCCGTAGAACTCGTCATGAGCTTACTCAATCATTAGAATTAAGATTCATCAGAATATTAAAATAGGAAAACCGTGAAATTTCCACGGTTCTTCCTAGTATTATTTAATAGCTTTGGGTAAGTCAACTGATACTACAAGTTTTATACTTTATTGGGGACATAACGAAAGATTTTCTTTGCTATGAAAATTTACTTGCTTTGGGCACTCTTACGAGTAGAACAGCAAGAATAGAAGTCTTCAACAATATTCACGAAAAATGTCAAAAGTTGAATTTCTTTAATTTAGTGATTGTGTACATAGGCAGTGAACCCTCTATGACAGGAAAAGGGTTTATTGCACAGGTGGGGTGGACGAAAGAAAAGAATGTAGTACAATACTTTCTCCATTATCTGGATGTGAAATGAAGATATATTGCCCACCAAAATTTCCAATCGCCTATCCAACAGTTGAAATCACCCACAAGTAGACGATATTGCCCAGGTTGAGAAAACCTGGTCTAGATATTCAGTGTTGATTTGCCGTATCATTCTAAAAGGTGAGTTGGTTATGACAAGGGCTATGTTAGCAAGAGTACTACATTTTCGGGAACAGTTAAATTTTCTAAAGGATCCAGTAAGTAATGTGAATTATCCAAGCATTTCGGAAAAAAAAAACAGTTATCTTTTTAAAAATTCTTCTTTAAAAGGAATGGTCGAACATTTTCTTCACTTAGCAAAGTTTATTAACGAACAGGGATACTCATGCGAATCATTTGAAGAACGTGCAACTTTTATATTATAGATTTTTTTAATTAGTGAATACAATGAAAGGCTCATTGACTTTGAGAAACCTGGCATTACACTCTGCTCAGTATTTTGTAGCGGACAATATACCTGGTTTCGCCAAATGCGCACGGTTTGAAAAACTCTACAAGCAACGGCAACAATTTTCAGCTTTTGGTTGTGCGTAACAAAAAATAAAAAAATAAATAAAAAATAAAAATGGGAGCACGTAGCTTAGACAAGACACGTCGCATTGAACTCAGCACAAAATAGAAATGCTCTAAGCTTATTTGACTGGCTACATCTAATTTCTCCATCGGAATGTCTTAATCTTAGGAGACTTTGTTAAAAAAAAAAAATACCGTATATCACTTCCTTTGTTTGTTTAGAATCTTCCTAGATATCTTTCTGTAAAAATAATTGTGTTCTTGGGCGATCAACATAAGCAAACCCCAATCCTGGTGATTAACACAAAACAGACGTTTTGTTCTTTGTCTAGAATAATTTAGATCATTCATTCCTGTGACTACAAGCATCTTGGACAAAAATATAAACAAACTTTCGAATTTAAATTTTTATAGACCCAAGAAATTCGGATAAAACATTAATCTTATCGGTGGAAAGGGTTGAGCACCTTGGTTTTGCTCAGTTTCACTGAATCTTGTCTAGTTAATTCTGGGTTAGATTCTTCTTGGAACTGTTCTTAAACGTTTCGTTTTTAATTTTATTCGCAACAATTCAACCTACTCTCCTAAGAATTATAATAATTATTCTTTAATTAGTAGTCACCCCAAATCGCCATTCTGTAATTTCAAGCAATTTTAACGTTTAATCAGAGAAAGTGTCCTGTTACACGGGGACTATCACAAGAATATTCCTTGAATTTATATCGTCAGAAACTATCCTAGATCATTCTCAGTTCCCGATAGAATACAATGTTTCATTTCGTTTTATACATTCTCTTGATTTTCTGGTTTCTCAACCAATACAACTAATAATGCTAATTCCCTGCTTGATTTTAAAACTTAATAGATAATATCATACTGCCAGTTCCATAACTAACACCTCCCCTAACGCATATATTCGGAGTTAATCGTCGCAATCTTATTTACTATTTATTTACTTTTTCATGCTTACGATCGGGTTTCCGTTTGCTTCTAGAGTCGGTGCCACCTTTCTACTTCTGGTGTTAACCCATGAACTCTGAACTTTTATCCGATAATTAATATTTTTTCCCTATCCCAATGAGAGTGAGTAGGTTCGCTCTCCTTCCTGGTTCAAACAAGGCAAAGGAGTAATGGATAGCGACTCAGATTGAGGAATCGGAGAGCCGAGTTCGAATTCCAGTTGAATCCATTACATTCACTTACGTGCTAATACCCTTGGGAAAGGTATGACCCCTCTTCGTCTCTCCCCAGCTATTGGTAAATAGCAGGACAGACCGGGTTCTATAGCCTTGGATGGCAACTAGTCTACCGTAGAAAGAAATGGCAACCTACCGCGGGAAAAAAATCTGCCTCGTCAGTCATGTATCGAAAGAATAATGATCGCCTAAGCGTGTATCACGCATGGCACATAACCGACCGATTGATTCGCTATTTATTTTAGTTTTCTCTCCTCCCCCATTAGGAGTAGACAGGTTCACCTATTGCCCGGTTCACACACCTCCCCAGTCTTTTGAACAGGAGTAGAGGATTATCCCTTGTTTCCCCGTTTAGGATTGGGTTTCCGGTTCCTTCTAAAGTCTACTTCAACTCAACTCGTAACGTCTCTGCCTGAGATTTTACTCAATAATTATTTTTTCCTCTCCCAATAGTAGATAGGTTCGCCTATCGTCCGGTTCACACTCCTCCTGGTCTTCTGAACAGGCGTAGAGGTTTATCCATTGTTTCCAATTTAGGATTGGGTTTTCGGTTCCTTCTAAAGTTTATTTGAACTCTATACTTCTAAAATCTCAAACTGAGCTCTAATTATGCATTCTTTCTCTTCTCTTCCAATAGGAGTAGATAGATTCGCCTATCACCCTGTTCACATTCCTACCGCGTCTTTTGAACAGGAGTAGAGGTTTATTCCTTGTTTCCTGTTTAGGATTGGGTTTCCGGTTCTTTCTAGCGTCTACTTTCACACTATATCTCTAACGTCTCCAACAGAAGTCGGAAATGTTATTCACCAATTAAATCTTGACCTATTCAAGTCTAGAGTTAGCAGTTATCTTCCCTGTATAGCCCTAAGAACTTCTTGCCCTTTCTTACGTTAATACAACACCACACAGTAACCTTTACTTAGAGTAGCTATTGGGACTTGTATTGGGCGAACATTAGTAAAAAAAAAAAAAAAAAAGAAAAAAAAAAGCCCTCAACCTCAAAAATTTTAAACAGACCCAGTTGATATCTCTTTGGGTCCTTACGAACTACGAAGGAATTTATTGAGCTTTCAGAAGATGGCATTTTAATGTCTTTGTTTGATGTGTTAAAAATGAATTTGAGTGAAAAGACCAGCGTGGAAATAGTTGGTGAATGACCGGGTTGCAAAAAAAAAAAAAAAAATGTTCTTCCTTTGCGAGTTTGGAATTAAAACTAAAATAAAAGCTTCAAGAAAGATTTTTCATTTTTAAAAAGCATTTTGAAACTCAGCTATTTCTTTTTTGGGGGGTGAGAGGTACCTAAATTCTTACACATAATAATATTATTACAGACTCATTATGTGCTGTTGATCAAATTATAAACGTGTTGAAAATGTCTCTCCAATTTATAGACCATAAATAAGGATTTTACCCCAGAGTTATTTTGTTTATTACAATTACTTGCAATAAAACCCAAAAGCAGTAAAGAAAGAAAATAGTTCATAAATTAAATGATACTAAAATAAAAATATAATTTTTTGAAACTGCAGTTAAATAAGTAAATTCAGACAGAAAGTATATTAGCTTTTTTAGTAATTAAAGAAATTCATTTGTTTCTGAAGTTATAAACGGAAACTGAAACAATTGTCTTCTATTTATTTTAAAACTCACACATTGACAAATGTCGTTATCTCATTTTATTCTAGGTCACGATTGCGTAAGAAAACGTTTGACATTGATAAAAAAAAAGAAGAAAACAGAAACGGAAAAAAATCTAGTATTTTTAACTTTCGAATTTCAAACAATTATTGCGTACATCAAACATCTCTCTCTTTTCGGGGCTGGGCGGATTTTAAGTCCTGCGTTCGAAATAAAACGAAAAATGATGTTAAAAAAGAGTGTAGTTTTTATTTCTAACTATTTTCTTGTAAATAGTAAAAAAACAAAAAAACAAACAACAGCAAAAAACTTGAAATAATTGATCTCAGATTTTTTTTCGTTAATTACGATCTCAAATAAAAAAAAAAGGGTAACCTATTTTATTTTTCAAATTCTCACATTTATTTTCACAAATATTGCATTATATTTCAGTTTTAATTACAGAAAAATAAATTTTATTATATATCGAACATTATTTTCAGTTTTGTTTTGTTCAGTGTATGACAAAATGTAGGACTCGGAATTGGAGGACTTAAATAAATTTTACATGGTATGTAAGGGAAATAAATCAGATCAAAATTCTTCTAAAACTCTGAATTTAATTCCTAAAATATATTTTAGTTCAAAGGGCGATAACTCTAAAATCTTAAATTTTATATACAGGAGCGCAATCCAGCTACAGTAATTTTTCAAGTCCAGTAACTGAATCAGATACCTCATTTGCAACTTCATGTTCACACTGTAGAAATAAAATTATTTTTCCATCTATAAGCGTTTCCCCTTTTTTGTTTTTGGGTTGACTTTACATAATAGCAAAAAGTTCAGTAGAATATTTTAAAAAGTTATTTATTTGGCAGATGTTCGCCATTCAAAATATTTGGCCAGTGTCTCATAGCTCTTTGCACCTGTGAGTGTGCAAGAGTTGATCCTGAATGCCATTTCAGCATCCAATATCAAGTAACTTAGCTTTCTGTCGGTTCTAGCAATATGCTAACAAGAATCTGGCTGATTGAGTATTGTTGATGTTGACTTTTAAGAACATACCGTTTTTGAATGGTTCTTCTTGCCAGATCATCACTCGATCCATTATTAAACATTACAATGGCTCTTACCAGATCATTACTTGATCTGTGGTATAGAGAGACGGAAATATATTTATCATTGTTCTTATCCACAAATAAGAATCATGACCATTGACTATTGTTCATACACAACTTGGTCACTGTTCGACTGAACCTACTGGGTAAATAATGTCCATTATTTGGAATAGATGTCCTAAACTCCAGATATGTTTTAACCAATACTTGAATCCACTGAGAAAAAAAGTGCAGACATTAGGTTTAAGGGTTCAGAATTTTGACACTAGATGGTCTAAGATGACCTAGTAGATAGCTAAAACATATCTGGTTCTCTGGCAGTTGTGGGTTCAATCCCTGGCTATGGTACTGCTGAAAAGTCGCATACTCTGGTCCAGTAGAAGAAACAGACAAGTGACACAAAAGGTGAATAAGACTGGCGAGTATTAACTAATATGAAAACATCTTCTAAGCATTGAAAGTGGAATGAGAGTTAATCTATCTGTGGGCACCGAATAAAGGATTCACTTTGAAATCCTGAGAAACTTACCAAGTACAAAGACACACATCTGAGAGCCAGAGAGTATAATGGTCAAGATGTGAGTACAACAACCAAGCTGAACATGCTGATCTAAATGGCAAACCATCTACAACAAATTTTTAACCCTTTTATTGAGTCCTGGGTATGACAATAAACTACATCCAGCAGTAAGGAGCTTGAAGTTTTTGATGAGCGTGGAATCACCTCATAATTGCTGTTGTTCCCAGGTCCATCTTGACCTAGGCTGGTAGGACCTGTTACAGTCCTATGAGCAAATAGTGAACACCCCAAACAAAAAACAAACACTATGAAAATATAAAAATACATTTTTATAGTAAAATTACCAGTAATACATATAGTAGAATTAGCAGCAATACATTTTATAGCAAGATGACCAACAATACATTTTCTGTAGTTGAAGGCAGAGAGTTACATTCAATATATATATATATATATATATATATATATATATATATATATATATATATATATAATGTGATACAGATGGGTGGTTTAACTGAAAAAACAACTTTTTTCAGTTTCATCTTCACACTGTGAAATTGCCCAAATTTTTTTACAAAACTGAAATCATTTGGTTTAGTGCTATTTCTACTGAGTGACCATATCCAAAGAAACACTATTGAAAAAGACTTTCAGATGTTAATAAAATTAATTTTATCAAGATTTATACCACTGTAAGAGAAAAAGATTGAAAAAAAATGTTAAAAACATTTAATTGACTAGTTTTAGGAAATAAATGTGAAATCTATTTATTTACAAAAGAAATGAAGAAGAATAAAAGGAAATGCAAGAGATATGACACTTGGAAATCATAGAATGTTTTAAAACAGAAAAAAAAAAAAAAATGAAAATAAGACATGATGTCTGAAATCTATTTGTTTCAGTTTAAAAAAAAAAAGTGAGTAGCGAGTAAAAATAAAAAAATAGTTGCCAGTTTTTCTTCACCATAATTTAAGACAATGAGATGAAACATTCTAAATGTTAAATAACATCTAGGGCCCTCAATTTTCCTAACAAGTTTTGAAAGAGTTAAAACAAAAATTAAAAAAAAATAACAAGTTTACCATGAAACAGGGGATGTACAAAAAGCAGGCAAAAAAAAAAATGCACAACTTTAAAAAAATATTTTAAAATGTTAATAAAAAATGGGAAATTATCTTTTTACGGTTTTCTTTTATGTGTTAAAACAGATTTCTGCTACACATAACATGTTTTTTTGTTTTGTTTTGAATCATTTTTCGATGAATGCTAATCACTAGAAAACAAGTGTCTGTCAGTGTCAGACAGTATTTTCAATAATTTGTAAGTTCTTTTACTGCACATTTATTATTATCAGTTGTTCGGGGGGGGGGGGTTACTTTATAATTTTTTAAGGAATTTGCTTCCATGGGTCAGAGAAGAAATGAACATCTTCCTGATTGTAGTTTAAGGTGTCTTCTAATTGAGTGTGTGTACAATTTCAAGAATATTGATAAAGATTGGTCACTTTGATTTTGCAAAACAAAGTAATGTGTAAAATTTAGTCACAAAGGAAAAAAAAAAAAAAAAAGAAGTCATATTTCGCATTTTTGGCTGTTCGAAGCAAAATACTGTTTTAACTCGCTGTAAAAAAATAATTCAATGAATAAAAGCACATACAAATTGCATATTTGTAAAAATTATTTTCTTTTCTTTCCAGCCATATGAATATTTTAAGACTGGACCAGAAATACACAAGAAATTGTGAAATGAAAGGACTAAGTTGCAAATTTATCAATCTCAAACGAAATCAGACATTGACTGGAAATGCTATCATTACACAAGAAAATGAATGGTTTCCTTAGAAAGCAAAATACTAAATTAAAAACCGAATTGAAAACTGCAGTATCAAGGAAAAAAAACAAACTGATATTGAAACATAAATTGCCAAACTGATCAACTCTAATAGGTGAAGCTATAAAATTGTGTTTAAAATATTTACATTTTAGCAGTAAATAACCCAGAGGTTGATATACTACTAAGCAAAATCAAATAACCAACCAAACCTTTTTATTGACTCCCTATATTCAAGAATATGGTGATGTGGCCAAATAGTAGAACATTACTTTCTGACCATAGTTGATTTATCAGGAAGGCGATTTCTTGATGTTATCAGCCTGGGGAGGTGATCCCAGTATACAGCACCTTTGGAAAGTGTCTGAAAAACCATACCCTGGTTTGACCCAAGCCTTGTGAGTGAAATTGGGTAAACAGAACCCATCAATAGTGGTGCTAGTGCAAAGTCACAAATCATCGTGACTTGAGGGTTTGAGCATACTGGCCTAGTTTCGACTGTTGATTATGCCAGATAATGCTCTCTCTCCCATAAACTGTAACTAAGGTGTGTTTAGCATAGTTGCAGTATACACCATGGGGTTGAACAAAAGCAAATGTGCCTGAGCAGGTGTCTGCAACAGGGATTGGCTAGCCACTCTAGTAGACAGGTATACTTGTAGACAAGTGGACAGCCATTATTATTTCCAAGTTATCTCTGACTGTATAAATTTACACTTGCCTATGTTCAAACGTAATCAGTTTTATTTTGCATTCAGTTTAACAACTTTATTTTCCATATGTTCTGCATTATTTTGACCAGTCAAAATGATGTCCTACAGGTCGACAGCTACATGTAGAATGACCCATACAGTACTGTCTATAATTCAATGGAATATTGCTGTTGTACTTGAAATTCAGAGAAATCATTCATTGTAATGAAACAGGCCACAATTATTCAGCATCAAATGATACTTGCAGATAAATGCAACTGACAGATGCAAATAAATTGTCAATCAAGAGAATGGTGTATTGTCCAAGTTTACATGCTTGATTTATAGTTAATTTATAGTCAACACAAAGGAGGACCAAGTCATCTGATCTCAGTACAGGGATTAACAGTACAATGCAATCGGAAAGTTTTAACAGTAATTCTTTGTTCATTTTGTTCTTAATTAAAAAGATATGGAACAGGTCCTCAGAAATTTAGGAGCTTAGTTCTAGCTGACCAAATCTTTTGCTTTGAGCCAAGTTAATCATGGAACACCTCTGGATATTTCTCCACTATTTCTGTGATATGCTTGTAAATTAACATTTAGGGCACTAAACCAATTTTCTATCAAACAAGTAGCAATTCTACTGATAACTCCTTTAAATGCATTTGCACTTTGAGTTTTTCCCACTGGGGAAACAATTTGGCCTGTGGATATTTTAGCTTCTTCAGCTGTCGATATTTTTTTCAGCACAATCAAAACAGCTGCACATGCAATGATTTTCTCTCCATCACAGGTTCAATGGCAAAATGTACTTGATGCTGGATTTGTTGTAATGTACATCATGCAATTTATGAACATTTTCCTTCTGGTCAGAGAACGGTCACTCTTTGTATGTCTTTGGCAATGCAGATACTTTTAGTCTAGCAGGGTTCATTTTAGTTTTAATTATGTTTTGTATTTTGTTCCCAAAATTTCAATGTGGTTAACGCTGGAGTCAGTTTTGCTAGGCATCTTCACTTTCTACAGATTTGTGCCACATGGCCAGCCTATCGTTATTCACATTTCCAGTTTTGTGAAACACAAGATTTTGATTATAATCATTGCCCAAACAACAGAAACATGGTGAGTGTGGATGGTGATAGCTTAACTGGGAAATCTTGTTGACTGTAGACCTCAACACTTTCCATTCAGACTCCTGTTTGGTGTTATTTGACATGGAAGGTTTTTTTTAAATTCATATGTCTGGCCATAGTGCTTGTTGCTAGCACTATTTCCTGGGTTTAGTTAAACGCAAGCATTTTCAGAATTGAATTTGGTTTGAGTCAATTCCACAAGTCTGAAGATGGCTCACAGACCTCCAAGATTCCAAAGATCGATCACAGACCTCCCAAGTTTCTGAAGGTGGCTTGCAGACCTCTCAAGGTTTTAAAGATGTCTCACAGACCCCCCAAAAAGTTCAAAGATGTCTCACAGACCCCCCAAAAGAGTTCAAAGATGTCTCACAGACCTCCAAAAGTTTTCAAAGATGTCTCACAGACCTCCAAAAGTTTTCAAAGATGTCTCACAGACCTCCAAAAGTTTTCAAAGATGTCTCACAGACCTCCAAAAGTTTTCAAAGATGTCTCACAGACCTCCAAAAGTTTTCAAAGATGTCTCACAGACCTCCAAAAGTTTTCAAAGATGTCTCACAGACCTCCAAAAGTTTTCAAAGATGTCTCACAGACCTCCCAAATTCCTTAATGCATTGAAGAAGATCATCTTGTTTCTAACACTGCTCAGCAAAATGATGCTTGCTGATAAGAAAATTTTCAATTTTAGTTTTACCAGATTGTTCAAAATGTCCTTCTCCACAATTATTTTCAATACCTTTTAGTAAAATTTAGATTAGTGGATTTATAAAAAAAACATCCCTCATGGGGAGTGGGTGGAAGAAACGATATCAAGAACCACACTACCAAGTCTCTTGAATTTGATGAGAGACTTGCTAGAGCTAAGTTTGTGAAATTCTGCTAGATAATTAAAAATAGCTTAAGGTTGATGGAATAATTTTGATTGAAATTTAAAAAGCTGCACAATTATGAATAGTTTAGCATTTTGTTGCTTCACTATTAAATATCACAGAGCTGGGAAGACTTTGAGACATTGGTGAATATAGCAATGAAGATTTCTTGGGTGTCATGTTTTTCACTATTAGTTGACTTATGTCATCAAACGTCCTTTCCTCCAAATGTTTTGGGTGTGCAATTGCTGATAATTTTATAATGGCCTCACAACCAGCAGTTGCCAAAAAGAGATCAGTTATGTGATTTTCTCCAACTGATTTTAAATCTTTTAGCTTTTTAGTTCTAGCTTTAGCTGCTGGTATCCTAAGCCATGCTTGTGCATAGTCATAATTATCAAGTGATAATTGTTTGTTCGGTACTTTAGATATCGGCGATGCCATTGTAGTGCAGTGTTACTGACTCACTGGGAGTAGTATGCACTCAACTGCCTTATGGTTAATAGCTGTAGCTATTTATAGTTTTTGTGACTTCATATGTAAATAAGTCACCTCGTAACCAAAATTTCAAACGTTTTAAAAAGGATCAAAAAATATAATTTAATAATAAAAATATCCTTTGGTCTTTCTTCTTAATAATAACAAAGATTTTGCGTCCTGGGTACAACGTCAAACTGCATCCAACAGCAAGATCAGGAGGTTTTGAGGAAGCGTGGAACCACCTCTTAATTGCTGGTGTTCCCAGGTCCACCTGGGGTGGTATCACCTGTTGGGGTCCCAGCTATGGGCAAATAGTGAACTTCCAGGTCTTTTCCAGCACATTGAAACAATGATGTTGCCAACTACACATTTTTGAAACAATGATGTTGCCAGCTATACGTTTTTGAAACAAGGATGTTGCCAGCTATACGTTTTTGAAACAAGGATGTTGCCAGTTTTTGAAAGAAGGATGTTGCCAGCTATACGTTTTTGAAAGAAGGATGTTGCCAGCTATACGTTTTTGAAACAAGGATGTTGCCAGCTATACGTTTTTGAAACAAGGATGTTGCCAGCTATACGTTTTTGAAACAAGGATGTTGCCAGCTATACGTTTTTGAAACAAGGATGTTGCCAGCTATACGTTTTTGAAACAAGGATGTTGCCAGCTATACGTTTTTGAAACAAGGATGTTGCCAGCTTTTGAAACAAGGATGTTGCCAGCTATACGTTTTTGAAACAAGGATGTTGCCAGCTATACGTTTTTGAAACAATGATGTTGCCAGTTTTTGAAACAAGAATGTTGCCAGCTATACGTTTTTGAAACAAGGATGTTGCCAGCTATACGTTTTTGAAACAAGGATGTTGCCAGCTATACGTTTTTGATATATTTAGTAAATACTGGATCTGGCATTAAATAACCCATAGTGGTTGATATGCCATAAAACCCCAAACAACCAAACCAAACCAAAGATTTTGATAAAACTTAGTTAATGTTCTGAACATTGAACTTGTCAATCCTGTTAAATTGAGTCATATTTTTTTTTTTTTAAATACAGGCTGTAGGGTAATGCATCAGTTATTTTGTTTCATTACTCGTTAGATTAATTTTTCTCTGTTTCTTTACATCATAAACTGCAGATGAGCCAATGTCATATAAATCAAAGAAGTTTCAGACAGACATTCTGCTGTCAACTTTTTTTCCGAAGTTCTACTTTATCTGTTATGGACAACTTATGGTGCCTGTGCTTCACGCTGTGAGAATCAATTCCGATATTCACTGAAGCCATCACCAAGGCTAAACATCAGTAGGTTATAATAAAAATGCACAAAAGACAAATAAGAAATACCTGAAATGTGTTTGAAAGTGCTCAAAAAAAGTTTCACTCTCTCTTTTTTGATATATCAGGATTTTTTAATTTATTTTTCATGGTTTATCAACCATTTACAGGTTATTTAAAGTTAGAAAATATTTTTTAGATTGTAAGAATATTTTTTTTTAAAATTTAGTGATACAAATCTTACTAATTAACCCATAACTGGGGGGAGAAGAGATGGATTCTTACCTGTCCCAAGGGTATTTGTGTGTAAGTGAATATAACAAACCCAATTGGAAGTGGAACACAGCTTTCTGATTAACAATTCTGAGCCATTATCCATGACACTATGCATACATCCAAGTTTACAGTACTTGTTATTCCCAAGTGGTTACCCATCTAGGTACTGACCACGCTTGAGGTTGCTTAACTTTGGTGATTGTATGGGAACTGGTGTTTTAATGTGATATGGGCATAAGGCAAAATTTTGATCATATACAGAAAAATCTCTGAAAAAGTTATTTCAGTAAAAAAAAAAAAAAAAAAAAAAATTATGCCACATACTGAAAATTTGTCCTGAACCTGACCAAAAATAAGACATTTTTGTTGAAAATTAGTGCTTGTATAATTAAAGAAAACACCATTTTTCTTTCAGATTTGACCTCCACAAAAACATTTACATTGAAAATTTATTTGAAAAAAATTTACTTGAAAGTTTTCAGGGTAATTTTTAAATTCATCCAGTTGCTGTTTGCAACAAGTGATTTTTTTTTTGAAGAATTACAAAATATAAAGTTTAATTCCATTTTTTAAAAGAATTTTATTTATTTTTTTCATTTTTACAACTGTTAGATTATTTTGTATACAGAAGTTCAAAAAGGAAATAATTCTATGATGGTAATCAATTGAAAGTATCAATAAGTCCTTGTCAATTTTTCTTTTTTTTTTCAATGCTTCCTATAGTTTAATAAATTTTAAAATCAGAAGTCTTTATTAGGCGCAATTCAATATTTTATGGCATCAAATAGGTAAGAAATAAATGCAATGACTAAAACTCAGTATCATGTAACTATTTTTTAATTGATTTCTTTCTATCCATACTGTGAAATATAAAAAATAAACTTATTCATTCTAAGTTTGCAAAAAGCCAATGGAATGAAAAAAACTATATTCATAAAGTATTGGTTATATACTGTTAAAGGTAATTTATCTTTAAGCATAAAAATTCCAATTTTTAGATTTTAGTATATTTTGTCCTCAGTAATTAATTCAGTTTTACAAGCGTTTTTATAAAAGTGGGGGTAACAGTAGAAGACTACTGTTGTTGACCTATAACCTTGATGACATCTTACACTACAGACTACCGTGCGTAAATTTATGTTATTTTCGTTATGTTTTTTAAGCAAAAAGTATTATTTTTTTTTACAAAATCCAGATAATTAAATTTATTAATTTACTTTGAAACAAATCACTAAGACAAATATTAGATTTTTAAAAACAAATAATTTAAAATTTGCTGTTTTTAATTTTTGGTCAATGAGTGAGTAATTGTACGATTGGTTTTTAAAATGTTTAAAAATATTATTTAAATATGCATAATTAATTATTATTTTTTAATAGATTTATGCTGTTATCTTTCAAATAAAAAATTAAATTAAACTTCGAAAAAGATAAATTTAAAATGCGTTTTTAATTTTTTTTAAATACGTGGTAATTAATACCTACTGAAAAAACATTACTCACCCGTCACACAGCAAAGACTTTGGGACCCTAATGTCCAATTCTTGTCGTCAATTCATGTAACAACTTCACATAAGAAAAGATTCATCAGTAGAATATAAAAAGGTTATCTATTCGGGAGACATCGCCGCTTACCATGTTGCCAGGGTTGCGTAGCCTTTTACCTCTGTACATGTTGTTTAATGTCTGACGTCACGTAACTTAAGCCCTCTGTCGGTTATAACTTGGACTAAGGGAGGTAACTCTTTTATTCCGGTGTGATAGTTTTTAAACCATCAAGCTAGATTCCTGTTACTAGAGTTTGTTTTAAAAATGGATTAAAAACCTAAAAATACCGGGAATAAATAATTTAAACACTTAAAAATATTTTCTATATATCTATTACATCTGTTTGTATCTACTTGACTACTTAGGTATCATGTGAATAATCATTTTTGCAAAATAAATGGATTTGAAAAATTCATGATGAAACCAAAAAATTCATGATTGAAACTATCAATTCTTCAAGTATGTTTGATGATAGGCTAGCTATATCAACAGTTAATATTTTGTGAAGATCTTCCACAAAATTTGGTGTTAACTGTGAGAATTCTCTCATGATAGAAGAAATAGAGAGATCTTTTCATTTTTTAAAAAATTCTTTTGTAGTGTGGCTCTTTTTCACTGGTCTGTTTTCCCCTTATCTTTTGAACAAATTCTACTTCTATTCCTTGTTGTTGCAACTTCCTTTGGTCAGTTTTTTCCTGCTTTAATTTGGTGCCAACTTTAAGTATTTTCCAAATTGCTTAGCATGCATCATCATCACACACATATATACATACTTACGCAAATTCAAATTATACAGCAACAAGCATTTATTGGATAATAAATCAACACTACTGTGTAATGGACAATTTATAATTCGCAGCTATGCGACAATTTTATAATCAATATATTTTCATGTAGTCGATTTCGTGCACTTATGGGAGAATCGGACCCCAGAAGTTTTTGTGAGTCTCCCCAAAGCTCGCTCGCTGATTGGTCAATGCCAACCAATCAGATTGTCTGTGTGTGAAGAGTGAATCTTCCCGTGCAGTGCTTTTGGAGCCGATGGTCACCTATATAAGCAAGAAATATTCTTAGTTAATGAGTGAGATTTCAGCTGCCACTGGAATCCATAACAGTTGAAACCATGCGCCAATCTTCTCACTCACATGCTGAATATTCCCTATACTGACATAATCTTTTTTCTTACACAGGAAAACTGTTGCAAACATTTATTACCAGAAACTATTACAACCTTATTTCTTTCAGTGAACTTTGGAACAATTGATAGTTAAAGAGAGACAACTCTTGTTTTACTCAGTGCATGCTTTTCTTTCACATCCTTGCTTGTACATCTTATACAAATTTATTAAATTTTATGTGTAATGATGTCTTTGGCTTATCCTCTTTTTCTTCACGTCAGTTTTGGTTTCCTAATCTAAGTTAAATAAATGTGGTGAAGTCCGCCACAAATTCACTTACTCTATTCTGCTTGGTCTTGATAATATTACTTATGCTGGAGAAAGGTGGTTGTTTCTTTTTTTTTTCACAGAATTCACCAATAATGTTTTCAGCTAGCATGTTGCCTCACTGAAGATAAGATAGAATATGAAGAAACCTCTATCATGGTGACTGATTTTTTTTTACTGCCTGTTTAAAACTTCCACAGTGACTTTTAAACAGGCAGTTATCTTTTTTTTTCAAATAATATTTTATTTTAATATCTGTCTATATCTCTGAGATGCAGTATTATGATTACTTACATTATTTGGACCGTTATTCTCATCTTCATTGCTATATTCACAACGTTTTGACCGTTGTACACTCTGGCCTTCTTCAAGTGATCGGAATTTCGAAACCGAACCCTTTATTTCTCCTCCCCCGCCGGGGTAGATTGTTCTAGTTCCACGTGCCATGCCTCTTCCCGATGTCTCGGTTATTTTGCTTTAACTCAACTCTCCAAGTTTTGGTTCACCTCTGCTGTGGCGTGGTATTGAACTCACAACTCTTTAAGTCTAGTCACTGGATCTAACCAACGTCCTTATCCCAGTAGATAAAGATGTTGCCCTTGAGGACACATGGTCCAGTGGATAAAGACATTGGTGAATATAGCAATGAAGATTTCTTGGGTGTCATGTTTTTCACTATTAGTTGACTTATGTCATCAAACGTCCTTTCCTCCAAATGTTTTGGGTGTGCAATTGCTGATAATTTTATAATGGCCTCACAACCAGCAGTTGCCACAAAGAAATCAGTTATGTGGTTTTCTCCAACTGATTTTAAATCTTTTAGCTTTTTAGTTCTAGCTTTAGCTGCTGGTATCCTAAGCCATGCTTGTGCATAGTCATAATTATCAAGTGATAATTGTTTGTTCGGTACTTTAGATATCGGTGATGCCATTGTAGTGCAGTATTACTGACTCACTGGGAGTAGTATGCACTCAACACCCTCATGGTTAATAGCTGTAGCTATTTATAGTCTTTGTGACTTCATATGTAAATAAGTCACCTCGTAGCCAAAATTTCAAACGTTCTAAAAAGGATAAAAAAATATAATTTAATAATAAAAATATCCTGTGGTCTTTCCTCTTAATAATAACAAAGATTTTGATAAAACTTTGTTTATATTAAGTTTTGGACCTTTTTCCAGCAATTTTTTTAGCAAATCAGTGGAGGTACCTACAACTCGAACAAATTGAATGGATTTTTATGAGGACAATAATACAATATAGCATCACGTAATAATGAATTAAAATTTGCCTCTTCTGAGTACAACTTCCTGTTGAAAAATGATTATCATTACAGAAGTAATACTATCTTTTTCTGTCTTTTTTTAAAATTAAATATATATATATTCAAAGAAAGCTAATACAAAATAAAATAAATAGAAAACGAAATATTATTAATAGCCTGATTTGCTCAATTACTGTTTTGTTCACAGCATTAGGAAGACTTAAGCTTTTTGGTTCTTGTTATCATTTCCTCCTACTCATAAGTGTGCAATGAATTTCACATATTGTATTAAACAAACTATGAATTTCACATATTTTATTGAACAAACCATGAATTTCACATATTGTATTAAACAAACCATGAATTTCACGTATTTTATTAAACAAACCATGAATTTCACATATTTTATTAAACAAACCATGAATTTCACATATTTTATTAAACAAACAATGAATTTCACGTATTTTATTAAACAAACCATGAATTTCACGTATTTTATTAAACAAAAATGAATTCAACGTATTTTATTAAACAAACCATGAATTTCACATATTTTATTAAACAAACCATGAATTTCACGTTTTTCATTAAAAAAAACATCCATTTTTGATATACGGTATAATAATAAAGAAAAAAAAATGTGGGAAACGTTGTGTTAAATAAGAATAAAGTGTCAGTTTGAACAGAGATCACCAGAGAGCAAACACAAGCGATCCCATTTTGAATAAGTAGATCATGTGACCGTAAAGGAAATGTATATATGGGAATTAGCATGGCGTCTAACTGTTTACCATTTCTATTCTATCCTCTGTTACTATACGGATCACTATTTCTATACTATTCTCTATCCCTATACTATTCACTATACTATTTCTCTATACTGATCACTATACTGATTACTATTCGGACCACTATTTCTAGACTATCCTCTATTTCTATACGGATCGCTATTCTCTATACTATTCACTATACTATTTCTCTATACTGATCACTATACTGTATACTATTCGGACCACTATTTCTACACTATCCTCTATTTCTATACGGATCGCTATTCTCTATACTATTCACTATACTATTTCTCTATACTGATCACTATACTGTATACTATTCGGACCACTATTTCTACACTATCCTCTATTTCTATACGGATCGTTATTCTCTATACTATTCACTATACTATTTCTCTATACTGATCACTATACTGTATACTATTCGGATCACTATTCGGTGGCTACTTTTTGAGCGAGTACTATCAAGCCAGTGCTATTACTGCAAATGTTATTCGAAGGCATTTGACACCAGTATTGTTCAATGGCGTACTATAGTTGTATCTGCAATTACAAAGTCTCTGCTACAACAAGCATTACGAAAGACACAACAAGTATTCATTGACATTACAAAAATGGTTCTTGACACTATCTCCCTCGGTCATGAAAGCACTTGGTAGAACCGTGTGTGCTAATGAGAGGAAATTTCAATTTTAGTCCTCCCATTTTGCTTAAAATAACATTTTGTGATGTCAAGTGCTTTCATGACCGAGGGAGATAGTGTCAAGAACTAAGGAATTTCCCTCTTAGAAAATTAAAAAAAAAGTAATTGGCAGGTTTTGAGATATTCTATTATATTAAATGTGAGTCATGTTTGAATAACGCTAGGTGCTGGTTTGTATTACTATAACAGTGGAATATCTCTTTACAAAATTGTGATATTATGTTGTTTAATCGATGAATACATGAAAGTAAATATTGTTAAAGTTACAGTTCTCAAAGATTTCTGTGTACCAAACTCAAACTGAAGCAAAATTTCCTTGTGAAATATGCAACAAAATCTTTTCTTTAGCAAACAGTTTGAAAAGACACATCAGAACTCTCACTGAAGAGTCTTCATTTCCTTGTAAAATGTATAGCAAAGCTTTTCTTTAGCAAACAGTTTGAAAAGACACATCAGAACTCTCACTGAAGAGTCTTCATTTCCTTGTAAAATGTATAGCAAAGCTTTTCTTTAGCAAACAGTTTGAAAAGACACATCAGAACTCTCACTGAAGAGTCTTCATTTCCTTGTAAAATGTATAGCAAAGCTTTTCTTTAGCAAACAGTTTGAAAAGACACATCAGATCTCTCACTGAAGAGTCTTCATTTCTTTGTAAAATGTATAGCAAAGCTTTCCTTTAGCAAACAGTTTGAAAAGACACATCAGAACTCTCACTGAAGAGTCTTCATTTCCTTGTAAAATGTATAGCAAAGCTTTCCTTTACCAAACAGTTTGAAAAGACACATACGATCTCTCACTGAAGAGTCTTCATTTCCTTGTAAAATGAATAGCAAAGCTTTCCTTTAGCAAACAGTTTGAAAAGACACATCAGAACTCTCACTGAAGAGTCTTCATTTCCTTGTAAAATGTATAGCAAAGCTTTCTATTAGCAAACAGTTTGAAAAGACACATCAGATCTCTCACTGAAGAGTCTTCATTTCCTTGTAAAATGTATAGCAAAGCTTTCCTTTAGCAAACAGTTTGAAAAGACACATCAGAACTCTCACTGAAGAGTCTTCATTTCCTTGTAAAATGTATAGCAAAGCTTTCCTTTAGCAAACAGTTTGAAAAGACACATCAGAACTCTCACTGAAGAGTCTTCATTTCCTTGTAAAATGTATAGCAAAGCTTTTCTTTAGCAAACAGTTTGAAAAGATACATCAGAACTCTCACTGAAGAGTCTTCATTTCCTTGTAAAATGTATAGCAAAGCTTTCCTTTAGCAAACAGTTTGAAAAGACACATCAGAACTCTCACTGAAGAGTCTTCATTTCCTTGTAAAATGAATAGCAAAGCTTTCCTTTAGCAAACAGTTTGAAAAGACACATCAGAACTCTCACTGAAGAGTCTTCATTTCCTTGTAAAATGTATAGCAAAGCTTTCCATTAGCAAACAGTTTGAAAAGACACATCAGATCTCTCACTGAAGAGTCTTCATTTCCTTGTAAAATGTATAGCAAAGCTTTCCTTTAGCAAACAGTTTGAAAAGACACATCAGAACTCTCACTGAAGAGTCTTCATTTCCTTGTAAAATGTATAGCAAAGCTTTCCTTTAGCAAACAGTTTGAAAAGACACATCAGAACTCTCACTGAAGAGTCTTCATTTCCTTGTAAAATGTATAGCAAAGCTTTTCTTTAGCAAACAGTTTGAAAAGATACATCAGAACTCTCACTGAAGAGTCTTCATTTCCTTGTAAAATGTATAGCAAAGCTTTCCTTTAGCAAACAGTTTGAAAAGACACATCAGAACTCTCACTGAAGAGTCTTCATTTCCTTGTAAAATGTATAGCGAAGCTTTCCTTTAGCAAACAGTTTGAAAAGACACATCAGAACTCTCACTGAAGAGTCTTCATTTCCTTGTAAAATGTATAGCAAAGCTTTCCTTTAGCAAACAGTTTGAAAAGACACATCAGATCTCTCACTGAAGAATCTTCATTTCCTTGTAAAATGTATAGCAAAGCTTTCCTTTAGCAAACAGTTTGAAAAGACACATCAGATCTCTCACTGAAGAATCTTCATTTCCTTGTAAAATGTATAGCAAAGCTTTCCTTTAGCAAACAGTTTGAAAAGACACATCAGATCTCTCACTGAAGAGTCTTCATTTCCTTGTAAAATGTATAGCAAAGCTTTCCTTTAGCAAAGAGTTTGAAAAGACACATCAGATCTCTCACTGAAGAGTCTTCATTTCCTTGTAAAATGTATAGCAAAGCTTTCCTTTAGCAAACAGTTTGAAAAGACACATCAGATCTCTCACTGAAGAATCTTCATTTCCTTGTAAAATGTATAGCAAAGCTTTTCTTTAGCAAACAGTTTGAAAAGACACATCAGATCTCTCACTGAAGAGTCTTCATTTCCTTGTAAAATGTATAGCAAAGCTTTCCTTTAGCAAACAGTTTGAAAAGACACATCAGATCTCTCACTGAAGAGTCTTCATTTCCTTGTAAAATGTATAGCAAAGCTTTCCTTTAGCAAACAGTTTGAAAAGACACATCAGAACTCTCACTGAAGAATCTTCATTTCCTTGTAAAATGTATAGCAAAGCTTTCCTTTAGCAAACAGTTTGAAAAGACACATCAGATCTCTCACTGAAGAGTCTTCATTTCCTTGTAAAATGTATAGCAAAGCTTTCCTTTAGCAAACAGTTTGAAAAGACACATCAGATCTCTCACTGAAGAGTCTTCATTTCCTTGTAAAATGTATAGCAAAGCTTTCCTTTAGCAAACAGTTTGAAAAGACACATCAGAACTCTCACTGAAGAGTCTTCATTTCCTTGTAAAATGTATAGCAAAGCTTTCCTTTAGCAAACAGTTTGAAAAGACACATCAGATCTCTCACTGAAGAGTCTTCATTTCCTTGTAAAATGAATAGCAAAGCTTTCCTTTAGCAAACAGTTTGAAAAGACACATCAGATCTCTCACTGAAGAGTCTTCATTTCCTTGTAAAATGTATAGCAAAGCTTTCCTTTAGCAAACAGTTTGAAAAGACACATCAGATCTCTCACTGAAGAGTCTTCATTTCCTTGTAAAATGAATAGCAAAGCTTTCCTTTAGCAAACAGTTTGAAAAGACACATCAGATCTCTCACTGAAGAGTCTTCATTTCCTTGTAAAATGTATAGCAAAGCTTTCCTTTAGCAAACAGTTTGAAAAGACACATCAGACCTCTCACTGAAGAGTCTTCATTTCCTTGTAAAATGTATAGCAAAGCTTTCCTTTAGCAAACAGTTTGAAAAGACACATCAGAACTCTCACTGAAGAGTCTTCATTTCCTTGTAAAATGTATAGCAAAGCTTTTCTTTAGCAAACAGTTTGAAAAGACACATCAGAACTCTCACTGAAGAGTCTTCATTTCCTTGTAAAATGTATAGCAAAGCTTTTCTTTAGCAAACAGTTTGAAAAGACACATCAGATCTCTCACTGAAGAGTCTTCATTTCTTTGTAAAATGTATAGCAAAGCTTTCCTTTAGCAAACAGTTTGAAAAGACACATCAGAACTCTCACTGAAGAGTCTTCATTTCCTTGTAAAATGTATAGCAAAGCTTTCCTTTACCAAACAGTTTGAAAAGACACATCAGATCTCTCACTGAAGAGTCTTCATTTCCTTGTAAAATGAATAGCAAAGCTTTCCTTTAGCAAACAGTTTGAAAAGACACATCAGAACTCTCACTGAAGAGTCTTCATTTCCTTGTAAAATGTATAGCAAAGCTTTCCATTAGCAAACAGTTTGAAAAGACACATCAGATCTCTCACTGAAGAGTCTTCATTTCCTTGTAAAATGTATAGCAAAGCTTTCCTTTAGCAAACAGTTTGAAAAGACACATCAGAACTCTCACTGAAGAGTCTTCATTTCCTTGTAAAATGTATAGCAAAGCTTTCCTTTAGCAAACAGTTTGAAAAGACACATCAGAACTCTCACTGAAGAGTCTTCATTTCCTTGTAAAATGTATAGCAAAGCTTTTCTTTAGCAAACAGTTTGAAAAGATACATCAGAACTCTCACTGAAGAGTCTTCATTTCCTTGTAAAATGTATAGCAAAGCTTTCCTTTAGCAAACAGTTTGAAAAGACACATCAGAACTCTCACTGAAGAGTCTTCATTTCCTTGTAAAATGAATAGCAAAGCTTTCCTTTAGCAAACAGTTTGAAAAGACACATCAGAACTCTCACTGAAGAGTCTTCATTTCCTTGTAAAATGTATAGCAAAGCTTTCCATTAGCAAACAGTTTGAAAAGACACATCAGATCTCTCACTGAAGAGTCTTCATTTCCTTGTAAAATGTATAGCAAAGCTTTCCTTTAGCAAACAGTTTGAAAAGACACATCAGAACTCTCACTGAAGAGTCTTCATTTCCTTGTAAAATGTATAGCAAAGCTTTCCTTTAGCAAACAGTTTGAAAAGACACATCAGAACTCTCACTGAAGAGTCTTCATTTCCTTGTAAAATGTATAGCAAAGCTTTTCTTTAGCAAACAGTTTGAAAAGATACATCAGAACTCTCACTGAAGAGTCTTCATTTCCTTGTAAAATGTATAGCAAAGCTTTCCTTTAGCAAACAGTTTGAAAAGACACATCAGAACTCTCACTGAAGAGTCTTCATTTCCTTGTAAAATGTATAGCGAAGCTTTCCTTTAGCAAACAGTTTGAAAAGACACATCAGAACTCTCACTGAAGAGTCTTCATTTCCTTGTAAAATGTATAGCAAAGCTTTCCTTTAGCAAACAGTTTGAAAAGACACATCAGATCTCTCACTGAAGAATCTTCATTTCCTTGTAAAATGTATAGCAAAGCTTTCCTTTAGCAAACAGTTTGAAAAGACACATCAGATCTCTCACTGAAGAATCTTCATTTCCTTGTAAAATGTATAGCAAAGCTTTCCTTTAGCAAACAGTTTGAAAAGACACATCAGATCTCTCACTGAAGAGTCTTCATTTCCTTGTAAAATGTATAGCAAAGCTTTCCTTTAGCAAAGAGTTTGAAAAGACACATCAGATCTCTCACTGAAGAGTCTTCATTTCCTTGTAAAATGTATAGCAAAGCTTTCCTTTAGCAAACAGTTTGAAAAGACACATCAGATCTCTCACTGAAGAATCTTCATTTCCTTGTAAAATGTATAGCAAAGCTTTTCTTTAGCAAACAGTTTGAAAAGACACATCAGATCTCTCACTGAAGAGTCTTCATTTCCTTGTAAAATGTATAGCAAAGCTTTCCTTTAGCAAACAGTTTGAAAAGACACATCAGATCTCTCACTGAAGAGTCTTCATTTCCTTGTAAAATGTATAGCAAAGCTTTCCTTTAGCAAACAGTTTGAAAAGACACATCAGAACTCTCACTGAAGAATCTTCATTTCCTTGTAAAATGTATAGCAAAGCTTTCCTTTAGCAAACAGTTTGAAAAGACACATCAGATCTCTCACTGAAGAGTCTTCATTTCCTTGTAAAATGTATAGCAAAGCTTTCCTTTAGCAAACAGTTTGAAAAGACACATCAGATCTCTCACTGAAGAGTCTTCATTTCCTTGTAAAATGTATAGCAAAGCTTTCCTTTAGCAAACAGTTTGAAAAGACACATCAGAACTCTCACTGAAGAGTCTTCATTTCCTTGTAAAATGTATAGCAAAGCTTTCCTTTAGCAAACAGTTTGAAAAGACACATCAGATCTCTCACTGAAGAGTCTTCATTTCCTTGTAAAATGAATAGCAAAGCTTTCCTTTAGCAAACAGTTTGAAAAGACACATCAGATCTCTCACTGAAGAGTCTTCATTTCCTTGTAAAATGTATAGCAAAGCTTTCCTTTAGCAAACAGTTTGAAAAGACACATCAGATCTCTCACTGAAGAGTCTTCATTTCCTTGTAAAATGAATAGCAAAGCTTTCCTTTAGCAAACAGTTTGAAAAGACACATCAGATCTCTCACTGAAGAGTCTTCATTTCCTTGTAAAATGTATAGCAAAGCTTTCCTTTAGCAAACAGTTTGAAAAGACACATCAGACCTCTCACTGAAGAGTCTTCATTTCCTTGTAAAATGTATAGCAAAGCTTTCCTTTAGCAAACAGTTTGAAAAGACACATCAGAACTCTCACTGAAGAGTCTTCATTTCCTTGTAAAATGTATAGCAAAGCTTTTCTTTAGCAAACAGTTTGAAAAGACACATCAGAACTCTCACTGAAGAGTCTTCATTTCCTTGTAAAATGTATAGCAAAGCTTTTCTTTAGCAAACAGTTTGAAAAGACACATCAGATCTCTCACTGAAGAGTCTTCATTTCTTTGTAAAATGTATAGCAAAGCTTTCCTTTAGCAAACAGTTTGAAAAGACACATCAGAACTCTCACTGAAGAGTCTTCATTTCCTTGTAAAATGTATAGCAAAGCTTTCCTTTACCAAACAGTTTGAAAAGACACATCAGATCTCTCACTGAAGAGTCTTCATTTCCTTGTAAAATGAATAGCAAAGCTTTCCTTTAGCAAACAGTTTGAAAAGACACATCAGAACTCTCACTGAAGAGTCTTCATTTCCTTGTAAAATGTATAGCAAAGCTTTCCATTAGCAAACAGTTTGAAAAGACACATCAGATCTCTCACTGAAGAGTCTTCATTTCCTTGTAAAATGTATAGCAAAGCTTTCCTTTAGCAAACAGTTTGAAAAGACACATCAGAACTCTCACTGAAGAGTCTTCATTTCCTTGTAAAATGTATAGCAAAGCTTTCCTTTAGCAAACAGTTTGAAAAGACACATCAGAACTCTCACTGAAGAGTCTTCATTTCCTTGTAAAATGTATAGCAAAGCTTTTCTTTAGCAAACAGTTTGAAAAGATACATCAGAACTCTCACTGAAGAGTCTTCATTTCCTTGTAAAATGTATAGCAAAGCTTTCCTTTAGCAAACAGTTTGAAAAGACACATCAGAACTCTCACTGAAGAGTCTTCATTTCCTTGTAAAATGTATAGCGAAGCTTTCCTTTAGCAAACAGTTTGAAAAGACACATCAGAACTCTCACTGAAGAGTCTTCATTTCCTTGTAAAATGTATAGCAAAGCTTTCCTTTAGCAAACAGTTTGAAAAGACACATCAGATCTCTCACTGAAGAGTCTTCATTTCCTTGTAAAATGTATAGCAAAGCTTTTCTTTAGCAAACAGTTTGAAAAGACACATCAGATCTCTCACTGAAGAGTCTTCATTTCCTTGTAAAATGTATAGCAAAGCTTTCCTTTAGCAAACAGTTTGAAAAGACACATCAGAACTCTCACTGAAGAGTCTTCATTTCCTTATAAAATGTATAGCAAAGCTTTTCCTTAGCAAACAGTTTGAAAAGACACATCAGAACTCTCACTGAAGAATCTTCATTTCCTTGTAAAATGTATAGCAAAGCTTTCCTTTAGCAAACAGTTTGAAAAGACACATCAGATCTCTCACTGAAGAATCTTCATTTCCTTGTAAAATGTATAGCAAAGCTTTCCTTTAGCAAACAGTTTGAAAAGACACATCAGATCTCTCACTGAAGAATCTTCATTTCCTTGTAAAATGTATAGCAAAGCTTATCTTTAGCAAACAGTTTGAAAAGACACATCAGATCTCTCACTGAAGAGTCTTCATTTCCTTGTAAAATGTATAGCAAAGCTTTCCTTTAGCAAACAGTTTGAAAAGACACATCAGATCTCTCACTGAAGAGTCTTCATTTCCTTGTAAAATGTATAGCAAAGCTTTCCTTTAGCAAACAGTTTGAAAAGACACATCAGATCTCTCACTGAAGAATCTTCATTTCCTTGTAAAATGTATAGCAAAGCTTTTCTTTAGCAAACAGTTTGAAAAGACACATCAGATCTCTCACTGAAGAGTCTTCATTTCCTTGTAAAATGTATAGCAAAGCTTTCCTTTAGCAAACAGTTTGAAAAGACACATCAGATCTCTCACTGAAGAGTCTTCATTTCCTTGTAAAATGTATAGCAAAGCTTTCCTTTAGCAAACAGTTTGAAAAGACACATCAGAACTCTCACTGAAGAATCTTCATTTCCTTGTAAAATGTATAGCAAAGCTTTCCTTTAGCAAACAGTTTGAAAAGACACATCAGATCTCTCACTGAAGAGTCTTCATTTCCTTGTAAAATGTATAGCAAAGCTTTCCTTTAGCAAACAGTTTGAAAAGACACATCAGATCTCTCACTGAAGAGTCTTCATTTCCTTGTAAAATGTATAGCAAAGCTTTCCTTTAGCAAACAGTTTGAAAAGACACATCAGAACTCTCACTGAAGAGTCTTCATTTCCTTGTAAAATGTATAGCAAAGCTTTCCTTTAGCAAACAGTTTGAAAAGACACATCAGATCTCTCACTGAAGAGTCTTCATTTCCTTGTAAAATGTATAGCAAAGCTTTCCTTTAGCAAACAGTTTGAAAAGACACATCAGATCTCTCACTGAAGAGTCTTCATTTCCTTGTAAAATGAATAGCAAAGCTTTCCTTTAGCAAACAGTTTGAAAAGACACATCAGATCTCTCACTGAAGAGTCTTCATTTCCTTGTAAAATGTATAGCAAAGCTTTCCTTTAGCAAACAGTTTGAAAAGACACATCAGATCTCTCACTGAAGAGTCTTCATTTCCTTGTAAAATGTATAGCAAAGCTTTCCTTTAGCAAACAGTTTGAAAAGACACATCAGAACTCTCACTGAAGAGTCTTCATTTCCTTGTAAAATGTATAGCAAAGCTTTCCTTTAGCAAACAGTTTGAAAAGACACATCAGATCTCTCACTGAAGAGTCTTCATTTCCTTGTAAAATGAATAGCAAAGCTTTCCTTTAGCAAACAGTTTGAAAAGACACATCAGATCTCTCACTGAAGAGTCTTCATTTCCTTGTAAAATGTATAGCAAAGCTTTCCTTTAGCAAACAGTTTGAAAAGACACATCAGATCTCTCACTGAAGAGTCTTCATTTCCTTGTAAAATGTATAGCAAAGCTTTCCTTTAGCAAACAGTTTGAAAAGACACATCAGATCTCTCACTGAAGAGTCTTCATTTCCTTGTAAAATGTATAGCAAAGCTTTCCTTTAGCAAACAGTTTGAAAAGACACATCAGATCTCTCACTGAAGAGTCTTCATTTCCTTGTAAAATGTATAGCAAAGCTTTCCTTTAGCAAACAGTTTGAAAAGACACATCAGATCTCTCACTGAAGAATCTTCATTTCCTTGTAAAATGTATAGCAAAGCTTTCCTTTAGCAAACAGTTTGAAAAGACACATCAGAACTCTCACTGAAGAGTCTTCATTTCCTTGTAAAATGTATAGCAAAGCTTTCCTTTCGCAAGGAGCTTGAAAAGATATAAGAACTCTCAGTGGAGAAGACATTGAATTGGCCTATAACTAGTGAAGTGGACAAAATTTGAAAGTACAGTGCTACTAAATTTTGAATTTTATTTCTTCTCTTTAGTCACACAAAGTGAAAGTGAAAGTAGACTCAAAAGTAGCAAAATTCAAAATTTATTAGCAATGAGTTTTTAAAATCTATCTGACCACTTTGCCTGGGAGAGACCCCATTTTAACTGTAAAAAGTAATTTTGTGACTCTTTTTAAACACACTCACTCACACGCACACATATAAAATAATAATAATAATAATAATAATAATAATAATAATAATAATAATAATAATACAAAAAATTGTTCTCACAAGTACAGACAACACCTTATGGAGGGTTTTATCTATGTAAAATATGTGTTTTTTTTTTAAATTGGTCAGTGGAAAATGTGATGATAGTATTTCTAATCTTAGGTCTCTGTATGGGACATGGAAAGAAATGTGTATAGAACAGAAATCCAAGGAAATAATAATAATAATAAAAATGATGATAAAAAATGGTGATATACAATGTCAAACACTGATGAAGGCTGCAGGAGTAGCTGAAAATTTGGCAATTAAAATAAAAAACTAAAAATATACAAAGAATAGCTTTTTCATCCCTTTATACACACACACACACACACACACACACACACACACACACACACACACACACACACACATGTTTCATTAAAGATGACAGACAATGTACTATGATTAAGCTTTTTATTTAATTTTTCTTGTGTTCGAACAAGGGTTCTCTTTTCTGTCCAAATGTTCTATAATTCTGAGTTCTTTCGGCTATACTTTTAGACATTATCAAGGATGATTTTATTTCTGCTTTTTAATTGGGTGCATGGATTGTGTGTATGTTTCTAGAGTTTTAGGGAAGTTTTATTTTCTGAACACCGTTAGCACATTGTGACTGTATTTGTAGTTAATATTATTAAGTGTTGGATTTTTTTTTATTAAAAAAAATCACAGAACATTTGAACGGCTTCTGCATACATTGTGTTCAGAAAAGAAAATACTTGTTTGAACACAAGAAAAATTAAATAAAAAGCTTAATTGTCTGTTGTCTTTAATGAAACATGCATAAATGAAGGATTGCTGCCTAAATACACAATTATATATATATATATATATATATGAGAGAGAGAGAGAGAGAGAGAGAGAGAGAGAGAGAGAGAGAGAGAGAGAGAGAGAGATTACTTGATTTCCTTAACTCTGTTTTAATGCATTTGGGTTTTAACAGATCTTATCACATATATAAGGTTATTAAAAATTATGTAAATTACCCTTAGTTTATATCAATGTGTTTCAAGTAGATAACATGTTTGATTTTAGTTCAGAATATTTAAATCTTATAAATTTTTATAATGCGGTGATTTTAATTTTCTAGATGTTATACCTTCTAAATAGCTTCATAAACTAAACTGAAATGATATTAATATGACAAACTCATATTTATTTTGATTGTTTTTGTTATATTCCGTGCTAATAGGAATATATACTTGAAAAGCAAGGTGGATAAAATAAGTAGAGGTTTATTGTAAAAAAAACCCATTACAATAAGAATAAAGGTAACAGTTATGCACAAGGTCATCGTAAGTCAATCCAGTAGTGAGTGCTACTATTGGAAGGTCGGTAGTTCTCGCGTAAGTCTGAGTCAGACTCAACAGATCCCAGATAGACTCTGTAGTCTGTTGACTTACAGATACTTATAGGTGGTTACTACCTATAGTGTAGTCACTCATGGGGGTGACAGGTTATTCCATTATTTTAGTTTTATTGCTATAAATAATTCTGATTATGAAAAATATGTTTTTTTATTGTTTCTTACTATAGTTGTGTTGAAATATGTGCTAATTTGGTTTGCAATAAATAGTAAAATAGTGATATTGCTTAAAGGATAATTTTTATTGATAAACAAAAGACAGCTATTCTAATTTATTTAAAATATTTGCAATAAGTTTACTTCAAGATATATAAATATCACTAAAATATATCACGAGTAAAAAATATTCAAGATGGGTTAATGCAAGTTAGAGGGTGGCTCCATCTGAGGGACAGGTTCATAATTTCCATAGCCGAGGGGTACCCAAAAAGTAAAATTCCGGAGCTGTATACATACGCACATTATTTGTTTGTTTTCCCATTGTTTATAACTTTGGGAAAGGTGATTATTAAATTTCCAAATTATAATTTTGGACAACTGAACCCTACGATGTATTTGATGTATTGTTGTTAATGTATTTTGGTTGAGCCATTTTTTTTCTGGGAAGATGTAGAGGTCCTGTTCATGCAAAATCATAAATAAAATGGTGAAAAATTACTAGACTGCAATTTGAAATAGATGAGGAATTGAGGATCTGAAGTGGAAGAATTTTACTTAGACTGAGGGACTCTGAGAATCACTGTAAGCTCAGTAGATGCCATATATTTACTTTCTGCTAAAAAATGGTAAGAAAGAGAGTTAATTTGCCACACGTTTTTAGCTACGAGTTCGATCCTCATGCAGCCTCTGTTATTGTATCCTTGTGCCAGACCTTTCGAAGTTAAATTTTAAATTTACTATTTACACATAAATAAACTATCAACTGAATCATGTTTAGTTACAAACATAATTTAGTCGATATGTTTTAGTTAGATAATTATTATTATTATTGATAGATATAAAGATAAAGAGAGAGTGAGTGGGTAGAGGGTGATATGCATAAAAGTGTGTGTTCATGGATAAAAACTTAGGTAAATCGCTTATTTTCTGCAAAACTGTAACTAAACAGCTTAATTACATTTTTCGTTTGAAGCAACATAATTTGACAGTCGTTAAAATATAGATGAGTTACTTCCCTTGTAAATGATCTAAGGGAGGCAACTTATAGTCTTTCTGTTATTTCAAGAAATTTTTTGTCAAATATTTTACTAGGTAGGTACTGCTAAAGATTCGTTAAAAAAAATGAACATACATTTTGAATAAAATGCCTCAAACTTTAGCCGTCAAAATTACTGTGTTATTATGAAGAGAAAAAACGAAAGAATTTATTAATCTTTTTAGAATCTTGAAGTTTTGATTAAAATTTTTTCTTGCGTTAAGGGGTGACCATAAATTAGTTTAGGAAACGTGAGCATCTTTCTGCGGTGAAAAACAGATTGATTTGGAAATTCTTGCAAAAATCAGATAAATCTCGGATTTTAATGAAACATTCACGCCTTATTCATAAATGAATTAAATTATTTTAGAAACGTTTCTTTTTTAGAAAATATTGGTAAAATACTTTGTTTTACTTCTGTTACCAACTCTCACTTATTTAATTTATGAATAATGAAGTTTTACATGAATTTTCATTTATTAAAAATTTTAATTTTAATTATGAATTTTCATTTAAAAAAAAAAATTAATTATTAAATTATTTTTTAATTTTTAATTTTATTATTTTAATTATTATTAAAATTATTATTTTTTAAGTTTTTAAAAATTTATTTTAATTATTTGATAGAATCGTCCATATTTTCTACTCACCCCGAGATAAAATACACTCTTCCATCAGATCAGTTTTAACCAACCAACACCTCACATTGCAAATCTGGACTTTATTGGTTGAGACAACACCAAAATGTGTAACAATTGTCGAAAACCAATTTTCGAGCTCAGTTCCCTGGAGCCTACTTAGGATTCCAAAAACAAATAAAAAGGACAATTTCAAACCAATTCACCAGTCAGTCACTTAGCTTCAGAGAGATGCCACACGAATCCACGCGTGTCACTATTTTGACTTATGAAAATTTTCGCGCGTCAACTGCTGACTCAAACACCAACATTATTCTCTCAAAAATTCACTTACAACTTTCTAACAAAAGTGTTCTTACACACTACTAAAATAGAAATTGTATTTAACAAAAGGTAAATACAGAACAATTCAAGGTAAACAACTCTAGAAAATGAAGACATTTATACTCTACTTTAATCACGCACACAAACTACACAAATTTCTGTATAAGTAATATTTTCCATTTTACTCTATTTGACAAGTTCTTTAACACATGAACAATTTTGAACTGTAAATTAATAAGACACCTAATTTATACAAACCACAAGTTTCTAGTTGTATATTAATTGTATATAAATGTCTGTTGTTTTTTTGTATTATTGAAACCTAAATTACCGTTGTTTCTTATTCAATTGCCTTGTGATTGATTCGTTTTGAATGCCTATATTCTATATTGTTGTGGATTAATAGGGTGAACATGCCCGTAAACTAACCATCTTAATATTAAAACCTTCTGATAACAAATTCAAACTCATAGCAATCCCAATATATTAATTAATTATTTAATTATTATTTTAATTATTTATAATTTAATTATAAAACTTTAATTTATAAAGTTTTAAATTAAAAAAAAAAAAATGTAATGATTTGTAGCAGTTAGGGGATACTGTTATTAAGTAAAAACTATATTTACTATAATAAATAGAAAACCTTACTACAATTCCGCGATCTCCAGTATTTTAAAAAATAATTTAGAAATTTTTTTGTATGTGCATAAACGTGCCATTTTTTGTAAATACGGAATCCATACACGGCATTATCAGAAAATAAAAGCGGTAATTATAGTAAATTTAAAATGTATTATTACTTTTCTAACATTTCCCTAACATCTTCATAAGTAAAACTATAAAGCCAAATTAAATAAAATTCAGTAAAATATTACATTACTTAGAATATTTTCCTAAATTTTCAAGATTACTGGGTAGTTAAAATATATATATATAAAGACATTCAATTTGTATTCAAGTAATTTTTACATTTATGTGCCTTTTATTTAAAAATGTCAAAATCAGGTTATCAATAAATGCGTTACCACCCATAAAAATACCCACCTCCGTGTTAAAAAATGCTTTTTTCGTTATTCTAAACTAAAACTAATTAATATTTGTTTTAATTACGATTAATGAAACTTTAAATCCGTTAATCTTACTCAAATAAAGTTTCAGAAAAGTACATTTTATTTTTTAAAGTTGTTTTAAATGATGTTGTGTTGGCAGATTTATCAATATGGCCGATTTTAGCCATTTAAAATAAAACAAACATTCCAATCAATTTAAATTCGATTTGAAATACAGTATTTTTCTTATTGGAAATATTAAATTTAACCTATTAACTTAGAATTAAAACTATAATAAAAACTTCAAGCAAGATTTTCCATTTTTTTAAATGCATTTTAAACCTTAGGTATCGCCTTGAATGTAACTGATTTTAGGAAAAAGTATTTTTCGTATGGAAACTGAAAAACATAATTCAATTTTAAAAGGTATGATTTTGTTTTACATTTTGTTTAATAATTCTTCTCACGTCTCATATATTAAATGATAGTGTTGTACTGCTCTTATCGAATTTTTTATATGGTGTGTTTAATAATTGTATTCGGTTTTCTAGGAACTAATCCAATTGTCTTTTTCATGTGATTTTTTTCCCCCCCACACAAAAAATGTCAAAAATCCACAAGCATACAAGGAGGTAAAAACCGGATGTGATGTGAATGCGTAAGATGAGCATGCGCCCTCAAAGTAGGATCATGAACATTCAAGAAGACAACAGAAACCCGAGGAAGGCTAGCGAATAGATGTCCGAAACATTATACCTCCCCACCCTCCAAAAAAACAAGCAAATAAACAAACAAACGAACTGTTATGAATAATCAAGAGTGGTCTCCCTTTGTTTTGTTACTGTCCTCTTTGAGAGAGCTATTTCTGTTTACTGGGACTATAAAAGGACACTATACACGAACTTTGTATTCTCATTTGAATAAAGCTTCCTTAAAGCCAACACCTCCGTACTTTTGTCATGGCACGATCTCCTAAGCAAAACAAAGAGGAGGAAATTAGTCCAAAAAATTCTATAGTATTGCTTATTTGGAAGTATCTCAATATTTGCTTAAGGATAATTTTCTGAGGGGGACAGCAACTCTCAGTGTAATGTCTATATATCTCAATCCTATCAAACGATTCGGAAAGATTGAATTAAAGATGTTGGCTAGATAAATAATAAACCACATGGTGAAATGCACTGTATAATTGGTAAATAAAATCCCAACTTTTTTCAATCATTTCACCCCCAAGCAAGGCAATAAAGACACTAAGACGCAAGGAGGGGGGTTACTGAGTATGAGAGGATATGAGAAAAAGAAAACATTATTAAGAGGAGAGAACAATAAATGAACAGGAATTAAGAAGACAGAAGATAACGATTGACATTGTATTTAAATTTTTGAAAATCAAAGTTGAATGGAAAGAAAGAAGCCGGAAGAAAGTTCCACAAGCGAGAAGTGCGAGAGAAGAAACGGATAGCATTAGACTTACGGTTACATCTAGCCATTTCAACTGTAAGGTATTGCCTTTTTAGCAGACATATTTTTCCTTTGATTATAAAAGTATGGCTGCATGGTCTGTATTTATTTTAAATATGTTCAGGTTTTCCGTTTCCCTATGCAATACAGCACAAGACCCAAGATTGCATTTTATGCCAGAAATTGTCAAGTTTTCAAAGATCACCTGAACTATTTTTATAAAAGTTAGGTAATACCTGAACTATTTCATGACGTTGTTACCGTGTTACACAGGTTGCAAAAACGTTTTTGTAGACTCTTTACAACGTAACCTTGTAACGTTGTAGATACGTTGCCTTGTAATGTGCCAGTTGCTCTGCAGAAGGTGGATAATGAATTAAAAAAAAATCACGTATTCATCATCTAAATCTTATTTAAAAAAAAGAATACGGAAAGGAATTATATATCTTTTTACATTGTGTGTTGCCCAACTTGGCTTTGCCAAACTTCCGTTAGGTGGCGCTGTTTATATGTTCTATAAAAAGACAAAGCGTTTCCTTCTTTTTCTTCTTTCTTCCTTTTGATCCAAGATATAGCAGATGCAGATGAGAACGTCCACGCTGAATCATATTCGTTTCTCCGGTCAATTGTCTACTGAATTCTCTCTCTCTCACACACGCACACACACACACACACACACACACACACACACACACACACACACACACACACACACACACACACACACGAACATTCTTAATAACTAGTTTTTAATGTCTTTTCCTTTCCTTTCAACTGTGTAGACATTTAATGTAATTTCTTTGTGTTAATACATACATTAATTGTTTACTTAAATTTCATGTTTTTGTTTTTATTTTTGCCCGGATTCACATGAGTCCGCCAAATATTGTTTGCGGAGCAAAGGTGCCTGGAGTGATTAAATATTTACTGAAAAATGTCCACATCTCGAAAGAAAAGAGTTTGACTCCCGCAAAAACTTTCTTAAGTGAAAGAAAAGTATTCTGTTGTTATTTGACCAGCGCGGACTTTTTCAATTACAGCACTTACGATTCGTTACCATAAAAGGTTGTAACAAATTTGGGGTCAGCGGTCAGTTTGGTATTAGAATAATAGTTGATGGCAACGTTATAAAAATGTTTCTGCAGCGTCTAGTATCGGCCAATCAAAATACAACACGTTTGCAACAACTACGTTCTGTATTAGCTGGGTTGGAAGCATTCCTGGTCATCGGGTCAGACGTTGGAATCCGTCTTCTACTAACAGATACTAACAGTGGATTTCTACTGAAGAAAATCTCTAAATTTGGCTTTATTAAAAAAAGAAAATGCAAATTCGCGGAGGTTGCGGCGACAAGAAGTTTTCATTTCCTATAAAAGTGCTTTCATATGGCTTGCATCTCAAA